>CM070545.1:49919442-51119442 GCA_036346405.1 Phyllostachys edulis | reverse complement strand
TTCTAGTTGCAACTAGAACCTCTCCCTTTACTCATAAGGTGCAACACATGCACAATTGAGAGGAAAAGCTCATACTAGCTCAAGAGAATAAAAATAGGATGCATAAAGTTGCACCATAACCGGTTAATGTGGGTATTTATAGCCCACACACAAAAACTAGCCGTTGGAGGAGAATCTGCTGAAAATCAGGGAAACATGGTCGGTCACAGCACAGGGGCAGTTAGTCAGGACTACTGATTAACGACTATAAAACTAGTCATTATGAGACAATTCCAGTTAGTCCACCCATTAGGGCCAGTCTGGTGGGACCCGGTCGATCCAACTTAAGGGAGGAAGAAAATCAAAAAATATGCTCTCTGAAAAAGGTTGACCGACCTTATAAGGCGGTCGATTCGCCATTCGGTCGGCCGGGCGGATCAGCCAGAGCTTGAATTTCAAAGACAAAGCGACACTCAAAAAAGCACACTTGGCCGTCGAACAAGTGGCCCAACGCGTGGTCGCCTACTTACCACACCCCTAGTCAGTTCCTTAGGTACGCGCCATTACGTAACGTCCCAAATTTTGTAACCAAAATTACTGAGCATGAAAATACACGATTTTTAAATCTTTTATTGTATTTTGGCACTGTTGGAATTATTTGTAAACTATTTAGAGTTTTGCCGTATTTTGAATTTCGCTAAATCAATTAACAAAATACAAATTCAGGTCAAGGTCATGAAATTCGAAAACAAATTAAATAACATATGAATTTAAATCACTAAACTGCAATTTGAACTAAAATTTGAATTAAAAAATAACAGGAAAATAAAAACCTACAAAATCAGTTTGTGCCTAATTCTAGCCCGGTCTAGCACATCTCCTGTTCCTTTTCCTCCTTTTCTTTTCTCCTAGACCGGCCTACTCCTTCCATCCTCCTATCCCAGTGCCGCGCAGCCCACCCGACCTTCCTCCTCCCCCTTGGCCCCTACGCTGCTCCTATCCACGCGCCAATGAGCTACACACCACGCCCACGCTGAAGCGATGCCACCCATGCCCCCTCCTCTCTCCCTCACTGCTCCACCTGGCTCCACAAATAAGGTCAGCTGCTTCGTTGACCCCTGTGTCGCTTCAGCCGCACTGTGGCTCATGTACGTCGACCACGTCATCGTCACAGCGCATCACCAGCCACACACACTCCGATGCGCCACCGCCTGCACGCCCGCGTCATCTACAACATGCCTCTGCCGCGTCGTCGCATCCAATCGGTTTACGTCATATCGCGCGACGCGGCAACGCCCTTAATAGCCTGAGCTCTCGTTTGCCTACATCCCTATATATTTAAGCCGCCCTTGCCTCCTCATCTTCCTCTTGCTTCCCTCATCATCCCTCACTCCTGCCACCTCTATTCCTCACTTGAGAGAGAGAGAGAGAGCTCTAGAGGAGCCCAAGCTCTGTTTTCGGTCGTCATCGTCGAGCCGCTCCGGTTGCTCGGGTGAGCCCCTGCCAGTCCGTCCTTGCCTTTAGAGCACGCCATGGCCTCCTTGAGCTCGTGCTCACTTCAGTTTTCCTCCACTTCCGCAGAATCGGCACCGGCCACTCTGTCTTCTTCTCCACCGGTGACCAAGCTGCGCCGCCTTCTCTAGTGAGCTTCAACCTTGGCCCTATAGGACTGAAACAGGCGACTAGAGGGGGGGGGGGCGGTGAATAGGAGCTCAAAATCTTTTCAAAACTTGATTGGATTCAATTCGCAAACCACTCCAATAGCTATGAGAACTATGAAGATCAATGTTCAGGCACAGAGGAAGTCTCACTTGAATCCAATCCTAACCCCCAAAGCACAGCAACAAAAACTAGAAGGAGTGCTGCGATATCAGGAAAATCGGAACTACCACAGTGTAACCAGCGGTACTACCTATAATCGGTACTACCGCAGTGTACAGAGCGGTACTACTACAAGCAAATGAAAGGTACTACCGATTATTCTGGAGTTCGTCCCGACAACTGAAAAACCAAATCTAAAATTGGAACAACTTTTGATTCACCCGATCAAACTTGATAAAACTTGAAACACAGCTTCTCTATGAGGTTAGGAACCTATTCCAAACAAGGATCGAATAGATCCACAACAAAGTTCCAACCTTTTTGGATTTGAGTGAAGTCTGTTTCAAGAACTGAGCCAAAACCTAAACTGATCTAGAAACTTGCTCGTGGGTGATTGATGATCAAGATGATCCTAGATGAGTTCCCACATGTCATAGCAAGCAAGATCTTGGCCAAAAACCAAAGAGGAACTCGCGGATCAAAGAAAAGCTCCAAAATCATCAAATAGAAAGGAAGAACACAAAAGAACTCATCTATGAAATCTTTGCTTGGATTGATTTCAGATAGATGAATGATTGTTATTTACAGCCACTCCAACCTGGAGGACAAAGCTCACTACGTGAGCACACACTCAATCCAAACCCTAGAAACCCTAGCTCCCCTCTTTTCTCCACAAAACCCTAAAACCAAAATAGGGCATCTCAATGAGGGCTTCCACCCCTGCTGGACAACACCTCCTCCTTTATATAGTGGAGGCTAGTATCTAGGGAATATTCCATCAGAGCACCCATTAAACCCTAACACACAAATGGGTTAACACACGCACGCATCTCAAAGCACCATCTTCATCATCGATTGACCTAAACCGCTTCACCATGCGCCAGGCAGCCATGGTTTAGCCAAAAGGTCATCAAGGCAGTAGTTGGTGAAATTACCAAAATACCCTTCTCGATCCTTCTCCAAAAGACCGAGTCCACAGATCGTGAAGCAATCCCATGCTTTGCCACGTGTAGGTTGATCAACGGTTCCATGTCGGCAAGTCTCTCCCGTCCGGATCCCACCGGTACCATAGCACTTACCGACAAACTCGCCGCTTGATCCAACCGGTAGACGGAACCACCGTTCGGTCATCCTTGTCCATTCGCACCGCTTGAGTCCTCGACCTCACTGGCATCCTTGATCGTTCTGGACCTCAACTCTCCAAGCTTAGTCCCGATCCACCTCACCGTTGACCGTCATTGACCTGCAAGCCACCTGCACAGCAACAGACCAAGAAACCATTTCCGGGAATAAGTTCTTCACAACTTGACCCACGTTAGCCAAAACATGCATTATGCAACACATATGCACTGATGAACATGAACTTAACCTAACCCAAAAACAAATCTCTAAAAAATTTGAGAATCAGCACATTTCATTCCACAAGCGGTACTACCGCCACATATCCACCGGTATTACCGCCCTGCGGTAGTACCGCTCACATCACTACGGTTGTACCGCAACTCGGAGAAACCCAAAATCTCCAAAAACATGCTCTTTGGTATTTCCATACCGCTCACAATCGGTACTACCTCCATGCGGTAGTACCGCCAATCAAACTGCGGTCATACCGCTCTTCATGTAAACCTGAGCTCCAAAGACACCTTCTCTGGAAAATCCACACCGCCATTTGTCCGGTGCTACCACACAGCGGTAGTACCGCCATGTCACTTGCGGTCATACCGAAATTCACGAGAGATCCAAACTCAAAACGCACGCTCTCTGGAATTTTGCAACCGCCTACCAACTTGCGGTAAAACCATGGTGCGGTATTACCACTTTTCAACATGCGTTATTACCGCTCGGCGGTAGTACCGCGGCCACAATGCCGGTACTACCGCAAAACCTGACACTTGCTAATTTTCACAGAATTCAACAAACTCTCAATGCAATTGCCAAATGTTTCATCACCTAAGATCATGAGCATGTCCCCATGACATCCACAATGTCCTCATGACATCCACAGGACCCTATGTCCCTTATCGTCTCCTCGATCTCCTCTGTCTCATGCTCACCTCCTTCATCCTTATCTCCTACAGGAGCCCCCAGGACACCGTCATCTTCTCCCTCTTTGTTGGTGACCTCGCAGCCGCGTTGCGGACCTCCTTCACCACCCATACTCGTCGTCTCAGTTGGAAACTCGTAAGTGCCCACATCACCTCGTGTTCTGGGATTAGGCAAAGCTAGGGGGCTAGTTGTTTTGAGCCGTAGGGCATCGCTTAGCCATCGCACCATGGTGCCTTCGTCCTTGGTGCTGGTCGCCGTGGACATCCGTGCTCGGAGTTCCCCATACCGAGCCAGCGGTGCCGTTAGAACCCCTTTGGGGTGTAGATGCTCATGCGCGCACCTCTTGCTTGATTAGTTATTGGCTCGCTGCCTTCGCTGTAGGCCAGATCGCCACCGCCGCGCCATCGCCATGGGCCATTGCTGCCCTCGTCGTCTATGTCCTTGGGGTCATATAAGTCTAAGCCCACGATACACTAAGATAAAGGAAGCACTAATATAAGAAAATTTTAATGCTATTGGACAATACGTAGTTACATACCTCTATTAAAGAGCATCCTACAATTACCCAATCACATTTTCTCCATTAAAACATGTGTATAAAGTGGAAATAAAAATAACTACACTTTGATTACCTCAATAGACTTATAATGTAGGATGCCACTTCTAAAGAGAATGGACTTATATTGAGGAACGAATGGAGGATTTGAGTGCTCGTCGTTACCTGTTAGTTGCCATCAGCTTACCACCAGGACACCACGAGTAGAAATGAGAAGCACTAGTAGGATGATGAGCATAGTAGTATAGAACGAAGCACAAAATCAAATGCTACATGTAGGGAATATCTAACTATTGGGATACAGGTAGGCTCAATGGTGGAGCTAGGAATTTTATGATGGAGGTGCACACTTCAAAGATTAAAAAAAAAATAGTATGACATATAAGTAATTTCACAAATTCAACACAATTACACAAAAAAGTTCGAAAATAGTTAATAGTGCAATACAACTAGTTCAAATAAAATCTTACATGAATAAAATAGTTCTAAATAGCTAATAGAAATCACAATACCATACGACGCGATCTCATTCCTTGGAAACACTTGATTATATCATCATCACTAACCTTCGAGAAGATATCTCGCTCTATAAAGGTGACTAAACAATCATTCAATACTTGATCACCCATACTATTTCTCAACTTGTTCTTCACAAGATTCATTGTCGAAAATACTCTTTTAACACTCGCGTTGCTACCGGTAAAAGCAATACCAATTTGAGAAGCAAGTACACCAATTTATAAATGTCATGCTTCTCTGTTTCAACAAGCTTAGTAGAAAGCTCACCGAGATTCTTTAGGCCTTTAAATCTTTCATCGCTTCGCATATCATCAATGAAGTTATCAAGTTGAAAAGAAAGTCTCATTAAATCCGTGCTTGAAAAATCATTAGGATAAAAGTTGGCAAGGCTAAGCACTTTGTTCCTATCATAAGAAGCAAATGAATTTATAGGATTTAAAGTGGACATGCAAACAAGCAACTCCATATTAACATTGTCAAACCGATTGTCAAGCTTTTGGAGAACATTATCGATGATGCCAAGATACACTTCCCTTCTAAAAATGATCATCATTTGTTTGTTTTGGATAAAAACGTGATGATCTTCCATAAGGCACATATCTACCATCTAGCTTAGGAACTTTGATGCTATATTTAGTGCAAAATGATGTTACCTTTTCTTGAAGGAATTCTTTCCACCCATCACACCTCATTCGTTGCATTCTATCCTTAGCCAAATTAACAAGTGCCAAAGCATTAATAATATCTTGGTCTCTCTTTTGCAAAGACTGAGACAACTCATCTATGTATCTAAGTATGACAAGCATCAAGTGTGCATTGAAAACAAAATTAAATGACTCAAAGGCTCCCATCACAGCATGTATTTTTGGCCAATCATTCTTCTGTAAGGGGTCTTTTCCAAGCTGTATGAGTACTTTGCGGATTGTTAAATACATACTAATAATGTGCAAAATAGTTCTATAATGAGAACCCCAACGAGTGTCACCGGGCCTAGCTAACCCCATCTCTTGATTTAATCCACACCCACTTTCTATCTCACCCAATTCTAGTGCTTCCAAAACTTCTTGAGCTCTAATATCTCAAAGCATATCATGGCGCTTACAAAAAACTCTAATAATATTCAACAAGTGAGAAACTTGTTCAAATAACCACACACAATCAGAATTACTCTTGGCAACAGCTATGAGAACTAACTGGAGTTGATGTGCAAAACAATGGATGTAATAAGTAGAAGGAGACTCTTTCATAACCAATGTTTTCAGCCCTTTAATCTCGCCTTTCATGTTGCTAGCCCCATCATATCCTTGCCCACGGATTTGAGCAAGAGTCAACTTGTGATCAACAAGTAAGGACACAATTGCATTCTTAAGTGACAAGGAAGTAGTATCAGCCACATGAATTACTTCAAGGAACCGCTCACATACCCGTCCTTCTTTATCAACATAACGCAAGCAAAGAGCAAGTTGTTCTTTGTGGGATGCATCACTAGACTCATCAGCTAGAATTGAATAGTGATCATCACCAATTTCTTTAATAATGTGCTTGGTAGTTTGGATGGCACAACAATTAACTATGTCTTTCTGTATCTCATAGGCAATCATCTTACAATTTCTAGGGGCATTGCTTAAGACAACCTTAGCAACCTCCTCATTGTTATTTGCAATCCATTCCAAAAGTTCAAGAAAATTCTCCTTATTGCTAGAATTTGCACTTTCATCATGTCCACGACATGCTAGTCCTTGATGCAAAATAAACCTCAAGCATCTAATTGAATAAGTCAACCTAGAAATGTAAAGTTGTTTGTCCTCTTCGGTTTGCTTCCTAAGAGCTTGATCAATTGATGTTCTAGGTTTAACAAAGAAGTTGTATTTCTCTTGAGCTCGATTATGCACACTTCTTATACTACCCACATGCTTGTCAACTGAATCATACCTATTCCAATTTCTAAATCCTCATTTAACAAAACTATCACCTCCCACATTTTTTTCCTTGAACAAATAACAGACAAAGCAAAATGCAGCATCCTTCTCGATACTATATTCAATCCAATTATACTTATCAAACCAACTAACATTGAAGCGACGCCTTTTACATGATATTTCCCTTACGAGAAAAATCATGTTGACGAGGTTGACATGGGCCTTTAAGAATAAATCCTCTTCAAACTGCATCTTGATCATTGATAGCATATCTCATGATAGGTATCCTTTTGCTGGGATCATGTGGAAGAAGCTTAACATCATAACATAACTCATCACTATCATTACAGGTTGCTTGTGCTTTACTTTGCGATTGGGGTTGAGATTGAGATGGTGCATTCACAGATAGAATCGAAGAAGCCACAACCAAAGCCAATTCATTTTTATTTATACTTGCTTCAGTTCCTCTTCCTTGAGTTTGAGTAGTTTCCGCTTCAACAGTTTTAAGCTTGACTGTCTTGCCATCTCGAAAGAAAGAAATGATATCTCTATTCCTTTTCATTTTTATGATTCAATTTGTCCTACATATATAAATCATAGAAGTTAGAAGACATTCAAGAATAGAGCAGATTTATACTTAATACTTTGATAGCATAATAGAACAGATTGATACTCAAGTCTTATTTAATTCTTCCCAATCTCTCTCTCAGTCTCACACTCCAATCTTCATTTCCCATTTCTGATTTCCCCCACTAGCCCTGCTCCCTCAGATCCTCACGGCGACACGGCCTCACCCACTGCCTCGCTTGGTGCTCTCACCCACTTGCCATGCGGCCTCACCGTGTGGCGGCACCCAGCCCCTATTTGTCTGCTCCCTCACCCGCTGCCCATCCGCGCCTCTGCTCCCCCATCGGCCGGCGGCGCCCGCCCTTCTCCTCACCGTGACCACTGGTCTCGCTTCCTTACCGTCGCCTAATGGCTCGGCCTTGGCCGCCTCGCCTATAGGCCGCCTCCCCAAATCAATCCGGACCGGAGGCGGATCCCCATTCCCCAATCCAATGTTTACCTTGGTGTTGCCGACTTGCCGTGTTGGAGTTGGACTCGAAGCGTCATGGCGTCCTCGGCCATGTGTCGGTCGGAGAATGGGAGGAGCCAGGTCACCAGGAGGAGAAGCAAGGAGCAGGGGCGGCGGGCGACGTCAGGACTTGGGAGGAGAAGCGAGAAGCCCTGCCGCCCTGGTATGCTGATGCCTGATGATGAGCCGTGTGGCCGAATTGGGCTGAGACGGGCCAAAATTGAGCATACTATTGCATACCTAAAAAAAATCAATATTTTTTGGGTGTGCCTGTGCACCACGGGCACCCCCTGCTGCTGCCCCTGGGTAGGCTACACTAACACGCAATAAAATTTTCTACCATGTAAACCAAGAAGCCATGCAAGTAAAAGATCATAGATTGTCACCACTAGACGCGCGATGCAGTGGAAGAAGATTTGGAGTACTCCGGTCCAACGTCGCGCGCGTAATGGAAGTAATCGATCATCCAACGTCCTTAGCCGCCGATCGTCCCCTCCAGTAGCCCCTCGTGTTCCTTACGTACGTCATGGACCGTCCTCGATCAATGCAACAACACCTTTATGGTATCCACAGTTCCACACATCCAAAGGTGGAACACCGTGCACTGTTGTGCTAGCACCAGCGCACACAACAGGACCTTTGGGGAGGAGGTGGCTAGGGTTTCGGTGGGTGGTGCAACATCATCCCAAAGGCTCTCACGCCTTCCCTTACAAAGAGCTCTTAACAAATCCCTACGTTAGAAACCCATTATGACTCTTAACCACATACGTATTATGATCTGGTTTAAGCCTCTATCGGATTCAATCCGAACTAGTTTGTAACCTATTAAATGTGTGACCCTATAGGTCCATGCATAATTGGTCGTGACCTGGAAACTCTTTTCGATCACCAAGTCGGTAGCAGTTTCTACCCGGACATATCAACTTCCGAATACACGTAAAGATCATATCATATGAACCTTTATAAGCTCACGTGCTGATCCTTTTGCCTCACCATATCAGATCAAACTCAAGGCGAGATATGTGCCATCCTATGATAGCTCGATTCAGTCGATCTTGTAGTGGATTACTTAGTTGTAGTTGACTCCTCAATCATATTCGGCATAGCCATGTACTTCCTTAATCTTACCACATCGAGGGGCTAGAAACATCTCTCCCGTTAAAGAGGAGGAGCAAATTCCATCTTGATCGCTCACATTCATCCGTATATTTCATAGTAAACCCAAAAGCTACTTTTATGGCTATCCATTTACGAAATAGTGTTTGCCAACCCCTAAGTAAACTATTACACATGTTGGAAACTATGACGATCTCAAGTCTAAGAATCCCACATACACTGTGCATGAGACCAACGGAAGACACTTAAGAATATAACAATTCTCGTAGCGTCTTAAGGCGGATCAATCCAACACTATGTTCTATGTCTACATTATTGATTTGATATCTCATATCTGTGATCCATTAAATGTGATCATCAATCAATACACGTGTTGATCAATAAATCATAAGTGTCCTACGTAATGACATAAGATTAGGGATGTGTAAAATGGTATCATAAACATAAATAGAGAGTTTCACGAATAAGCTACATACTTGTCAATAAATATAAATAATCTTTCAATAACATATTATTCAAAAGTTTATAAATATAGAAGCAATATATCGTCTCTATGACATATCACTGACAACAAGTGCCACCGCTATGAATCCAATCACCAATCCACGTTTGCCTTAATCCCTTTGATCATCGGTTCCACCCACGAGCATTCTTGAAGTACCTTCGACTTCGAGTTTAGGAATTGAAAGTTGCTACTGCTAGAACTCTAGAAGTGTCCAGCCTAACTTGTAGGTTCACAACATTTAGGCTGCTCCCAATGGGCAGTATCTTAGTGTAGTTTCTTAGTGCATGAGGAGTGTTAGGATACTATCTTTCCAATGCATGGTTTCTTATGGTGTAGTATCTTAGGCTGTTTCATTTAATTACATGCATGAGTATACAATAAATTTTACGTGTTGGATTTCGAGCCCAAACTGGTATCTAAATTAGATACTAGAGTACTATCTCTCCTCATTAACTATGGTGTCACATCATCAATTTGCCTACATAGCACGTTTAAAATACTAGCTAAGGTGAAGCATTGGGAGCAGCCTTAGGCTATATTCAGAGATATCATTCTCAATTAATGTTTTTCCTCCTAACATTCTCGAGGCAGTCTTGTGTTATGAACAAGCAGTAAGTGTTAGATTTTTTTTTAAGGAAAGGACTAGAGGTAGAACAATTACTGCCTCTATCTCTGCTCCACACGTAAGTGATCACGAAAAGAATCAAAAGAATAGGTATAACGAACTAAAAAAGAAACCGCATGCCTAGAAAAACCGAATACTTATTCAGTTTGGCTGTAGCTTGATTAATAAAAAGAGTAGAGCGGCCCTTATTTACTAGCGCATATTGTGTTGGTGATTAGTCTCTTGCAGAACCTTCTGAAAAAACAAGACTAAAGATAGCGAAGAACATGCTGACGGCTGAGTGCCTGAGTATATCGTAATATAAGATGCCGCTCACGCTGCTAAAACCAATGACCAATTGATAATTCCAATGCTAGAGGGCAAAAGCACTGAGAGTTTGATGAGCATAGCAGCGTCGAGCACAAAGATCCAACGTCGTATGCGAGGAATGTCCCAACTGCTGCCACTATGAATCTATCTACAGTTCCATCTATCATTGCTACGTATTGCATTAGTAGTAGTATGTATGTATCCCAATTTCCATTTCTGAAGATAATTGAAGCACCATTTTGGATTTGACTTTGGGAGCTACTCCTGTTCCTGTACACCGGAAGTATGCTATTTGGAGCGGCCAACGTGTACACAACACGGCCCAAGCCTTAAAAAAACATTGGAGTAGGAGATGCCATATAGGAAGTATGAGGCAGGGAGCAGAATTCGACATGAGCCTAGCGAATTTTTATTATTAATTAACCCTTTCGGCGCGATCCGATTCCGATCATAGTGCAGTCAACTGGTCTTTCGGCAAGAGTTCGATTGTATACAGAGGATAGGAAAATCTTCATCACATGTTTTGAGTACTTTCCATCCAAAAAGAGAGACGTACAAGTCTACAAGATATCTTTGATTCGAGAAGATACAAAATATTGAACAACACTTGAACTTGGAGAGTTATGTACACATTACACGCGTGCATCACTACAGCATTGAGCTCGGAAGCCGGACTACCTGGAACGTACACTTCCCCTGTAGTTTCTCCTCCACGTATATGACATCTGCCTATACATCACTACGTGTAAACCTTTTTCTTCTTCTTCTTCTCACATAAAACCAGCAAATTAACTGGCCATCTTTGTACGTAGCTACATTCTCGTATGCGACTCGATACGCCGACCCAAGGTGCAGGTAGCAGAGACGAATCAATGACATTGGTTCTGATGTATCGTGTACGAGTGTGGTGCAGCAGTCGTTACTTCCTGGGCACCCAGCAACAGTGCAGACCGTATGGCAGCCCGTAGGGGAACTTGGCCCGTGCGATCTCCTGGAACGTCGAGCCGTCCAGCACCAGCGCGTAGCCCGACCCGTCCTTGGCGCTCACCATCGATATCGCCACGCCTGTCAAAAAGTTTCGCAACGCTATGTCGGTTACAAATTAGCCCAAGCAGGTTGGCACGCGATCGACCTCAAGAGTAAGACGAACAATATATGCGCGCACGTGATCGATAATACTAACCGTCGTCTTCCTCCACGGCGCCGGGGCGTGGCACGAAGAAGGGCTCCGACGGCACGGCGCCCTCCTCGTACCAGTTCTTGGCCGTCTTCTCGACCAGATCGACCTTGGTGAGCGTGTTGGGGAAGTTGCACGGCCGGCGCGCGCCGCAGGCGTAGGCGTAGCGGTACTTGTTGCCGAGGTGGGCGGGGTTGATGCTGCACATGTCCATGCCCCGGCCGTGCTCCTCCGGGTGAAGCGCCGACTCCAGCTCGCCGAACGGGCTGCCGTCCAGAGGTATCCTGAACCGGCCCACCCTGCAGGTCCATGACCCAACAGACACTCTCGGTCAGCCCATGTATGCGATAATCGTGCGTCGAGATTCGTGCGGCCCGTGATAGAAGTTAAGATGTAGGAAGCGCTCCGTACGTACGTACCTTGCATCGGGGAGGACGTCCTGGCCGGCGGAGGACCGGAGGTTGTGGAGGCGGAGCTTATCGAGGATGGACGTGTTGGCGTTGTGCTCGCAGCAGTCGGCGATGATCGCCGTCACCCGCCCCTCCTCGTCCGTCTCCTCGTACGCGTTGATGAAGTGGAACGTCACGAACGGCGGCACCTCCACGCTCGCCACCTTTGGTTATCCCAGCAAATTAAAACCCACTAAAAAAATCACCAACCAGAAACGCAAATTGGCACGAATTGCTAGCTAGCACGACAGGCTACAAGGATAACTTACTATCTTGCCGCTGGCCTTGCACATGACGTGCATGTAGCTCCCGGACCCGAGGTGCCACTCAAACTTGTACAGCGGCGTGGGCTCGGCGCGGAGGAGGTTCTTGGCGCAGTACCGGAGCGGCATCTCCGGCACGACGACGTAGTGCTCCGTGATGGGGAACGAGTGCACCCACCCCGGCGCCGCACCGCCGCGGCAGTCCACCCTGCCGACGAACTGCCTCTCGTTGCTCCCGGCGTCCATCCTCGCGACCACGTAGCCGGGCCGGATCAGATCGGGGATCAGCGTCCAGAACTCGGTGTCGGTCACGATCGGGTGCGCCGAGTGGATCAGGCCGCCCAGCTTGTCCGTGTACTGGAACTTGCCGATCGTGTCGAGCGTGTCCGGGTCGATCACGATGGAGCCCTTGACGGTCTCCGTCAGGCAGAGCACGCGGCCGTCGCCGAGCATGACGACGCCGGTGTTGGAGTTGTCGGTGAGCGACGAACCCGAGAAGAGGCTCGCGAGCTGGCCGACGAAGGACATGAAACTGTCCGGCTTGGGCACCTCCGAGAACTCGCGGTAGCACACCTTGCCGTGCGCGCGCGCTGCCTTGTATGCCTCCGACTCGATCTGGCGGTGCGCGCCCACGGCGCGGCCGCCGCGGAACGAGACGCGCACAAGCGTCGCGTAGCCGTCAAACAGGTGCCGGAAGCCGTAGTCGCCGAGGTTCCATAGGCCCGGACCGTTCCTCAGGTACGTGCCGTCCTACAACAAGTTACATATATATCTTTGATTAATTATTGCGGCACAACGAACAGATTAATCCATCGAAGTTTACGGACAAATTGAGCTAATCATGAGCTTATCGTAGAGGATTTCATAGTTAATTAGCTGGACGGTTGCAATCATAGCTTAGTGAGTAGTACCAGCAAAGCTATAACCATATTATACTGCACGTACACCTGTTTTTATTAATTCCTCCAAGTCACTGCCGAAATGGCACTCACAGTCAAATGGATCCCTCAGAAAAATGAAATTGGTACGAACAGTGGTCTCATCACTTGGAGTTAGGGGACAAGAAGGTTTTAGCCTTTTTTTTTTCCTCAATGTTGCGGGGAGCAACAAAACTACAATCACACGACAGCGACGCCATTGTCGCTGTAGAGAGGAGAGTGAGCTAGCAGAGAATCTTGGTATATATGTTGTGTTCCCCGCAAGCATCGTGGTTACCGAGATGCCATTTCCTTTTCGCTAGGCCTTGTCTAGGGTAAGTTAGTGTCGCCCTCTTCGTCGTCGATCACAACTAAATATGTGCGTGAAGTGCTTCCCCAACTGCTGTTACAGTGAAAATTAACAGCTTCCAACTTGCCATGTAATATACCTGGCCGTGCTAGATACTAGTACATGCTATGTACGTGTCGCCTTTGTGAGTGTAGATGTTTGGTGTTGCCGACACTAATTAAGAATTCAGATTTGCTATTTTTAAGTTGTCTGAAATTTTCTTAAGTTTAAGTCAATTGTTGTGGCCATTGAATTTGTGTAGAGATTGATGTGTCATATGATTGGATATTGATCTAATGGATAAAAAACATGATTTATGCTTTAGAAAATTTCAGTTACATTATGAATTTAAGATATGCTATATACACACACATGAAAGTGGTTAGGTTAACGAAAAGAATTTGTTACAGTGTGACCTGGTCTAAAAGTACTACTAATTATGCCTTCCTCTTATTCTGTTTTTCAAAAAAAAAGGGTGGGGTGGGGGGAGATATGCATGCTTTTAGCAACTTAGTATATAGTATAGAGATGATCTCAAAAAAGTAACATTGTATAGATATATGGAGTAGACAGCCTTTGAATCAAAGTAACGGAAAATGTTCTCGAAGGAAAAATGCATGGCTAACCTTTGCTTGGACCACCGGCAGATTATTATAAAATGTTGAGGTTATGGTTAGTCAGTTCAAGAATCTTTGATTAGGAGGAGATAACACAAAACCCAAACTAAGGCATAGATAATAAGATAGCTAGTTTTGTGCAAGTAATCAGAGCTATCTTCACTCACCAGCCAGAGAGGCAGCTCTCCCTCCACCTCCAGCGCCCCCTCCCACCTCTCCTGCCGGATACTCTTCCACGCCACGAGCTCGCCAGCGCCGCCGTCCCCGCCGTGGCCCCCACGGCGGCGCGGGGCATCGACTGGCCGGGCCGGCGGGCGATGACCGGCGGCGCCTCCGTCACGGCGCTTGCCGCGAGAGGCTGCGCCACGGCCCGCTTGCCCCCTGGCTGGCCAGACGGCCCACCGGCACGCCGGCCGGCCGGCCCCGGCGCCAGACAGCGCCGCAATAGTGCAGAGCGACGACGCCATAGTGGGAGACGTCGCGATCGGAATGCTAGCTAGCTCTAGGATTTAACGGTGTACGTGGTTGCGCTTTAGCTAGCTCGTGTAGTGGTAAAACTGGAGCTTTGCTAAGAGAGTGGTGTAGTACACAAAGCTAACCGAGCAGGTGTACCACTGCTAAGATTTAGTTTGGAATGGGATCGTACCCTGGTCAAGGCTATATATATAGGGCGGGGAGGCAGGCGAGGGAGCTCGGAGCAGGGTGTGCGAAGCTAGTGCTAGCAGTGCGGACGTAATGCGATTGGAATCTTGCTGGGTCGAAATTCTCAGGTGCAAGATCCAGCAGCAGCACGTAAGCATGGGCAAGACCAAGCTGATCGGCTGATCGCCACCTTGATCGCCCGCCAAGGTGCGAATGGTTCTTTCTGGAGCTCGAAAGATTTGGAATCCTATAAAGAACCATTCGCACTGATATCGAGCGTTCTCAGTCCTTTCAATTGCATTCTGTACAAGTTTCACACTACTACAAAAGGGGCTATATTGGACGCCTCATCATAGACGGTTCCTCGGAACCGTCTGTATTAAATACAATCATAAACGGTTTTGGTTTAGCGCACATCTGTGCTACTGGCTACGGTAAAAACCGTCTGTGAAGATGTGATGTCACAGACGGTTCGTATTCAAAACCGTCTGTGTTTAAAATCGTCTGTGACATATCACAGACGGATACTAATAAGAACCGTCTGTGATAGTTATTGATATCACAGACGGTTTGTATTTAAAACCATCTGTGGACTATCACAGACGGCTTTTAATACGAACCATCTGTGATATTAAGACTATCACAGACGGTTTTGAATACGAACTATCTGTGATTATTTTTGTACTCAGACTATTTGTGGTTGGAAGTGTCTGTGATATGTTGAATGCCGCTTCGCCTCCCGCGCGATGCGTCTCTTCATCTCCCGCGCCGATGTTACCGCTTGCATGTTTTATAACAATGATCATTCGCCACCGTACTTCTCACACATCGCTATACTCTCAAGCACAAACGAGATCATCCGCCACCATGTTCCTCACTACACATCGTTCTACGTACTCTCAAGCACGAACAAAATGGCTCCTCACTCTTCTCCCCTGACACCGGTATTGATGGACTATCTGGCCATCCTGTACAATCGCCTCGTCGGCCGTACACTGGCGAAAGCTGCGGAAGGACACAGTAATCACAGTGTCCTCCCTCCTCCGGCGGACGATATGCCGGGACACGTGATGGTGACGTTGCGCCGTCTAGACGACCTCCTCTGTCGTGTCTTCTGGGTGGTCTGCAGCTTCCGGCGAGCTAACCTCGCCATCGGTGTAGTCCTCGAGCAAGAGGTTGCATGTCTGCAGGAGGATTATCGTCGCTTGGAATGCGACATCGAGGCGGCGGGCGACCGAGTCGACCAAGCCGAGACCCTTGAAGCAAGAGAAGAGGGCCTATGGGCACTTTTCTACTTGCCACCAAAACCGTCTGTGAATGTAAACTATCATAGATGGTTACCACAAAAAACCGTTTGTGAATACATACTATCACAGACCTACCACCAATAAACTGTCTGTGCTATGTATACTATCATAGAAGGTTACCACACAAAACAGTCTGTGAATGGATACTATCACAAACGGCTACCACCAATAAACCGTCTGTGATATGTACATAATTATAGACGGCTACCACCTAAAACCATCTGTGATATCAAAGATATCACAGACGGCTACTACCAAAAACCGTCGGTGATATACGATATATCACAGATGGCTTTGACCAAAAACCATCTGTGATATTTCTCGTATCACAGACGGTTATTGTTACTAACCGTCTGTGTTATATATAAAATCACAGACGGTTGGTAGAGATAACCGTCAGTGATAGTTGGTCTTCACAGACGGTGTATACCAGAAACCGTCTAAGTTGTTATTATCATAGACGGCTCAAAAACCGTCTGTGATAACCGGCGGTTATCACAGACACATAAAGTGAGATGGTTCAGAAACAGTCTGTGATGACGGTTAAGAACCGTCTGTGATGACCTTTTCTGTAGTAGTGTCATAAAGTATTTTGCTTTAACTCCACCATAGAAAAGTAATATGATCAAGAACCGTAGCGACCAAGATATTATTTCTTTTCAGTTTTCTCGTTTTCCAGAGTCTTTTGAAAGCTTCAAAAAAAATAGAATAAACTATTTTTATTTTATTGAATTAATTAGAGCTTAATTGGAAATTTCAAAAAAGAAAAATAATTTAAATGAATAAAATAAACTTCAATTAAATTCAAATTTCTTTTTATTAAATCTTTTCATGTTCCAAGTTTTTTTTGGAATTTTTCTGATTTTATTTTATTTTTTTCAGTTTTTTTTCACTTTTCTTCTTTCTCTCCCTATTTTCTCTCTCCTTGGTGGTAAGTGGGGGCAAGGTGTCTTTGCCATGGGGTAAGGCAAGACCTTCTTCTTGATGTCGATGAAGGCAACACCTTGGCTACTGTCGTGCGTGTCGGCAGCAGCTAGGTGCTGTGGTGGGGAGGCGCAGCAGGTGAGAACGTGTGGTGCCCTACCGTAGCAGGCGCGAGGAGGGAGCCAAAAATATAATTTTGGAGCTAGTGGGGCTAGTTTAAGAATTACAGTGCTCTAGGGGGGCCAATTGTGTCCAAAATTCCAGTTCTTCATACTCACAGTACTCCCTACAAGCATGGCCCCAACACCTCCCAAGAACGCCCCCCCCTCTCCCAACCATCATCCACCACCCACACCCCCACCACCTCCTACCCTCGCCCCAAACCTCCCCCCATCTTGCCAAACAACCTTCAGCCCTGGCCCTACCACCCCAAGCCGCTGCCAGGCCCAGATCCAGATATGATCCGCCCACGCCACCACCCGTCACAGCCTGACTCACTCAAGGCCTGCGCCAAGGCTCTCTGCGTCAGCCCTTCCCTGTTGGCTGGCGCCCCAAGCGCAACCCCTTCATGCTGCTCCGCTACTCCACCTTGGCCTCCCCGAGCCAACGGACTCTGCCCCGTGAAGATACTCCAGTGCTAGGCCGCGCCTCAGGGCCCCCATCCTCCTCGACGCGTGAAGTCCTCAATTATTGCGCCTCCCTGCCCCAATGCAACCCCCCCCCCTCGCAGCTCCTGCAGCGCATTCAAGTGCCAGCCACCCAGCGAGCCCCATCCCCGCCATCCCATCGGAGCTTCCTTGGGGAAGTTGTGGATCTTCACCCCACATAAGGTGCGCCAACATGCATCCTGCCCCCAAAGCCTCTCCCTCTGGTGGCGACGACGATGGATGGCAGGCAATTAAGAGACCACGATGGTGGCGTGCGTGCTGAACCGACACTTCAAGGTGAAACCAACCCTGTCTTCACTCCACCAACATCTCATCGAGCCTTTTCGCCATCAAAACCAGAGGGAGGTGTTTTCGCTGCTTTGCGCACGACCACAAAATTTCGAGCTGCCACGCCCCCTGAAGTGCTTTCTCTACCTCAACGTCGGCCATCGGGCTAACGGCCTACACCTCCGAGCCAGATACAGCCGTCCCACCTAGCCGCTGAAGACAACACAGCCGTCCATGCCAACCTCAGCTGAAGCCACCCCGGTCGTCGAAGTCATTGCTGCCACCAGAGAGCTGCCCAAGCCAAGCTCAACTAGAGTCGCCCCGGCGTCAAGCTACCCCCAAGCTCCCACCAAGTCCCTGCCTCATGGCATTCCTTGGTGCCCTCGACACCAGGCCAGACGAGGACTACTGCATCATCAACGGCAACCCCTAGCTTGACCAGGCCCACAAGGATTGGGAGGCCACCACCCTCGTCGCCTGGGTGCTACGCGGTGCAATCGAAACCGATGAGAAGGTAGTCTCGGAGGAGCTATGTTGCCGCTTCGGGTTACGCCGAGATGAACTGACCATTTCACTCCATCACCCCGAGGCATTCCTCATCAAATTCATTAGCAAGTGAACCAGGGTAGGGTGCGCGACATGAAGAAATTCCACCATGAAGCCCTGGAAATTGACGTGTGGCTGTGGTGGATGGTCAGCCATGCTCTCAGAGCTGCAATGTTTTACCACGTTCACCTGTGTCTGGAGGGGCTCCCGGTGTTCGCTTGGACGATGGACATCGCGGAACGCATCATCAACAGGAAGTGCTCGCTGCATTCCCTCGAAGGGGTCTTGACGAGCCACGAGGACACCAGGACGTTCAACCTTTGGGCGTGGATAGCCAACCCGAACACAATAGCGAAGGTGGCCTGGATCACCTTCACTCATTGAGGCGACGACTCCCGACCACCACTACCAGAAGTGAGATCCTATCTCTTGGAGAAATGGAAGTGCGGCCTCACCCAAACTATTATAAAAAGGCTAATACTAGACGCCTCATCACAGACAATTTACTGGAACCGTTAGTATTAAAGACAATCACATACGGTTTCGGTTTAGCGACCGTCTGTGTTACTGGCTACGCTAAAAACCATCTGTGAAGAGGTAATATCACAAACGGTTCATGTTGAAGACCGCCTGTGAAGTATCACAAACGGTTCATGTTGAATAACCGTCTGCGATATTACTAAATTCTCAGACGGTTAATTGGAACTGTCTGTAATGAGAAACGACTGGTTAGTCAATTCCGATGGCCAGTTCCTAGGGATTGATCTTTTAAAGTGGTCGAAGTTGATCCCCAATAGAAGAAAGTAGAAGAGATGTAATCCTGTAGGCACCTTGTTCCGTATGTGTAACTTCACCATCTTTGATGTGTAACTTCCGATCAACAGAAGATCAAAGCATAAGTACTTCACTTGATCAGAAGTTGTACATCATAGACAGTGAAGTGCTCACTTGATCGGAAGTCAATTTGTTCCATGAATTTTGTCTTACTAGAAGGGTATGGAAATGAGAACTTCAAGAAGAAATGGAAGTTAGAAAAGATGGAAAGTTTGTGAGTATTTTTTCTTAGTTCTGCCCTTCTAATGGTTATTTATACAGGTCAACAACTTGTGGCAAGATTAAACGAATAAAGACGGAAGTCCGACGGATAGGATTTATTAGAATCAGCTCCTAATAAATCGTTGGTAACCAAAGCATCACCGTCTTTCGGGAGGCCTCATCACAGACGGTTTTCAATAAGAACCATTTGTGATTACAGACATCACATACGGTTTTTAAATAGAACCTCTGTGATAATTCAATGTTGCGTCTCCCGCGTGATGCGTCTCTTCGTCTCGTGCGTCGACGTTACGATGCGTCTCTTCATCTTGCGCCGACGTTACCATGTGTCTCTTCATCTTGCGATCACGTCTGTTCGTCTCACGCGCCAACGTTACTCCTTGTTTTATAAGAATGATCATCGCACGCCATGGTGAGGACGCACGGTATTGATCAATACGTACGCAGCTAGCTATAGTACCGTTGATCGCACGCCATGGTGAGCATGCGGAGCATGACGGCGAGGACCAAGGCGAGGAGGTCGGCGATCGCCATCGCTATTCCTCACGAAGTCGTCGTCGACATCATCGGCCGCATGGCCGCGAGCTCTCCTCAGCCCATGGTTGACCTCTGCAGCCTATGAGCCACGTGTAAGGTCACGTACAAGGCATCCAAGGAGCGTGCCGTAGGAAGGTGTGTGGCACTGGAGCGGGTAGAGCAGGAGGAGGCGATGAAGTGGCTGGACAACGAGTGCTACCTCACCATCGTCAACCACCTGGCCGACGCCGGCAACCCAGAGGCCTAATTCATCGTTGGCCTCACGCTTGTCTTCGCGCACTAGGACATGCAGTGCGGCCTCGTGTGCCTCGACCGGGCAGCCGTCGCCGGCCACAAGTCCACGGCCTACGTGCTCGGCTTCCTACTCTACACGGCCGACGAGGTGCCCGACGTTGGGAAGCACGACATCAGCCAGGTCGAGGGCGAGTCGGCCGCCGGTGGGTGCGAGACGGCCAAGAGGACCAACAGGGAGCGCAGGCGGTGCTGGAGGCTAACCGCGGACGCGGTCAGTAATGTGACGTAGAAGATGGCCGGGTCGTAGAGCTGGGTGTTGGCGGTGCTGGAAGACGACCACCATTGCACGAGCACCGACTACGGCGTGAATGTAGGGTGGGACGACTACGTCGTCTTCTACAGCGATGACTGTAGGATTAGGCATGAGTACGCCCAATTCTTTGCATAGGTGTAATTGAACTACTTGTCGTAAAATTAGCGGTTTTAGCAAATATTTAGATATAATTCCTCGTAATTTTTTTGTCAATATTCTTCACTAATTAAATATGACAAGTGGAAATCAGACTTTTATTTCAAACTAATGCTTTACTAAAGTGTGAATGTGTCATGTATGTTCTGAATTTGCATTTATGTATATTATCACAGACGGTTCTTTATTGGAACCGTCTATGATATGTACTTATCACAGACGGTTCTACTTTAGAACCGCTTGTGATGTCCAGCCCTATTTATATTCTTACTCTCTAGGGTTTGCCCATGCACCCTACTCAAACGATTAAGTTTCGTCACAGCGCACTAGGGTTCAGGCTCCCACATCTTCCCGAGCCTAGCGCCGCCGTCCTCGACGTCGTCTCCTCCTCGAGCCCGACGCGCCTCCTCCCCCGAGCACGAGCCGCAGACTGACCAAACCCGACGCCCCTCCTCCCCTGAGCCCGGCGTGCCTCCTCCCCTCCCCAAGATACGTTGCCGCCTTCCTCGACGGTGCCTCCTCCTCGAGCCCGGCGCACCTCCGTTCCTGAGCCCGCTGCCTCCTCCCCGAGCATGAGTCGTCGCCTCCTCCTCCAGCCCGGCGCGCCTCCTCTCTTGCTCTGAGGTGCACTCGGCCAGTGCATCCTGGGTGGTTCTTGCCATCGCTTCGTGAGTTGTTTATGTTTTTCAAAATTGATTTATTTTACTAAGTGTGATGTGCTAGTTGTATTTCAATATGTCTTGACTAGCACTGGGATACTTGGTATTGTGTTGGGCTCTGGTAATTGCTTGATGAGGATAATTGTCGTACTGTGAAATTGATGTGATATCAATATCAGACTTGGGTTGTGAGGGGCTCTGGTAATTGCTTGATGAGGATAATTGTCATACTATGAAATTGATGTGATAGCAATATTAGACTTGGGCTATTTGAATTGCTTCTCATTGCCAGTTTGTACTAAGCAGCTAGTTCTGATATTTTTTGTTTTCAGTTGAAACTGGATAGAATTTGTGTTCTGTACTTTTGTTGGTTTACTGATAGTAGATTGGCTATTTTATTGAGATTAGTGATTCTCTTCAGTATTTGAGATTAGTGATTCTGTTCAGTTTTCATTTAACTGGTTACTAATTGGCTAATATGATAATAGAGCATTTCTGTACACTGTTAGTTGAATGACCTTGTGATCACTGAAAGTATAAAACTGCTGTTTTAGAAGTTATTTCTTGACATTCTAGTGAATCATTATTTGAGCTCAAAAGTCTAATTTATTGTTATTACATTTAATTGATAAAGAATATTGGCAAGTATCGAGAAGGCCAAGATTACATCTTGTGCAACTCTACGTCTGAAAGCAATCATAAACATTCAAAACTGAGCAATATATTGTTTTCATATGGTTGCTTATCTTATCTTTTATGAATTGTATCCTGATTAATTGTCTTACAGAAATCACATGTTAATATGTTATCTTAGTCAATTAATTATTTTTCCGAACCCGGCGCCCCTCCTCCCCTGAGCCCGTCGCGCCTCTTCCCCAAGCCCGCCTCCTCCCCTCCCCCGAGCACGCATCGCCTCCTTCCCGAGCCTGCCTCCTCCCCTCTTCTCTATAAAATCTCCAAGTAGTGTCTACTTTTGCCTTTAAAACCGGCTTCATGCATGGAGGATTTGGAAGATTCCAAATCCTCCATGCATGAAGCAAATCACACACTTCAGTGTGTCAGTTTCGATGAAGCAGGCTGTGATTCACCTGTACGTTTAGGATGAACGGTCAAGGAGCGAGCTAGCTAGATTTTATAGAGAAGAGACTATCACGGACGGTTTCATCTACAAACCGTCTGTGATACGCTAGCTATCACGGATGGTTTCATCTATAAATCGTCTGTGATACGTTAGCTATCACAGACGGTTTCAGCTATCACAGACGGTTCGAAAACCGTCTGTGATGACCTCATATCATTACTGACCCATAAACTCAGACGGCTCACGAAACTATCTGTGATGATGTTTTCGAATCATCTGTGATAACCTTTTCTATGGTAGTGCCACTGAGTGATCATCCACCTCGACTACATTGAGGATCAGATCGTTGCACCACTCGACGACTTCATCGTCACCACGGATACCACACCCTATGAGCCGATCACCTCCCGTCTCCTATAGAACCTGGGGGTTGTAGATGGGACGCCGCAATCAAAAGGAGGACCAAGCCACCTGCCTCCCCAAGCTCTCCGGTAGGACGAAGAGGTGGACGACAACCTCTCGGATGAAGAGCTCCGCAACCCATGCGGCCACCGCCGACCTCCTCGTTGTTGGAAATATGCCCTAGAGGCAATCATAGAGATGATTATATTTCATTATGTTCATAACACTGGATAATGTGTTATCTTGTTCCTAGAATAATATTGTTAATATTTATTATCAAGTATGTGACTTGGTTGTGAAACTCTATATTTCTGCGATAATTATTCTTACACGATCCCTGGTCGTAAACATATGAGGACACATATGAATAGACTAGCATATGTATTGGTTGATGACTATGTTTCACGAGTCATAGATATGGAGACATCAAACCAATAATATGGACACATGTTAGAGAAGATGATGTTGGATAAGACCCACCTTGAGGCACTATTGAGATTGTTATGAATCTATGTGTCATTAGTTGGTCTCAAGCAATGATGATGTATAATCCTTAGACCGAGATCGGCATGGTTTCCTACATGTGTAAGAGCACTCTTAGGGGTTGCCAAACGCTACACCAGAATCGGGTAGTTATAAAGGTAGCTTTGGGTATGCTCTGAAACATGGAGAGGAATGTGACTGGTGGGATATGGGATTTGCCCTCCTAACATAACAGAGAGATGTCTCGGGCCCTCGTTGTGATCGGATAAAGAAAGTGCATGGCCATGCCACTAGTAGTCGAAGAGTTCGACCACGTAAAGTTATCGATACTCTATCGAGAAAGTATTGAGCATATCCATGGATGACACAACATCTCACCCGAGTTCAACCGGACATTGTGAGGCAAAGGGAGTATACACAAGTAGGTCGCTTTCAGTCAATAAAGAATAGATCGGGTCGATGGAGATACAAGCAAGTCGAGGTCGGTCGAACCTAATCACAGAGTGGTCAAAACCAAGTCGTAAAGAGTTACGAGTTGGTCGTGACCACATCTGAACTGGTCAGATCTGAGATAGGACACAGTCGTAAGTGATGAAGACCTGGTCGTAGATCATATTGCATTAAGGTTCGTCCGATATAATTTGTGTGTATTCGGGAATCGATATGTTACGCTAGGAGCCGCTTCGACTCGTGGTCGGAAAGGGTTTCAGTCACAACCGAACTACACATGAACCCTCAGGTCACACACTTAACGGGTTGGAACAAACCAATACGAATCGATTAAATGGCGTGTCCGGATAGGATCCGTCCACGAGCACTATATAAGGAGGTGCATGAGGCTGTTGGAAAGGAGGCGTGAAACACCACCGAAACCCTAGCCGCCATCTCCTTGAGAGCTCCACCGTGCGACTTGGTGCTCGCACACCGACGTTCGGTTGTTCCTTCCCTGGACGTGTGGATACCGTGAGAGGCGCTACTACGATTGTTGCGCTTGAGGACGATCCGCGATCTTCACAAGGAACCGCAGACGTTCTTTGGAGGAGACGATCGGCTCGTGAGGACATTGACGATCGACTCGACCACTACATCGACGCTCTTCGTTGGACTGCCGCTCCAACCCTTCTTCCATTGTTTCTGGCTCGGTGGTAACGATCTATGATCATCTACTTGCTTGGCATCCTGGTTCGCGTGGTAGAAATTTTTGTTTGTAGCTATCGTAGCCTACCCCGTGTCCCAACACTCGTCACTCGGGTTATGATGACCACCCATCCACCCTACATTGGAGGCACAAGGACCATGAGGGCTGTCACAACCACCCCACTCACCGAGGCCAAATGAGCTCCCACACTGGCACCAACAAGTTCCGCCTGGGCTCGGGCCGAGAGCACGAGCGCTCTCCCTGCAAGGGTCAAATCCATGACAACCACAGGGATGGTCATTGTTGGGTTGTCTTGGGGGACCGACTCCCCTCCTCGGTGCTCCAATGGTGGGGCCGAACGGCTTCGCCCCCCCTAAGCCGTCACCAGAGGAAGTCAGGTCAACGCCCGACCGGACACTTCAAGATCTATTCTCCTCCTACGCCAACTATCTTTGGGAAGCCCCACACGAGGTCTTCGGCAAAGCTCCGCCTTAGTCCCTCATGATGCCACTCTCTTTTGACATGGCGTGGGTGGAATGGCTGCGCAAAGCCGAGAACTACATCAAGGCCATGTCAGATGCAGCAGACAAGCTAGGACTAGTCCCGGGCCCCTTGGCCCCTACGGTATTGAAGATGAACCGATCGACCTTCCTGGAGGAACCGGGCCGCCTTTCACCCCTCACCGTCCTGGAGTCGGACCACCCCTCGTCAATCTCTGCCCGGTGGACCCGGACCAGCTACTGCCCTCCACAGTACAGCAGCACAACATCTATGAGAGCATCATGGCGGATTCCAACGACTCATCCCAGGCAGCTTCGCTCGACCCCATAGGGGTGACCCCGTCCGCCACCAACACCCCCCCTCCCCACGCGGCGTGCCTTGGCATTCTAGACGTTCTTGTAGAGGTGTCGGCCCTGCATGGTCTACAACTGATGGGGGGATACCCGCCCTCACTACTCCAGTGGGAGTAAGGACAACCTCTATCGAAGAACCTGCCCCCACGGCTCGCCTGCCCCCCTCATCGACCCTTCGCAGCTGCAGCCAGTCGATCCCATACCTCCGAAGGTCCTAGCGTCAGGAGGCTCGTCGGCCCCTAGCCAACCTTCGACCCTGACCACCTCGGACGAGGAGCTACCCCCAAGCCCGGTGGCCGTCCCGGTGCAAGGCTTGCAGCATGATCAAGTCCTGGAGATGGTGCTCTTCTCTACCCCACCGACACCGATCCTAGTCAGACCGGCAGCCTACACGCACTCCATGATGTTTCGACCTCTCAAACGTCTGTTGGAGTGTGCGTCTAGCGTCCAAAGGAGGTCAGACATAATGATGCACCATGCCCAAGAGGCGCTCACCCACAAAATGGGCACGTTACCGAAAGAGCGCTCCCTGACCGAAGACGCGCCAAAAGAATATCTTGCAATGTTCGAAGCACCTTTACCACAAGATACCATCGCCACCCTATTGCAACTATTCAAGACGGACTGCCAGCTCACATCGCTTGCTGATGATGCACTCATTGAGCTTGGCGGCGGCGACATGACCCATCTCATCAGGACCGACACCACGGGCACCCCGTTGATCACGATGCCATCGCCACACCCCCCATGCAGGCACTAGCGCCCTAGTGGCAGCTGCATAGGTGTGAGGAATCACCAAGCTGCAGACAACGCCCTCGTCAACATGACCATGTAGAACAGCATGTTCGGATTGCTTTCATGTCGTCGCTTTCCTTTAGTGCAACTCCGTGTATTACCGACTATGTCCTTTTAGAACTTCAAAAGCTTTTGTATGGGATCGCTGCCTAGTCTTCCATCGTCGAAGTGCCCATGCGACCACCCCCCTATGCTACCACTACATGGGCTTCACTACATCATCAACACCTTCGGTCAAACCATGACACCTCTGCCCAAAATCGACCAAGTGGTCTTTGCAAAATTACATGAACGGGCCAAACAACAACATCATGTGCTGCAATGTACGCGGCCATGAGACCTTGACCTCCACAACATGTCACCTCGCCTGCCTACAGGAAACTAAACTCAGCAGCATTGATCAGGCCATAACAGGTTACCTGGGTGGTTACAACCTGCGTAGCTTTGCCCAAAAATAGGCCATCAGCACGAGAGGGGAATCCTCCTGTTGTGGAATAACTCTAGCATCAATGTGGCGGACGTGCATCAGTCACCCTATGCAGTGTCGGCGACCGTAGTCTTGCGGATTGCAACTCGGTGTTCCGTTTATCGATAGTGTATAGTCCGTTCTGCGATTGGGACAAGCTGGCTCTTCTACAGGATATTATCTCGCAAAGACCCTCGACAAACACCAACTGGTTGGTATTGGGTGATTTCAACCTCATATATCGCGCTACCGACAAAAACAACTTGAATTTCAACCAAAGACGCATGCGTCAATTCAGAGCCACCCGGAACACATGTGAACTTAGAGAAGTGCATCTCCAGAATAGGAAGTTCACGTGGAGCAATGAACGCCAGAACCCGACTCTCGTCAGGCTGGACAGGGTCTTCTGCAATGAGGGTTGGGACACCTTATTCAAAAACTACGTCCTTCAGGCATTGTCCTCATTGATTTTGGATCTCTGCCCCCCTACTCCTGTCAAACAGCTCCGGTCTTGCCTGCCCAAAATGCTTCCGCTTTAAAATTTTTGGACAAAGATACCAAGTTTCATGGAGGTGATAAAAAATTCTTGGCTCACCCAAAGTCATCACACTGAACCATTGCACTGGCTAAACCACAAGCTAACTGTAATGACGTCAAAGCTGAAATCTTGGAGCACTGCCATATTCCCTCGACCAAAACTCCACCTCCACATGGATCTGGAGTTAATCCTTTGGTTCGATGTGGCCCAGGATCATAGGGTGCTTACACTGCCTGAAAGCGGCCTAAGGGTCGTTGTTAATAAAAAGAGTTCTGGGGCTCATAGTGGTCGAGCGATATAGGAAAAGACAAAGCTCTCGGATCACCAATCTTAGAGAGAGTGACGCCAACGCTAGGTTCTTCCACCTCAAAGTCAACTCCCTAAGATGAAAAAAAATCACATTCAGAGGCTCCAAAATGATCTCGGTTAGGCGACCTTGCATACAGAGAAAGAGGGCTTAATTTAGCAGCATTTTCAGGTCATGCTACACCCACCCGACCCCTGAACCTACGACCTAAACTGGGATGTTCTTAACCTCTTCGCTCTAGATTTAGATAGCCTGGATAGGATTTTCACGGATTTTGAAGTTCTCCATGCTCTAGAACTTTTGTCGGGGGACAAAACCCTGGGCCCGAAAGGTTGCTCCTTCAACTTCTACAAATTCTATGGGCCCATCATCAAAGCAGACGTCATGGCGGTTTTCCACAGTTTCCACAGCCTCCGCACGTCGCATCTTCACCTCCTCAACTCTGCAAAATATTGTTTTGATCCCAAAAAAGGAGAGTGCAGACAAAGTACAAGACTTCAGACCCATCAGCCTTATCCATGGTATCGAGAAGTGGATCTCGAAGACACTGGCCCTACGAGTGGCGCCTCACCTAAACACCCTGGTCTCGCGAGTCCAGAGCACTTGCGTCAAAACTAGAAGCATCCACGACAACTTCTTATTCGTCCACAACTTGATAAGAAGACTTCACCACTCCAAAACCCTGTCGCTATTCCTCAAGTTAGATATTGCAAAGGCTTTCGACATGGTCCGATGGGATTACCTCCTTGATCTTCTCCGTAGAAGGGGTTTCTCCCTAGATAGACTGACGAGGATCTAATAATTCTCATTTATTTATTTATCTGTAATTCTTATTATGGATATTAGCATCTCCATATTAGTCTTAAGTATACCCCTTAATATTTATAAGGGAGAGGTTAAGCTGTCTAGTCATAAACCACCCTATAGTCGTGAGTCTTCCTACGACCATGGTATAGTCGTAAGCCTTTCTAAAACTATCGAGTAGTCGTAAGATCTTCTACGACTTGGTTGGCTTCGACAACCTTGTAATTGATAAGACTTGCTGACTTGTGGGCCTAATCAGTTAAGAAATATTATGCGCCATGTTTAACATATGGGGTACTTAATATACGTTGTTACTCTCTGTGAGTAACCATATGAATTACTTCTGTCTTTGACAAAAACTGCCTAGCAACGTGGGGGTGCCACATCCCTAGCGGCAACTTCCATCAAGCGGTTCATCAATTGGAACGTTGGGATGCCTCTTCGTCTGGAGGAACTGTCATATCTTCATACGTTATATAAGGTTGAGGTTAGAAGGCAAAAAGAGAAGAAGCGCAATCTGGAGCACAAGACATAGTCTTTCTCTTGATTGTAATCAGCATACTCAATATAGCCACAGAAAAGTAAGGTTGTTATTCTCTCCGGAGAAGGCCTAAATTTGTATAAAATCCCTGTGTCATTCTCTACGTGATTCTTATCTAGGAGACCCTCCGAATCAAACAATCATACGTAAGATTGGTTCTAGATCACTGACATGGACAAACTGGGTGGCGGCCCTTCTAGCTTCCGCCTCCTCCAGAGTCCTCCTTAACGGCATCTCAGGAAAGGCGATCAACCATGGAAGAGGGCTGCGACAAGGAGACCCCTTCCCCCCTTCCTCTTCATATTAGCAATTTACCCCATCCAACGTATGCTAGAATTGGCATGAGATCTGGGATATCTTGCTCGCCCGAGAGGCCGCTACGCCAGACTTAGAACCTCCTTATATGCGAACGATGCAGCAATCTTCATATCCCCTTATGCAAGCGAAGTCCACACTACCACCCAACTGCTTTGGAGCTGTGGGAACGTCTCAGGTCTCAACACCAACTTCCAAAAAAGCACGGTACTCCCAATAAGTTATGACCACATTGACCTGGACACTATCCTCCAAGACCTCCCAGCAATCTGATCGTCCTTCCCGACTAAATACCTCGGGCTACCGCTAACCTACAGAAGACTGCATAGGGTGGATTACCAGCCCCTATTGGACAACGTAGAGGGGAGATTAGCAGGGTGGCAGGGGCGGTTACTCTCCCCAGCAGGGTGGGCCACTCTCGTTAAATCTGTTCTGACCTCGATCCTGATATATTTCCTCACGGCTTTCATAACCCCAAAGGCAATACTCAGAGCCCTGGACCGCACCAGACATCACTTCCTCTGGGTTGGCCTTGAAACCGTCTCCGGGGCCAAGTGTAAAATCAAATGGGAAAAAGTTTATCACTCAAATCAGCTGGGCGGTCTCGGCATTCTTAACCTCCAACACTTCTCTTCGGCCCTCAGACTTCGTTGGCTCTAGCAAGAATGGAAAGATATCAGTCCAAACCTTGGGTCAGCATGGAAATTCCTTGCGATGACGCAGATCATAGTATTTTCGCCATGGCTACCACGGTTACCCTCGGTGATGGCAAGATGGCTAAATTTTGGTTCTCCACCTGGGTGGATGGGATCGCCCTAAAGATATATGAAATCTCCAGAAGGAAAAACAATACAATGGCCTCAACGCTACAAAACGGGCGATGGGTGCACGACATCAACACACTAACGGGATTAACGTCCCACAACATCCAACAATTCTTAGGACTCTGGACCAGAACCAACCAAATTCAACTGGCTCCCGACGTTCCGGACGAGATAATTTGGAAACTCACCCCAAAAGAAGCCTACTCATCTAAATCCACCTACGCTCTTCACCTCCTGGGCTCAACAGCGACGAACTTCAAACAAATAATTTGAAAACCCCACGCCCCCCAAAGTGCAAATTCTTTGCCTGCCTAGCTATCCAAAGCAGGTTGTGGACCTCAAATAGACTAGATGCTAGAGGGTGGCCAAACCACCGCTTTTGCCCCCTGTGCAGACATTCGATGGAATCAACCCTACATCTCTTTGCACAAAACCTACAGCCATCACAATAGCCCGACAGCAGGAACATTGTGGATTGGTGGACAAAGGCCGCTGAGATGAAAGGTCTCCCCAGGAGAGCGACGCCCACGGTCCTTATCCTGATCATCTGGGAGATTTGGAAGTAACGCAGTGATAGAATCTTCCATAATAAAGCCACCACCCTGCCGGACCTCCTGGCGAAGATGAAGGAGGAAGGAAGAACTTGGTCCCTAGTAGGGGCCAAATGTCAGGAGCAATTTCATTATTTGTAACTAAGGATATAACCTAACCTGTAACTTGTGGCTCGATAACCGTCCCTTCTCTATCAATATAACGGACACATCTTCTACCGGTTTAATTTTTTTTTAAAAAACAATTCTCAGGTGCAAAAGGTCGCACGCCCTTGTTTGGATTCGGCTGTCACGTTGCAAGCTGTCAGCTTGGTTTGCTCCGGACGGTTGGTAATGGTGGGGGCGGACCAATTCGAGCGATCAGGCGTATATTACGTCGCCCGTGGACCACTACGCACAACGTCGTCGCGCGGTCGCGTGTGAGTGTTTCGGTCGCGGTCAGGGATGGAAAACCGCTGGTTTCTGCTAGAGTGCTAGGCCAAGACGGCTGCATGCACTTGAAAGAGTACAGGTCTTCGCGTGCTGAACCAGAAACAGGTACGTGCATCGATAGTTGCCGACGTTTTCAGATGATTAATCTCGCTGGGTCGTTACGTTCTTTCATTTTTAACCATTCGATGTCGACAAAAGGAATGGTTCTTGTCACTCAACGGAACCCGCGTGGGAAATGAGTTGATGATCTGGCCAGGATGAATCCGCAAAATTTCAAAGTTGGTGTTCTATAAAGTAGTATCGATACAGTAATGTGGGGAATTTTTCCAAATCAATCTAGTAAACTTACCGATGTTTACTAGATGCTTATCAGTGAGAACCTTTGCATGTCATAATTACTTCTGTTTTCAAGAGGGGAATTATTATTATTTTTCACCGCATCCCACAAGGGATCGAAACCGGGTCAGAAGCTACAAACTCCTACGTACGTACTATCCCTAGGGATCTGGTACTTGTATGTATAAGCTGATAGTCTTTAGCACACTCCTCAATATTTATATTTTTATAATTTTTCTTTGAAACGGACCTACATACCAACTAGAGTAGATTAATATATCTACTCATGACTGAGAGAGAATTTGCTACTCAAGTATGGGGGCAACTAGGTGGACACTACTCATGCCTCCCAGAAAGCATGTTTCCCTTGGTCGATGGCCTCTTATGCCTGGCTTGCTACCTCCTGGGATGTGACGGATTTTGTTCTGGAATATCCTCATGTTTATTTCCTTCCAGATGTTCCACAGGTAGTGCATGATACCTTCGTGATTACATAATATTGAATATATTATGTGTCATTTATCATCTCTTAATTTCCCTAGGTGCACGATACCATACAAAATCTCTTAATTTCGCTATAGTACATGTACATGATGATATACATGTGCTTGCATGTGGTAGCAAGGTGCGCATGCATTGTTGCATCTCTGTTCTTGGGCCGTATTCGGTGAAAATACGAGAACGGTGAAATTTTGGTTTTCATCAAACTTAGATTTTTTTAAAAAAAAATATTTAAAATTACGGCACGTAGTGGAGGATATTTTCTACTTCTCTGCAAAAAAAAATTCAGAATTAAACTCGGTCATATTTGTGAGATAAAAAAGGATAAATTCTTGCTAGCAAACAATAATTCACTATTGTAGCAAGAATTTGTCTTTTTGTATCTCGCAAATGCGATTGAGTTTGATCTTCAAATTTTGCAGAGATGTAGAACATATCGTCCACTACATGTGGTAATTTTTTATGATTTTTTTAAAACTTCAAGTTTGATGAAAATTGAATTTTCACGATATCCGCATTTTTACCTGAGTTGTCGCCCTGTTCTTTCGCGGGCTGTACTACCTGACTACTTCTTGTTTTGGACTTTTGGGGCATAATTTCGTGAGACAGACGGACCCGTGCGTGAGATATATTGATCGTAATTAATAAAATCATGCATCTGGAAGGTGGTGAGGTACCAGAAAAGATACGAAAAATCCGGTGAACTTGGAGAGAGCCAAAAGGAAAGAGTATAGTAGAGATTATATAATTGGCCGATTGCAAAGGTGCTTGCAGGAGCAGATGTTTATTTTGCATCAGATCATTAGTTCGAAAGGAGACCGTGTGACGTGTCCCATCCCATGCACTGCTTTGGAGTATTATATATACAGGGCTATTGCTGAAATGCTTTGAAATATATAGTACAGCAAGCCAAACTTTCGACTAACATATATGCGATGCCAGAAATAACGAAAAAGATCTAGCTAGGGAATATACTTGATTCTTGCGTGGGCATCGACATCATGTTGCATCACCTGCCAATTTGCCCATCAAATGTTAAACTTCTTCCAGTACTGATTATCAGGGGTCCTACCGGCTACTTCCATATCATTGTGCATATATATATTTCCTCCCAGATGTTCCACAGGTAGTGCATGATACCTTCGTGATTACATAATATTGAATATATTATGTGTCCTTTATCACCTCTTAATTTCCCTAGGTGCACGATACCATACAAAATCTTTTAATTTCGCTATAGTACATGTACATGATACTTTGCATGTGGTACTCTCTCTCTCTCTCTCTCTCTCTCTCTCTCTATATATATATATATATATATATATATATATATATATGGTACACCTGAAAATACGTACTCTCATTTCTCATATATCACTTAAACCGTATGATGATATCTTATTATCAATTTGAGTATACTCTAATAATGATTATAAGATACTCCAAAGTGCTGTTCATGAATTTTTTCTTTTATCAAAACCCACTTTTTATAGCACAATTTGTGTATATACTTCTTTTATATATGAAAAGGGTATATAGAAAAAAATAAAGGGTTCAATGAATTTTTTTCAATCAAGTCGTATTGGAGTATCTTATAGTTGGTATTTAAGTATCTTTGAAAGTGATAAAGAAGTATGTTAGTTTAAGTAGTATATTGGAAGTGTGAGTATACACACATGTATATATATATATATATATATATATATATATATATATATATATATATATATATATATATATATATATATATGTGTGTATGTGTGTATACGTACATACATACATACATACATACACACACACACACAGAAAGTGATAAAGAAGTATAATAGGTTCGATTAAGTGGTATATTGGAAGTGTGAGTACACACACATGTGTGTGTGTATTCTCTTACTACATCAGTTCACGAATATTTATCACTTTTGGCCACTTTATTTGGTTATGAATATTTATTGCTCTAAGTTTTCCGATACACATTTTGACGAGGATACTTTACTAGGTTAACATTTTCAGTCAAGGGAAATTAAAATAGAATTTCATTAAGGCCAATTTAGTCATGGCTCACCTAATACCTAAATAGGGCCTATTAAACCTGGTTACGCTTTCAACTAGAAAGAGATATGCTTTATTTAACATAATTGGTCGACAACCCGTTATACCCATTAACAACCAGTAAGGGGTAATAATTAACTTCCCTGACTAGTGACTATATGTATAACTAGTCAGAGTCATGACACATATACCCTTTAGCAATCAACCATATATAGACAATAATTGCCTATCCCTGACCAGTGGCTATACGTTCTTTAGAACAGAGTATAACTGGTCGGAGTCTTCACAGTTTATAACGTGATCCTTTAGACCCTGTTTGTTTAGGCTTAGGCTTTTTGACTTATAGCTTAAAGCCGGCTTCTTGGCTTAAATAGCTTATAAGCACCTAGCATTTAAGCCAACCGAGGGTGTTTGACAATCTGGCTTTTTATGGACTGGTTGTTTTTTTTGTTCGAAATGCTTAAAATATCCTTGGTCATGTCTTGATAACACCAAACATATTTTTGCTACCAAGTTTGAGGACATCCATTCAGAGACCAAATTCACACATCACAGTTCATTGATATGAATGTTTTTTATACTTTTTTGAATCAAATTTGAAAATGGCAACATATATGTAATTTTTTACTACATAATTTCAATTATTTTGACCTAGCTGATTGATAAGCAACAATTAGAAAGGCACAAAACTGCATCATTGTTTTGACTGATTGTTCATGAAGGTACAAAACTACACACAAATTTTGTTCATGAGGCACATAAAGAAAGCTACACACAAATCACCTTTCCAAGTTCTTGTCAATCGTTCTGCAAGGCAAGATATTGCAATATAGATGGACCTATTATACAAATTTAAGAATCAAATTGGGCAAAATTACACGCATCCAAGATTTCAAAACAAGTTGTCTGCATATTTGCAATCAACTCTTCTATTCACCTTAACTGAATGAAAATCTTGCCACGGATGGGACAACTCTCGAGGCCAAACCCTTGTCAATCAAAGCACCTGAAAAATGTACATATACATCAGTTAGCATGAACCTAATTTCATTTATAAAAAATGCAGACAAACTGATGCTAGTTCAAGACTACATGACCATGTGCTAATTCATAACAAATTCACCTCGATGAATCAAAGGAGCTTAACCAGATAAACAATCAAGCTACCCTTATTACCCACCAAGACATGTTGGATTAGTGTGACTTACATATTGGATTTGTTTGAAGTGAACCTTGATTGCAGTGATATTGGACATTGATACTAACATCTATTGAATCTTGTTGACTTAGAGACTTGTCCTGCTACCTTATAGTTTGTTTACTTGTTATTAGCTCATTGTTAAATAAGTTTTTTTTTGGTAACATCTACATGTTCAATTAGTAGTCACTAATATAGCTTGTTGTCTTCTAGATGCAAAACCAACAACAGTCATCATCACAACGACATATTGAATAGCTAGAAAATCAACCTTACTTGCATCTTCCCAATCAACCAGAGCATGATACCATTTAGCAAAATCAACATAGTATCCATTTCCCTCCTTATGTCATTGAACTTATAGAATCAACATGGACCAAAATCAACATACCGCGGAGGTAGAGGCAGCACAACAATGTCGGGCGGAGGTTGAGGGAGGCTGACGAAGGACGGCGACCGACGTAGGTCGAGGGAGGACGATGGAGTTTGGCGCGGGGTCGAGGGAGTACGGTAGCATCAGGTGGAGGTTGAGGGCATCCGATGGCCGGCGGAGTCGGACGCGGGGTCGAGGGAGGCTGGCGGAGGTCGAGGGAGGACGGTGGCCAATGGAGGTCGAGGGAGGCCAGCGGAGTTGCAGAGGAGGACGGCAGGGTTAGGCGGATATCGAGGTAAATGGTTTCAGGCACGGGAGAGATGGCGTCGGGCAAGGGAAGGATGGCGACGGCATGGGGGAGAAGGCGTCGGGTGCAGGAGCCGAAAGGGAAAAGAAAATGGGGTGGGGGAGGAGGAAAGAGGAGAAAAATGAAAGGATCTGGAGTTATATATGAATGGCATTTGGTGGGTAATTTTAGCGAACTTCAGTGGCAAATGGATATTCCATTCCGCAAAAGTCAACAAAAGCACGTCTTCCATGGCTTATGGTTTTTAGGCTTAAAATGAATTTAGCTTTTTATAAGCTGGATGAAAAAGGCACCACTTTATTTAGGCTTAGGCTTTTTTGCTTTTAAGTCAAAGAAAAAGCCTAAACAAACAGGGCCTTAGTCTAACACGTGAGAGCAATTAATAACATATCTAGCAACTTACGACGGTTGATGAATGACTCGACAGTTCAAGACACGACAAATACACATGTGTGAAGAAGGAAGACGTCTATTCAAGTATTAGCTGCCACCCCTTAGATAGATATAAATTGGGGGGCCTGTGTGCCTCCCAATAATGACAGTGGAACGCTTTGTTTACTCCTCTTGTAAATTCATTGTCCGTGGCAATAAAATCTCTTGGTGTGTTATTATCCCCTTTATTATTTTCATAAGTTCGATAGAAGGCCCTAAGTCTTGTGCATCGACATAGTTTCCCATTTTTCCCTTATCAATTATCCCATGCCATCCATCCATGGTGGGCATGTGGTCAATTTGAGTAGTTATCAATGACATTTTAACCACTTTGGATTAAAAAAGGTTGATTTGCCTTGGTATTTGTGCAATGGTTCAGAGGGACAAGTAAACACAAACAGAGGGAATAGCTGTGTCGGTGTTTTAGGACCGAACTTACGTAAAGATTGTTTGATTCGGGGTTCCTCTAGGCTAAAAATCACACAGAGATGGAGACACGGGGAATTTTATGCAGGTTCGGGCCTTCTCCTGGGAGAATAACAACCCTACTCCTGTGTGTATGTATTGAGTATGCTGAATTACAAGATGGAGCCAAATACTAGTGTGTTGTGCTTCTGATCATCTCTGGATCGCCCCGACTGTCCTGATGATTCTGCCTTTTATACAGTCCTCAAGGTGTACCGTTGCGCCTCCAGTGTAAAGACTGTCTTAATGTCCCAGATTATTGATCCGTTACTGGAGGTTATTATGGGAGTAGTAACGTTCCCATACTGCCAGACAGTTATCACCACAACAAAGAAGTTAAAATTGTGCCATTATTCTAGAGAATAACCGCATAATTTACTGCCCATATTTTGAATATGGTGCGGAAGATTCCCTGATCGACTAGGCCCACATGTCTGTAAGCCTTGTCGATTAGGGACTGGTCGTAGAAGAGCTTACAACCAGATGGTGGTCGTAGAAGATCTTACGACCACAGACTGATCGTAGAAGAACTTACGATCATGGGATAGTCGTAGAAGGACTTACGACTATAGGGTGGCTGTAAGAGGACTTATGACTGCTAGGTGGTCGTATAAGAACTTACGAACTCCAGCTTCTCCCTTATGGCTATTAAGGGGTATACTCAAGAGTTACATGGCGTCATTATTATCCATAATATGAATTATAGATATATAATAAAATGAGGATTGTTATATCCTCGTCAAGCTGGATATATAGATGCACATTGTCGATGTTTTAATATCGATGTTATGAAATGAATACTAGGGGCTCCTTGATTGAGATTATGCAAGAAGAGACAGATGTAATTTTTAGACAGGTTCAAGCCTTCTCCGGAGAGAGTAACAACCATATTCTTGTATTTTTGTATTGATTGTGTTTACAATAAGAAAGAAGTCACCGAAACTAAGGCTAATGGCTTATGTCTCTTGTCCTCCATCTTTGTCCACCGACGTTACCCTTTAAAAAACTTATGAGGGGGTGGCAGTTGTTGTGTGCCAGGAGGTGCCTCAACGGTGGTTAATTGCACACGTTTGATGACTGTTATTGTCAAAGAAACATCTTCCCCCACGTTCGCTGTGCAGTTATGCCAAAGACAAATGATTGTGTGCAGTTATGTCAGAGGATAACGACACATGTATAGCTACTGCACACAAATGAGCGCAGTTGATAGAGTCCCTAGTTGATTGGGTCCACATGTCTGTGGATCCTATCAACTATAGGGTGATCGTAGTTGACCTGATCGTAGAAAGTCTTACAACCATAAGGTGATCGTAGTAAAGGTTACGATCATAGGGTGGTCATAGAAGAGCTTACGATCATAAGGTGGTTAGAGATGACCTTGCGATCGCTAGGTAATTGTAAGCTTCACTTATCATTATAAGTTTATGGTAAGGGGTACCTCTAACAGTTGTACAAAGACATTATTATCTATAATAAACACTATAGATAAATGATTTAATTAATTAAAGGTTATTAGATCCTCATCACACATGTCAACTTTAGGAACACCCAACCGGATCAGAGGTAATTAATACTATGTTTTTTTAAATCTCAGGTTCAGTACACTTAGAGTTCGCTTAGTTAGTTTGGTTAGGTTTGAATTGTATATGCGCCTTTAATTGTGGTGCGTTAAATCAATTGCAATTTTCAAATAATAATGAATATACATCGTGACTTCAAAACATTTGAGAATAAAAATATAGTGCAATATATTTGGCAGTCATGCATCTAAGACGCTATCAAGTAATCACAAATTCTTGAGGGATAAATAGAGAAAACAAATATATGTTCACGATCAATCTTCAGCTTCACCTTTCATATTCTTGATTGTTGTGCTAGCTAGCTAGCTCGAGAGTGAGATCCAGGAGCTCCCACTAGCTAGAATTATCTTAATTTCTTCCTGAAGTGAAAGTGTTTGCTGTCCAAATCTGATTGGGCGAGTGTTCTTCCAAATTTCACATAGTGGCATAAGGAATCTAAATTTCAATATTAGATCCTACTGCTGCTAGTATCGTATGATCTAGTTGTTACCTGACACTGATATGATATAGGTAAGTGGGGAGCATATATAAAACTAGAGCCTAGAAAAGCATCATTGATTTTTTGAAGGAACAAAAGCACACTACACATGCATCACCAACGTCTTCTTGCAATTTTATAAGAAACTATCGTTGAACACTTTTGTTGAATAACACGAATGGTCTAGAATCAAAAGTGGCAGTAGTACAACACTACAACTGGCGAAGGGGCATACAACGAGAATTAGACACATTTTCTTAAAGGAAAAAAAGTAGAGACATTGATGCGTAGGTGGCGTGATCACAAGACGGAATATGCTCAATTTCCTGTCACCCGTCAAACATGCTCCTTTAAACCAAGGGTATACATCCGTGTCCTGTTAAAGTCTAAATTCGAATATTAATTACTAGATCTATCTATGCATATATCTATACTAACCTGTACATAGATTTATTTTCTATGAAGTTACTGGCTTCCAAAGGGACCAAAAATGTACACATACACAACGTACGATATATATGCAAAGAATGAGGTCAACTTACATATATATACATTTTACTTGAAATTTACTTGTTTTCTTTCTTTGAGAGTACTGTGTATCTGAGAGACATAATTGCTAAAAACAGATCATTTGCCAAAGTGTATTACCATTTGGATTACCAACGATCAACATTTAGTTGCTTATTTTCCGTAGATAATGTATTGCAACATCTTTAATTCTAAGGATACTGATATATATTGCACCAATTCATTTTACATACTACAACTTTTCATAAGCAGAACAAATAGCAACACTAAAGTATATGGCCGCAACTTTTCATTTGGACTGAAGAAATATTTTGGTTTAATTCCACAGTGGTCGGTTATGCCATAGTTGTATGCGTGCATATTAATGGCAGATGCCGAATTGGCATCATTTGTATTTTGTCATATGCAAATAAAGTTAAAGCACTTTGATGTATTTTATTCAACTCACTACGAGTCCAACAATTGTATGGTTCATATTAATTGTGCACGTGTATGCCATAATCTGTGAGGTGTAGAACCGATCGATGGACGTGACTGAAGACAAGGGTATACCGTGCTGATTTTTTGTGGTCAATGTCCCTATTGCATACGCACGTGTTGTAGAACAAGGATTGCTGATTAATTATACTTGATTAGCGCGCAATAATGCCCTGTATGTAGTCGGTGATCATTGTAGATGCATGCATGGTAGGTGTGAGTACGTACTGGTCAGTGCACGATCGAGTACGGATGGATTCTTTGGTTCACACTCGTGATGCGCGTAATTAGGAGCTGGAATTACAAAGACGTTTTTTTTAAGTGCTCACATATTATTCCTAAATATACTATTCCTAAAGAAATAAAACCCGGTGGAAATAAAACCCGGTGAGACGTGTGCCGAGCCAGAGGCTCGAACGCGGGCAGACTGGGCAAACACCTCACACCAAGCTAACCGAGCGCAGCTCGGTTCTCACAAAGACGCTATACAAAGACACTATATTGTTGCAAGGTCCTACAGTTTTATTTTATTTCTATACAATAAATACTCTCCTTTTATTTTCAAAAAATAAATACTCTCTTTTGCTCCTGTCAGGAAAAGAATAAGATGATGAGATCCTAGAAGTAGAATCATTGTATTTTTTTTTCCCATTGTAGTTGACCGGTATATATTATAGGTAGTACTTGTCCTAGCTACAAATTAGACAGTAGAGAAAGAGAGACCTTGGGTTCCCTGTATATGCGAGGGGGAAACCCTAGAGATCCTCAAACGTAAGAAACAATATTAAAGTATTAAAATGTGTGTCTTTATTGCCTTCAAAAGTCTCCCCTATTACATAGGGAAGGGACCTATTTATAGTATTACATCCAAGGTACAACAGATTATAATTATACCTTTAAAAAGATCATTCGCTTTTAGGGGCTGCTGGGTCTTTTCACCCTTAGGCATAGCCTTCGGTGCATGGGACGTAGACCCTCCTAGGCCTAGTCCCACCATGCTTGTACTTTTGGTCCACAAATGGCATTGGCTCTCTTTGCTCCATGCGGGGCGGCCCCAGAGCGAAGACCCCAGGACCCCCTCGCTCCCTACGAGGTGGTCTAGGGCGAGCCTTCGGGGCCCCTTCGCTCCAGGGTGTATGGCATCCTTCTTGCGGGGCTGTCTTCGGCAGTCTTTCTGTACCCTTCGTCTGTGCGAAGGAGCACCTGGTACCCTTCGCCTGGGCCGAGGTACACCCCTAGCTCGGTGCTTTTGACAGCCTTCTTGTACCCCTCATCTAGACCAAGGTGCAACTCTAGCTTTGGTGTCTTCAGCGGTCTTTCTGGAGCCTTCACCATGTCGTCAGGGCAGTGGACCGCCCCTACGATGGTACTACCCTTTAATTGGTCACTTAGGGAAGAATGGAAATGAACTATCACTAACTAACCAAATCAACAAATTGCAATTTTCTCGAAGCACTGCCGGTGGATGCCACAAAGAATGCATATGTACATGCATCACAACACAATTGACGACTTGGTCTAGTAGAATTTGGCTTGGACGGAAACATCTAGCCAATGCATATGGATTCTTTACCGCCCAAAGTGGGAGGAGCTAAGCTAAGCCCCCAAATATTGCATGGTTTCGTCGACCACGGCAATCATGCTGTTTAATTCTGTCCGCCGGCCGGCCCGTCGATCGGATCGTGAAATCGATCTTTCTCATATCACTTTTCTCTCGGCTCCTGCCACTGATTTGCAATGATCTCATTTTATTTGTTGTACGCATCGATCGGAATCCAATGAGAAGAGCCCATATATAAAATATTGTTGTATTATTGTTCACTCGATCTTTGGCAAATCAGCAATTCGCAAAGTGACAAGAAAAGTCTCGTGTCGCTCCCTTTTTCTCTTGTAGTAGAGAGAGGAACGTTCATGCACAATTGACGGTGGAAGGCGCTGAGGTCTCAACAATCCACTGATGGTCGAAGCATCTTGCACAATCGTCAGCAGGAAATTAAAACCCACTTCCTTTTCTTTTCTTTTCCCCGATACTTACTAGTATATCGAATGCTCATTTAATTTTTAGCAAGTAGGTAGGAAGCTATATATGTCAAGGCTATAGCGTGCACAACTCAGCACAGCTAGCTTATCGCATTTGCAATCTGCTGTAGTGAGATAAACTTGATTACTACTTGACCTCGTCTATTTAACCCCTGTATATTTATTCATTGGAAATGACAGCTCCGGTTTGTACGCGTACGTACGTGATGTATAACACAAGCTTCTAATAGTGTCAAGAACAGTTTACAACATGACAAATTATCCTTCTGAATTTTCGAAAGATGGTGATACTCGGCGGATCCCGGCCGTGTTATAAGCATAGCCTTCCTACTATAAAACATACATGTGTTTCCCTAGAAAAAAAAAAGAAACAAATTGCAAACATTTGCACGTAAGAGGAGCGCATGCATGCAAGAAATTTGTATCCACGTCTACATCACTCGTAACCACTGGTTACTAATCAGATAATCAACTCCAGTGTGTACGCACAGTTGGAGTTTTCCAATCAAGTCTAGAGCAGCATCTTTTAAGGGCTTGTTCTCTCTGCTCCTCGCCACGAGTGAACTTAATTTATGTGCTTGTAGAGCTTGTCTTTGTTGTCTAGTACATCCTTAATTGGATGCACACTAGGCGCACATAGATGCACTCGTAAACCGCGCTGTCTTGTCTGATTGTCTTATTTTGTCACCAGTCACGCTCTCTCGGGAAATTAATCAGCTGTATTTCCATCTCACGATAGCAATACGATATTGACATGCTGTATATGGATCGATCAATTTCTGCTTGCAATTAATCAGCAGCTACTTTTCATGACACCATTGCTGCCCTTTTCACCAACAGCTAGCAAGTACCATCCGAAAAACAGTCAAAAGACACACAGCTGCATGATCGCCTCCCCGGTGCGGAGATGGTCGCGTTGGGCAATATGGCAGGCAGTTGCATGCGGCATAGGGCGGAATATTCCGACATGCATACGCAAGCCTAGCTAGAAATTAAACATATATAAATGCCTAAATGGAGCAGCAATCTGGCAATCATGCATGTTGACAAGCTAGCACAAGTATAGAGGGAGAGAGAGAGAGAACGAGCGAAAAGGACAACGCGCGCGGGTGCGCTTATGTCAGTACGCGCGCGCGACACAATATGCGCTTGGCGATCGGTCGATCGTTCGGAGTGTGCGGGTGAGACGTCTTGTAGCGGCACTGGGTGTCAGCGTGTGCGCTCCTTGGTTCCTACACCCGGCCTTGTCGCTTCGCCCACTGCCACTGCCACTGCCATGCCAAACAAATCAGTGGGTTCCCCTCGCGCTCTCTCGGCAATGCTTGCTATGTAGTAGAAGTGTAGAACCTTCTGTTGGACCAAGAAAGGCGATGATCCTCTGCGGCCTTGGGTTTTGCAGCAGCATGCATGGTGTCCGTTCCGGTTGGAGGCACAACAAATTAATTAGTTCATTGTTAACATAAGCATTGACCCTTCTTTTCTGCTGATGTACATTCATGTACGACTAAAATTTGGCATACTTGGACAGAACACCAACCTAACAGCACCGGAATCTTCAGTTAAGAGTGTTCCGCTCAAGCACGTCAAAAACAGCACAAGTTTGCTTACGGGCAGAGTGGCTGCGCGTATAATGGGATGGCAGGAGGCACGGTCGGGGACCCTACCCCACGGGCATCCGGTTATTGGCTGCCATCGCTCGTCAGTTGGCCCAGACGTGTGCGATTGGCCCCCATCATGCGGAGGTGGGTGGCCATGTACGCCGCAACAACGCCGCTGGCCACCCATACCCATGCATGGCCCATCGCGCGATTTGCTAGCTCCTAGCTAGCTAGCCTCTGACCAAGCAACAAAGGAACGCCCACACACTTTCCCCTTCCCCTCTACAGTACAAGATCGGCGAGCGAGAGAAGATTTCTCTGCACATGCCTGGCGGCTTAATCGCTGGCCCTCCTCGCCTCCGGCGGCCTCTCCGGCGCCGGGAGGAGAGGGGGATCCGATTCTCCAAGCTTGGGTGGCCCTGTTTATACTAGTATTATGTAGTACTACTAGTATCTAGGTTGCCGCCGCTAAAGTCTCCGATGGCAACGTCCCCTGACGTCGTTCCTCGGCCTCGGCGGCTAAATAAGGTCTTCTACCTGCGTCTTCTTCGACGTGACGTCCTCATCACCGGCGTCGGCACGAAGCAGATAAGATATGTATTCCGCGGATCTAGTTTGGATCCGACAGTTTTGCGTTGCCTCTTTTGAGGATCTAGCCGTTCCCCTTCTGGGATGATGTTGTCTGGGTTGCCACCTCTTTCTCTGCAGCGACAGTGCCAGCGGCTGCTCCTGGCGTGTCGGTGGAGGTGCTCCAGCCGACACGCGTTCAAAGACCTACTGGCTCCGTCCCGACTGCGGAGCTCATCATGCGGCTTCAAACTCAGTGTTCGGCCCTCCGCCAGCATGCACAGGTGACGTTGTGGTTGTGCTGTTGGCTCCTTCTTCTCACGCCAGGCGGCGATGACGGAGGTCGGCGGCGATGCTACGACGTCAGGAAAAAGACGAAGGCCCTGGGTTTATCGGGTGTAATTTTTAGTGTTGTATGGGTCTTTGTGCAAATTGTGGGGACAACTGTCTTTGTCTGTTATGCGTGTAAAACTTTCATCTAATGAATGGGCTTCTACCCTTTTCTATAAAAAAAAGCTAGCTACCAGTGACAAATCTAGAATAAAAATAGAGGGAAAGCTCTACTGTTGAGGCTATAGCACAACATAAGCATACTAAAGCTAAATCTATTGGTCTTTTGCTATTGGAATGTCAAATTCATACATAAATAGAAAGTGAACAAATTAAAAACATACAATACAGTAAATTTAATACCTCGCTAATGGATAATGTACCCCCAAATGTCCATAAATATGTGAGTACCGATCTGTATATAACAAATATCAAATTTAGTGATACAATATTAAATTTTGAATAGTCATAAACATTAAAAATGAAATGAAAACATACCACTAAGGCACTAAATCTAATTACGACACAATTTCATTCTACGAGTTTTCATGTCTTGAAAGCGTTGAATGATTCTTTTATTATCAATGCTTCTAAATATCTCTCGCTCAGTGCAGCATACCATCAAGTTATTAAGTCATTCATCTGATACTTTGTTGTGCAAATCTGTTTTAATAATCTTCATTGCTGAGAAGATTCTTTCAACTGATGTCATTGCACTTGAAGGATCAATGTGAGCTCGATGAGGCGATAGACCAATGCAAAAGTTATATTTTTTTTTTGTTTTCAACCATGTTTTGAGAAACCTTTGCAAGATCATGACATTCACGAAATTCAACACTTCTTCTAACATTGAGAATGAATGTTTGAAGTTGATTTCTTAACAACAAACAGTCAGCTATGGTGAAATCTATAATATAAATCTCAGCAAGGCGAACTAGCTTTTGCACATCAAACTTAGAGAAGAAATTGCTTGGATCAAGACAAGACATGTATACCAATAACTCTGAAGAAACTTCATTGAAACGATGATCCATCTATGTCATAATGGCATCAAGAGCAACATTAAAAATATCAACATGATAATAGTGAAAGAGAGTAACCTTATGTTTCTGACGTGCAGATTTACCCTTAACTTTGATGTGATCATTCATACTTGGCACATCAATCTCATTTGACTCACAAAAGCTTTTTACTGTGTTGAACAATGGCTCTCACCCATTGTCCCTCATATCTTGCAAGCGTGTTTTCACATCCACAATTAAACCCATAGCTTCAATAATATTTTGATCCCTTCTTTGCAATGAAAGTGATAACTCATGTGTAATTCTTAACAAATCTATCAAGAAATACATGATGAATGCAAATTCAAAGCTATCTATCTTTTGTATCAAACCTGCTGCTCCACCATGACCTGAAGGATATGCTGCATCTTTACATGTAATCTCTAACACTGCAAGCACTAACTCCCACATTTGGTATATATGTAGCGATGTTTTAAGATGTGAGCCCCATCTAGTATCTCCATGTCTAGCTAGGCTAGTTGCCTGATTCAAGCCTGTTCCATTTGAAAGCACACCATTCTCCAATTTCTCCAATAAGACTTGCTAATGTTTTTCCATCAAAGCATCCTTTCTTTTGCAAGATGCACTCACAGTGGTCACTATCAAGGGTACATAGTTGAAGAAATCAGCAATAGCACCGCTACAACTTACAACAGTGACAACCACTAACTGCAACTGGTGGGCGAAACAATGGACATAGAGAGCATATGGATTCTCATCTCGTATTAATCTCTGCAAGCCATTAAATTCTCCTCTTATATTTGAAGCACCATCATAACCCTGTTCGCGTAGCCTAGAAATAGGTAGATCAACCTTAGCAAGCACATGAACCAAAACTTCCTTCAGTGCAGCAGATGTACACAAAGTGACATGCTCAATACCAATACTTTTCCATGATCTTCTCTTCTTTATTTACAAACCTACATGGTATGAATTTTACAAAGTTAAAATAAAACCACAATACACAAATCATAAATGATACAACTAAAAAACATTATATATGCAACTAACCTCACAATCACGGACATCTACTCCTTTATTGATGAATCACGGGACTCATCAATAAGCACTACGAAGTTCTTATCTCTAATCTCATCCTTAATCACCTGTGTGACCTCATGTGCACAACATTTCACAAATTCCTTCTATATATCCGAACAAAGCATCAAACAATTACCACCACCCTCAAATTCAAAAGCCTCATTCACATCCGCCGTTTTATCTTTGTACCAATCCACCTACTCTCTAAAATTGCCCTTGTTCACGGAAGTAGAAGATTCGTCGTATCCACGAAAAGCTTCACCTTGCTGAATGAGATATCTTGCACAATCTAAAGAAGCAGTCAAACGAATCTTGTATGCAATTTCGGACTTCTTGCTATAAGTATTTAATTTATGATCTACACTTGCACTTTGATTCTAAAAATCTTCACAACCTTCAATTGCAATGTTGTGGACACTAGTAGGTCCACCAACATGTTGATTGAAAGATTCCATAGCACCTCTCCAATTCACATACCCAACTTTTGTGAAGACATCCCTCTCAAAGTGAGTGGGGTGTGATGGTTTCTTAAAAAGAAAGCAATAGAAACAAAATGTGGCTCACACTATATTCCAGCCAATCGAACTTCTTATACCATGATTATTGAAAGAATCTTGAAATTGAACATTGCGATTTTTTTAGAAAATCATGACCAATTGGTTGCGTTGGACCCTTCATCAAATATGCTCTCCTAACTTGATCTCGAATCTCATTAGGATAATCTTCAATTGGTTTGCAATATGCTGGATCAGCAATAATATCATATGGATTAAATTCATGCCGAACCTTTTTTGCTTTAGCTCTGCTCTCTACGGTTTAAGGGTTACTGCTAGTTGCATTATTTGAGAAATATTTGTGCAAAGTTCGCTTATCTATTTTTGTAAATCTAAGAAAAATTAAACAACAGTCGGTTAAACAAATTGGCTAATCGACTAATTAAACAAATTGGCTAATCGGCTAATAGCTACTGTCAATTAAACAACAATTTGCATCAATTCATCAATCACAAATTAAACAACAACCGCCAATTAAACATTTGCATCAATAATCAATTCATCAATCTTCAAGTCTACTGTCTACCTACATTTGCAAGTTGCAACATACAAAAATAATTGGGGATTTGGGAGAGAAAAACTGCCTCAGTGCCTCACGGCCTCACCCTCAGAGTCACAATTGCCTCAAACCCTCAAATCTCAATCCTCAATTCCTCTTCGGTCTTCACTCTTCGCCTCTTCCTTGTGTGGTCGTCTTGTAAGCGCTAGCAGCTTCATGGCCTCCGCGCTCCGTCGATCTACCCCTCCCCTCTACTCCGACCAGCCGCCGAGGAGCCCTCCTCCTCCATGACAGGTGGCAGCCGACCTCGAGTCCCCGACCGCCTCGGTGCCTCCTCCGCGGGCTCGCCTCAGGCCGACCGCCTCCTCCCGGCCTCCGCAGCTCAGCTAGTCCGCCCCTCCGCGATGGCCGACGGCCGACCACGAGTCCCGATAGCCTCGGCGCCTCCCCTCAAGGCCTTCGCTTCACTGTTGGTTGCCGAGTGCCGAGTCGCCGACCGCCTCCCTCCCCCTTAATGGCTCAGTCTCAGTTAGTCTCTCGACTCTTGGTCTCTACTCTCTCCATTTCTCCTCTCTGTCAGAGAGACCTTATCTTCTCAGTTCTCGCATCTCTGAGATTTGCCATTTGGGCTGGCTAGGCCTTACCATCTGGCGATGCCCGACTGGTCCTTAGCCCTTAACCCATATGCTTTCTAAGTTTGTTCGTTCTTCAACCTCCGTTGTCCGTGGCTCCGTCTACCGACTGCCGCAACAGAGCTCGCCGTTTGCCGGTGCTCAGAGGCCGCAGGACTCAGGGGTACTAGGGGTAAGGTGATTGGAGGAGAAAGTGCTCGAGCACCCACGGTGGACTAGCCGCTGCTAGCTAGCCCTGCGTCTCAACAGTGCGTTGAACTGGGAAGACCAAGTTGCTCCGCAGTTGCTTTTTCCAGGCCCTTTCTTGCGTCGAAATGATGGGTGGCGATGGCGGTCCAGTGGGGGCAGAATCCAAGGCCATGTTTGGCCTAATAAAGCCGGCCTGTTCAAAAAAGGTGGTTTAGGAAAAGTATCACATGAAAACCGCTGTTGAGGTATGAGAATCGCGTGCATGAAGAACAACTCTAGCTCAGAGCACTACTATTGCATTTCCCTGCGTGGACGGTGAAAGTGAGTGCACGTCTGCAAGCAGTGGCGCCTTTTGGAGAATCTACCAAGGCCCAACCGGCGCTCGCTCTTACACATCAAGTGCGTGACAGTCTCTCTCCTCAGCACTTAAGTTGACATTAGGTTGAGTAAATTTCAAGTGATGTCACTGAATATCATGGAGTAGGCCGGCACTTAGGGTGATAAAGCAGTATAGAAGATTAATATAAAGCCGAGTTTCTTTTCGAAAAACCAGAGTAAGTCATGCTCCCAATTATTATGTTCTTTGGTCTACTGAAAGCGTGGGCTTTGACTTTGCATATCATCTGCGGAGATACCAACGGTGGAAAACGATGGACATTGGGCGTACACCTATGCCGAGGAGAATCTGCCCAATTTGACATTGTACCACGAATGCTACCATCACTATTAGAGCATGTACAATGATGTTATATCAGTCGTCTATAGTTATTGTCACGTAGGATTTTTACTGACGTGGATGAAAGAGAATAAAGAGAGAAAAATATGCTGTCTACAATCCTGTAACCGACTATAGTACAAGAAACAAGAAAAACATTAAAAGATTGTGTGTTCTATAAAGACAACTAAAAAATGACAAGAAATTGCCTGTATCATTGTATGAAATTGTCTTTAATGCCATTACACAAGGTGATATGGAGAGTTGATATAGTATGCAGTTATACATATCATCAGTACATGCCTTAATCTTCCTAGTCCGCATGTACATACCCAATAACATACTTTTTTAGGAAGAAATTATATATATATATATATATATATATATATATATATATATATATATATATATATATATATATAATTCTGCCGAAAAGTGTAAAAGCATAATGTCGAGCTTATGGACGCTTAAACACTTGGGGGTGGAATAAATTGATCTTGCGGTCCAAGGGTGAGTGGCAGTTCAATTATGCTGCTACTGGCATGCCCCTAGCCAGCTAGCCAGCCAGCCAGCCAGCCAGCTAGTGCGTTTTGGAATGGTAGTGACGGTATGACGAAGACCGTGTAAAAATTGTCCAAATGTGCATGAGGGTGTGGCAGCAATGGCCGACAGTCGTGACGTTGGGCAGCCTTGCGGGCCGTAGATTTCCCTTTGACATTTGACGGCATGCTGTTTTGGTTGATCCTTGGAAACTAGGTTCGCTAGGAGGTTACCAGAAATGACATTCAACAAGACGAGACATGGAAGAGCAAGATTTTGCGTACATTCCTTCCTACAAGGCTCTGTTTTGCATTACCACGTAAGTCTTGGTTCTTGAACCATCCCATTACACTTTAGGACTCGTTTAGGCAGCTTATTTCTAGCTAGGATCTATATGGAGTGTTGGCACATGGGCAATTGAGATAGATTGTGCTTGCACATGAAGTAGCAAGTTTGATTTGCACCGAGATGAATTCCGTGCAGCCGAGTGGGATCGGGGTGGCTTAGTGGCTTCTCGCTCCAGGACGGCCAATTTGGAAGGCTGGGCAAGTGAGAAAACGGGCCGTCTACTCATCGAGCATAGTTGTCGGAGGCGCGAACCCCAGATGCCCATGAGTAGCACCGTGCGACCGCAATCCTCAAAAACCAGCCCAAAGCACCTGTAAAACCCCTCCCGGCACGAGCCACCGCGCTTCCGTAGCCTTCCTTTCGTAGGTGTCGCCGAGATGACGGGCCCCGTCGCCAACTGCAACACACAGCCCACTGCATTAGCCATAGGCGCCCTTGCTTCGAGGCATCGTACAACCTCGCCGGCCTGTGTTCTCGCAACGCTGCCTGCCCCTCCGTTGCCGAAGCGGCTTCCTTCTTCGCCGACCTCGTACATCTGGCCCGCCCCTCACTCTCCAGTCTCCACGGCGACGCGCCATCTGCCCAGCCATCCACCTAGCACCGCGCGTCTCTTGGCTTTTGTGACTTTTTCCGGACGAACAGCGTACATCTGGCCCGGCCCTACAGACTACAGGCTTAGTCAGGGCCAGATTGGCTGGCGCTCTTTTTCCCTTCAATTGATCACTCGGCCGGACCCAGCGACTGCACGGCGCTCTTCCTCCGGATCGGACGAGACGAGGAATCCAAGGACACCGCGCCGTGCCGGTTTGCCCTATCCCTCCTGGTGCGAACCCATCCTCCTCCACGCGGTCACCTCCTCGAGATGCCTCCCTCCCTAGACTCCAGCCATTGCTCCCCGCCGACCACGGCCGCGGCGCGGGCGAGCCAATGGAGGTGATGAACACGCCGGACCAGGAGCTCGTCCTCACCAACTGCGCCTTCGTCTCCGCCGCCGACCTCGGCCGCTTGCCCAACTCGTTCGCCCTCGTCCTCACATTACAATATCCTTCCTCCCCCATCTCGCCGTCGTCTGTTTGGGTTGACGAATGGCAGCCTACGTACGGTGACCCCTCGCGCACTTTTTTTTCTTTTCAAAATACAGTAATGCTGCTACATGAGCTGGTTTAGGGCTTTGATCTGGTCGTTCCGTTGCGCTGGCGTCACGCCTGTTGAATTGGATAGATAGTGTCTGTTCTATGAGCAGTTTTGAGATTTCAAACCCCCCCACACACACACCCATTTGTATTTGTTGAGGTACACGGCTGGAGATATGCCGTTCCGTTTTCACTGAATAAGGTAGAAGGTAGAAATTACAATTTAAAGAACTAACAATAAAAGAAGAAACATTGGGGGTGGCATTGGCCGCCGGGATTACAGAGGACTATACGTTAGATTGTTATAATCTGAAAACGACATGAGGTGTTTAGCACCAATATCAGACTTCTACTCTGTAGAAATGTCACATGGCTGGATTTGAGCAGCCTCGATAGATGATGAATCGATTCGGCAGTGACCTTCTGATTTATGCAATAACAATGTAGTTAAAGTTCGTGGTGTGCTTCCTTTTGAAGTTGCATTTTTCTCCTTGTGAGTAATCCTTGACAAGACACACAGCTGATGATGCTATTACAAGTGGTCACATTGCCTTGAATGGTATCCAGCGTCGGCAGGCAAAGGCTTCAGCTGGTGATTCTGTCGCAATTTGCAGGTTTAGAGTTCAACCTACCACTAGAACCCATACTTCTCGTAGTTTTTTTGTCTTGTTATTTATCTTGGTAATTTTGTGCCCAGTTTTGGTCCTCCTGATTATTTCAAGCTGGCTTTGCTCACACTATAGCTAGGGTATGTCAGGGCAAAAGACAACCAAAATGAGGTAAGTTTGCTCTATGTGTTTATTGCAATTGTAATATGTAAATGTTTTACTGCAATTGTAATATGTAAATGTTTGGTTGATGATTTATCATATGCATGAGATGGGTTTTGCAGCTGGATGCTGTTTTGCTTGCCCAACAATTGCGGAAGAGATTCCTTGGTCAGGTAGGCCATATGTCATGGAATATGCCGGTCTTCTCTCTCAGTAGGTCCTGTTTCTTCCATGAGGCTAATTTTTTACTTGTCACTGACAACATGTTGCACGTTGATAATTTAATTAAAGTTTCCAGTTTAATGTGATGACACTGCTTTTACTTGTGTTGTGTGTCTCAAATCAAATGCATGATGTCCTTTGTAGGTCATGACTACAGGGCAAAAGGTGACATTTGAATTGTATGGAACGAACTATGTCTTCACTGTAAATCAAGCTTTGCTAGAGGGTCAAGAGAGTTCTGCACCATTGGACAGAGGTGTCCTGTTGAGTGACACGTACATCATATTTGAGGCAGCTCCTAATTCAGGAATTAAGGTTCCTTCAGTACCTTTGCTTTATGCTGTTATGCTTCCTAGAAGACACTATAATATTACCCTGTTTTATACATGTAGGTTATCAACCAAAAGGAAGTTGCTAGCAGCAAGCTTTTCAAGCATAAAGAGTTTAACCTGGAAAAGTTGGGTGTAGGTGGATTAAGTGCTGAATTCACAGACATCTTCCGTAGGGCATTTGCTTCTCGAGTGTTTCCGCCTCACGTTGTTAGTAGGTAATTATAGAGGATATTGACACATTTTGTATAGATAACAGGCGTTGCCCAGCTTTTCACTAAATCTATACATACTGACACATTTTTTTCCCATTGGTAATGGAATTTTTTTGACTCGTTATTGCCCACTGCAGGTTAGGCATAAAACACGTGAAGGGCATACTGCTTTATGGACCCCCTGGTACTGGCAAGGCTCTTATGGCCAGACAAATTGGGAAATTGTTGAATGGGAAGGAGCCCAAGGTACGGATTTCTTGACAGAATATACCATGCAGATTTGCTGCAGGCCTAATTAATGATTTACATATTCTGGTATGTTATAGTTTATTCTGATAAACTTTAAAAGATGTCACTAGCTTATATCAACAATTGATTTAAAATGGTCTTTATGAGTGTTCTGTTGTCACCAGCAGTGATGACCCACTTTTGACTTTCTTATGTTTAAAAGTTTCCAGGTGCTTCTGTATGGTCTAGTTCCATCGCTTTCCATTTTCTTATGAAGTTGTAACATGACTAATGTCAGATCTCAGTTAAGTAAGATATTTAAGTTTAACATCTATCTTTGAACCCAGATTGTAAATGGACCTGAAGTCTTGAGCAAATTTGTTGGAGAAACAGAGAAGAACGTGAGAGATTTATTTGTGGATGCTGAGAATGAACAGAGGACACGTGGTATGGTGTCTCATCAAGAAAATTCTTCCGTCTCTTTTTACTTTCATTTGCTCTTATATTGTTTCAGTTTTGTTCTTTTCCTTCTTTTCAATACAGGCGATCAGAGTGACCTTCATGTCATCATCTTTGATGAAATTGATGCTATCTGCAAGGTAAAGTCCATGCTTTCTCAGGACACCTGAGGAAGAGATGCGGCTTTTCTGTCACTGTAATGTGGATATCTCAGTGCTGCATTGAAGTTTTACCAATTTTGATGGGAATAAGAAGCTTCAGAGAATGCTACCAACATTTCCTTCTTTTCAATACAGGCGATCAGAGTGACTTTCATGTCATCATCTTTGATGAAATTGATGCTATCTGCAAGGTAAAGTCCATTCTTTCTCAGGACACCTGAGGAAGAGATGCAGCTTCTCTGTCACTGTGGAATGTGGATATCTCAGTGCTGCATTGAAGTTTTACCAATTTTGATGGGAAAAAGAAGCTTCAGAGAATACTACCAACATTTTGTGTGAACGTACTTAACACTTGAAATATGAGTAGTTCTCCCAAATTCTTTGTGCTACCTGTGATGGCAAGTGATAAATGTGCATCATTGGAGAAGATTTGTAAAGACTAACTCATGCTGTTCTCTTCTGAATCCATTGTGCTAATTGAAAACCCATTATCATTTCCCCCCATCGTTTCTAATAGTTAATATCAGCTCTTCGTTTTTCTTTAGGATTTACTTTGCACCTTTTTTTCAGCACGTCTCGTGCTTGCGCGTGATGGAATCATGTGCGGTATTGTTTAGGTTTCTTTAAAATTGTAGTAAACTTTGCATAACCTATTAATTTGATTGTGCAGTCTAGAGTATCTACCAGGGACGGTACAGGTGTACATGACAGCATTGTAGATCAGCTACTCACAAAGATATATTTTTCCTATAACTCGAGTGTATGTACATGATTTTTCATTTTTCATGGAATATATTTTAATGGAATGTAACCAAACCGTTTGCTTTTTAGCTTTTTAGATAGACGGTGTTGAGTCACTAAATAATGTACCACGCAATTCAGGTTGCTGGAGTATGTTGCTATGTGCCACGCTTCTCAAATTTAATCTCACAAACACTTCTGGTTCTCCTCAAGAGGGTTCCTCCTAAGGTTTGTTGTTGCTTTTTGTTAATGCTTAGCATAGCACTTTTGTTGCTATCTAACTGTGTAGATATGAAACACTTATGTTAAACAGTGACTAGTCTTGAAAAAAAATCGTAACGCTATCTAGTTGTTTGTTGTAGGGCAAAAGATTGCTCGTAATTGGAACAAGAAGTGAGGTGGGTTTTCTAGAGTCCATTGGTATGTGCGATGCCTTCTCTGTGACCTACCATGTTCCTAAACTTAAACAGGAGGATGGTCTCAAAAAAAACTTAAACAGGAGGATGCCAAAAAGGTAAAAAATATAGTGCAAGATAGTGTCAGTATGTTTGCATTTGGTAACTAGGGCATAATGCAGTACTTTTGGAACAATCTTGGTGTCCTAATCGGCAATTGGATTTTATGATACTTTCTGTAGAGGTTCGTATTTATTTGTCCTATTGGCCTTCTTTTACAGGTGTTACGGCATCTCAACGTGTTCAAGGAAGGGGATATTGATGCGGCAGCAGAAGCATTGGATGATGTAAAATTTCCCTCATTATTTATTATATAAAAGCAAAAAAAAAAAAGATCGAAGGGCAAATTCTCCTACAATTTGTTGTGATGATGCAGATGCCACTTAAGAAGTTATATACACTTGTTGAGATGCCAGCACAAGGACGAACTGGAGGAAGTGCAGAAGTAATTTATGCTGGAAAGGAGAAGATCGATATCGACCATTTCTTTAGCATCTTGGGTGATATTATCCGCAACTGAACACATTTCAACATGAATCAGGCCCTTATTTATACCCTTTTTTTTCTTTGTACAACGTTTTGAGTTTTGACGCTCTTTGAGATGCCTGTGTGTGTAAGTTTTGCCATCACTGGAATGGAAGCGCGGGTTTCCGTGGCTCCCGATCTATTGCACAATGTAGCTGACGGTCGTCTTTTAGAGTTTAGACTGATACTGTACAATTCAGATCAGTTCATACTAATATACTATGCTTCACCTCAGCACATGCACGATGAGCAAAGATCTGGAGGTGCTCCATTTCTGTGTTGCACATGTCTCTCTTCTTATGCTTACATATATTATAGAAATCTCTTGTGCGGAAATACACTATTCGACGACTATATATAATTTGCTGCTTCTGCCTCTCGACAATGACTGAACGTATCAAAGGTCAAGGGCATGTACAACACATGAAGGAAATAGTGGGTTGGGTAGACCGCAGATTTGCGCTCTGCAAACGTCGGCGCCGAGCACACGTAAGAGGGCTTGCGACACGAACAAATCTAACAAGATGACACGCACTTTGTGTGCTTTCTATTCATTTTTGTACCGATTTCCCCGGACGCATTGCATCGCTCGATTGAGATGAGAAAACGAACGAATCAAGCAATGGCTTCTCTACACCCTGCAAGTGATCAATCGCACACCGTCTTCGGAATCCTCTTGGCCTCTTGTTCCCCGTACCTCAGCGTGGCCAGCCGGCACGACTGCTCCTTGATCAGCCTGTGCATCGACGGCCTCTCGCTGGGCACGATCGCGAAGCCGTCGTGGTACTCCTCCATGCCTTCGACGGCGAGCTGCCACACGAAGGCGCCGGCGCCGGCGCCGCCCCTCCTGGCCGACTCGTGGACAATGTCGTAGACGGTCTTGTAGAAGACGTTACGGTGCGAGTGGTTGAAGCCCTCCACCATGTGCGACAGCCCGAACTCGGTGACCACGACGGGCTTCTGGAGCTCCTTGTCCCCGTCCTCGACGTGGGAGCTGATCCACTGGGTCACGAACTTGAGCTTCTCTTCGAGCTTGGCATGCAACAGCCTGCACACGAACACGGTTAATTTCCTCTCTACTGGAACTTGAAATGCCACTGTTTTTTCTTTCAGATTTGAGAGCGTTGAAGATGTGTGGTGATTTGGTGATTACCAATTGTCGGGGTAAAGGTGGACGGAAGCGAAGTCGACGTCCGAAATCTTGGAGTTGCGAATGAAGTCCAAGCCGTAGTTGTTGAACCAATTCCCCGGATTGACGCTCAGCTTGTCGGGAGGGCTCGTAGGGCCGTAGAACCCCTCGGTGCCGACGGTCAGCAGATGCCTCTTGTCGATCGATTTCACGTACGCCGCCATCTCCTCGATCCAACGCTGCTCATCACAATTCACAACCACACATAGTTGGTAAATCCACCAAACCGTGGTAACCAGGTAGATAATCACAGTTACAAACATACATCGATTTACACGAGGAATTATACATCAATTCGCATGAAGAATTGAACTGATGCACATGGGCAGATGGGCTCATGGACGCTGCAGTGACAATGAGTGTACTACCTGCAGAGTCTCACCGGATGGATCGGTGGTGCATCTGGGCTCGTTCATCAGCTCCCACGCGAAGATGGTAGGGTCGTCCTTGTACTGCACCCCGGTCAAGTGGTTCTTCCTCGTCAGCAATGCCTGCGCGCCCAAAAAAAAAACCAACAACTTAAACTATTGCGACCGACACACTCTTTTCATCCATGGTGGCTTAACAAATTAACGCAGCGAGCGAGCTCTGGGCTTGAATGCTTGATACTGCAAGTAACTAACCAACCTTGAGGTAGACTTTGAAGTAGTCGCGAATGCTGGGGTCGAAGAAGAAGGAGTCGTTGGAGGCGGTGAGGCCGACGCCTTCCTCCCACGCCCACCTCACGTACTGCGTCTTCCCGCCGTACGCCTCCAGGTTGTTGGCCAGGCTCAGCAGCAGCCGCACGCCGTGCCGCGCCGCCTCCGCGACCACCCGGTCCAGCGCCTTGAAGACGCGCTCGTCGAAGCGGCCGGGGGCGAGCTGGAGGGCGTTGTAGCCGCCGTCGTTGAAGGCCCAGGTGCGGCACACGGTGAGGCCCATCGCGGCGCCGGCGCGGAACATTCGGGACACGCGGTGGCGGGTGGCCGGCTCCACGGCCTGGTCCATGAGCCAGTACGAGTTCCACCCGTTCATGTAGAAAGGCCGGCCGTCCAGGAACAGCCGCGCGCCGCGCCGCTCCACGAAGTGCAGGGGCGCGTCGTGGGAGGAGGAGCCGGAGGCCGGGAGGAGGGCGAGGTGGTGGAGGTCCACCTCGCCGAGGGAGAGATAGACCAACGCCACGCAGGAGGCAAGGCCGAGGATGTGGTACAGGAACAGGCCGTTGCCAGCCGCCATTGTCGCCGGTGGGGTGTTCTTGGAGAGCTTGGGCCTTGGGGTGCTACGGGGAGGCCATGTGGAGTGGGAGAGCCTCTAGATTGTTCTAGAAGGTGGAGTGCAGTGGGAGGAGACGGCGGCTGTGAGCATGTGGACTTGTGGAGTAGGAGGGGCTGGTACTGGTAGTCTGCTAGCTTAGCTTGGTGGTTGTTACTCCGTGAGGTGTGGAGCTGAAGACTGAATTTTTATCCTAAATAGCACTGTCCGGCGACGTTTTTACGGAACTAGCGGCGCTCATGGCCTTTTTACCTAAAAAAAAATAGCTCCCTCGTGGCATTTTTTTAAAAAAAATGGTGCCAATTTTCGTGCTCCCGCTGTCCGAACGAGGGAGCGACCGCCAAGTGGCCCTTATCCGCGCGCCCGCTATCTGCCGCGCGAGGCCGCACCACCTAGCGCTCGTCCATGCCCTCGTGCCCGGAGCGCCTCGTCCGGCTCCGCTATCGACGCGAGGCCGCACCACTGGCGCTCGTCCATGCCCGTGCCTCGAGACGCCTCATCCGAGCTCCGTTGTTCGGACGTCGGCGAGGCGCCTCGGCACGCAGACGAGCCACGTGTCGTCGCGCGGTTGTCGCCTCGCCCCCTCCCCGGCCGGACACAGCTACTGCTCGCGTGCCCTCGTCTGTTCACCTCTACCCGGGAGTAGCCATTTTTCCTGTTACTTTTAGTCCTTGTCATGTCAACTTTAGTCCCTATCAGCGTTATTCCCTCCCTACTCACCGGCTTGAATGTTCATGCATGCAAACTGCGCAGGAGGGAATCGGATTCCCTCCCGTCGCTTCCCTATCGGCCACGGTTCGCTTTGTATGGGTATAAATTAGGAGACGCTTTGCCAAAACTCAAACTCACTTGTTCACTCATTTAACTCGCTCTCTTGATTGTGTTTTTGAGACGATTAAGGATTATTTAAAATCTTCGTCAGCGGCCATATTAGCACATATTTTTTTGGTCGTACATATTTTGTTTATGAATCGTGTAGTTAGTTACTTAGTCGTAGTTAATTACTCGTAGTTAGTTTGCTTATTTAGTGGTAATTAATTAAGTTGTTTTCATTTTTTCGCAATTATTCGTGACATAGTTAATTAGGTACTAATTAATTACTCCTAATTAGTAGTGTTAGTTAATTAATCAGTCGTAACTAATTTAGTAGTATTGAATTACTCCAATTAATCCAGTCGTAACTAATTTAGTCATCCTTAATTAGTCATAACTAATTAGGTAATAGTTAATTAGTGTATAGTAATAAGTTGTCTGTATTTAATTGTAATTTTTAATTTATAGTAACTCATCGTCATTATTAATATATTCGTTAATAATCTGTGTTTTCATCTCTTGCAAGCCATGTCTCTACCCAAGCTACTGGAACCCTTATACGACAAGCATCACTCGTACAAGCTGTGGTTCACCGGGGACGCAAATGGCCCTCCACCCCTCATGCTTCGGTCTAAGAGGCACTACTAGCAGCTCGACGCTCGCTATGTCCCTATCCTTTGCGAGACTGCTCTCTATCGGGCATCTCTTCACCCTGGATGGCAACCTGATCTCGACCCTTATCGACAGGTGGAGATTCGAGACACACACCTTCCACTTTCGGTGGGGAGAGATGACGACCACTTTCCAGGACGTCTCATTCTTGACCGGTCTCCCGATCAGGGGTGAGCCACTTGTTTCAGGCCATTCGCCGATGGAATGGAAGGCCCGGTTGGGGGATCAGTTCGGCATACTTGTCTCGGACAGCACCCGTAGTGTTCTTCGGACATGGCTGAGGAATTTCAGTCAATGCCCGCAAGATGCACCTGACGAGGTTGTTAGGACACACATCATCGCCTACCTTCTCCATCTGTTGGGTTTGGCCCTGTTTCCCACCACACAAGGCGATTGGGTGTACCCCAACTTCGTCCGCATCATCGAGTCTTTGGTTGACGCGAAGGCTGGAGCGATGCCCCAGTACAGTTGGGGTTCATCTATCCTTTGTGCCACATATAGGGGCTTGTATGACGCTTCGTGGCACGACACCGGTGTAAAACCGGTCTTTGTCGTGTGTTATGTGCTTCTCTAGCTATGGAGTTGGGAGCACTTCCCTGTTGGGCGGCCCTCATTTGGGAGAGTAGTGCACCTGTACCCCGTGTTACACGACCCGATCGACAGGCCCACTATGGTGCCCAGAATTCGTTAACACGGTAGCGCCGAACGGACTATCCGTGCAATGCATGCAGGATGCCCCGATTATGGGCGACGACCTGCCACCTGGTGTTTGCCCACATGGTAGAGCTAGCGAGCCGTCCACTTATGAGTCCAACTCCATGTTCTGACATGTCTTGAATGTAGGTAATCGAGGGCGGGCAGACACACTGAGGACTGGCAAGCAGTCCAGCATGAGTAGACTACGGCTTAGACGGAGATGGTGCACGTTGAGGTCATACAGGAGCAAAGACCGTACGGCATACGAACGTACCATCTGTACATGGAGTGGTACGTGCCACGCTCGTGCTCCAGAATGACACATCCTCCTTCGGAGCGTTCGGAGCAGGTGACGCACTAGGAGAGGCTCTGACACTCCTTCGATCGTCACAGCGCCTCACGGCGTGACGACAGCATAAAACATTGACACAATTAAAATCTCGATGCCACGTAAGGCACCTCCGATGACACAATTCCCCTAGTTGGATCACCAGCCTAGTGTGCGTCCTCGTCACTACCATCTGAGCCTGAATCGGCATCCTCGTCGGACTCTAACCCGAGAGGTTGGTCCGGCAGATACTCGTACAGTCAATGCCGGCTGACCACCACAATTCCGCTCCCTCATTTCGCATAAAATTATGCGGGAGTCTTTCCTCCGAGACAGCACATTCCGTGCTACCGTCTTCAAGCTCCGCCTACGGTTGCTCACTTGCCGAGGTCCCAGCATCATCAAGGTTTCCCGGCACCCTGCGTATGAAATTCACGTACACCATTGGCCTCCTGTAAATGGCTGCCTCAGGCTAGGAGGCAATCTACATGTACTAGCTCCATGCTATACTTCCATTCAACTTGACTATCTCCCACACGGCATTCGTGCAGGAGAACCCCTCGATCACAAGTTTCTTCGTCATTGCCTCCGAGTCGAACTCCCTCCTGATGCAGCTCCTAAGCTCATGAATATTCATCCCATCCAGCCCCTCCACCCAGACCACCTTATATTGGCATCTCAATAGGTCCAACCCATCGGGGCCGACTCGTACGAAATCGTCACCATAAAACAGTATCAAGTCTTGCATATTCGAAAATACCTAAGCAAGGTACGCAATATAACAAACATGGTATGTAATTAGTATTAATTAATTAATTGTGCACAACTATTTACATGGTGTCGGTGTTTTAGAACCGAACTTACGTAAAGATTGTTTGATTCGGGGTTCCTCTAGGCTCAAAATCACACAGAGATGGAGACACGGGAATTTTATACAGGTTCGGGCCTTCTCTTGGGAGAATAACAACTCTACTCCTGTGTGTATGTATTGAGTATACTGGATTACAAGATCAAGCCAGAAAACTAGAGTATTGTGCTTCTCAGAATCCGGGCTCTCTTCCTTGCTCTGATGATCCTTACCTTTTATATTGTCCCCAGAATGTACGCCGTTAGACCTCTAATAAAAGGTCACTTAATCATCCAGATCGTGGCGCCGTTACTGGAGGTTACTGCAGGAGTTAAAACGTTCCTACATCACCGGGCAATTATCATCATAAAAGGGAGTTAAAATCGTGCCATTATCTTAGGAAATAACGGCGTAATTTACTGCCCGTATTTTGAATACGGTGTGGAAGATTCCTTTATCGACTAGGCCCACATGTTTGTGAGCCTTGTCGACTAGGACTTGGTTGTAGAAGGTCTTACAACCAGGGGATGGTCGTAGGAAAGCTTACGACTGCATACTGATCGTAGTAGAGCTTACGATCATAGGATAGTCGTGTAAGGACTTACGACTATGGGGTAGTCGTAGGAAGACTCACAACTACAGGGTGGTCGTAGAAGAACTTACGACCTCCAGCTTCTCCCTTATTAATATTTAAGGGGTATACTCAAGAGTTATGTGTCGTCATTATTACCTCATAATATGAATTATGGATAAATGATTAAATGAGGATTGTTATATCCTCGTCACATGGGATTATTTATCCAATTACCACTAATTTGATAGGTCCAAATGAAAAGGTATTGATTAGTTGCTCATAATTTCTATGCCACTAATTACTCAGCACACAGATAACTATGACACATTAATAAAAGCAAATAAATGCCAGTAAACGAATACGAATAAATAATTAATTAGCGACAATTTGATTACTTAGCAATAAATTAATAACGAGTAATTCATTACGTCCATGTAATTCCCACTGAATTAATTACGATTAATTAGTTACCACCAATTACGCACGAGTCATTACTTAGTAACAAAATAATTATTCGTAATTGCTAACATTTATTTTATTACCATTGATGAACTACGTGTCATTATTTATCAACAAATTAACTACGGTTACCTAAATTCAAGAACTTATTTTGCACTAATGTCATTGGCACTAAAAAACTACGCGCAGTTTAATTACGTCATATTACTTACAACTAATTAATTAATACTTTATTTCTACTAATTAATTACGACTATCAACTACGAGTATTTACTTATGACTGCTTAATTACAAATAATTTAATTAGCACCTACAAACGGGTCAATTGCCAGTAACTAATCACGACTAAAAAAATACCACTAATTAACTACGACTGAAATGATTACAACTAAAGCAAATGAAATAATTTAACCTTGCCTTGATGTCGACGTCATGGTATTTCTACGATCGTAACCACTGCTCTAAACACTAATCACTCCACAACGTAATCTCAACATAATTTTCGTTCAATTATCTTTGTTCTCAGCGACGAGCGTGAGAACGAGAATATATTCCAGGCAACTAAAACGAGAATGAGAATGAGAGGGAGCTCAGCCCCAGTTTTTATAGGCACGAAGGCGCTTTGCGCAGACAAGGAAGCGAGATTAGCGATGCATGCGAACAGAGGCAGCAATGTGACGGGGGACAGATGGATGTAACCGAAGAAACACGAGGGGACATGGTAGGCTTTTGGCACTAAAAGCTGCTAGGGTCATGCACCGGGAGCAAGAAACCGAAGATGGGGGCAGTGCCCGTGCCACGGATGCAGCGGTTTGCATGCAGAGCATGCATTATTGCATGCATGAAAATGGCATCCGGGCAGCAAGGGCAGGGTCAACGTTGCCACGCGAACAGTCATGGCTCGTCCGGGCCACGGATGCACGATGGCGGCGCGTCCGGACAGTGGGCGTGCGGACACACCCTCTGAACTACGGGAGCACGGTCTCGCTAGCACATGGCGCAGCGAGACGGATCCCGAACGAGGCAGCTCCGGGGTACGGGGGCACAGACAATCGCCAGGTGACATGTCCTCGCACGTTCGGACAGCGGGCGCCCGGACGAGGCCATCCGGACAGCAAGCACGCGGACGAGGGCCACTTGGCAGCCGCTCGTGCGTCTGAAGAGCGGGGCCATGGTAATTAGCGCCATTTTTGCAAAAAGGCCGTCAGGGGTGCTAGTTTCATAAAAACGTCGCCAAACAGTGCTATTTAGGCTAAAAATTCAAAGATTGAGGGGATCTTTTGCTTCCAGGAACTTTAGAGGTTATGAGCCTATTTGGTCTGTGTCCCCGATTAGCTGAACCAAAATTTTGGCAAGTGGTTCTTTCTCGTCTGCGCCACGGTGTGGAACTCCCTCGTAGTGCTAGTTAATTAATTAATTAATTATGCGGGTTTAATTAATCTTTGCTAGTCGTAATTAAATCAAGGATTAATTAAACACGTGTAATTAATTAATTAACTAGTAGTACGAGGGACGTCCTCACCGTGGTGCGGATAAGGATTAATTAATTAAACCCGTGTAATTAATTACACGGTGAGAGTTAATTACACGACTAAATAATTATATGGTGGGGGTTAATTAATTACGGCTAAATAATTACATGGTGGGGGTTAATTAATTAACCTGTGTAATTACTTAATCAAAATTTCATTATTCAAAATAAATTTAGTCGTAATTAATTAGTCCTAATCAATTTAGTCATAGTTAATTTAGTCATAACTAATTATTCATAATTAATTAGTTATAGTTATATAGTCGTTATTAATTAGTCGTAATTAGTTAGTCCTATTTATTTAGTCATAATCAATTTAATCGTAATTAATTAGCAGTATGAGGGAAGTCCCCTCGCGTGGCGCGTGGACGAGGGAAATCCCCTACCCAGAAGTGCGGACGAGGGAAATCCCCTCTTTAGGAGAGGGGACGAGGGCGTCCACGTACCCGTGCCACGGACGAGGACACATGTCGTCTGCTGGCGAGTCCGTGATATCATTTTTGAATTTGATCACAGGAGAGAACTAGATTTACTATTTCGCGTGGAAACAATGATATTTAAGCCAAAAAAACTCCACCAGCTCCTGCTCCCCCGTCACCCAGCACCCTCCTCCAGTCCCGGCAAACTTGCTGCTCTCACCGAAGGGGAAGAAGAGTTCCGCAGCGAAAGTTGCTTCGTTGTTTTCTAACTGAATCTCCTTGTTTTATCCTTTTCGGCGACATCGTACCCTTATCGCAAGCAGTGTGCGTGCGTTAGTAAGCAAATGCTTGCAGATTTATATGTGTACTGTTTGTTAGATGGATCATGTGGATTTTCGTACCGCGTGTGTTCGCATATAATGTGGATCAAACTTGTTACTAAGAGGGAAAAACACGTTGAGTGAAGGCTGTTACCAAATTCTGACTAATAATCTTGAGCCCTTAGTTATCTAAGAATGTAAGAGATGTTTGATAATCTGCACAAGTACATTTCACTTGTGCAAAACTGGAAATTATAAATTGCAGGAGGAGGGACATGCAAGAGAAAGGTTTTTTTTTTAATATAGAAGGTCTCCCTTGTTTCTATTAAAAGAAACCATATTACAAAAGTTCAAACAACAACCTAGAACAAAAAAAAAAGAGCAAACAACAGTTACAACCCAAAACATCAAGTGAGGCTCGGGATACTACTATTGTAACAAGCGAAAACTGCCAGCAAACACATAGAGATAACAGAGAACAACAAAAAAACTGACTGCCACCAAGATCATTCCAATTCTTCAACTTCTTGATCCACGGCGTCCACGTTCTTCTTGCCCCCTAAAATCTCCATCGCCATATTGCCCAGCAATCTATCGCCCCTGACCAAAAATTCCTGCTCTACCTCCTTCAAATTTTCTTGTCTTCCTAGCAAAACTTCCAACCCAGTTGGTCATCAACTGATGGACATTTGCAGGAGGACAAGACAGTCGCCGGATCCAGCTAAAATCTAGATCAATGGTTTTCACTTGGAATATGGCGCCACACCACCCCCCACAATCACCCGTCGTTGCCCACCATTGCCGGCCCCACAACAGCACCGCTGCAACCACCTTCTCACCGCCCATCACCCAAGAGCCAACCGGATCCTGTGGACGCCAAATCCAGACGACTCAGGCACCCCAGGTCAGCCTTGCAGCCACCTCCATCGGCTTCAGTCTTGGCGAATGTAGTCGAGTCTTGCTCACACCGGTGCCATAGCAGACTTCTCTTGTGAGCTCTCCTTCTTGCCACTTTGAGCTACAAGACGCCGCCACCACCGCCATGGAAGTATTTTGCCCCCGCCTTCTTCTCCACCTTCTCTTGCTTTGCGACATTTTTGCAAACACCTCACGCGCCCACCTCTCGGAGAGAGTATGGACATGGGGCTCCCAAGCGAGTCTCCTCGGACACCTCCGACGAGGCGCCGCAAGCGCAGGCTCGGCACCCCACCGCTCCGCCCGGATCCGCCGTGCACGACGTAGTAGAGGTCCAGAGTCGGGAGCATCTGACGAGGCGGCTCCTCAGCCGCCAGACGCCGTGCATCCGACGGCTCGAACCCAACCCCGATCGATGCACCGCGTAGCTCGCCGAGGTCGTCGTCCATGACGCCCGCTTCGCCGCCGCTCCCACATCTCATCCCGCCGATGTCGGGAGACCACGAAGTTTCTATGCGGCCGGTCGGCCGCCGCCCCGTCCTCCTCCGCCGCCCGCCACTGGTGGCGACCCTTTGGGATGGACGCGGAGGACGGCACGACGAGGCGGTGGTGGACACGGCCCCCCGCCGAGCCCCTCGATGTCGAAGGCGACGCGGCCGCCACCACCGCGGCGACCGCCTTCTCGAGGTGCTTATCGAGCGGGTCTGAAGTCCGGGAGGCCTCCTCGAGAAGCGTAGGGTGTCGTTGCCCGGAGCTCCTGGAAGCCTCCTACAAAAACGGATCTAGGCCTCCACAAAACGGATCGGAGAAAAACGAAAACTAGGAGGAGAGAGGAGAAAAGGAGGTGCGGAGGAGGCCGCTGCCGCCAAGACCTGGCGACGGCGGCGAGAGGGGCGCGGTAGAGGTGGGGAGCTCGGGGGCTTTGGTGGAGTCCTCCCGCCGCCTCTATCGCTGTGAGTAGGGGTTTTTTTTTTTTGAGGGGGAGGAGTAAAGAGAAAGGTAAAAGAGTAAAGTGTAAAGACAAAGCCTGCCAGGAGGTTGAGGAAATTGCGACACGAGGACCTGATGCCACATGATTCCCTTGGATCTCAGCATACTTCCCTAAGTCAGGTAAGAGGACACAGCCCACATGCGGAGCCACCCGGTTGCCACTTAACCAACGCACAACCAGAAAAACGGTCCTTTGTCCCTAGATCTCCCTCAGACCAACTCCATAACAAAAATAAATGGACACAAAAGAAAGAAAGTGAGAGATCTCAGAGAGAAGAGTACTGGCCACGTCTCTAATTGCATCCAGCCCATTTAATTGTTAAATCATTATAATTGAGTGCCAAATGACTCCTAGTATTCACAGGTCCACATGTAGCCCAAATTTGGCTACTCTGGGACCATTCTGCTCGACAACATGCGATGCTTTGACATTTATAAGTGAAAAATTTTAATACGCCGTTGCAAATGTTCCGGATCACTAATATGTCATTGCAAAGTGGCATCTTCCTCACATGTTACTGTAAAAATCGAAACATACTCTTTTATATCATTGTTGACATGTCAAGCCATAAAGTGTAAGTGCAAATACCATTTTGCGTTTGTTGCCTTCTTTCTCCTCTCACTCCCTCTTCTCACTCCCCCTCAGCCTCCTCCGGTTGTGAGCGGGCCGTCGCAGATGCCGCCGCCGGTTTGATCCACGCCGGAGATGGAGGAGGATACCGGGGGAGGAAAAGGGTGTCCGAGTCCATAGCAAAGCCTCGGTGCGGAGGCACCGAAGGGAGGGGCGGTGCTGGCTCTAGCAAAGGGCACTGATGTGGGGGAGACGATGATGAAGATCGGCGGCAACGTTAATGCCAGCGGCAACAACGGGCGGCGTGAGGATCAATAGCGAAGACGGCACCGGGACGAGGTGGCGGTGCGCTCGCGCGACCTTGCTCATGGCGGCAGCGTGGCTCAGGTCGGTAGAGATCCGGCTCGGCGGCGGCGGTTCGAAAGTGGCATCACCGGATCGAAGATAGGGATGGCGGCTCGGAGCCGAATAGGAGACAACAAAGAGGGTCCACCGTGGCGTGGCGGCTACCGGTTACCGGTTCTAGATCGGGGCTGACACAAAAAGGAAAGAGAGAGAGAGGAAGAGGAGAGGGACGAAGAGAAAGGAAGGGCGGCGCAGGTGGAGGAGCTAGCCCTCCTGCCAGGGCGATGTCCGCCGCACCGACAGAGAGAGACGGCGGTGGCGGGTAATGGAGGAGAGAGAAGTAGGAAAGGAAGAAAAGAAGGAGAAGAAAGAAATGAGGTTATTTTGGAAAAGTTCGACAAAAATATTTTTTAGGGTGTGTCGATTCATAAGTTGTCTGAAATTTTCTTAAGTATAAGTCACATTTTTCATCCATAAATCAATATCCAATCGTATGATATTTATTGAATCAATATCCAGTTATATGACACACCAATCTCTACACAAATTCAATGGTCACAATAAGTGATTTAAATTTAAGAAAATTTCAGATAACTTAAAAAACCGTATTTTTTAATGAGGTGGCGACGATGACATAAAGAAAAAGGTATGTTTCTCCTGTTTATAGTTACGGAGATCAGAGGCTGGGCCCTGAGACAACGAGGGAGATGTCCTCGTCGTCGGTGAAGATTTTTGCGACCCAATGGTACTATTCTGGGCAGTGAAATTACTGCCATGTACTATTTTATTTCCAACTTCGAGTACATATTTGGCACCGTTGCATGGGAAAGTACATCTTTGATCGACTTCGCCTCGGAAATGCCAGTAAATTGTAGTATTTTGACATGTGCAGCACACAGTGCACAAGCTAACAAACTCTCCTCGTTTTCCTTTAAAAAAACTCTCTTCGTTGAGATTAAAATATCGTTAGGTGATTAAGTCTATGTCAGGATATGGATAGGAGTAACAGTCGCTCGGCTTGTAACTAAAAAATTATTGTGTGGTCTTTTTCAGGTTCCTTGCCGAATGACCAATGATCTTATAGAAGTGGCTTCCTTCACTGTTTAGTGGGTGAACCATTGAAGCTCATTGTGCGTGTGTGTTTCATATCTTGGTTGAGCTTTGGTTTGTGATATAAGGATTTTAAGGTTGTCTTTTTTTGCCAAAAGTGACAGGCTATTCCAAGCAGGAAAGTGGTTCCTGTATGAAGGTTCGTTTCTTGAGATCTACTCTCTGCAGGATTCACCTCCAAGTACGAAAATCCAGATCCAATCTTACAATAGTGATGGTTAAGGAGCTAGTCGCCACTCGGTTTCCAAACCCTTTGAAGGGCCTTCTGTCTATAAATTCAGTGAATCTTGTATGCCCGTTTCAGCTTGAGTCATTAAAACATAGCTTATGTAACCGTGACTCCATCTGTTAACAACTAATGGAGTGAGTCTGTAATGGCGCAGAAGATCCTAAGGTAACGACAACTCTTTTTTTAGATTAAGGTAACAGCAACTAATTAACCAATTCCGAACTTGGTCGGATTAGGTCATACCCAGAGCTAAAGCTACGCTACCTAGGTAGGTAAAAGATTCAACCGAAGACAACGAAATTTCAACCCTCTCGCTCCAATCAGAAAGCTAGATGCCAACTCGATGATAACCTAGTAGAACTAGAACTCACACGAAGAGAAGATCGATCTGGGACCTACCACCACGGTGGTGTGGCATCGTCGGATCATGACCAGTGCGCGCTGCATCACGTCGTCACCAAAGGTAGTAGTATAGTAATACTACCGCAGTGGTGAACTGGTAGTGGCAGAAACAGAGGTCGTGTCTGTACAGTTCAGACGTTAGGATCGGATCGCAACAGCACGGTGACTACCAAAGTCCCATGTCTCCTCCGGACTTCCCGAACGATTCCCCACAATCCTTGTCCCTCCACCGACATGTACGCGGAAGCGGAACGATTCCCACGAGGAACATGTACGCGACTAGCCCTTGTCCCTCCACCGACAATGCTTTGGCTCGAGCAATGATCGGCGCATCGGCGGTGCGATGCGATCGTGGCCAACACTGCGCGGCTACTGGGGAGACTGTTCCTCGCACGTACTCATGGCGCCGCATTTGTGCCTGCGTGGGTTCTCGCTTCTCAGAGCTAGCCGTCGAGTAAAACGGGCCAGGAGGGAAAGGATCGTGCAGGCCCAGGCACGCGGCCTGTTCCTCTAAATCAAAGCAGCTGTTTCGTTTCGTTTCGTTTTGTTTTGTTTTGTTTTGCTGGGGAAGGAAAACTGTCGCGCGGCGCGAGGCCGTCCTGCCGCTCGGCAAGCGCGGCGGCAACGCGTACCGATCCCGCGGTGGGCGGAACGACGGCAGCGCGACGCAGGCTGCTGGATGTGGCAGCAGCGCGCGCGATCCCGTTCCCGCGGCGTGGCAGGACGTGACGGCGGCACGAGGCCTGCGTCCGTCAAGCTGAGGGGACTTGTGGGCTGTGGCTGCGGTGGCAGCGTACGGCTGGCTACGGCGCGAGGCGCGCGCACCAGCTTTCGTGACCGGCGACGACACCGCTTGACACAGCTCTCCGACGAAAGCATATATGCTAGAGAAGTTACACGGGACTTCATCCCAGAAATTAAGCGTCTGAGCTCAGATGAACCAATAAAAGCAAATAATGAATGCCTCCTTTCTAACCTGCAGCAACACTGCAACACCGATGCACCCCAGCCTTTACACTGAAATGATTATATACCACTGTTTCAAAAAAAAAGAGGAATGATTATTTACAGGTTACAAGAGAAGAATTTGACACTTTTATCACATTTCCTGGCAAAATTTCAGAGCTCCCGGGGGAGCACGAGGAGTTGAATAACAAATCTATGTGTTAAGGTAATTGTCCGGCAGAACCGCAAGCGCCAAGGTGTGATGACAATGGACGCCAGCGACAACAGGGATGTTCTGGACGCGGCAACAGAAGAGATGAGCGATGGACTCAAGTACGCGGGAGAGACCTGGGCTGCGAAAGGATCTTCGATTGAGTCGTGTGGTGTGAGTTGGCCTGGCCATGTAAGAAATCGGGTGCGTGAGACGTTAAAAGAAACATTGCGTAGTTTCCGAAAAGATCATAGAATGAAAACTACATAACGATGTAGCGTATCTTCTCCTCCTCCTTCCGTGTTCTTCTCTGTTGGCGTCTTGCCGATGGCCAGGCCATGACAAATTCGTACCAGAGCGAGGTCGAACCTGTGGATTGATCCTGCGATTTCCATGGCCTTGACAGGTGAAATCCCAAGGGGAAGGGGAGCGATTGCCCTTAGGTGATTGTTGTAAGTCCTAAACCTAGGTTCAGTCGGCTGAGGAAAAAGGACACCACAACTCCGGCTAAGCAGGGCGCGCAAGTCCACCAAGATGGTGACGACAATGGAAGGTATGGAGGCTAGGCTGGTGGAATTTCTTAGGGCCGAGACGCAGATTGCAAGGGAGGAGATGAATTCGCACATGACGGCGGTGTATCAGAAATTAGAACAGCAAGGTGAGAAGATGGAGGAGATGCAATTGAAGCTAACCATGTCGATGGATTCCATTGGCCAAGTCCAGCAAGACCAGGTGATGGTGAAGAAGGCTCTTAGTGGAACATCCTTGCCGTCTTTGGTGATTCCGACGAGGGACGAAGCTGGGGTTCTCGCGGCAAGGCCCGAAGAGGAGAGAGCCCAAACGGTGGGACGACAAGATATTCTCCCTGCCCAAAAGCCACAGGTACAATTCCCTCCACCCACTCCAGTTAGAGCTGAGGTTCCAGAATCGAAACGGGGGAATCCAGAACAAGGAGGGAGGAATTGGATGCCGAAAATGGATTTCCCTAGATTTGATAGAACAGATGCAAGAATCTGGGTGGATAAGTGTCACACATTTTTTGTGTTGTACAAGATCCTAGATGGATTCAAAGTTGTGGCGGCGACGATGTACATGACGGACAGCGCTGCACACTGGTATCAAGCATACAAGATGACTCATGTATGGCATGACTAGGAGCAGTTCAGGGATGCAGTGATCTCTGAATTTGAAGGAGACACCCAAAGAGACAAGATGAGATAATTGCTACTTTTGAAGCAAACTGGATCTATGGAGGAGTACAAGAGAAAATTCGATGCTCTAGTTTACTAGGTTAGATTGCATGATCATACTATAGGTGGACTAATGCTGGTAACTAGATTCGTGTTGGGATTGAAGGAAGAATTGCGAGCAACAGTGGAAATTCAAATGCCAAATATTGTGGCAACGACAGCAACCCTTGCTAGTGTCCAGGAAGGAGTTTTGGAGAGAACCAAGAAGTTCATCTAGAAGGGTAAAAGTGCAGGGTCTAGCACCAGTGCAGGAAAAAGTGAAGGAACTTTAAAAGGGGAGGATTATCATCCAACTCAGAAGTTTGAAAAAGGGGAGCTCTGGAAGGCTAAACAGTTAAAGGATTATAGAAGAGCTAATGGTCTATGTTTTAAGTGTGGAGACAAATATGCTCCTGGCCATACATGTCAGATACAACATCAAGGACAGGTTACAACAATACAGGTGCAGCAATATCTGTCCGATGAGGTTCTCGATGCAGTAGTAGTGGGTGAAGCAGATAAAGAGGAGATGCATCTCTCCCTAAATGCATTGTTTGAAGCAAATCATCCCAAGACTCTAAGAGTGAGGGCTTTAGTAGGAAATCAATTGATGTTGATGCTGATTGACTCTAGTAGTTCACATAGTTTTGTGAATGCTAGCTTGGTCGAAAGGATAGGATATCAACCAGTCCAAATCAACACCATGGTGATCAAGGTGGCCAATGGAGAAAAAAATGTGCCGTGACAGAATGATCACGGGACTGAGATGGTGGGTACAAGGATACACTTTTCAGCATGATATGAAAGTGTTGGAGCTGGGAGGGTATGATGCTATCTTAGGAGCTGATTGGTTAGGAAAATGGGGAGTGATGAAATGTCACTGGTTAGAGAAATGGGTCGAGTTTGAAAACAATGGCAAGACTGTTAAATTGCAAGGTATATCAGATTCTGAAGAACCTAGAGAGTTGCAAGAAATATCAGTAGAATAAGTGGAGAAATGGCACAAAGGAAATGAGATTTGGGCAGCAGTGGTGCTAGAAAAATCTCAGGAGATGAATTAGGATGAAATACCCAAGCGGATTCAATCAGTTTTCCAACAATTTGAGGATGTATTCCAAGATCCACAGAAGTTACCTCCTCATCATATTTTTTATCATGGCATCACACTGCTACTTGAAGGTACTTATGTCAATTCCCGACCCTACATGTACTCTCCTTTGCAAAAGATGAGATTGAGCGACAAGTAGCTGAGATGATACAAACGGGAATTGTAACACCTAGTTTAAGTCCTTTTGAGTCACCAGTGTTGTTAGTGAACAAGAAAGTTGGAACCTGGAGGTTCTGTGTTGACTACCGCAAATTGAATGCTATCACAGTAAAGAGTAAGTTTCCCATACCCATTGTAGATGAATTATTAGATGAGCTAGCTGGTACTCGATACTTTTCTAAGCTAGATCTCAAATCTGGATTCCATCAAATCCGCATGATTGAGCAAGATGAGTATAAGACAGCATTCAAGACACATCACGACCAATTCCAATTCAGGGTTATGCCGTTTGGATTAACAAATACATCTGCCACATTTCAATGTTTAACGAATTCCATCTTCGCTTCTCATATGAGGAAGTTTGTACTAGTTTTTTATGGACGATATGTTGGTCTATAGTAAAAGCATGGAAGACCATCTGACACACTTTACTCTGGTATTGGAGACATTGTGACAACATCAATTAATGGTCAAGAATAGTAAATGCATTTTTGCTCAAAGACAATTAGAATATCTGGGCCACATCATCCCAGATCAAGGGGTAGCTACCTATGATTCTAAGATTCAAGTGATGATGTAGTGGCTTGTACCCGTCAATGTGTCAGAATTACGAGGGTTTCTAGGGTTGACTGGTTATTACCGCAAGTTCGTCAGACATTATGGGATAATAGCTAAGCCACTGATAGTTTTGCTGTAGAAGAAAAGTTTTCAATGGTCTAAAGAAGCTCAAAGTGCATTTGACAAGCTAAAAGTGGCTATGAACCATGCTCCTGTCTTGGCATTGTCGGATTTTCAACAGTCCTTCACGGTTGAAACAAACGCCTACGACACAGGCATCAGGGCTGTTCTCAGTCAACAAGGACATCCAATCGCATTTTACAGCAAGGCACTTGGAGTCCGGAACCAACAGTTGTCTATATATGAGAAGGAGTTCCTCGCTATTATGATGGAAATTGAGAAATGGAGGTCATATCTACAAAGGGGACCTTTTGTCATTAAGACCGATCATAAGAGCTTGTGCAATTTGGAGGAGCAAGTCTTACATTCAGATTTGCAAAAGAAGGCAATGACTAAATTAATTGGACTACAATACAAGTTTCAATATCAAAAAGGAGAAAACAATAAAGTGGCTGATGCTCTTTCTCGAGTGGGACATGTGTATGGCTTTCAAGCCATTTCTGTAGCACAACCTATTTGGATTCAAGAAATACTCACTTCTTATGAAGTGGATGCACATGCAAAGGAGTTACTGATGCAGCTTGCAGTGACCGGATCCAATGCTCAGGGATATACTTTAGTGGAGGGCATCATCAAACATCATGGCAGAATTTGGCTTGGATCTAATGCAGGGTTACAAACAAAGTTAATACACACACTGCATGCTTCGCCAATAGGAGGGCATTCTGGGAGTCAAGCTACTTATCAAAGGGTCAAGAAAGTGTTTAGCTGGAAAGGACTGAAACAAGACGTCGAAGAGTATGTCAAATAGTTCAATGTGTGCCAACAAGCCAAACACGAACATTGTAAATTACCAGGCTTGTTGTGCCCTTTGCCAATTCCTAGTGGAGCACGGCAAGATTGGACAATGGACTTTATTGAGGGGCTTCCCAGGTTGGAAGGCTCTAATGCCATCTTGGTAGTTGTGGATAGATTTACGAAATATGCGCATTTTTCCCTCTGAAGCATCCATTTACTACATTACACATTGCAAAGGTGATTCTGGATAATGTAGTGAAATTACATGGCATCCCTAGAACCATCACCTCGGACCGAGATAAGATATTCACGAGTTTATTTTGGAAAGAGTTGTTTAAGTTGTTGGACACCAAGTTGCAAATGAGCACTGCGTACCATCCACAGACTGATGGACAGAGTGAGCGAGTTAACCAATTCTTAGAGATGTACTTGAGGTGTGCAGTCCAGGAAACACCAACAAAATGGAAACAATGGCTTCCCTTAGCCGAGTATTGGTACAATACCAGCTATCATACTGCATTAGGATGCACACCCTACAAAGCCTTGTATGGAATTGATCCACAATTTGGCATCGTTCGGACCTCGATCTTGCTTTCGGCATTAAATGCGTGATTGACATGTTTTACGGCGCCTGAGATATTACGAAGCTGGCGAAAGGGCCAAGGCTCAATTACGTATGAAACAATATGCCAATCAGCACAGATCTTGGAGGGAGTTCCAAATTGGCAACCAGGTATTTTTGAAACTGCAACCATATGCTCAATCATCGGTGGTTAATCAACCCTTTCCAAAATTATCGTATAAGTATTTTGGCCCCTACAAGATTTTGGAAAGGATCGGTTTGGCAGCCTCCAGACTGGAGTTACTAGAAGGAGCACTGGTACATCTTGTGCTTCATGTTTATCAGTTAAAGCCACAGGTTTGGGATCGTACTCCAGTATTTTCGTCCATCCCTAATCCAGTGGACTTCTCCTGGGTGGAGATTCAACCAAAGGAAATATTGGATAGAAGGTTGGTTAAGAAAGGTAACACTGCTCATTTGCAAGTTTTGATCAAGTGGAATTCCTTACCGGCTACAATGGCTACTTGAGAAGATTATGATGTGTCACGAGCCAGGTTTCCCACTGCATCAGCTTGGGGACAAGCTGATTCTCGCGCAGGTGGTAATGTGATGACAATGGATGCCAACGACAACAGGGATGTTCTGGACGTGGCAACAGAAGAGATGAGCGATGGACTCAAGTAGGTGGGAGAGACCTGGGCTGCGAAAGGATCTTCGATTGAGTCGTGTGGTGTGAGTTGGGCCTGGCCCATGTAAAAAATCGGGTGCGTGAGACGTTAAAAGGAACACTCTGTAGTTTCCGAAAACATCATCGAATGAAAAATACAGAACGTTGTAGTGTATCTTCTCCTCCTCCTTCTGTGTTCTTCTCCGTTGGCATCTTGTAGATGGCCAAGCCATGACACATAGGGGTGGATAACGAGCTGACTCGGCTCGGCTCGTTAAGAAAACGAGCTCGGCTCGTTAAGCTAACGAGCAAAACACCAGGCTCAGCTCGGCTCGTTAAAAAGCTCGGACTCGGCTCGTTATCAATAAACATAGTGAGCATCTTAAAATTTCCTAAAATTTTCAGAAAGCGGATGTAAAGAACAACCATTGACCACCCAAACATGCCTTATTCAACCAAACACATGAATGGTAATAAGGGTGGAAAAAAAAGCTCGAAACTAGCAAGCCAGCTCGGCTCGAACTCGGTCCCTTAACGAGCCGAGCCGAACTGGCTCGCGAGTTACCTATTTAACTCGTTTGGCTCGCATTCATTTCATCGTCACAGGCCCAATAGCGCAGGCGTAGCGCAACCCTAAGTCTACTCCCTTCCTTCGGTCCTTCCCGTCCCGCACCCCACTACCCCACATGGCCGCTGCACGGTTGGCCGGCGGCCGCCCACCCCCGCTGGCTCCTGGCCCTGCTCCGGTCCCGACCTCCCTCTTCCGCCACCTCTGCTCTGGTCCCAGGATCCTGACCTCCCGCTTCCACCGCCGCCTCCAGCTCCGGTCTCGGCCTCCCTGTTCCGCCGCCGCCTCCTTCTCCAGTCCCGGCCTCCCTCTTCCGCCACCGCCTCCTTCTCCGATCCCGGCCTCCCTCGTCTGCTGCCTCCTTCTCCGGTCTCGACCTCCCTCGTCTGCCGCTGCCTCCTTCTCCGGTTCCGGCCTCCCTCTTCCACCGTCGCCTTCTCCGATCCCGGCCTCCTTCTCCGGTCCCGGCCTCCCTCTTCCACCGCCTCCTGGCTCCTAGTAAAACTTCAACTCTTAATTCTACACTCCTGCAGAATATTTGACTTCTTAGAGCAATAGCACAAAATCAACAGCAGAATGCATAGGTTTGTTTGCCGAATATTTACATGTGTGTGGAGTTTAACGAAGTATTCATCAACAGACTAATGTATTGTAACTTAAATTAGGCATGGTAGTATTGTGAAATCTACAATTCCCTTGGAGTAATTTATGTGCCTCTTTTCGGAGCTAGAATTCTGTTGTGCAGGGATTAGTTTTTTCAGAACACCATCTCACCACATGCAAGATACTCGTAGCATTTTAGAGGGCATGATGCCAATAATAATTCTTATTGCACTGCACAAGTTATGCTTCAGTGCTTTCTTTTTGTGTATGATTAAATGTTTTACGGCATAAGTTTGTTTGTTCGATCCATCAATCTTGTTTGTTAATATTATATCTAACTCAATTATCATTTTTCTCAACAAGAAGAAGACGATGAGGAAGACCTTAAGTGATATTATATACTTTTTCTTGATGATTGTGAACTTGTCATTTGCATGGATGTGTATTGATATGGACTACATGAATGTTTAATTATCTACATGGATGTTTATTGCTTTGCATGCATGTTTATTGATCTGGAGTGGACTGCATGTATCTGGACTGCATGCAATGCATGTTTATTTATCTAGAGTGGACTGCATGGTTGATGGATCAGGTCATCTAGATATGGAATGCTTCGCATGGATGTTTTATGATCATGGATCTGCATGCATGTTTATTGCTTCATATGGATGTTTATTGATCTGGAGTCTGGACTGCATGGATCTGCATGTTTATTGCATGGAGATGACTGCATGGATCTGCATATTTATTGCTTCATATGGATGTATGGATCTAGAAGACTGGAATTCTATAGATGTTTATTGATGATTGTGATTTGTGAACTTGTGATCTGCATGCATGATTTGTGATATAAACATGCATGCAGATCCATGATCATAAAACATCCATGCGAAGCATTCCATATCTAGATGACCTGATCCATCAACCATGTAGTCCACTCTAGATACATAAACATGTATTGCATGCAATCCACTCCAGATCAATAAACATGCATGCAAAGCAATAAACATCCATGTAGTCTATATCAATACACATCCATGCAGATGACAAGTTCACAATCATCAAGAAAAAGTACATAATATCACTTAAGGTCTTCCTCATCGTCTTCTTCCTGTTGAGAAAAATGATAATTGAGTTAAATATAATATTAACAAACAAGATTGATGGATCGAACAAACAAACTTATGTTGTAAAACATTTAATCATACACAAAAAGAAAGCACTGAAGCATAACTTGTGCAGTGCAATAAGAATTATTATTGGCATCATTTCCTCTAAAATGCTACGAGTATCTTGCATGTGGTGAGATGGTGTTCGAAGAACTAATCCTCGCACAAATGTAATTCTAGCTCAAAAGAGACACATAAATTACTCCAAGGGAATTGTAGATTTCACAATACTACCATGCCTAAATTAAGTTACAATACATTAGTCCATTGATGAATACTTCGTTAAACTCCACATACATGTAAATATTCGGCAAACAAACCTATGCATTCTGCTGTTGATTTTGTGTTATTGCTCTAAGAAGTCAAATATTCTGTAGGAGTGTAGAATTAAGAGTTGAAGTTTTACTAGGAGCCAAGAGGCGGCGGAAGAGGGAGGCCAGGACCGAAGAAGGAGGCGGCGGAAGAGGGAGGCCAGGACCGGAGAAGGAGGCGGCGGCGGAAGAGGGAGGCCGAGACTGGAGAAGGAGGCGGCGGTGGAAGAGGGAGGCCGGGACCGAAGAAGGAGGCGGCGGCGGATGAGGGAGGCCGGGACCGAAGAAGGAGGCGGCGGCGGATGAGGGAGGCTAGGAGGAGAAGGAGGCGGTGGCGGAAGAGGGAGGCCGAGACCGGAGAAGGAGGCGGTGGCGGAACAAGGAGGCCGGACCGGAAGAGAGGCGGGAAGCGGAGGTCGAGCCGGACCACCAGACCGGCAGGCTGGGGCGGGCTGGCGGCCGCCGCCATCATGGCTGACCATGTGGGGTAGTGGGGTGCGGGACGAGAAGGATCGAAGGAAGGGAGTAGACTTAGGGTTGTGCTGCGCTTACGCTACTAGGCTTGGGCTTGAGCTTGGGCCTACGACGTTGCGACGATGAAATGAACGCGAGCCAAACAAGTTAAACGGGTAACTCGCGAGCCAGCTCGGCTCGGCTCGTTAACAAAATGAGTTTTTTTGCCGGCTCGACTCGTTAAGGGACCTAGTTCAAGCCGAGTCGAACCGAACTGGCTCGCGAGTTTCGAGCTTTTTTTCCACCCTTAATGACCTTAATGAGACAAGGGCCAACGTCGCGGTGAGATTTACACTCAAACAGTCAAACTGATTCTTTCCCGCCAGAGGCTTTGGGACGGCGAGCTCGTTTCGAGTTTGATTTCTTACCCCTTGGACGCCTGACAGGATTCAGCACAGGTAACTTCTTCGTTGCTGGATCTTTTTCAGGCTCATTTGCTGCATTATCTGGAAGCATATTCCTGGGTTGGTCATGCACCACATGAAGCTGCGGCGGAGGGGGATTTCTTAAGGCAGCTAGTCTTTGTTGCGACAATTCTCTGTGGTATGCCTGTACAATACAAATTGTATCAGTACAGACAACAAACAGGAATGGCGTAGCATTATCGAAAAGAGAACTTTAAATCTTGTTGACAGGAAAAGAGAGGCAACTAAATCAGCAAAGATTTTGCTTAGCCAGCTGCAAGGGTCCATGTATAATTTTGAAGCTTTTTGTTGAAATGAAATGGGGGCTCCCCCTTTCTAAATAAATAAACCATGCTTGCTTTGTCCTTCCAATTATCATTTTTACTTAGAATCCATAGTACCATCTTCTCATGCAGCCCAATGTAAACAAAATTGCAATAGTGAATAGCAAAAGGGCATCAAATGAGAAAGCACCTGAATAACAAAATCACGCCTTTCGCAGTCAAGGAACATGTCCACTGTCCAATTAACCCTGGACCTAATTTTATCCCTCACAGTGCTAAAGCTTAGCTGATCCCTAGAGGTGAACCTATCAACTTCATTAAACCAGAGGCATGTGAAGAGATTGGTGATGGCGACGTGTTCTCTGATTATTACACAGCCTTCGGGTACATCTGTTGGATCATGATGTAGTGTCAATAGGCAAAAGTGCTGAGAATATTGCTAGGTTAACAGTTGGGTAGGGATAAGATCTTACCACTTGTAATAGGAAGCTTAGCTGAAGAATAATGTGTTTACCCCTCCCTCCTATAGAACTCTATTTGATAAATCAATTGAAGCATTGTCATACTTTCCACCAAATTTATTGGCCTCTGCTTCCTCAAAGACATCAAAGCGCCTGTAATGCCTGGAAATAGCAAAAGTGACATTTTTCCTCCACAAGAATCTGTAACATGATTAATAATATATTAGCTCTGAGGATAAGAATTGAAAGATATTAATATAATGAAAATGGAAAAAAAATAGAAATGATTCGTATTCAATTTATCGTATAGATGCAGCATCTGTGCTAACTAGTACACACTTTCTCAGACGCTGCAACATATGCAAAAGTTGCTTGAGCTATGTACAATAAAAAACAAGTATGGAGATAACTTCAGAATTATAGAATATGGTTACCTCTCCAAAAGTTGGTAGGGATCCCTCACTAGTTTAAGCTTCCCATCGATCCAAATAGAAAATTGTATATTAGGTAAAAGTCTTTGGAGTAGCAATTTCGGAACCTGTTCAAGGAATATGGTGATTATAAGGACTACAGTGATGTACTAGAACACATCTACGGTGCCTTGCTGGGACAGCCTTCGAGATTGAAAAGGAGAGAAAGGAATCGCCGCATATTCATGTACAAAAAGAGTTACATAGTTTACCTTTCCATAGCGCCTAGCATCTGAATATGGAGGGTTGCGGGCAACAACCACCCGCCACAGCAACTCTTTGAGAACTATCAATGGTGGTAGAGTTCTTTATCGCAGCTTCAGTTTCTTCATCCACAAACATAAAGAAACATATAGTGTCCTTTGAAAATTCACTGATATTTTCTGGTTGCTGCACGATATCGTATTTTCCTGGTGATGTACACAGAATTAAGAAACTTTACATGTCCCTGGACTATAACTGACCTTAAGAGGAAGGTAATTACAGAAAATAGCTGAAGCAACAACCGTGTCCTGGCATTAACACATCTCAGAAAGATCAACTTCATCTATGTCGAAGCCAGTATCATGACCAGGTGTCTTACCTCTCGCAAGTCTAAAAAGATGGTAAACATGGTCAGCAACAGTATAAACTTCTGCAGATTTTGTAGGTGATCATAATGCAGAACTTAATTGTTAAGACAAAATGGCCAAATAGACATACCCACAATGTACCGTCATTGTCTCTCTTACATCATAGGACGTATCTCGGTCATCCAGAGATGGATATCCTCCAAACAAAGAACCACCATTTGACTCTTTAAAAACCAAATTCTCTTGAAGCAAATAATTCAAGTTACAAAGGACAGGAGATGTTGATGGTACACGTGGCATGCGAGCCAGGGCCTATTCTACCGGCACGTAACAAACAGGACATGCTACACAACAAGAAAACATAATATTTACTTCCAAATTTACATGAAAATACAAAATTTGCATCAAAATTTGTATCATTTTAGAGAGCTGGAGTAGCAAAAAGCTTATGGTAGCCTTACGTCATTGTCCAATACGTCTTCTATCAAGAGTAGGTGGAGGAGGTTGTGAGAAATTTTCACAAGGATGGTGCTCTGGAAGAACAGCTGGTGGGAAATGTTAAGGATATAAGGGTATTTGTGGTATTTCCTATTGTTTTAGGGTTTAGACTTGTGTCCCTTTGTACCCTATATATATTGCCTATTGGGCCTCTTCAATATACACACAATATACATAACATGGTATCAGAGCAAAGGTTAAGGCTATGGTTTACTGTTTCCGCCGCCGCCTAGCCTCCGTTGCTGTCGCCCCCGGGAGGAGCTATCTCTGCTCCCGGGGGCGGCCTCTCGTCGTCCAGTCCATCTAGGCGAGCAGCTCCATCAACACCCGATGCACCTCGCGGTCACTGCCCATGGCAGCGTCCTCAAGGACACTACGTCAGATCTAGATCCATCCGGCATAGCCTCCGCCTCGTTTTGCCGCTGGGGTGGAGGAGCTCAAAGACGGTGCCGCTCAATCCTCTCCCCGAAGGAGCTCTTGTCGTCTCCGCCTGGATCCGGCGCCGATGTACTCCGCCTACTCCGCCCGAGCCCGACTGGATTGTCGCTAGGCGCTCGACCTCCTCCCATGGCTGCTTGCGCCGGATACAGCTCCTACCCACGCCGTCTGAGCCGGATCCGTCGATGTTGTCTCCTTCGGCCGCTGTGCCTGTCGATGGCTCGCTACCACCGTTGCCAGGCTCTCGGATCTCGTCGGTCCATCGCCACCGTGGCCATCGCCAACTCCCTGCCTGGTGCTCGTTGCTGCTAGCTATCCTTTTACTCTTTTTTTTTCCTTTCTTTGTGTCATTTTCTTCCGTTGCGTCCATCCAAGTCCGTACCACTTTATCTTTGAGTTCGTCTAAACCACGTAAGTCCACAAAATTATTGTCAGTCATAGAAGCATAGGAATTCTTTTTGCATGACAGCAGTCGCCGCTCTTTTCTTCGAGCTACTGCAGATCGTCGTTATGATGCCGCCGCTCTCTCTTAGCAGCCGCCCCGAGCTTTTAAGGCTGTTGCGCTTCTTGTGCACTGCGTCGCCGCCATCTTGGGCTTCAATCTGCGCCGTCATGCTTCTATTTATTCCTATTCGGCTTGACTTGATAGCTTTCTCTATATTTGTCGGTTTTATCATCTTCTTTGTGTTGTCGTGGTCGACTTTGCTCCCGCACCTTGTGCTTTATAGGCTGTCGCACGACCCCGGATGGAAGGTGATCTTTTATCGACATATTTTCCAAGAGCTGTATGCTACGACGACATTATAAAGACTCGGATTTTGGATTTTTCTTATTTTAGTGTCAACCCTTTCCGAATGCAATGCTATTGCATACGCTTTGCATTTGAGGGGAGTAGGGGGTGTTAAAGATATAAGGGTATTTGTGGTATTTCCTATTGTTCTAGGGTTTAAACTTGTGTCCCTTTGTACCCTATATATATTGCCTATTGAGTCTCTTCAATATACACACAATATTCATAACAGGAAACTCCGTAGGAGAACCCAGATTTTATCATGACCATCAGGGGACGGTTTGTTTGTATGTGGTATTGTTTTTGAACCATTCTCACTCTCTAGATTTCTCTGGATTATTGATCTACCTGAAGATGTCAAAATAGGATTCATAAAGCTTTGAACATGATCATAAAATCATAAGTGGTCCTCATACCAGGTGACGCATCTTTATCTAAGACAAACACAAAATATAACTTTGCAGTTCATTAATGAGTGCAACTGAGTGAGATTATGCAGCAAAAATGTCCTAACAGCTACTAATCTAAAACTCTAAAATCCACCAGTTCCGTGATGGTAAGAGGTCTCCACATGCCAACCCAGTCCTTTAGCATTTCCACATCACTAGAACTTTTTCATCTTCCAAGCTTGCTTTTAGGCCTCAACTTTCTGGCCTACTTAAAAGCCTCACTAACTCAACGTGATGTCCTTCAAGCATGTCCTTTGCTAAATAAATAATAGAATATTATCTTTTTGCATGATTTCAGTCAGCTGAAGTGAAAGATCATGCAAATCAAAGAATAGAACCAAACACATCAACAAGAACAAAGTGGACCAGATGCTCACACAAACATCAATCCTAGCAATGACAAACTCAAAAACTGAACCACTTGTGCCCGTGTCACAGTAGACAGTACTTTAGTCTACACATTCAGTGACTCAAACACATTTTTTATTTTGCCATTATTCAGTCCTTGATGTCATTTTCACATCAGCAGACCAGAGCCGTTTCATCTTTTGAGTCTGCTGTTAACTCTCAGTTTTTGGGTGAAACTACAACTTGTCATGACACTTTGTAACATCCCGGAGGCCTGAACCAAACCGAAATACATGTTTCTTCTGCAAATTACAAAAACTGGATGATGAACACCAACAGGAAACAATGCACGGAGTGTGAAGCTGAACTAATTTGGCTGGTAATATCTTCTGCTATGCTTAAGATCATGCAATATATATTTATTTATTAAGGGCAAAAGGTCATGAAAATATAAAAATACAACATGTCACAAACTAAAATGCAGTTGACCGAGCGCATGCGTATGGATTACGGAATAGATAGTTACTAGTAAAACAATAGCACCGCACAAGAGGAGTATATCCACATGCCACATTGAACGAAGCGAGCGATCAAGACGGAAGCGGCACCTCTGGTGAAGAGGGAGGAGGAGAAGAGGCGGCAGAAGGCTGCGGCGACGGCGAGGATGAGGGCCATGCCGCGGCGGCCGGCGAGCCTGCAGATCCTGGGGAAGGGGAGGAGGCGCGCGGCGAGCGGCATCTTCGCGGGCTACCGGGCCGCGGGAGGCGGCGATGGGGACTGGCCCACGGGAGGCGGCAGCGATCCGTGGCTCCCCGACCACCTCAGTCCCTGCGGGGCACCGCCGCCGCCGTCTCCACGGCGTCACCTCTCATCTCCCTCCCCTCCCGCCACCGATTGTTTCGACGAACACCGATCCCGCGCCGAACAAAACTGCAGCGCTTATATAACTCGACGATTTGCGATCAAGTTTGCAGAAATGGAGTATATTGCGGGCTTGTGGCTGGCCAATGCGAATGCGAGGTGATTCAAATTTGCCGCAACAAAAGTTGTCTAACAAGTCGAGAGGAAACGCGGAGAAGTGGAGGAACGAGGATCGGTAGAAACTGTTGCACCCGATGCGGAGAAGTGGGCTTTGGGCCCGCCTGTCTGGTTCTAAGCCATTTTTCTGAGCTAGTGCAAATTTCACGAAGGCCATGTGGTTTGCAAGGGTGGGGTGATTGCCTTAGCATGCCAGAAGCAGTTTAGTGCTTCATTACTAGTCCAATTCTTGCAGCTCATAGAAGATCGTGGTTTGTCACGGAAGGTGAACTCTCGACCTTTAGCCAAACAAGACAGACGGCATACTAGTTAGACCAGAGGCTAACGATGTAAAAGTGGAAGGAGAACCCATTTGCCTGTCAATCTACTTGTAAGTTGTAACTGTCGGTGATATAGAACTGATCTTACGCATGATTATTTGATTCGGAGGTCTCTTAGATAAGAATCACGTAGAGAATGACGCAGAGAATGATACGGAGATTTTATACATGTTCGGGTCTTCTCCGGAGAGAATAACAATCTTACTCCTGTATGGCTATATTGAGTATGCTGATTACAATACTAGAGCTTATACTCCAGATCGTGTTTATCTTTTTCTGTCTTCTGACTTCAACCTTATATAACGTATGAAGAAGTGACAGTTCCTCCTGACGAAGAAGTGTCCTAATATTCCAATTGACGAACCGCTTGATGGAAGTTGTCGTCAAGGATGTGGCACCCCACGTTACTAGGCAGTTGTTGTCAGAAACGGAAGTAAATCACGCGGTTACCCACAGAGAGTAACAGCGTATATCATTAAGTCCCCCATGTGTCAAACATGACGTATAATACTCTCTAACTGATTAAACCCACAAGTCAGCAAGCTCTACCAATTACAGGGTGGTCGAAACCAACTAAGTCGTAGAAGATCTTACGACTGCTTGATAGTCGTAGAAAGATTTACGACTATGTCATGGTCATAAGAGGACTCGTGACCATATAGTGGTTTATGAGCAAGCAGCTCTACCTCTCCCTTATAAATATTAAGAGCTATACTTAAAACTAGTATAAAGGTGTTTATATCTATAATAATAATAATAATAGATAAATAAATAAACAAAGATTATTAGATCTCGTCAGTAACCATCCCAATGGGCTCTGTTCGCTCAGCCACACTTGCTTGAAGGCCTAATCGCTTAAATGCGCGTGGTGAATCAGATAAAAATTTCTCTTGACACGTACAATGCGCATGCGCATTTCAGACGATGATACGTCGATATTATACTCCACTTGCAAGAGGATGCGGGATAACTCGCACGAAGATTTTCTGTATCTTGTCGCCTCCTTGTCGTTAGCTCACCGCATTGCCTGCGATCCGCTGGCCAGTACAGTGAAAATAAAACTGGTACAAATCTACACTCACTATGGTCCAAACACGCATATATTTGAAAATTGGCTTGTGAGGATTAACCGTAAACTTATGTATCTTTTATTGGTTGGGGCTAGTGCTCTTTGTTGGGCTATTTGGTTGAGTTGTAATGACGTGGTGTTTGACAAGGTACAAATTTCTTCTGTTATGTAGGTTATCTTCAGATGTACCTATTGGTTTCACTTCTAGTCGCTGCTGCAGAGGACGGAGGATCGTCCTATCCTTCAGGATATGGATCGACGTCTGAAAACTACTGTTATGGAGATTTATGTCAACCATGGGTGGCAGTTTAGTAATAGAATTTGTCTTTAATTTGAAGACTTGGTTTGGTTGTAATAAGTTACTCTTGATCGCATCTTTGATGTTGACTAGCTATATACACCTTGTTGTGCAAAGGCTGGAATAATAATTATTCCCTTTTCAAAAAAAAAAAAACTATGGTCCAAACACCCGTGAATCCGTGATACATCGACGCCTCCGTTTGAAGCGGAGCGTCCGATCAAAACATGACAAATAGGGACCACTTGATGGGCCATTGGCCCGACCAGCCGAAGAGTTGTGTGGGCAGGTTCTGATAAGAGTGACGCAACTTTCGCCCTTGGATTCCAAATTAATGGTCCAAACTCCAAAAGCTGACAATGGATGGGCCGCATGGCTGACCTGCAACTTATGGTCTGGTGGGCTTCAGCAAGGCGTCTTCTAAGAGCTGTGTTCCATCTCTGTCTTCTTGGTATGGACAGGACAGTGGTCTGGTGATAGGAAATCATCGGGCTTCCATCACTAGGGTAAGACCTGTCGGAAATATGCGGAATATTTTAATTCTAGATTTTATTATAAGTCAGATATTATAAATAATTAGAGATATATAAAGCAATACTAACAGAATGCAATACAATGTACTTCGAAAAATATACAAGAATAGGATTATCGTTTGGTCGCGTAAACAACTTACAGTCGGGCTTGATGAAGAACAGGAAATAATGCAGACTTATGCAGTGTAGAACGTAGATAAAACAGTGCAGCGAGCGGTTGCGCAAAAGCGCTGCCCAGAAATCTTGTTGCCGCCACATACAGGTCCACTCTACAGCAATGGTTGGGAGATACAACTCATGCTCTTTCCCGGTGCACACCGAGGAGAAGGGACGGATCGGTTCGGCAACACAACACATCAACACAGTTGAAAAGAGGGGAAGAAGAAGAGAGAATTCTCGATTCATTTTAGGCTTGGACTTCGCTAGATTCTTTTAAGGACGAGACAAATACTCTTTAGTAACTGTCTAATAAAGCTCATATCAAACCACTGGTAACTGCTAATTCAAAACCAATTAGTGATAATTAAGCAGTGTTTATCAGCTCCTGACTACACCCTAGTCTACGGCTCCGACCAGTGTTTTTCGACCACACTGGTCTATAGCCCCGACTAGTATTACGACCACACTGCTCTATGGCTTTAACCACTGCATTCCGACTACACCGGTCTACAGATCTGACCATTGTATTTCAACCAGATCTCCGACTTGTGTGTGTGTGTGTGTATAGAGAGAGAGAGAGAGATACACGGTTAGCAAAAGAAAAGTGGACTCGGTTCACAATACATTCACGAGCCACACGAATATACCCGAATAACCGCGCACGAACGTGCGTGTGACTTGAGCTATAGTCCTCCCCATATCACCCTATGCCATGTGTCACGTGTTTCAAGGATGTTTTAGAATTTTAGGAGTGAATGTGCCTTAACAATCGTGGGCCCAATTCTAACACAACTTATTTAAACTGGGTGCATATTTGTGTTCTTCTAGTGAAAAAGCAATCGTCTGTTCCATGAGATCCTAGAGCCTCCGCAGATTTCCTCTCGCGTGCTGGCTTTGGGTAGAGACTAATATACTTGTCCTTAGACTTTTGATGAACTAAAAATCCAGTCTAAAAAAGTTAAAAGTGCTCCTAAAATATACAGCGCTGCTATACATACGATACTTCTTGTATAATGCTCGTACGACGCGGTGAAGTGGCCCACGCAGAAGTAGACGTGTGTCTCCTCCGTCCGTTGCTCCCTTCGTTCGCCCATAAGAGCATGTACAATGGGCTTATGTCAACCGTCTATAGTCATTGACACGTAGGATTTTTGCTGACGTGGATAAAAGAGAATGAAGAGAGAGAAAGATATTGTCTACAATCCTGTAGTCGACTATAGCACAAAAAACAAGAAAAACATTAAAAGATTATGTGTTCTATAAAGACAACTAAAAAGACAGCAGTCGTCTGTACCGTTGTATGATCTGTCTTTAGTGCTGTCAATAGGTGATATGAACAGTTGCTATAGACAGTAGCTGTCTATACTATTGTACATGCCCTAAGCACTCAATGCTCGTTGCCGCCATCTTCGGCGCCGCTGCCACCGTCGACTTCAACTTGCACCACAGCAGCATCAGTGGCCTCGTCCACGAGCACAAACAGTTCTACGCGCGTGGAGTGGCAGCGCATGAGGAGGCGTTCTTGGGCGGCGGCGTGGTCGTCGACGAAACAAGCTTTGCACCATGTGGCGAGACGTGGCCGGCGCGCGGCGGGAGCACCCCCTGCCACGGTTTCATGGTCCCCCATGCGCACTGAGGCGGACACTTGGTGGCTCATGGTTCACGCGATGGAGTATGGAAGAGGGTCGAATGAGGAGCGTTGGAAGAAGAATTGGACAGATCAAGGTAGAACAAGAAGAGCCAGGGAGGAAGAAGAACAAGGGGAGCAGATTGGGCGAGAAAGGGAGACCAAGGGAAGGGGATCAGTAAGGGAAGGAGAAGCTCTCTCTGATAATCTTTTTTTTTTAATGGAAACCGGCAGGAGAGTTGCCTATTATATTAATAGAGGAGGAACGGAACAAGGTCCGCACGAAACCAGAGTTAAAAAAACAGGGCCGAAATTACAAAGAAACAAAAAACTCCAAGGATTTGGCCCCCGCGAGGTGCCAAGCTCGTCCCTCCTCCTTAATTTTAGCAAGAAGGTCTAGAGGTATTTGTTGCCTATTATTGAAAATTCTCGTGTTACGTTCCTTCCAAAGCTCCCGCACGATTAAGATCAAGGTCGTCGTCACGGTCTTCTGAAAGGACGATATTTTGCCACGTTGGACCACGGTAAGAATGTTTGTGCAAGGAACGGTGGAGGGTTGAAAAGTTGTCGAGACCAGTCCGATCGCCATGAGCTTCCATCTGACCGAGTAGCGGCCTTTGTGCAAAAAGGTGTAACTTGTTTACGGGGTGTGTGCGCAAAGGGGCAAAAGTGGTTGTTTGGCCAACCCTTGCTCGAAACTGTCGGAGGTCCACGATCTGTTTTGGATTGCTAGCTGCGAAGAGCTTACCCTTTGGCGGGGCTGGGTTTGCCAGTTAAAGGTTTGAAGTCGGTCGCTAAGGAACCCAAAAGTGTAGGCGTGGCGGATCTGGAGGAGTAAGATCCATTCGGTTTTGCTTCGAGGATATCGCATCCGGTGCCTTGAAGCGATTGAACTTGTTCGATCTTGGTCCTGATCGTCTGAATTGATCGATGTGATCGTAGAAACCCGTCGATTGGTTAATGTCCTGCACCCACCGTCCGATTCTGTAAAATTTGAGAATCTGGTATTTTTACGCTTTGAGGAAGCAAAGATCTTAGGGGCTATGACTTTGGGGATCTCGCCAAATAACCACGCCGAGAACGAAATTTGGCCGTCTTCCAGTCCCCCGAGGAGATCCGTGTTGATCTTGTGAAGAGGTTTGATGCAATGTCATCGCAAGGAATTTCCATGCCGACCGAGGGTTTAGTGGGGTTCTTCCATTCTTGCGAGCTAATATTTGTCGATTCTTGAGGAGAAGTGCGGGAGGCTAAGGATGCCTAAACCGCCGAGGTGGGTTGGGCGACACACTCTATCGATTGACTTTGCGGTTTCTTGAGAGGTTTTAAGTAGCTTGACCCAAAGGAACCGCCTCCTTAACTTATCTATGGAGAGGATGATTGCTTTGGGTATTTTGAAGATTGTGAGGAAATAAATTGGGATCGGCGAGGCGATTTGACAAGAGTGGCCGATCTGCTTTGGAGAAAGTAGGCTGGCCGCTAACTGCTAGCCTCTACCGCCACCTTGTCGAGGAGCGGTTGAAAGTCCACTTTTTGGGCCGTCTGTAGGTGGCGGAGTCCTGTATTTGATCGGAAGGTTGATCGATTCTTTGGGCGATCTTGGAGCACCGAGGTCAGTCTAAATGGTCCTGACTTATAGGACATGTGCTTTTTGGAAGTTGGTGTGTAGGCGGTGGCCTTCCCAAAATTGAGGATGATTTGGGTGGTTAAGAAAATTTCACTTGGGCTAGGGTTGATGAAGATTCTTTGCATCGTCGCGTAAATGGATGTTCTAAGTCCGCAAAGCGGTCACGAAGGCGAGATGCCCAGTCTGTGCCACCTCGAGGAGGCTTTGGATGGGATCGATGGCCAAAATGAAGAGGAAGGGTGAGAGGGGGTCTCCTTGCCGCAACCCCCGCCCATGAGTGATCGCATTGCCAGGAATGCCATTAAGGAGGACTCTCGATGAGGCAGACCTTACAGGTCGCCACCGCTTTTAATCACCTAGGAGGAAGCCTCTTTGTCAAAGAAAGTCGAGAAGGTAGTCCTAGCGGACTGAATCGAAAGCCTTGGCTATGTCGAGCTTGAAGAAGAGAGAAGGGGTATTAGAGTGGTGGAGTCTTCTAATCAGGTTGCGGACGTAGAGGAAGTTGTCGTGGATACTTCGGGTCTTGATGAAGGCACTCTGGGCTCGCGAAACCAAGCTATTGAGGAAAGGCGTCAGCCGCAGCGCTAACGTTTTGGCGATCCACTTCCCGATCCCATGTATAAGGCTAATAGGCCTAAAATCTTGCACTTTGTCGGCACCCTCCTTTTTTGGGATCAACACAATGTTTGCAGTATTGAGTAAGTGGAAATACGACGTGCGGAGGGAATGAAAGCTGTGGAACACTGACATGATTTCTGCTTTAATGATTGGCGGCAGGATTTGTAGAAATTTGTGGAGAAACCCTCGGCCCGGTGCTTTGTCTCCGTAGTTGGGCTAGAACAAAGCGCGCCAGTTCCGAGCTGCACTCGAAGCTATGTAAATCTGTGTCGGGGTTGCAGTGCCTCCCAGTTGAGATCGGTGTCTCGCGGGGCCGGTCTGCCCAACATTTCATAGAAATGCTTTTGAGTTATGTCCTCTTTCTCAGAGTGCGAGATTGCCCAGCCCAAGCCATTTTGGAGTCTTTGGATGTGGTTTTTCCTTTTACGACCATTTGCTTTTATATGGAAGAACTTTGTGTTTGCGTCGTTTTCTCTGAGGTTTGTGATCCGGGAGCTCTGGCGTTTCCTGGTTCGCTCGATCACTGCTAGTCCCAGAACTCTCTTCTTTAGGTGGGACCTCAAGGTCAGTTCGGAAGGGGACAAGGCCCTGCGCTCTTGGGCCATGTCGAACCTGAGGATGAGCTCTAAAGCCATATGGAGGAAGAGCCTGGGCCGGGGGAAGAGGAGAGGCTCCACGATTTAAGGCGGATCTTAGTGGAAGCTAGCTTGTGGTGCAACCTATGCATGGGTTGATTGTGCGGCGGGGGCTAGCGAGCGGTTTAACTGTCTCGAAGAAACACGGCATCTGATCGAAGTTTTAAAGCGAAAGTTTTGGGTCGGCGGTCCGGAAGAGTTGGACGGAGTAGGGGCAATGGTCGGAGATCGAAGAGGACGGCGCTGAAGGGCGTGGTTGTCGAAGAGGTATCGGCCTTCATTTGAGAAGACTCTGTCGGCTGACGAGGTAGGCCTCAACGTTATTTGCTCCAAGTGAATTTTACATTTTGGAGGTGTATTTCTTTGAGCTCTAGCGTTGGCGTGTTGCGGAATGCGCCATGCGGCGGGTTAATGTTGGAGTTGTTTTTGTCTTGAGCTCGATAGATGAGGTTGAAGTCCCTAGGACCCGACCCGGTTGGTGCGGTGGTAGGTTTAAGAGGCGATTTCTTGAAGGAAGGCGATTTGAGTCTGGTTCGGGAAGGCGTAAACTATCGTGGCGGAAGGGCGAGTTGCACTCTTTTAGTCGAACCGTCATTGACAGATGAAGACCGAGATGAGAACATCTGTCTGCAATGATCTCGTTGTTCGAGAAAGGAGAATTCCACCCTTGAACCCTCCGCCGGGTTGTGGCGAAATTCATGAGTTGTAACCCCCGAGAACAAGCGAGGTTTTGGTCCACGGAGGCAAGCTTAGTTTCTGCAAGCAAACAAGATGTACGTCGTGGAGTTGAGGGTCTCTGAGCGAGCGCGTGCCGAGCCCACGGTTGTTGAGACCCCGCACGTTCAATGAGAGAATGTTGATGCAAGGGCTTGTCATGATAGGAGGTTGCGGCCGCAGAGAAGGAGGTGGCCTAGGAGAAAAAGGATTTGCGGCAAGGAGGCTCGGCGACATGGAACCCTTTCTTCGGTCTCCGCCGAGGACACCTGACGGAGAAGCGATCGCCTTGAGACCTCCCGCCTCGCAAGCTGCGAAATTTGAGGAATCAGCGATAGCCACGAGGACAAAGGAAGGCAGCGAGGCGAAAATCGAAGGGTATGACTTTTGTCGGGGAAAAAAGGCATGGCGAAAGCCATCCAACACCAGGCGGAGCAAGCGCGAATGCTTAAAGGGCATTTCAAACAACCAAGTTGACTCTTTCGGTTGAATTAGCGGCTGACAAGCAGTGTAAAGGAAAGCTGCGAGAACTTGACATCCACACGGGAGTTCTGTGACCTTTGGAGACCGAAGGGGAGGCGGCGAAGTCGGCGTTCGAGAACACAATAAACAACTGAAGTCTGGACATCCTTAGTGCACATGAGCTCAACAGGAGGCGGGGGTTAACCAGTGAGTGCGTAGAGTTCGTCCAAGGACTTAACATGACCGAAGTACTAAGGGGAGACAGCAGAATCTTAGACATGAACAATGCAGCAAAAGGCACAGGAACCGTAGGGTCAACAAAAGCATCAGAGAGGTCTGCATGGTCCTGAAATCTTCGTGTCTTCGCATGGGAAAGGACTCCGGCTTCTACGTCGGCACCACTATGGCGCCCTTTGCAGCTGCAGGTGTAGCAGCAAACAATGTGGACGAAACCTCGGTCTCCTGGTTGTCCGGCGAGGGCTCAAGTTCGCGAGGCGTCATCACTTTCTTGAGTGAGCCTGCGATCCACCTTGAAGATATGTGCGGTGAGATTGTGGCCCGGAGGAGGCCTCGAAAGTTGCGATGTACTTTTTGGCCTTGATCTCCGTGAGGCGATCCTTAGCGAGTGCCCGGCTTGTGGGCAAGAGCTTCTGAGCACGTTGAAGGATTGAGCCGTTCTTTTCTTGGCGCCAGCGAAGCAGCTGCGACGGGATTGAATACGTCCGGTTGTGCGATTCTTTGGAAGAGGAGACCGAGCGAGGCGATGATCGGAGGAGTCGGGGTGGAGAACAAGGTCGTCTGGAGGGCCTGCCACTGTGCTGTTGCAAGCTCCTCGTCTTGTGCAGTCTCCTGGTGCTCCTCGTCTTGTGCGATCTCTGAGTCAGGAGGAGAATGTGGTGACCGCAATTTGGGGTCGGGGCAGTGAGATCCCTGTCAGCTCGAGGATCGATCGGGAGCGAGCCTCCCAGCTGGCACCAAGGGGGAAACCGGCTCGAGTTAGCGCCGGCCGACTTAGGGCGACCCTTAGGGTGCTTGATCGCCGCCGAGTGCTGTCTGGGCGGTTGATGGGGAGGAAGGGATTGCCATCTCTGGTGGGCAAGAAAACTTCGCGGACATAAAATTGCATGGGGGGCGCGGAAGAAAAATCAGCGCCAGATTGAGGAGGAGAGGGACCGAGTGGAACCTGGGATGCCAGATCCGGAGACCCCCCCGCGGCTCTTGGGTGGAAGACTTCTGTGAAGGTCTAGGCGACCCTGGGATGAGGCCTCCCGAGAAAGGACCCGGCACGAGGCGACATCGAGTGTTTGGACGTCTTGGGTGGCCACCACAGTAGTGGCGATCTTGATTCTTCGGAGTAGAGAGGATTCGGACGTGAAGCTGTTGGAGTGTGGATTCGAGCTCTTCAGGTTGGGAGCCCATGTTGAAGAACATGGGGGGACGTATCACCTGCGACCCCTGGTTCTGACCTTCAATGCCACCCTCAGAACTCGGCGTGGTGGGGGGGGTTCCACAGCCGCAAGAGTCATCCCAGGTAGTGTCTTCTCTAATTCCCCGAGGCTGGAGATAAGGAGTGGGCTTGCCATCTGGTGCCCAGTGCCCACAGGTTGAAATCGCATCGCCCTTTGGGGCGGGAGGAATGTTGAGTGTTAGCTTCTTGCACAGGTCTTTTTAGGGGATCTTTGGAGCAGCTAGTTTGCTTGCCGCCAGGAGGGGCGCCCAGTTGGCACAGGAGTTGGGAAATCGCCGGACCGGTGCGATGCCGAGTTACTGCTTGCTTGTTGAGAAGCCCCTAGGTACTCCTCCACCTTGCGCAGCCAAGCAGCACGCACCTCCGCAGCAATGGGAGGTTGAGTGGGGCTCGAAGAGAGGCCGAAGTCGAAAACCTCGTGGAGGGCAGCGCGCAGGGACTTGGCGTAGGAGGCGAAGAGGTCTTGTAGGGCTTGATCGGTGTTTGCTTTAGCTTGCTCCTGCGACGGCGAGGGTGGGGCACTGAGTGGGGTCGAGTCGTGAGGAGTTCTCATGATCCGTGGCCGGCGCCGGCCGTCCCTGTTGGCCCCCGAGGAGTGTCCCCGGCGGCGGAGGCGATCAGCTCACGACCACGCCGAGGCGCAACTTAGCGAAGAAAATGAGCTTCGCGCGTTGAAGGTTCTTTGAAATGGTGGCGGCCTTCGTCTTCGTCATTTATCTTCGTTGTTTTGGATCTCGGTTTAGGTTGGAGGGTGATCGTCATGGCGAGTGGCCTTGTGATCGGCAGTGGCGCGGGAGGGCGCTGCCTTGTTGGGAGGCTAAGGCTGCGCCTCCTTCTCCGCCGCCTGAGTTGAGAGGGTTGTGGGACGGCCCACCTTTGGATTCCGGCGTGCCGTCCACTGCTCCCAAATTCCAGGGAAGCCGGGTTGTGCACGGCTCATAAGGTACAGTATCCGCTGCTGACAGGAAGTCGTCTAGAGGTGCGGCGGTGTGATCCTCAACGTAGTTCAGGTGAATGATCACCCGGTGGATGAGTTCTCGCCTCCCTCTCTGATAATCATGGCTCACAAACTAGCCTCAAGGCCCTCAATATAGCCTTGCATTCAGACAGGGCGCTGAGGCAAGGCTGTTTTTATCGTACTAGCGTCGTAAGTCTGGGATCGTACGTGAAGCAATTTCCTAAAACATATATTGGTTTTGCCTACCAAACCAACTTGAACTTGCCATGATACCAATTTTACCTACCAGTATGTGTTCCTTCCACGGTAACTATTAGACCAACACTGAAATTGTCCCTACTTCCATCGGGCTTCGCCACATCGAAAGGAACTTGGCCTTATATATCGAAAAGTATACCGAGTAGGCATATATGTGCACTTCAATCTTCAATCTACAGATCCTAAACACACACATTCCTCCCTCCCCGTGTAGAGCGCGTTTTTCTAGGGAGAGCGCGGTTGTTAGCGACAAACAAACCTCGTCGAATCATTGTCCTACCCACTCGAATTGTGTAAGAATGTTGCTTATCGCTTTATCAGCATTTGGTGGCGATACATCGGAGTCGGACGAGTGTCACATACCGGCCTGCCTTGACTTGACTGACAACGAGCTCATCCGAAGGAGCAGAGAAAGAGCTAGCTCCTCGTGTGTTGGCATGGTTATCCGGAGGAAGAGACGCGCCTTAACATCATCGACCCTACTGCTCATGTCGCATTGGCCGCCGTTGTTTTGAATGCGAAAATTGACCTACCTTCTTGTTCCTCTTTGATGATTCGTCGGCGGAAGCACGGTTCCAGCTTAATTCCAGGCCCCTCCCTTTCATTTCTGTACGCTTTGCCTAGAAAGTAGAAACTATTGGAATTTCTTGAGAGTGCAAAAATTCTGCAGAAAAAGGGCGTAAATTCTCCAAAATTATTATCGAAATCACACGCTCAGCGGAGGTGAGCAATGCATCAGAATGTTTCCTTTTTTTTGTCATGCACGGGGCGAACTTTAAATCTTTTGTTCATCCGCTTATCTTAATCGAGCTCCACCTGCCACAGCATGTACTGGTCATGTCATTGGCAATCATTGTTTAGTGGCAGATTAGAATGGTTTGCTTCTGGACAAGTTGTACTATTGTATAGGTCTATAGGATTCTGTAATCGAAACAATGTCTTGTCTGACTCTGCCTACCATCTCGCCGATAGCAAAGCCGAAACCACGGCTATCTTCAGGATCAATATGCTTGTAATTAATCAGTCTTTACTAAACGAGGGTCAATTTATTATAGTCGAAATATCTCCCGCGCTATAAGTTTTCCAGAACTTGCATCACGAATACCTGCTATATTGTGAATTAAAACGTGTGATCAGATTCAGGCCTAGGAAATATGTGTACATAATGTGACTCTACCAAGAAAAAAAACTACTCGTCATGTTATACTAGTCACGGCGAAGATAATGTTAATCAAGGTGACTGATCGACTCTCTGAACATGGCACGCGTCATCTAGATTGCGATGATGTATATGCACTTATGCAGTATATTTGTGAATATAATGAAAGGTCTTAATATATCGCTGTAAATGGGAATGCGTTTTTCATGAGAGCGATCGTGATAAGGAAATCGATCGAGCTGGCGGATCAAATAATGTTAATATCTAATTCGCCCCAAGTGGTGACTAGTGAGCGAGATCGACCTGCACGGTTGGAAATCAATGTCGCACATTCCTTTAATTTGTATCCAATAATTAATAATGCAAAACAGTTCATGAGCCCGGCCTTCAAATCTTCTTCCTGCATTTCATGTGCCGATATCGTAAATTTCTGTACGCGAGATTTGCAGTCTATACTCCATACCTTCATAAAATTTGAGTGGTTCATATAAGGACGCGTTGAATGAATATTCATTACATAACTATCGAATTAACATCCACGTCCACATCATTATCCCTTCGTAGCAACCGTATCGCCCACGAGACTCGAGAAAGAGATCAATTCCGCCCCCGCCCCCTCCCGCCAATCCCACCACGTGTCCTGGGTCTTTAATTTGTCTCCGCCTCTGACGTGCCTCACAGCCACCATTGCCTTCTCTCTGGCGAACTCCTGCTCCGCCACCGCCCTGTTCCTTCTCCCTGGCGAGCTACGCGGGCCTCCACCGTCGCCCCCGCCAGCCACCACCTGTGGCCGGTGACACCCTCGCCGCTCCACCTACTCTTCCCCGCCGCCGCCCCCTACCCCGCCCAACCTAACTGATTGTTGGGCTTGTCGTCGCCGCCATCAAACCCTAACCACCGCTGCCAGCAAACCCACATCCGTCGCCGCCTCGCCACCAACCGATGGTCCTACGTGCCGCTGGGATCTATGGTCAAGGGGGATTGCTGAACTCCATTCTAATTGAGTGAGCCCTAGCCCTAACTCTGGCCCTCGCCATTGCTCGTCGTTAGGTTTATCATTTTTGTTGTCTAAACTTGATTCTTATTTGAATTCCAGGTCCACGTCTAGATCGAGCATTCACGCGTGCTCCTCGCCTAGATTTACATACGAGTATTACGTTCATAAACCTGTGCACATTGCTATTACACGCAAAACAGTGGTATATTACATGGTCGGTCGTACATGGCGAATCTCGAATTCAAGATCCGCATTAGTCGACGGTGCACGCTGCAGCCGCGGAGACACCACACGGATAATATGCGGATGCGAAGCATATCCGCGAGTGAGCACAGTGGAGGAGGTGCAATGACCGAGCCGCTGCGGAAGCGTCCGTTCCCGTGGCGGCGCGGCGGCGTTGTTCCCAGCATCACCGCGGGTGACCGCACGCAGCGCGAACCCAACCGGACTAATAAGGACAGCGTGGAGGGGGAACCCATCGTGGAATTATTGGAGACCCCGGACAAGGGCGGCGAGGGGGTGGTTGCTGGATCGCCTTTGGCCTGGATTGTGTTGCACATGCTGGGTGCCCTTCTGCTGCTCAAAACAATCCCCAAGTAAGCTTACCTTTTATTGTCTCTAGTTCTTTAGAATTTTTTTATTTAATCTTTTTTTAAAGTTATTTTAAAGGGAACATCTTTTAACTTTATTTCTAATTTTTTGGTCATGCTACGTCCTGTGACATGACTAAACTGTGTTATCGCGCCTCCGACCGCAGCGTGACCAAACTGTGCTGTCACGCCACTCTTCTTGGCGTGACAGGGTTTAGTCCAAAAACGGATGCGTTCAAAGGGGTTGGTGGCGTAACAGCACAGTTTAGTTACGTCGTGGTTGGTGGTGTGACAGCATAATTTGATCACATCTTGGGTCATGACGTGATCAAAGAAGTCAGAATTAAAAATAAAGTTAAGAAGAGTTTATCTTTAAAAATATATTTTTTAAAAAAATAAAAAGGCTCCTTCCTCGAAGACTTGTCTCGGTGGGGGGCTTGAGGTTAGAATACTGATAGCCACAGGGACAATAACGTCCGTTGCAAAAAAAAAGGTAAACATTAGTATATGATAACTATACATCATGTCTTGATGAACAATTTTTTTAGAGCGCACGGATTGATAATAGTATATTACTGCCAAAAAGCAGAAGTTTGAAAAAAAATTCAAATAAATATTATTTTAAAAGAAATTTACAAAAATAAATAGTCGGTTTTTTTTTAACAAAACTAGGCTACTGTCGCCATTTGAAATGACGAATTTTTTCTGTCGCTATTCCAAATGATGACAGAAGTCTAGGCAATAGAAGCGATAGCCTAGAAACAGTCTGAGAGAGGTCACTGTAAGCTAGTTGAAATCTAGAAATTTTCTGTCGTCACTCCCATTTGGTGACGAGGATCCCAGTTAAAATTTTTAATATTAAAATTTAGCACAATCGTCATTTCAAATGTCGATAGAGATCCCGCAAGTCCATAATTTTTTTTAATATTAAAATTTAGAAAATTTGTCAATTCAAGTGGCGACAGGGATTCCACAAGTTCCTAATCTTTAAATATTAAAATTTAGAAAAATCGTCATTTCAAATGGCGACAGGGATCCGGCAAATCCCTCTCATCATTCCAAATGACGACACAATCTACCCTATAAAAGACCCCAAAATTCCGGCATAACTCACTTTTATTCAGAAAAAAAGAGAGAGATTGGAGGGAAGGGAGAGGAGTAGAGGGGAAGAGAGAAGCTAGCGAAGCGCTGCCCATCCGGTCGTCCACTTTTTCAGTAATTTTTTTAAGCGAATAGATTACATAGTTTTAGATGTACGGTTACGTAGTGTAGTATATTGTACATAATCCTTTTCAGTTGGTAATTTAGTTTTAGATATATGGTTAATCGTGGAAATCTTATTTACGGTACAGTACGTCAAATATGTCGGACGTCACCAATTTTAAAATTTACTACGGTCAGAGGACTATTCTTAGGGGTCCTAAGGGGATTGATTTGCGTTATTTCCAATCAACGACCGTGACCCTAACAAGACCAGAGTAGCGTACATGGGACGCTGTGAAACGGTGGTTGTTCCACACATTCGATTTGGACCATGCTGTGTATGATATGAGATTGAGTTGCCTTGCTAACCGAGCACCACAGGGCACATATTGGTAGTTAGTCAACTCAAGGGAACAAGATCCTGGTAGTCATATGTACGCAGGGCGGGGGAGGAACGGTGGAATTTGGTCTTTCTAGCCCGAGCATTTGCCAAGCCCACTCTTGCATCGGTGACTGAACAAGAAATCGGGGACTCCAGCCACAGCGCGGCGCACACAATAGTCGAAGGTCCGGGAGTTGCTGATGCTGTCGATGAAGACCGTGTGGAAGGAGCTCCTTCAGTCAAGTAAACTAATGCGCTTGCTTGTGAGAGTGAGGAGCTGGAAGACATAGTCCAAAGGATGGATCTCGAACACTAAGACTACATGGCATTGTCAGAAAATGAATGATCCGACGATGAGGATGATGTGGAACAGCAGGTGGTTCCATCCGAGTGAAATACATACCAGTTCGACAACCTCATCATTAACGAAGACTCCCGTGTGCCGTGAGAGTACGAGCAGAGCGAGGTCAGGCAAGAAGCTATGTACAAATGAAAGAAGACCGTGTAGGAGGCGGTTAAATTCTAAGCCATGTTGGTGCGACGTACATTCAGAGTCGTCAAGTCCAACCCAAGATGCTACGACATGAAGTGTGACATAGAGGGATGCCCTTGGCGAGTGCATGCATTTCAGCCTAAGTGGGACACCTACTGGAAATGCTCTATAGTAGACCCTCACACATACGTCGTCGCTGAGTCAGTGCAGTTCCACAAGAACCTATCATCAGGCTTCATCGTGAACATAATGTACGGTGAGATCATGGATAATCTAGATTTTGATCCACGATTCATCATTCAGGCGATTGAGGCAAGATTCTAGTATACAATTAGCTATGCCAAGGCGTGGAGGGAAAAACAGAAGGTATTGGAATTAAGGTTCGGTATGTTCGAGGACTCCTGCCACAACCTGCCCGACCAACTCTAGGTCATACAGGGCAGGAATTTCGGTATTCATGTCACCATTGAAGATTCCACGTATCCGAAGTTGGGCGATAAGAGGGTACTAAAGCGAGCATTCTTTGCCTTTGGTCCATGTATCAATGTATTCCGGCACTGCCGTCCAATCTTGTGCGTGGATGTCACATTCCAGACTGGAAAGTACAAGGACCAGATACTAACTGCAATAGCGACGGACGGGAACAATCAGGTTCCTTTCCATGGCATTTGCATTCGTTGAAAGCGAGAACACGGATAGCTGTTTATGGCTCCTAAGGAATTTGAGGATTTCTGTTGTACATGGCTGTCCTAACGTATGTGTCATACATAATCGACATGCGGGCCTGCTGAGGGCAATAACTCAACCACAACAAGGAGAGAATAAACCACTTCCATGGGTGGATCTACAGAGCAGGTGGTGTATGAAGCACTTGGGTGCAAACTTCTACAAGCAGTTCCACAATAAGAATTTGATGAGCCTGTTCAAACAGCTATGCAACCAGAACCAACAACGAAAGTTTGACGCACTCTAAAAGATTAGGGATGAGTGGACCCGGACGCACAGAATGGGGACATAGAAAAGACCGCTACAAACTCTAACTAGGCCTTTGAAGTATTGTCACAGCTACCCACAGATGGTCCTAGTGTGGCGCGGAAGACAGGGGCGCAGGTGAAATGCTTCTCGAACTGGATTGAGTACGAGCTTAAGGAGGAGTGGTCGCTACTACATGACAGGGGTGGTGCTCGATATGGTGTCATGACAACCAATCTAGTCGAGATGTACAATTGGGTCATGTGCGGTGCTAGGTGTCTCCCTTTGGTTGGTATCGTGGAGGTAATTCTTCGCGGTGCCACAAATTATTTTGTTGACAGAAACAACAACATGTCACTCGCCATGGCAAATGATAGAGTACTGTACTCTGCCATGATCACCAAGTACATGGAGGAGAAGAGCAAGAAGGATGAGATGCACCGGGCATTCAAGATGGGCATAAGGGAGCTTCGCTTTGAGATACTGTGCTGGGATAAAGGACGTCGTGGGACGAACCGCGAGAGAATCACCTATGAGTGCACGCTACTCCATGTTAGTTGCGTATGCACTTGCAACAAGCCTCTTCTTCTACATAGACTATACTCATATGTTATGGCCGTACGTTCGACGGTGGCGTAGTATCCTGGGCAATACCTCTCTAATTATTTCAACAAGGAGGATGTGATACAAACCTGGAGTGCAGAGCTATATGGTTACAGCGTAATTGGCTATTTCACTAGCCATCCGACCTGGGAGCAACTTATCTGGACCACAGACATTGATAGACTGAAGGGAAAAGTTGGTCAGCGATAGGTACGACGTATCAGGAATGACATGGACGAAGCAGAAGCCGGGCGTCGTACGAAGAAGTTCTCCATTTGTAGGGAGTCTGTACACACCTTCAATAAATGCCCTACGAGAAATCCACAAGATGAAGGAGACATTGGCAGTCCGGACGGCGCTGCGGGGAGACCACCCCACTCGAGGCAGTCGACATGGCGGACGTTGAGGTCGCAGCCACGGAAAAGGTTCGTCTTGTTGATATATGTGATGCTCAATGCTTTGTAATCTCATTTTTATTTCTCGAAAAACTAGGTGATGTCGTTGTGTTGAATGTTTTGTAATATCAGTGTGACTTGTCGACAAAATATGCGATGACATTGTGCTGAATGTTTTGTAATATCATTGTGATTTGTTGACAAAAAATGTGATGACGTTGTGCTGAATATTTTGTAATATAATTGTGACTTGTCCACAAAATACGTGGTCGGAAATAGACAATAAAAAACAAGCAAAAGTCCATGTCGCTAGTTGAAATGGCAACAGGGACCTCGCTGCACTGTTCTGGGTTACTGTCGCCATTTGGAATGGCGACAAGAAAATTTTGTCATTTCAAATGGCGATAGTAGCCTAGTTTTTATTTTAAAAAATGACTATTTATTTATGTAAATTTCTTTTAAAATATTTTTTTTTAAAAAAAACATGGCATTATTGTGACCTTTATTAAGAAAATGAGCATAAACTAGCAAAGAGTGTCTACAATGTTGTTCCTTGGTAGCATCCTTCTATATAAAAGGAGGCTGAAAGGCTCGATTTCTTGCCTATCCATGTCGGCTTTTTTCTTGGACCATTGGATGCCGCAAGCCTCATCCGCGCCCGTTCGATCGGTCTTCGCTCTAGGTCGATATGCGGTGCCTCAGCCTTGCCATGTGTAGTGACGTGTGAAGAGAAAAGGGACCCTTTCGGATCGACCAAACGCCACGCGCCAGCATATGTGAGGAAGGAGGATGGCGTGGCGGCGGGAGGATGGGCGACGAAGGAGATGGTGTACATGGCGTCGATGGCGAAGCTAGCAGAGCGGTACGAGGAGATGGTGGAGTGAGAAGGTGGTGACGACGGTGAGCGCCGCCGTTTGGGGGGGGCTCACGGTGGAGGAGAGTAACCTGCTAGCCGTGACATACAAGAATGTCATCGGGGCGTACCGCGTCTCCTGGCGCATCGTGTCCTCGTCGGCGAAGGAGGGCGAGCCGCGGCGTGGCGGGCCATGCCACGGCAGCGCGAGGGTACAACGCCCATGCTGAGGTGAGCTCACCAACATCTGCGCAGGGATCCTCCGCCTCTTCGACGAGCGCCTCGTCCCTGCTGCTGGATCGTTGACGCCAAGGTCTTCTACCTCAAGATGAAGGACGATTACCACTGCTACCTTGCCGAATTCAAGACCAACACCGACTCCACCTCACCGCCTACCAGGCCGCTCAGGTCTTCCCCCCATTCCACGAACATTCACATCTTTTTCTTGCTTCTTTTATCCTTTGTCGAACGATTTGACTCAGAAATGTTGGATTTTGGGGATTTCCTTTCTCTAGGACATAGCCATGAAAGATTTGCCGCCGACCCACCCCATCAGGCTGGCCCTCGCGCTCAACTTCTTCTTGTTCTACTACGAGATCCTCATTTCATTTGAGCCCGCAGCGTGCTTTCGATCGCCATGGCAAGTGGTTTGCTATTTTTTGCTTACTTTATGAGTTTATTAGTTCAAGAACTTGGCGCTGATCTATAATTTGGTACAGATCAGAGTAGAAGAATATGTTGAGATGTGATTTATTCGTTTAGATGATTTGGGCTGACATCTTGGTGCTTTACACATGGGCATCAATTAGAAATTGCCTTATGTACAACAAATGTGTCATTGTCCACGAAAGGCCTGATACTATTATCTTTTTGGAGATCATACTCGATATGCTATGGATGGGTTGTCTATTTTTGTTTAACGGCTTGTTTTGGTGCACCTTTCGAGCACATCCAAATTAATTGTGATCTACATAGTTGAAATAAATGTTCTACTGGGAAAGAGCTGTCTAATTAATCATTGTGACATCATTTGATATTTGATTGATGCACCATGTAATCATGCTCAGATACATCAGATTCCTCTTATTTTGTTTTTCTTGTAGGGGAAAACTGGAAGCCATTTTGAACCAAAGACAATTCCACCTCCCCTGACAAACAAGGCTAACCGGGAGATTAACCCATTTTGAACCAAAGACAATTCCACCTCCCCTAACAAACAAATCTCGAAGTATCTCTTACTTTCATGCAATTCTTTGACAATGCCTATGTGATCTAATACACTCTTAGTTAAGCGTTGTCATTGTTATCTACGCAAACTGATTTTTTTCCTAAAACAGACAAGGCAAACTTATTTTGATATTATCCATAGTGAGTAGTGACAGCTGAGAATTGCTCATATAAATATTGTAAGTTGATTACAGATGGCCCTAAGCTTTTCACCTGTTGTGCGAACAGAGAATGTTGGGTATTTGAAACTTGCCATTATGTTAGCTGTTGGTCAACTGATGGACTTTTCATTTTCATTGTTAGATCATGTTCATCACTAGCATCTTAAAGTTAGTTCATTTGGTGTAGCATTTGACTTGTTCTTACTGCAATGAGCAGGGTGGAACTATACTGTATCTTAGCCTCTTGACCTTGCCTACTGAGGGACATATTTATTTGCATGCAATACATGAACATAGACTAATAAATGTTAATCATGATTTGAAGCCACAAAAGATCGTTTTATCTGTTTGACTGACAAACAACTCATAATACTAGCAAGGTCATGGACATATATATTGCATAGTAACCATGTGTTGTACTCCACTTTTAGTTCCTTCTATATTGGGTTATCTTAAGTCCATCAAACCTACTATCTATGCAGGGTTCTTTTGGTGAAATTCTTAAAGCAAATTGGCGAGGAACACCTATTGTTGTCAAGCGCATTCTTCCATCCCTATCTGATGACAGGCTGGTGATGTAAGTAAACTTTATTCACATAGTCACTAGGACTCCCACAATTTCTCAAATACTCCAGCTGATTGGTTGGGACAATAATTTTGCATTTATTGTGGTTAACTAATTTTTGTTCAATGTGTGAACTAGAGTAGTTATAGTTTTTTATCGCATGTTTGTCTCATGGAGTGTTCCCTTATCAGTTGTTTTTTCTTTGTTTGCAACCAAGATTTTAAGCATGAAGTCAACTTGCTAATAAAGCTAAGACATCCCAATATTGTACAGTTACTTGGAGTAGTCATAGAAACCAAACCTGTAATGCTAGTGACTGAGTTTCTACGAGGAGTGCGTATTTTGTTTTGGGAGTCATCTATCTTGTGATGTGAACTATTTGGAATACTCACTAATGTTAAGCTAAATGCAGTTTCCAATGTGATCTTCATCAATATCTGAAGGATAAATTCTGCCTTGCCCTACTTACTGCTGTTAATTTTGCATTAGACATCGCAAGGTATTCTCAGCTTCATCCTTTCTCCAATGCATCCGGCCATACTAAACGAATTATTCACTAAAGTGTCTCTTGTTGCATTAATAAGCTTTCTTCTTCCTCCTAGGATATGTACCCTTCTTTGTAAGCCTACCAATTATCAGTTTTATACTTATCTTCATGTATTCCTTACAAGTAACAATCCAAGAAATTTGGAGACGTCATGATCATAGTTTATGTTTGAATGGCTTGTCTATGTCCAAGTTGTGTGTGTTTTTTTCTTCTATTGAGTAAAGGACACTTTAGGTTCCTAAGCGTGCACAAGTGGGGATGTTGAAGCTGTGAAGAAACTTTTTAGCTAGGTATACAATTTCTCTTTCTTGTCCTTATTTTGTCAACTTGATTCTAACGTTCAACATTGGGCAAGGAGTGGATTCTAACTACCGCGACAAGCAAGGATTTACTTTGTTACATTTGGTATGTGCTTTTTAAATATCTCCCTTGTGGCTAACTTATATTCAGACATCATTATATTGCATCGTTTGCATATAAACATCTGATCATACAAGCATTATAAATTTTGCAGTCTAAAGACCACAACACAACCATGCATTAGGACAGCATACAACACATGCATTGATACTGAAAAATAACATATCTACTGATCTACGAAATATCAAAAGAAACGCTTGTCCAAATCAGTCTGTCCTTTGTGGATTAGTTGCTTCCTTATGTGCTAGATGCAAATTCTTTATTTATTTATTTTTGCACAATTTAAGAACCTCTTTGCATGTTAGTATGACTGCATGAGCACTTATCCTGTTCGTTTGAAAAAAAGAGCATAACCTTTATTGTTCTACAGAAGATCTTAGTGATTGGTTGCATTGTCATATACATCTCAAATACAAATAAGCAATTCTCCATCTAATGTATTCCCTCTATGGACAATCGTAGGCTACACTATTTAACCAGACTGAGATTGCTCTTATTCTCATGGATAAGGGAGCAAATGTTCAAAGCAAAAATGGACAAGGTTGCTTCTTTTTTCTATTTGAGGCCATTTATTTCAAAGAATGTATGCCATTTATTGCTAAAATACCATACATCTGTTTGCTCTTGAAGTTGATTAATCTTCAGCCATTAAGCGCAGAGATTGTTGGAACGTGTTCCTTCTGAACCTACTGTTCCATTCAATTTTTGGTGATGGTGTTGAATGGTCTTTTCTACACAAATTCCTAAAGCAAACCAGCATAATGGACGAAGCTTCTTGAATTGCACATGCTACTGTGCACATATCCTTGCTTCTTTTGAACTATACTCTAGAAAGAAAAACATATATGTCCCTCGCCTTTTTCTAGGACAACCCTTCCATGCTAGTTGGAAAGAGCTTGGTTGATAACATATTTGTCGGGACCCCGAGTAGCAACCCCGGTACCCTCTGTGCACTCTGGACCAGTCCCAAGATCAGTAGCTGGTCTGCACAGTTTCAACAACGATGTCATCACAACTATACAACAAACTATAGAAGAAGTAGACAAATTAACGATAATAACAGCAAAAGACCTTATGGTCAAGTTCTTACAAGGTTGCCACGCAGGGCTTACAACAAAAGAGCTCGCAGCGGAAAAGCAAAAGAACACGTGGAGGCCTTTCGACATGCTTATAGGCAATTGAGCGGAGGACGTCTCCTAGCACGAGAGGTCTTCGAAGACCTCCTCTTCCCAGAGCTCGGAGCTCCCTAGGTGGTCTTCAACTGCTGATTAACCAGAGGGCACAAAGCCATGAGTACTTCGAATGTACTCAGCAAGACGTAGGGAAATGTATGCAAATAGTATTCGTGCAAGGCTCAACAAGGATAGATTTGTGTTTACTTTGTAGAAAACAATATTGAATGGAAACACAGTAAGTAGATTGCAAAGTACAAGCTGAAAGATTAATACATAAGTAATCAAGTTTCTTTGAAAACAACTCGTGAACACCCTGTTCACTTCCCAGACCACTCATGACCACCCTGGTCACTGTCTAGACCACTCGGGACAAATCAAGACCAACAAGTTTTGAGAAAGTCTACCCCTTGCGTGAAATCACCAAGCATGTCCATAACTGGGGACACGTCTATTCAAATAATTTTACACTTTGCAAAGGTTGTACAGCTTTACCCACAAGACACGACCTCTCTAGTTTGTTTGGCACCCGTCGATGCCCCTGCCCACTACTTTGGGTAAGCAGGCTGGAGCACGTGACAAGGCCTTTATAAGGTTCTGCCTTGACTCGGTTCCGCTTGCTAAGGTTTCGCCTTCCTAGCCCCCCTCTTACGCCAAGTGTGCGTGTCCATCCCATGTCTTACACACTTTCACTAAAACGGAACCAAATCAAAGCATTGCCAATTAGTTGGCCAGGTCCACCCCATTATGGACTTGTGGTTGCACGATATGGCCCGGATCAATGGTTTACAAGGTTAAATTCTTAGGGACTACCCAGGCGAGACAACCACATCTCAATGTGCTTTTAGCACACCCTTTACTGCACGATCACTCGCCTGAGTATAAAACATTTTGGATTCAACCCGGCCAAATGACCACTCTAGTTATGGCACAACAAATTTTATTAGCAGCAACACATGCCAGGGCAACGCATGCCAGGGCAACACATGCCATAATTCCATAATCTTTTAGTCAAATTTAATCATCATTGAGACAAGTGATCGAGAGACAACGCATAACTAAGCAGGTCTAAGCAATATACGCACCCTTGTTGGATATCACAATAAGAATGTCCAACTAAGATTACCCACCTATGGTGTACAAAGGTACATGTCAACATGTTGAACACAAGTATTCAAGGAGTCATACTGACGAGTAGGAGTTTAATTAATTCCCAAACCATTTTTTATACAAATAGCCATGCATGTTGGTATAAAACAATAAAATTTTGCAAACTGGGAACGACATGATCAAAGGTCTACGACTTGCCTTCGTTGAAGAGCTGCGGTTCTTCGGTAGAGGTCGTCGGGTCCAAGAACTCTTCAGAGAAGCCGAAATCTACACGTGCGAAAAGAGCCAAATAAATACAACAAATCCAACAAAAACCAAAACTACCAAACTAGAACCAAAAGAAAGGCATTGAAATAGATGAAGAGGAGGTCCTGAGGAGGAGGAGGTCAAGGGAGGAGGTCCTGAGGTCCTACAAAGGATACGACTACTCACGTGGTCGTAAAAGGGACACAACTACGCAACGTGGTTGTGAGAGAGCCAAAAAGGAGGACAGGGCTCAGAGAAACTCACCTGAACACAGAGAGAGAGACCAAAGAAGATAGGAGGAGGACGGCGAACGACATGGGAGCTCCAGCGAACTCTTCGGCAGAGAGGCGATCGATGACGGCACAGGCTCCAGCGGGCTCCTTGGCGACGGGGAGGTGACGGCGCGGCTTCAGTGGACTCCTTGGCGACAAAACTTCAAGCACGGTGAAACTGGCGAGAGCAAGAGAGTTGAGTGAGGAAAATGTGGTGAAGGAGAGCTGCTCAGGCTTTTATAGCCTGGGAGAGTCACTGAGAGACTCAGAGGCTCACGCGTTCAAGGGTAGATGAAGGAGGAGATGGGGGTAGGTAGGGGAGAAGACAAGAGAGGGAACTGGTACTACAGAAGCGACCGCATTTAATGCGACACAATAGCATTTAATGCGCTAGGACTTCTGTGTCAGCAGTGACGCGACGGAAGGAAGAAGAAGGTGAGCAGGGCTGACCGGTTGGGCCGGTCAAAACTCGGGAGGGTGGTCCAACCAAAGGGAGGTCGTGACCGAAGGGGTGGTCGTGACCCAAGGGGGGGTCATGACCCAAAGGGTGGTCGTGACCCAAGGGGTGGTCGTAACAAGTCTCCAGGGCCACCCCGAAGGTCTTCCAGGACCACCCAGGAGGTCTAAACCGAGAGGGAGGTCCAACGAGAGGGAGGTCTGGACTGAGAGGGGAGGTAGGAGCGAACAGAGGAAGGAGATTTCAACACCAGAGAACTCCAGCATCTTTAGAGAAACCGAACTTTGGATTAGTTGAAGTTGGATTAATTCATATTAAATCGCTGCAAATTTTCAAATTCTCCAAGTTAAGCTTGAGCAATTCAACAAAACCAAATTGTTATTTTTATTTTCGAAAATCTCAGAAAAGCCTAGAAAATTGGGATGTTACAATATTCAATTTTTAATGACGACTTTAAGCTTCTAGAAGTAGATAGGAACTCTTCTAGCCTGCTTTGTTCAAAATGCTAGCTGTTGACAATGCTCATGTAAAATTGTCTAGATATATTTATTCCAATGATGGAATTGCTAACATTCATGAATTTGTTGAGCAGGGGAAACTCCTTTGGTATGCTTCACATCTTCTTGATACAAAATCTGTGGGAGGATGGAAGAGCTTGACATCTAGCGACAGAGTGATAGATAGCATGTATTATGGGCTTTTGTGCTGGTGGTTCCCCTTTTCTGTTTCTTCATGTGTCAAAGATGGTGTTTCGCTACATAAACCATTTAACGACCGAAAGCTTCTTGCATAAACCATTTAAAGACCGAAACCATTTAAAAGATATGTTTGCTGCTTGTAGGTAATTGAAGTTCCACTTGTAGTATATTTACTTCTTTTTTTAAAGTTATCCAGAAACTCCTTCTGAGATTTTCCTTAGGTATTAGTTCCTACTCTGTATTCTTCTATATATACTTTGTATCTAGCATGTTGATTGATTATGTCATTACGTGCCATTGTCAGATATTAGAGATGGTGAATTACATGAAGGGCTTAATTGAGTTCGGCCAGAAGAACAAGCTTGGTTCTATAGGTACGATAATGCACATCCACCAAACAATACCTTCAGTGTTCTCCTAAGTGCTCAACTATTTAGCTGCATGACCATATAAACACTTTCTGTTACTCTACTGTAAGTTGCGGTTTAGTAAGTTGCAGTTTAGTAAGAACCAAAGAAGACTACAAATTAGATCTGTACTATACTCATCCCTACCAAATTAACCATATAAACGCGCTACCCTTTTGCGACCTTTTGGTATCTATGATTATATTGTTCGGCTCAACACATTTCGCCGCTTTCTATTATCCCACTATAGGTTACATTTTAGTAACAACCATAGGAGGCTACCAACTAGATTTTGTTTTCTTTAATATCTGTCATATACTCATCTCTATGAAATCAGGCATGTAAACACGCTGCCCGTTTGCGACCTTTTACTGTCTATGATTATGATATTCGGCTCTACACACTACTAGATGATATGTACTGTTAACGCTTGTAGCGCCCGTAGATCCTCGGATACTTCTTGTAATACAATGATAAAGCACCAATACACACTACGAAATAGCAGCCATCTACACATAACTTCATACATATTTATCTATGCGGTTCTGCTATTGTGATGTGCTATATATCCCCATTGTTTTTAGAGACTGTTGATGCCTTATAATCACATTGTTTACGAATTACCTTGTCACCATGTCATTTATGTATGCAGTTCTGCTGTTGTCATGTACTATATATACCCATTATCTTTATAGACTATTACTACCCTACATTTATGTTCTTCACAAACTGTCTGATAACTATGTTGTTAGCTAATTCAAAAGCAAACATATATGTCTCCAACATACTACTTAGTTCTGTTTTGAGTTCATACTATTTGCCTACCAACGCACTAGAACTCTGCGACTTTGTTTAGCCTACAGATAGCACTTCCTTACATGCTATATTTACTTTCTGAGCCACACCACCCAGTGCCTAATGACGCAACACCCTCTGTAGATGTAACAAAAGAATGTTTGGACAACAAAGGCAAAGAACCAGGTATATTATGTTCACTGATATGTTGGACGATTCACATATGTTTCTCATTTTACAGAATTTTTTTTCCTCCGTCCCTTTTTTCGTACAGTTTTCCACCTGACTTGTGTTCTATTTTTCTTACAGCAGCGTCTACCAAGTATGATCATACGACGCAGTGTGTGTTTTGCTTCTCACCTACACGCTGATGTTATAGTCTACGCCATGATCATATGACGCTTATAACCTACAAAACATATAGTTTTGTTTATACCGATCTTATGTCGTATATATATATATATATATATATATATATATATATATATATATATATATATATATATATATATATATATATATATATATATATATATCTACTAACTCTAGAACAATATAGACATCTTTGCCCTTTTGGGACCTTGAAGAAACAATAAGCAACTACGCTTTGTAAAATCTGGATATAGAGCATCGGCTCTATATCCTTTTATGAGGTTCTTGTTCATTTATTACAGTTTCTGATGTGTTGCATATGGTCTATCTCTGACAATTTCTTTGTCCTAATCATAGTCGCCCGTTTTCAACTCCGCGTGCCAATGGCGTGCGTAGGTTTCTAGTTATACTAATGTCTCCTAAACACAAGGACGATGGAGAAGAAGTAAATATGTTAGTGTCGAATTATTGATTCACACAAGATATTTTCCCATGAAATATCGTTCATCATAGTGTAAACCTAAGTCTCTTGCTTCAAGATGACACTTTTAGCACCTTAGCCTACCATGAGCCAACCATGGAAAACAACGGGCAAGAGTACGTTACATACGGAACGGCTCCATGTCGCGCGCATAGAATCCGGCTGGGTACCTGACGTGGATCCGTGCTGTTACCGTGTCCCAACCAACAGGCAGGCCCCACCGCCCCGTCCCTAATGGCCTCATCCGCACCATCTGGGCTGGGGCCCACTCCACCGTACCCACCAGCCTCACCGCTGCCCATTCGCCACGTCCCCCAACGCTTCCGGTAATATATAGCCAGCCTCCCTTGATCGACCAAGTCGCGGAGCACCGTTGAGCTAACAGACTAATCTACTAAGCAGCAAAGAGGAAATTTAGTTTGTGGAGATCAAGGAGCCAAGAAAATCGAAACACAAACGCACACGATGGTTATGGAAGAGGCGATGGACAGTGAGATGAGCCTGTCCAACATGGTGTTGGGCTTCTTCGAGGAGGCCGAGAGGGAGAGATGGCCGGAGAACGACGACGACGAGGGATCCAGCGGCGCTAGTGCCGCCGAGAGCAAGGCCTTCTGGCAGGCCCAGCATTCGCAGCTACATGTAAGTCCCCCCTCCAATCGCTAATCGATGTGTAGAATTTCTTTGATACGGCCATGATTCTGTGAATTCCAATCTGGACATACGTGTGGAGATATTATTAACGGGTGATCGGTAACAAGACCACGTCCACAAAGCGCTGATATGGCCATGATATTTTGGATTGATCTTGCGTGTTCTTGTTTACTTTGGGCTAGCCTCGTAATATCTTCTGGTCCTGAGAGATGCAATATGCGTGGATGCGGATGTACAGGAGACTTTGGCCAAGACCAGCCCGGCCGAGAGCAGGATACGGGCGGACACGGAGGAGGCCATCAAGACGATGCGCGCTGCGGGCGCCGTCTGCTCCTGCGCGAGACGGGCGGCGGCCGGGGACTGCCGAAGCTGCATGCTCCGGCACGTCGCCGAGTGGCTGCGCGACGCCGGGTACAACAGCGCCATCTGCAAGTCCAAGTGGACGCGCTCGCCGGACATCCCTTCAGGTAATTAATTTGGTTGCTTTCAATAGTTAGTTACTTCTAAGCTAAATCCAGACGGCATAAAGAGCAGAGTTCCAAAAGAAAATAGCACCGTGTGCCTGTGTAGACAGCGAGGAGCCTAGGACGGCCTTGTCGCACTAATTCGAGAGACTTGTACTCTTGTAGTCAAGATTAGATCTTTCTGCACCTTTTCAAGTACAGGCTGCAATTGGGATGTTTAATTTGCTCATGTCACGCATAAGGATTTTTCTTTTCTGGGGGGTGGTAAGAGCTGAATGACACAAGCATATTCGCCGACCCATAATAGAACTTATTTACATATAAATGGGTAGCAAATAAAGTCACGTGCCTCACATGGACATGGTCATCCTCTGCTCCAAAAGCCAGACGCTTCCAATGTGATAACACACGGCCAACTAAGTGTCAGGCACCTATCACTGTCTCTATTATTTCTGAGCTTATAAATAGATCCAAACGTGTGACGTGAACTTGCAGCAGTCAATCCAACTTTGCCAGTCCACGTCAACTCGCCCGGCCAGATGAATTACACCACGTTTGCACGAAACATTCCAGAAACCTTCACGAGATATTCCAAACCGAGCCGCGCTTTGTAATTCACAAGTTCGGCGCGCGGCCGGGCCCGATCGATCGACACTGACGTTTTTCCCCCCTCTCTGAAACGTGCGTCCGCAGGCGAGCACAGCTACGCGGACGTGGTGGTGCAGACGAGAAGCGGCAAGGCGGTGCGGGTGGTGGTGGAGCTCAGCTTCCGCGCCGAGTTCGAGGTGGCGCGCGCCAGCGCCGAGTACCGCGCGCTGGTGACCGCGCTGCCGGAGGTGTTCGTCGGCCGCGCCGAGAGGCTGCGCGGCGTGGTGAAGGCCATGTGCGCCGCTGCCAAGCAGTGCATGAAGGAGAACAAAATGCACATGGGCCCCTGGAGGAAGCACAAGTACATGCAGTCAAAGTGGCTCGGCACGCCCGAGCGGGCGGCGCCGGTTGCCGCGGTGACGGTCGGCTCGCCGGAGAAGCCGACCAAGTTCAGGGCGTCCATGCTGAGCTTCGACCTCGGCCGGACCGCGGTGGAGGTTGTGTGACGCACTGACGCATGGCGTACAACAAGAGAAGACGCCATGGTGGTCACGTTATACATGTAATATGTATGCTGCGGGAGCTGTGCTAGCTAGTAGGGTTTACCGAGGATTTTAGTCAGGGTTCAAATTTCAGAAGCCGATGGTAACAAATCGAAGCCGAGATAGTTCAAACTTGAGACAGCGGTATAATCTGATGCCGTCGCAGTAAAGGAAATTGCAAGTTTATGAATCTGTTCTTCAAGAAGAGAACTGATCTCCATGGAAAGGGGATAAAACTGATATTCACTTGCTATGATAAAGATAACCCAGCTGGAGCGTCAAAGGGATGGAATCTTGAATCAGTAATGTGACGAGTAATCACTTAAAACATACACTTGTTATTGACAATCAAATCGTTGTTGACGATCAGATCAGAGCACGTGCTTTCAAACTTCTGCCATGACGAATTCACAAGTTCAGAAGAGAATCGAATGGCACTACGGCAGAATGCGCGATTTCAATTTTCAAACCTGTGCCATAACGAATCGTGGGCTACAACATCAACCAATAACGTCCAACCAGCAAGCATAGCTTGCTTGTGCACATTTCAGAGGACTGTGCTCTCTTGCTAGGCAATAACTATCTCGATGAAGACCAAGAAGAAGGGCCTAGTTTCTCCCAGTGTCAACGAAGGGCTCAATGAATGAGTCCTTGATGGCAAACATTCAAGAGAATAACTGAAAACAAATTTTCCAAGGAAACTGCATAGTTATACTCTGGTAATCAGGTCCCATGAACCAAACAATATAACAGCAGAAACAAAAGAGGAACAACATTTCAGTGGTGAAGCCAAACAAGTGCTTATTGTGCTATAAAATCGCCAAGACAAACAAATGGTATATCTGTTATATACCAGCACAAAATTTTGACAATTACATTCTGAGGCCTATCAGACTAGCAGAGATAGGAAAGGAGAATAGTTACAGCAGTTTTGGCGGTGGAGGTCCAGAGAGATCAGGATGGCTATGTTTGAGCTTTTGAACCCAGTGAGCTAGCCAATTTTTGTGATCATGAATCTCCTGGCAGTTTGAGCTTGGCATATTGTCGAGGTTTCCATCTCTGTCAAGAATCATCTTAAACTTCTCCAATACTTGAACTATTTGCCAGAATTCCGGCCTCTTCTCCGGTTTCAAGGCCCAACATTGCTCAATTAGAAGCCGTAATGCTGCTGGGCAGCTACTAGGAATGACCGGCCTCTCATTCTGAAAAAATGGAAAATTATGCTCATCATTTTCTTTCCGAAAAGCACAGAACCAGAGGTCCATGAGACAAAAATGTATACGCACTTCTTACTTCGGAAACGATGACCATACAATGCAACTAAATAAAAATGTCTCAATATATTGGTTCTTATGCAATGGCTCTCTTCATTATGAACAAGAAAGATAATCTCAAGCCACAGAAGATATTACAATGCATGGAAAGAATAGGAATAAGATGAGTGCATACCTTATCAAAAACGGCAAAAGCTGCTTGGAATGGAGTCAAGTCTTCATAAGGTACTGAGCCGGTAAACATTTCCCATAAGATAAGGCCAAAGCTGTAAACATCGACTTTTCGACCATAGGGTTTGTGCTTCATCATCTCCGGAGCCATCCATCTGAAAGTCCCAGGGTCATTTGCCAGAGGGTCGCAGTATGCTTCTTCACAAGCTATTCCAAAATCAACAATCTTCGCAGAACATTCTGCGTCAAATATGATGTTCTCTGGTTTCACATCACGATGGACAACTCCTTGCGAGTGAATGTATCCCATGCCGTGCGCAATATCCAAGCCAATTGAAATAATCTTCTCTAAAGGCAGAGATTTGTGCTTCTGCTTGTGCAAAAACGCTCTCAAAGAACCCCCAGAAAGGAGCTCGGTGATGACACAAAAGACAGGTGGACTGCTGCATGCTCCAATCAGCTACGTAAACAAAACAGCAAGAATGAATTAAAGCGTTTTGTTTATTATGATAAACTAGGTGAGATCCAAAGAAGCGAGATCATGAGTTGTTACTAGGTCCTGCATTTTTTTTATAAAAAAAACTCAATAAAGCCATACAAATGTTTGGCTTTCATTTCTTTAATTCTCGGCGTACATATAATGATATAAATCAAACAATCCCCATTACTATATGACATATGTTTGGCATATAGCACCACCCGGAAAATAACCCTAAAAGTGCATATGCAAGAGAAACAAGTCCCGATACTTGTTCTTTGGTGAAAGTACTCGAAGTCAGCTGGCAGAAGAATTATGCTGATTGAGAGTGAGCAAAATAGATAATAGACGAGTTACATGTTAACGATAGCCTATGCAGTCCACGCATTGCATCAATTATTTCATACTTCATTGATAGTTGACCCTATAAACCCTGAGTGTATCTAGGCACAAATGGTCCCAACTAAAATAACTAGAGAAGCACAATCACACAATAGAACAGTGATAACTATAACTACTTCCATGGAAGTACATGCTAATTCATAGCCAATGCAGAATTGGGCAAACACCCTAAAACAGTCTGAAATGGAAATTCATTAAGTTACCTTAATGACATTATGATGATGGAGGCGAGATAGTATGGTAACCTCCGTGTTGAACTGCTTCTCAAGCTGAGCAGCCAACTCTGCATCTTCCTCGTCGTCAGGTTGCCTGATGAACTTGACAGCAACAGCCTGCTCCTTGTAGATTCCATGGAACAAACGGCTGTGCGCCCCGGACGCAAACCTATGCCCAATGAGCAACTGTGAGCGATCAACAGGCCATTTCTCAAGCACCTCCAGTGCAGCAACCTTTGTCCTTCCATTATCCAAGCATTCCTTCCTATGCTTCAGCTTGCCCGGTGCCCTCACCGGAGCAAAGGCAGACGGAGGACTCCCATTCAGCGCTCGTGGAGACATAGATGTCCGGCGCGGTGGTGGAGTGGAGAACCTCTTGCTGGCTGATTTGGCCTCCTTGAACACTTCAGGCACGCCACGAGTTGGGAGAGGGGATCTCGCCCTCTGCTTCGGCTTCGGCCCCTCGCCGATGACCTTAAGCGAAGAACTGCGTGTTGCGGCATCAACAGCCGGCATTTTCTTGCTTGGGAAAGGGGACGGACTAGAACACACCCTCTGCAGACTCAAGCTTTGCTCACCAGGATGGAAGGAGAAGTCGAGAGGCCCGGGGCTTTCAGCCTTCGGCCTCTGAACTTCGGGTTCACGACAAACTTCGACGCAGAGGTTGCTTCCCTTCTTTCCATTCCCAGACCTGTCATCCTGCTCGGTCGATGCTTCTTGCAACAGGCGACGATGATCACTGGCCTTTTCGTGCTGCTTCAGTTTGGCGTCTGAGGACGAGTCCGTCGGCTTCGTCTGCGGCTGGGCATTCGACGATCTTGTCCTCGGGATGGAGGAACTCGCCGAGTTGGTGGCCGAAAGCTTCGTCCTCGGTTCCAGGTTCAGGCCATGAAGCTTGAACCCTGAATTGGATCCTTTCTGCTTCAGCGCCGCGCCACGGTTGAACTGCTCGACGAATGCGCCGAACTGCTCCCTGCCAGAGCTTGACCTGACGACGGAGTGGGAGAACCTCGTCCGCCGCACCCACGAGTAGTCGTCGTCGTCCATCTCCTCCGAACCTCAGGGAAACCAACCAGATCCCGATGCAAAGAGATTGACGCGTCGAGAGAACTGAACTGAATTAGAGGGATCTCGACGAGAAAAATCCGTATCGTAGAACATCCCACTACTCATTGGACAGACGCCACATTTGCTCTCTTCTTGAGGGATTTCGACGAATCTCCTACCCTGCTCGATTGCTCGAATTCGACGCGTAATTCCACCAGATTCCACGAACCGCCTCCCCCTCCTGAACCAATCCAAAAGCAAACACTCGAAATCAATATAGTCCAGCAGCAAAGAACCTTATTCAAATTGCTCATCTCATATTGCGAAGTCACCAGCAGATAGGAGTATATATCTACAAAAACATAACAAACGCTTTACGCTTCGATTGGTGAAATCCACGGTTTTCGAACAGAAAAGTATGGATCAAATTCAAACGACGAACCGTGAAGGCAAAGCAAAGGAGAGAAGAAAACAGAGAGGCGTACGTGCAATAACCATCACATGCAGGAAAGCGGAGGCAAGAGACGTGAATCCAAAGCAGGAGGCAACAATAGGGAAACCCTGAATTCAAAACCCGTTCCACGCCACGCTCCCTGACGCAACCGGTATCCAAATCGAAACGGAGTTGCCCCTCCTAATCAATCAAGCCAAGAACCGCCTCGCCCGACTTACCCGATCAGAAGAAACAGCCGAATCCAACCGAGCGACGAGCCAGTCAAGAACAACGTGGAGGAAGGAGCAGCGACGTAAGGCAGGAGGATTAAAGCGGGGAACGGCACGAGAAAAGGCGCCGCCGCGTGGTGACGGGGGTTGGAATGGAATTTGCGCGGAGCGGGAGGGAATGTTGCGATGGAGCCCGGGGCGTTCCAATCGCTTACCGAATCGAGCAATCACGCCCTTACGGGGCAGGGGGCAGGCGTCCCCGCGCACCAATCCGCCCTTTTCCTTCGTTTCCTTCGTGTGCTGTGCGTGAAAGGATGGACCGGAATGAATCTTTTCTTTATCCTTTTTTTTTGCGTGAAATAGCTGTAGTAGTAAAGATCACGTGGAGTACGTACCTGCAGAGGAGTGGGATTTCTCCTAATGATTTTATAGTGGCCATTATTATCAGAGACGACTTTAGGATTAAAGTGTAGTATAATTGAGGTAGCGTTGCCGGTATGCTCTCAACTCATAAATAATAAATAATAGATAAGAATATAAGGATGTAGTCTCAATCTTATCTTTTTATCGATTCTTTACCTATAGGCTTATGTATACAACTAGCAGAGTGTCCCGCGCATTTACGCGGCTAGATTTGTTTTAAAGTTTTTAATGTCAAATGATATAACTTAGATGCTTGAGAATATATTTACGTATCTCGTAGCTATTTAGATTTTTTAAGATATCGTAAATATTAGAAATGGCAATAGAAACTTGAAGAAAAAACACAACTTGAAGAACATAACTGATGTATGAGTTTTGATGGAAGAAAATCTCTAGCATAATAAATTAACCACTCTCCATCATGTATGCATCATGTAGCTACATGCCCATTATTTTTTTCTCCACCGGTTACACTTTTTCAAAATATTTGCATGCACATGTACCTCTGTTAATCTCAAGCAATACGTTGATTATATATACAACAAATTATCTTATTAGTTTACATGGTATTAGAGTACCTTGCCCATATATACACCGATGTACCATGGGTGACCTACCTTGAACTTATCTTCTCTTACGTCGGTTGCCCTACCGAACCGTGTGTCTTCTATCTCTTCTCCTTGCCACAATTTTCATGCCTCAATCTCCAACAACAAGCCCAATTCTTGATCGATATCTTTCAACTGCTACCCCTTCCGATGCAATACTCTACCACATAGTTATCTTCTACTTCTCTCCAATTATTGTTTAATACTAATCGTTGTGACATCAACACACATACGTGCAAATATCGCTAATCCTTGCCGGGGACACCCTTCGCACTCTCTCTAGTGGCCCCGAGCGTATTCCTTACTATTGTGCCATCTCTACTCTGAGCTCTTTGCTCATTTGTTTATGTACGCTCGTGTTTATATTCGTATGGATGCATGCATGTATATACACATGACGATATTATACTTGCTCGATGCCTTCTTCTACCATGTTGGTCGTTCCTCTTCGATGTTGTCCAACTTAACGATGTGGCTTCTTTACTAACTACTATGACCTCCCATCTTTACTGATGCCAGTATGTCTGCTTTAGTCGCTGTCTAACGATGTGGAGAATCTTTTCGCCATCGTCGGTGACGCCGTGTCACCAACGATGGCATCTCCTAGCTACGTGATAACCCCATATCGTCGATAGCTCGTCTTCAATGTAAACCTTAATCTCCTCTTTACTAGGGCTTCCCCGTCTTCAAGCTTCTTTGGCCACTGATTTCTTCAACAACGTTGATGCTCACCACTTATCGTCACAACGCTTGGCTCCTTCGACTCCGGCCTTTCTCTTCGATATCTCCAGCGAGTAGCTGGGCATTGTCCTCGTGGTACGGCTAAGGTGAGTAGCATGAAATTGTTCTTATCTTCGTCATCGCTGCCGTGGTTTTTCTTCTTCTGTGGATCAGTGTCTTCTTGTAAGACATATCGACATCATTGCACTCTTTTGTGGTCTCATCCGACACCATTCGTAGTATCCTCATTATAACTTATATTTAATTTATTCAAAATTTTAGTTATTCATGGATTTTACTTTGGAATTCGTATGGATAAAGAATTTCAAATTTTCTTTTATTTTTGTCCCTAATTTAAGTTATTTTTTTGGAATTCATATACTAATCCACTTGTTAATTGTACACCAAATTAAATTTATTTATGGATTTTAATTTGGAATCCACATCAAAATCAAATTGCCAATTTTAATTTATTTTTATTCCAAATAGCAGTGATTTTTTTTGTTGAAATTTGTACAACAATCCAATTGCGATTTTTGTTTAATTTTTATTTCTGGTTATATTTATTTAGGATTTTACTTACTTAATTAGTATGTAAATCAAATTGATAATGTTATTTTATTTTTTGTTCTGAAATTTAGTTATTTAAATATTTTACTTTAGAATTCATATGGAAATCAAATTGCAAATTTTCTTTTTATTTTTATCCCAAATTTCAATTAATTTTTGTTGGAATTAGTATACTAATCGAATTGCTAATTTTTATAAAAATTATTATGAATTACAGTTATTTGGGTTTTTATTTAGGAATTCATATTGAAATCAAATTTCTTGTTTTATTTTTAATTCAAATCTAGGTATTTTTGTTGGAATTAGTATACCAATAAAAAATATTTTGAATTATATAGTTTTTAGGAATTTTACTTAGGAATTAGTATCAAAATCAATTTGCTATTTTATTTTGTTTTTTATTCTGAATTCCAGTTATTTTTTTGGAATTTGTGTACTAATCCGATTACTAATTTCTTTATTTTTATTCCGAATTATGTTTATCTAGTGATTTTACTTAGGAATTCGTATCTAAATTAAGTTGCTGATTTTATTGTATTTTTTATTCTGAAATTCAGTTATTTTTACGTTGTACTTGAGATGGACTCTTATTTCTATATTGTACCTGACATAGACTTTTCCTTTAATCTAGATCATTATAATCTGGACCCACCATAATCAACGACGTGGATGTTTCTCTTTTTTCATTGATTAACGTGGAAATTTCTAGCCCTTGAGAACGAACGCGGTGGCTTCTTTTTCTATCGCTATAATAATATAATAGATGAGAGCCCTTGTCCCCTTTATATAAGAGAATGTCTCATTTTAGGCATAAACAAGCAATATGTGACTGAACTAAATAATATGTCTTTGGACTTTAAGTTGTAGCCAACATAATGATATAGTATCTGGGGCATCATATTGTCTCCAAGATGACTCAGACGTTCATCGCAACATATTCTTCATCATGTTTAATAAATGTGTACTACAATTTGGAGGAGAACGTAGGGAGTTTCTATGGGGACCCTTGAAATCAAATGCGTTCCAAGTTAAGAGATTATACCAAAGGCATAACTCTTAACAGGGAATGAGTCCGATTTCAAACCCCCGGATATGTGTCTCGCATTAACTCCCAAGATCAAAGGCTAATGCGCACATATCCTGTACAACATTGTACAAGTCATACACAAGTCTTTACATTATTAAGAGTAATTTACAAGACTAAGGTTTAAGTTCAAAAGTTACACAACGAAAACAAATATAAACACCAAAAGATGCCACCAAGTGTGCCCAACACCCGAGGGAAACTGAGTGGAGGTAGAAACAACATCATTCGTTAGCGTCGCCACATTCGGCGCTAACGGATGGATCGTAAGTATAATCATCCTCACCTGCAACAAGTGGTTAATTTGTTTGAGTACAAAATGTACTCGCAAGACTTACACAAACTAATAAAAGAAAGTATATAATAGGGCCTATCCAAAGGAGTAGAAATTATTCGTGCTAAAGGTTGTCTAAAGGATACGTTGTATTGGCATTAGTTTTGCATAAAGCGACCAGTTTTATCCCTACACTTTCTATTTTGTAAAGGCCATTTTATAAATAAAATTTGTACCAAAAGACAACAAGTAATCATGTTATAATCACGATATGTTTGTATTCGTGATTATAACATCGTGATTATAACATGATTACTTGTTGTCTTTTGGTACAAATTTTATTGTACCTCATGGATGCACATCCATGATGTTAACCAATTGTACCTATGTCAATTTTATTTTAAAGTCTAACGATGATGTCTATCAAAACCAAGTATTGTCCATAATCGGGGACACGACTATTCGAATAGATTGAAAACCCTGCAGGGGTGTACATCTTTACCCACACGACTCGACCAGCCCATAAGCCTCCGGATAATGACACACTTCCTTTGGTATGTCGGCCGGGTAGATCGAGATTTGATACTTTTTAGCAAGAACATCTTATTGAGTTGAATCACCCTTGCGAGACCTGATCCCGCTTAATACAAGCTACTGATAGAACCTGCTAAGCGGGGCATGCAAGTTATGTTGGGAACGCCGACCCAATGAACAGAAATTTAAACCTGTGTTCACTCACACATATTAAATTGCAATCGAATCCCTATGAACATATGATCAAACATATATGTCCTCACTCCACCTGTTTTTCAACTCAATAAAATCCTCCCCTTACTTGACCAAACCGGGCCCAATCCAGCATGTGGTAGTTCGAGTAGTTCTTGGTATGATAGCCCAAAGTTCGGTCCTTAATAATCCGGACAAGACTACCACAATGCCCAATTCTCGTGCACGAAGCACCCTCACTATCAATCACTTGTCCAGATCTAAATCATATTTTAATATACAAATTTTATACTCAAACTTCATGTTCATAAATCTGAACAAAATCATAAAGATAAGAATATTCAGTGTTTCCCAAGATTGACAGGCTAACCCCATCAATCGATCTACCGTTTCTACTGACCTGCATGGCTAAGCATTTACATAAAGAATTAACATACCAACACACTAAACCTAACTTAAGCATAATTTTATGAGATGATTAAGGATAAACCTCAATGGTTAGGGCATAGCTAACTAGACTCACAAATTAAGGATATATCAAAGTAGCATGCACACAATTATAATTGCCTTTCAAAATACTAAGTTACCAAAACTGGGATCAAATGATGCAAGATGATGATTGCCTTGGTTATAATCCACTTGTTCAATCACAGGATGTTTAGAAATATACTCACTCACGTCGGGCAAATCTGAATCTAAAAATAACAAGAGCAAGTAAACATCGAGAAAATAGAAAAAATGTGAAAATGCTGAAGAAAAATGCATGATAAAATTATAGTAGGGTTATTCTGATTTTAACTAAATTTGAGTGAAAATTTTAGTTTATTTGAATTTGCTATGAATTTTACAAGGTTAAAGTCTTTAATGTATAATTAAATTAATTATTAGAATTTTTTGTAACAGGAACATGTTTGAAAGTTATTCAAGATTAAAGTTCAGTAAAAATTAGAATCAACAAAAATTATTTCACTTGATTTGGAGTTATAATGAATTACTTATGAATTTTTGAAGTTTAAACTATTTTCAAAGTAAAAGTAATTCATTTCGGAATTAAAATGTATTCAAAACATTTTATACTCGGTTGGAGCTAGCCTGACCACTTACAAAGTGAGCCACGAGGTCAAAATTGACTTGGTCAACTTTGACCCACTCAAATGAATCATGGCGACGGCGAATTTTAGGAAATGTGTTTTCTACTTAAAAAGATGCACTTTTGATTTTCAGCTGATAAGAATTATGTTTTCCTTAACAGAAAACGTATTACCTAACCTTACGCAACCACTTAACCGGCCATATGGGCCCACGTGTTAGCATCCCAGTGCGATGATCAGGGTTTAAACACCCGGATTCCTATGCTCGGGCCCACGCGTCAAAGGGACATTTAATAACAACGATCACAATCTAATCATTCCTTAACCAAAACCGACAGTAGTTAGCATTAATCGCCCACCACGGTTGCGGTCGATGTCGACAATAGAGCTTCGCTCCGTCGGCGCTGGTGACTGGCCGTATGATGGCCTACTACAGCGCAAACCAAAAGCCAAAATTGACTCATAATAGTGTGGTGGTCCTGAAGGTGGCCGGAATTTGGTCGGCGGTGAACCATAGCGACGGCGCGACGTGGAGAAGCGGCGGTGCATGCACGACACAAGTGACTACGTCGATTGATGGCGCATTAAGCAAAAAAAAAATGTATGCTTATGCACCTAGGGGGCATGAGGAGGCTACCTGAGCCAAGAGGATGACTAAAGAGGCACTGAAGCTCGCTGGCGACGTGTGACTGAGAAGCGGTAAAGAGGGCTCCACGTTGACCCAACAACCTGAGCAAGGAAAGAAACAATGGGTGGTCGGGATAGGTTGCATAGGCACGTTAGATGTTAACACTGGAAGGAATCGAGAAATAACCCACCAGGCCGGAGATGGGAACGAAGGGGTTGATTTCGGCTGGAAAAATGAGGAATTACAAAATTCGACAATCCTATTTGACAATTGATGGAATTAAGTGAGGGGTTTTACTCCTTAGAGCCTAGCACACGATGTGCCATAAAGAGAACTGGAAAGAACTCACCGAACTCAAAGTTGACGCGGGGAAGGCACTCGGTGCGCGCTCCGAACGATCAAAAGACAACTCCGCGGTCTCGAAGCTACAAGCAAGATCACGACCTCCAATTAACACGATGAATACGACATAAGGATAGAAGCGCAAGGGCGCAAGAACCAGAGGATAACTCTTGGTGCACAACGAGAATGGTTGATTTCTTCTTTGCGGTCGAAAGAAGGAAGATGTGGTTTTGATGGTCCTCCCCAGCCGTAAACAACTCAACGATGATGCGTGGCGTTCAAAAGTGAGATGACGAGCTTTGTGGTGGATTTGCATGGTCTTGCATGCACGGGAACGCGTGGGCGAGCACCACCTCATGCTCGGCTGCGCGAGCGCTGGCGGGGGCTAAGCGGTGAAGACAAGCCCGACAAGTGGGACCGGGGTGTTAGCCGGTGGGTGATCTGACGTGGTCAGAACAGGCGTGGACAAAAGGGCTTGGTGCAGCCAAGACCGATGGTGCGAGTCGGAACAGTCCGAAGTGGTTCGGACCGAGTCTGAATAGTTGACCTGATTAATTTCAAATTCCTCTAGCTTGACCAGGGTGTTAAAAATAGCAAATAAATTCATAAAAATATGAAAATTTTCATGGTTGCTTCTGGGATGATTTAGATCCCATAAATTTTGAAACACCGCTATTCACATTTTAATTACTTAGTTAAATAACCTTAACTGAAGAGGTTTCAAGAAAGAGCCTAGAATTTTTCTCAAGGTCAAAATAATTTCTAGAAATTTTACAAAAATATATTTATTCATGATAATTAATCTAGTATTTGATTAAATTATTTCCCAGAGTTCTTTACAAGCATTAATTTGAAATTTCTTCTTGGAGTTTCTTTCAAGTTTTTTAAATTTGACTTGAATTTGAAGTTTTTTAATTGCAACAAATTGCGCACATGCTCCTAAATGACATGTATGCTCAAGAAATGCATATAATTATTGTTTATTTAAAAAGAGGCCGTTACAGTTTCTACTACTTCTTTTCGATATCCCTATTTCTTAGTGATGATCAGAATGTACTCGGAACCATTCTCTTCCTCTCTTTCCACGTGGAAACTATGATTTCGAGTATCTCTAAAACTTAGTAGAGTTCTAGTTGAGTCCGGAAACAATAATACATTCTCAATTATTATTTTTCTTCTCATCGATAAGACTACCGTAGCTCTTCCAGTACACGTAATACTACCATAGTTACCAGCTATGGTCATAATATTGACAAATATTAGAACTGAAGGTCTGGAAATACTTCATATCACTTAGGATAGAATTTGTGGTACAATTGTCCATAAGATAGAATTCATGTTCTTCCTCCATTGTACGTCAACTCTAAGCAGAAGATAAATAATTTGCATGAATAAAAGCATTGCATACACATAAATGCAAGCATAAGACATGCAAATGAACTAGAAATACTTTATTTTTTCATAAACTATATATTAAAATAAGTGATTTTAATTCCTAATAGTAATATTGCTGACTAATTCAAGATTGACAAAATTTGATGTTCAATTTAGCAACACCATCCTAAACACACCATGAATTGACTTCTAAATTTAAAGGGATAATGGAGATTAATTCTTAGGACTCTCCCGATCCTTTTCTAGATGAATGTCCAGTAAATCATCATCTAGTAGATGAGAATATTCGTCATCATATAGAGCATCATCACCCGATTCCTCCTCTACTATCAGTTGATGGGTTTCATTCTCCTCTTGCTCTCCATCTGCTGGCGCTTCCAGAAAGCGAGCTTTTGGTTAATTCTAACTTTTCTTTCTTTGAGATTATTGATAGAACTCCACTAGATGCTTAGGTGTCTCGCAACCTTTTGCCCAGTGACCCTTGAGCCCACACTTATAACCGAGCCTATTGTCACCTGGTGCTTTGACTTCTCATTTCCTCCTATCTTACCTTTTGCCTTGAAGACAAATGGCTTAGACTTCTTTCCCCTAGTCCCCTTTCCTTTTCCACCAACATTCGTCCTTTTCTGAATGTTATGCGCCTCCTGTGAACCTTGAGTTCATGGAGGAAAGGCATTATGATTCCTCATGAGGAGCTCATTATACTTTTCCGCCACTAGAAGTACGGTTATCATTTCAGAGTGGTTCTCATACCCCTTTTCCTGTACTGTTGTGCTAGCACCAGATTTGTAGCATGAAAAGTGGAAAGAGCTCGATCAGCAGTCCCTTTGTAAAATCTCTTCCACAGAGCCTGAAGCGAGAAATTATCCAATGGAGTAGAACTCCACGTGTAGCTCCCAAATTAGGTAGTTGCTCTCGTCAACTACCAATTCATCAAATTCCCCTGTTGTGACGCTAATCATGTTGCCTATAGAACTGTATAACAACATATATAATTATCATATGGTAATGAATAGGTACATCATGTACCGCATGAGTCAAAACATGTGTTACAATAATAAAACGACTTGCATGAGTAGTAAATATCAAATTTGTGGATTTCCAATAATTTTCTATCAATTTTCTACTAATTTTCAAGGCATAGAACAATTACTATACTTACAAATGAATAAAAAACAATTTCTGGTATTTCAAAAAAATCACAAAACACTTAAATAAAAGAACTAGAAAGCTTCTGAGGTTTAATTTGCAAAATTCCACCGAGTGGAAGCCCTTATGCTTTATTCAGAAAGTTCGAGGGTCCTTTTGCAGAAGGATCTAATTTTAATAAACCAAGGACTTGCGCTTAATTCCGAAAAAGCCAAAAGGCTTTTCTGCACAAGCGCCAAGGCCGGTTGGATCCCATCCCAACTTTTGGGTTAGAACCAACGGCCCAAATAGGGCCTTTGCGTGGCCCGCTAGGGTTTCCCCTAACCCTAGTGCGGCTCGGCTAGAGTGCACGAACGCGTGCACACAAAGGTGTGTGGTGATGGCCTCGGTGCGCATGATGACGTGATCCAAGCAGCAGCAGCGATGCGGTAGTGATGGCGTAGCTTGACGGCAGTGGCGGCATCCTATAGTGGTTTGCACGCTTAATCGGTCACGGATCGATGTGGCAGCGACGTACATCCGGTGCCCCACCTCGTCCTCGCCATGGACGATGGTGGCGATGGCGCTCACTCCATCCTCGCTGGGGACAAAGCCAGAAACCCTAGCCTCATTCGCACGCACATGTGGAGGCGGCGTGGCGTGGAAGCTGCCTCATCCCGGTGTTGCCACGGAGGTGGACGATAGCGACTATGGCACAGAGGCATCGAGGTCGTCTAGTATCTCTTCTTCTCTGGTGGGCTGGCGCAAAGGCGACATCAATGGCGGAGTATGGTAGCAACGACCACAGCATGAAGGCATCGATTTGGCCAGTGACATGCATCCCAGAGGCGGCTCACGTCACACCTCGTTCGACGGCGAGGTCCTTGTCCCATGAAGCCCAACGACAAGCCCGACCCCGATTGGTGGTGTAGCGTAGAGGCAACGCCCTATCTGGTCGGGATGGCAAGATCGATCTGGCGACAGTGTGTGTGTAGGCGGTGCTCGGTGCTTGGTTCACAGTGGTGGCACGTACACAGAGGCGTGATGCCATTACCTAGACGGTGGTTGCCGGCGGCGTGTGCGCTTGGACGGCCCATCGACAACGAAGGTACGCGGAGACATACTCGAACCAATCTTGGTGGAGTCCGGTGGCGCGTGCGGCCGGGGGAAGGCACGGTCGGTGCGCACGCAAAGGTGTGCCCCCAGTCAGCCGGCGGGATCGACGACAATGAACAGTAGAATAAAAATTAATATACTAAAAGGACATTACCACTAGAATTAAAAACTTAGATCGAAGCAACGTACCATGAAGCCTTATTTTAGAGTGTTGTTGTGCTGATAACATGTTGTATAATCGAGGTTGCGTTGCCGATGAACGAACCTCTCAACTTACAAATAATAAAAAGTATACTAAAACACAAGGATGTAGTCCCAACCTTCTCTCTTTATTTTGTGTACAATGAGAGCCCCCTACACCCTTTATATAAGAGGAGTTCTCCCTTCATGCATGAATAAGCAATATGCGACTTGTCAATGAATCACTATCAATCTTACAAAATAAATGTAAGAGACATGGATCTCAAGACTATGCAAGAAGAGAGAGATACTTTTCTATATAGGTTCAGGGCTTTTCTGGAGAGAATTAAAACCATACTCTTGTGTTTTTGTATTATATGGGATTACAGAGTATAACAAGCCAACAAACTAAGTTTTAATGCCTTCTCCTATTGATCAAACTCTTGGACCTCTCCCTCTGTCTGCCAGCATCGTCCCTTATATAGTGTTTGAAAGGGTGGCAGTTGTTGTGTCGTTAGAAGGCGCCTTGATGGTTGCTTATATGCGCCCGTGGATGACGGTTGTTGTGAGTGAGACATTCTCATGCACGTTTGCTTAGCGGTTATTGCTAGAGACAAAGAGAGTTTCGTACGATTATGCTAGAGATAACTCACATGTGTATTAACTACTACACATAGTTGAGTGTAGTGTACAAAGTCCCTAGTTGATAAGGTCCAGATGTCTGTAGGTTTTATCGACCATAGGGTGGTCGTAAGTCGACTTGGTCATAATAGACCGTACGGCCATAAGATGGTCGTAATAGACCGTACGGCCATAAGATGGTCGTAATCTTTCTTGGTCGTTGTAGGTATTAACGACCAGGGGTATCTTTGAGGGCTATTTAGAATACCATTATCCATAATGAATATTATAGATAACTAGTTTCATTAATTGATGATTATTAATCCTTGTCGGGACTAAACTAACTAATGAGTCTTTATTTAGATAAAGTGTCCACAAACACTCGGGCCTCGGAAACGTGCCTATATACAACATAGAGAAGTGTTTTTTTGGACGATTATAGAAGTGTTTTTGGTGCAGAGAGAAGGTGAGACTTGAGGCACATGGTATTTTATTCTTGAGATTCTTTCCTTCGTTGGTATCCGACTTGGTATCCAACGTCCATGTGGATCTTGTGTAAAGGGTTCGTCTAAGACTCAACGGTGTTAGCGTAGGAGAGGAGTCCATGGTCTATTTTCATGAGGCAACGGTGTGCTCATCTCGTGTTAGTTCCTTGTATCTAGGATCACTTTTGAAAAAAAAAAACTAAGGATAAACTAGGTTTTTTTTGTTAAAAAGAAAATAAACACATAAATTCGCATCGAAAATGACTTCCAACTTAGATGGTGGAGGTGTAGACCATACCTCCTACCAACTGTGCTAGCTGTAGCTTTTGAAGCAAGATTTGGGAGATCTAAGTAGCGGCGGGGGGCAGGGCGGAGAAGCATGTGGATTACATGTATGTTGGGTCTGACCAGGAATCGATGTGCCACATTGCATCGAGCTGCCTCAAACTAGGCTATTTGGGCTCGGTTTGCTACGATCTGTAGAAGAGATCTCATTGAAAATATAAACTTCTCCTACTCCTACTGCTAACCCTAACTTCATAGGTGTTAGTTCAACAGCTATCCGTCCCGGTTCTACACATTAGAAACTTCTTCACTAAACAAGTCCTTATTTAGTAACCTTTTTCTCTCTCTCTTGCTATTGCTCTTTTCCTCTCCTCGCATGATGGGGAAGCTCAGTCCCCTATTTGGTTCGTGACCCTAATGGATTAAACCAAAATTTGGTATAACTAAAACTTAGGCAAAACCAAAATTTGGTAAAATAAACGTTGTTTGAATTTCGGTTAAACCAAATTTTGGTGCTACCAAAATTTTTGTAAGCGATTTTCTCATCCTTGGATTGCCTGCATGTGGCATTGGATTTCATTGACACTACGGAATTTTTGTTGGTATTACCAAATATTGGTAGTAAACCAAACAATAACCAATTTTCATTAGAGATTAGAGGTCAAAATGTGCGGTACATTTGGAGCATATCACAACCGTCCGATCAGGATCCAATTGTTCAGATTTAGTGCTACAGTATCAATGCTGCAATGCATTTTAATCTGCTGTAAAATCGAATATTGTTGCTGCAGTGAATACACTACAATATTATACATTTAATCGCTATTACGGATACATAATACTGTACCAACGGTGTCCCCTCTGCAGTAATGCAGATGATCCGGTCCTGTTTGGCCGGCACTTCTTCTAAATACCCACATCCTATGGAAACTGCTGTTAAAGGGGTTTTGACTTCCCAGTGCAACTCAGAAGTACAGCAAATCACATTCTATTCTATATAGGGGAGCCTTTTGGTAGCTTTAAGTTGAATCTCACTAAACAAAGTGTTATGACTTATGCCAACCACAAACAGGGTTAAAGCAAAAATACTGCATTATATTACTGCACAACTAGGTGTCATTAGGATGGAGCATAAACATAAGATGGAGGCGCGGCAGCACGATGCTTTTTTTTTAAACCAAAAGACGAGAACCCTGCATTCATTAAAAAAAGAAAAGAATAGAAACACCATTCTCGAAGGGAATAGACCAGATAGAGATTAGGAGATGGAGATAGAGATGGCAATCACTTTAGGAGCATGATTATTGTATGTGATTGTTGAGCAGAGAGATATAGCTACAGAAGCGATTTCCTTCAAGATCATCTGCAAATTTTTGCTGTACTTTCTTGGTCTAATTTTTTTTACCGCGTTCAAAGAATAAAGATCAACCATATTATGTAGTGTTAATCCTTGCATGCTTATTTCGTACTATCTCGTCTCATCTATTAGTTTTTTTTAGACTTCTCATCGACCAGTTGCTCGGGCCTTGTTAATTGCTTTTCTAATGGCCCCACCCACAGTGTCTTGTTGTGCGATGGGTTCCATTGAAAACTTGAGGAGCGATTGCTCAGCCGTTGACCCAATCGCTCTCAGGCGTGCACGTGGGCCAGATGTTGACCATTGACTGGCTGACCATGACTAATCACTTCGCTTCATGAAAAAGACGAGTCATCACGAGCTCACGACGCGCTCTCCACTGGAGGCGGAAGGAATCAGAATAAAGCGAAGTCAATGCAGATCGCGATCACCACCACCGTCTCCGCGCACCCTCATCTGAAGCGCTCGGTCTCCTTCCTCCGGCCGTCGCCGCCCTACCGGGTCCGGGTCCACCCTTCCTCCCGCGCAAACCCGGCGGCGACCGCCATGGCCGCCTCGCCGCCGCAGTTGCAGCAGCTCACCATCACGCGCCCCGATGACTGGCACCTCCACCTCCGCGAAGGAGACGTCCTCGCCGCCGTGCTCCCGCACAGGTTCGTTGGATCAGCGTCACTGGCTCGTTTTCGTAATGCACGCCGAGTGTTTGGTGTAATGTCTCTGAGAAGCGGGTGTGGCTGTGTGTTTGTGCTTGCGTGCACTGTGGCAGCGCGAGGCATTTTGGGAGGGCCATCGTGATGCCCAACCTGAAGCCGCCGGTGACCACGACGGCGCGCGCGGTGGAGTACAGGGAGGAGATCCTGAGGGCGCTGCCGCCCAGGAGCAGCTTCGTGCCGCTCATGACGCTCTACCTCACGGACAGCACTAGCCCGGAGGAGATCAAGCTTGCAAGTACGGACCCCCCGCGCCACAATCGGTTCTTTAGCTGTTTTATTGAATCGTATTGAGCTAGAGTAGCAGTTGTTGCAACTTGCAATGTTACGTAGAATGAGAGAGCTCCCCTGTCATATGCCCTTGGGGCGGGCCATATATATAGGGGAGCAAGAAGAGACATTCCCCTTCTTGCCTCTACCTTACAATGATGTAGAAATGAACATTTTGTTACATTCCCGTAGGCATAGCTATCTGTCTAGCCTGTGTCCATGCCCATATTCCCTATGACACAATAGGTATTCCTGACGGCCTTAATGGTGGTGCGTGACTACGACAGTTATCACTGATACTTATCACATTAGTATCTGTTAGAAGCTAGAATAAACTTGGTTAATGTGCTTACAGTACTACCCTAAACGATTTTGTGTCATCTTATAAATGTTGTTTTCTTCTACCAATCTATGGATTATGTAATGATGGATGATAATGTTTATATTGCATTTTGTGTTCGTTGTATTGGCTTTAGGAAAGAGTGGTGTGGTTTTTGCTGTCAAGTTGTATCCTGCTGGAGCAACTACCAACTCCCAAGACGGTGTAACTGATGTATTTGGGAAGTGCTTGCCTGTCCTTGAGGAGATGGCCAGGCAGGAAATGCCTTTACTTGTAAGTAGTTGTCTTGCTCTTCTTCCTACATGCACTGTTGGCCATTTCTTTCGATGTTTTGATCCATGTGCCAAATCATTCTCCTGGTTTTACTTCAGATGTTAAATGAAGTTGGCATTTGTTGCCTTGATAATACCTAACTTATCAAAATGCCATTGCGTCAAGTTAGTAATTTTGGTTATTGCATGGTCAGTGCTTTATATAGCCACCTTTATGGATGTTTCTTATTTCTTTCAGGTTCACGGAGAAGTCACAGATCCACATGTTGACACCTTTGACCGCGAGAAGGTTTTCATTGAGAGAATATTAGCACCACTTGTGCAAAAACTTCCACAGCTGAAAATTGTTATGGAACATATCACTACAAAAGATGCGGTGAACTTCATAGAGTCATGCAAAGAAGGTGTGTGCTGTTACAAGGACCTTATTACTTCTGTTTGCCCTCATATATGGTCATTACATTTTTGTGTTCTCAGGTCATGTCGCTGCAACGGTGACTCCCCAGCATCTCCTCCTCAACAGAAATGCCTTGTTTCAGGGTGGCTTACAGCCTCACAATTATTGCTTGCCAGTACTGAAAAGAGAAATTCACAGTATGTTCTGGTCACCTAAGCTAACTCACCCTCATAAGCTGACACACGAGTTTCCAGTCTCGTATCTATAATTCTGCCCGTCCTAAGTGGAATATATTGGATGCCTGACATCCTACCATTGCTTATAGTTCAGAGTGAGATTTCTGTGGTTGAAAACAGTGACTTGGATGAATACTTCAGCAGTAAAAAACTAGATCTATAACATTGTTCTTCTTGAATATTGCATTACATTATCCTGTTCCTTGTGACGATTAGATTCAGCTCTTGCCCAGCATTACAATTTCCAATCTAGGAACGTGGTAAATGGACTACCTTGCATTCTTTTATTGTCATAAATGTCACTTCTTTCTTTTGTAGGATAGCACTAGTATTGGAATAGCAAAAAAGTGTGTTCCCTTTTCTTTTTCTTCTTTCAACAGCATTCAGCGTGTTAACTGTTTCTGGGCCTTCTACCTCAGGACAAGCTATTGTTTCTGCTGTAACAAGTGGGAGTAGACGATACTTTCTTGGTACTGACAGTGCTCCCCATGATAAACGGAGGAAAGAGTGTTCCTGTGGTTGTGCAGGAATATATAGCGCTCCCGTTGCTCTTTCTCTTTATGCGAAGGTATTTGAACAGGTAATCTCTCTCTCTCTCTCTCGCTCTCTCTCATTAGAGTTCAAGTAATTTTGTTTGCTCTAGATTGGTATTATCTTACAGGAAACTGCAGTCATAATGATCTCAGCTACATAATGTGTATCACAAGTTTGCAGTGTAAAGAACTGTAGACAACAAAATGTTAAAATTTCCTACTAATATGTTTCTTGGACATATTCTCTGCTGTTTCAGGCTGGTGCTCTTGATAAGCTAGAAGCATTTACAAGCTTCAATGGGCCAGATTTTTATGGCCTCCCAAAGAACACTTCAAAGATTGTCCTGAGAAGGAGCGCCTGGAAAGTGCCTGCAACTTATACCTACAGTTCAGGGGAGATTGTGCCTATGTCCACCGGCAACACTCTCGAATGGCTTCCATCCGATCAGCCTGAAGAATAAACAAAATACTATGTCATTCGATATTTGGGGCGCACAAGCGGACTGGTGGCTCCATGTCTTCCCCTTTCTGTAACAACAGCAAAAGGTCAGCTTGCTGAGTTGTTATATGCATTTCATTGGATCGCACTTCCATTTCAGAAGTGCTGAAGGGCCGCAAGGTATACTTTTTCACGAATGATTTAGACACCAGAACACCAATAATGAGCAAATATCAACCTTGCAGTTATGTCTTTGTTGATGATTTACTATCGATTTTATAAAATAAACGCTAAGGATACAACATTCGAGATTATGCATGAAGAGACATAGGCTTTTTTTACACAGATTTAGGCATTATCCAGAGAGAATAATAACCATACTTCTAGTTCTTGTATTGAATAAGTTTACATAATGAAACAAGCCACCGAGATTAAGTCTAATGACTTCTGTATGTCTTGGATCTCTCCTTGTCTATAGGCACCGCTCCGTATAAAGCTTCTGAAGGGGTGGTTGTTCTTATGCATCAGAAGGTATCTTAACGGTTGTTTGAATGCGCACGTTGGCTATAGTTGTTGTCAGAGAGACATCTTTTTGCACGTTAGTTATGCGGTTATTGTTAGAGACAAATAGAATTATGTGCGATTATATCAAAGATAAAGCACATGTGTATTAACTACCACGCGTGAACAAGCGTAGTGTATAGGATCCTAGTCAATAAGGTTCACATGTCTGTTAGTTTTATCAACCATAGAGTGATTGTAAATTAACCTGATCGTAATAGACTGTACGATAATAAAATGATTGTAACCTTCTTTGGTCGTTGTAGGTACTAACAATCAGTTATCTCCGAGACCATTATTCATAATTAGGGATGGAAACGGATCGAATAGTCCCGAATACGAATACAAATCCCTATTTTCAAAACGAAAACGAATACGAATACGAATCCCTATTTTTAAAACGAATACGAATACGAATCGAATGTCGTAACGAATACGAATTCGAATCGAATATGTACTCAATTCGGTCGAATATGAATATCCTACAACTTTTGCGACAAATCTCGGTAGAACAATAGTATTCGTATTCGTATCCGGGACAAAAACAGATAATATTCGTATTCGTTTTTCCCGGATAGTATTTGTTTTCTCGGATACTATCTGGGTTTTTTTCCCGGATATGAATAACACCGAATACGGATATGAATACTATCCATTTTTTTTCCGGATACGAATAACACCGAATACGGATATGAATACTATTCGAATGTGAATTTTACTTACCACATTTGCGTTTTCCCGGATACGAATATCGGATAAAACGGATTATCCTTTACCAATTTCCACCCCTATTCATAATGAATGTTACAGATAACTAGTTTCATTAATTAAGAATTATTGAATCCTCATATATCGATCTTACAGTTCTGCTCTCGCAAAATTTTCCTGTCACAACTCGTGATTGTAATTTTTAGACCGGGAGGGGTATGCATGCTTTCAGGTCAGTGCCGATGTATTTGTTCAGGGATCACCCATCACGCCCCTCTGTCGTCGGCTCGTCGCCATGAACGCCATCCATCAGATTCTCCCACCTTGTGCTCCTCCCTCTGTCGTCAACATCCAAACCGTCATCACCGTACTCGTCGTGGACTGCACGCAGGAGCGCTCGCCGCTCGGCGCCACCGACAATACCCCTCTCCTCCATCTCCCTCACCACTCTTTCAGCATCCTCTCTCTTCCCGGCCCTCCACAACTCCTCCACCACCGCCCTCCTTGTGATGTCATCCACCGCCCTCCCCGCCCTGGCCATCTCCCACATCACCCGCTCCGCCTCCCCGGCCTCCCCGGCCATCGCCAGCGCGCTGACGAACGCGTTGCAGGCCGGCTCCGTCGGCACCAGCCCCTTCCCCCGCATTTCGTCGAGCACCTCCCTGGCGTTCTTCGTCCGGCCCTGCGCGCTCAGCCCGTGCACCAGGTAGCTGTACGTGAAGGCGTCCGGCTCGCACCCGTACAGGGGCCCCATCTGGTGGAACACGCGCAGTGCGTCGTTGAGGTGCAGCGACTGCGCGTAGCCCTTGACGAGCACGTTGAGCGATCGCGTGTCCGGCCTGACCCCTTCCTCGAGCATCTGCCTGAAGAGCGCGGAGACGGTGTCCATGTACATGTAGTGGACCATGGTGTCGCCGCCCCCGCGCGACAGTAGCGCGGTGAACAGCGCGTGGTAGGTGTCGGCGGAGGGCCGCGCGGTGGGGTCGGCGGAGGCGCGCATGAGGGTGTAGACGTGGAAGGCCTTGCCGAGCCTGCGGAACTGGCAGTAGAAGTAGATTGCAGCGCGGAGGAGGGGCCCCGGGGAGGGGAGGGACGGGAGGAGGGAGAAGGAGAGCGCGCAGGCGCGGTCGAAGTCGGCGTAGAGGTCGGCGGCGGCGAGGCGCTTGATGGCGACGAGGAAGGGGGCTGGGTCGGGACGGAAGGCGGGGAGGTGGAGGGAGTGGGTGAGGAGCGGGAGGACGAGGCGGGGGTCGGAGGCGGAGGCGAGGCAGGAGGCGAGGAGGGGCGGGGTGAGGCGGGACGGGAGTGAGGCGATGGCCGCGGAGACGGCGTCTGGGGAGGGCGGCGCGGGGTTGGGCGCGCGGCGGCTGCGGCGGAAGCGGTGCGGGGTGCGGCGGGAGGAGGTGGAGAATAGGAGGTGGTGGGAGAGGGGGGCGTGGGTGGGGGTGCCGCTGAGGAGGCGGCGGAGGAGCGTGGTCATCGCGGCGGCGGGCGCATTTGGGGAGCGGGACTCGGCTTAGGAGGCTTCAAATGGTACGGAGCCGCGGGGATTTGGTCATGGTCTAGGAACATTAATTCAATATTGAGCAATTATGTACTTGACACAGCCAGGAAATTGCGACCGCCACACACTGTAATGGTTAGTACGCTTGACTAATTGTGTGCGCTCATGAGCTACTACATTTTGTTCTCTTCTCACATTCCGAACAATGAACGGTGGAAGTTGTGCAAACGGCAAGGCGTCCGACCTTGGAACAATTGACCCATCGAACTGTTGAATTTCGCCATCAGGGATCCAGGACCCGAAGACGCCTTACTAGTACTCTAGTAGTACCTACCTACTATGTTCGTTCACGTAGAGATCGTGCATGTAAATCTGCACCAGGCTATCATCTCATCAGAGCTTGATGCAAATGACGGCGCATACCCGTAGAATTTATTTCCGACCTAGTCGGCTCCCAGAAAGGATGGCCGCCGCCGTCGCGTTGGCGAGCCCTCTCCGGCGTATCCTTCACGTTCCTTACCCACGCCGTGCTATCCCCACCCCGTACCACTTCTTCTCGCGAGGTAAGCACTAATCCATCGCTCGGTTTGATTGGGCTTTGTTTGGTCTAAGACTAAGGCTTGGCCACGCTTGCCGCAGGGTGGTGGCACGCTGCCCTCGCCGTCGCCGCAGCCGCAGGCGGAGATGCGGCGGTTAAGGGGAGCGTGGACAGGAATGCAGTCGAGGAAGTCAGGAACATTCTGGATATGGTTATTTGTTTTTCTTAATTCGGACTGTGTTTATTTTTCACTGAACTACATAGAACTCCCATGGGAGCATAGATCGACGTGAAACAGTTTTATTGAGCGTTTAATTTATTGAGATTATATGGTTGGTGATAATGTATATTGTTCGCTTGTGGACGTGGTGTTTGATTAAATGCCTCAGTGGAATCAGACGACTCTTTTCCGCTGCGATAAACAACTTAACAAAGCATTATAAGCTTCAGGTTATGTTCCAGTAAGTGAAGCTTCCTCTCTAGGAGTATATTAGAGCACATGAAAATAAGGGGCCAAATGAGATGTGCTTCATGTCTAGCTGTTTTGCTATTAGCACATGAGAGAGATTCAGTCAATAAGAGTGTCTATGTGCTACGTGAAAACATAACCTTTCAACCACATTGAACTGGTGCGCCTTTTTAATAACAGAATAAAAATGCTCCCAAGTTTGCTCCTTCTAAGGGATACCAAGTGACAGGAGTTTTGAAATTCGTAAATACACGCTCAAGTTGGACAGATAAGCCGTGGAAGGAAAAAGAGACTTGATTCCGATAGTGAGAGTATTGAGGCTGAAAAACACACTAGCATTTATTACTGTTTGTCACATGATGGTCGAAACAGAACATAAAATAGCTCCACCATTCTTCATGTAAATAATGTACCATCAAGTTCATTAGTAACTTTGTCCCAGTATCGAGCTTGTTAATATAATTGTGGGTGTGGGGTTTGATACTGATGTGGTTATTCCTTCAATTCATGAATTTATATTGGCATCCAGCTGATGCAGGCAGAAAGGGATTCCCAAAGAAGAGACATTTTCCACACCAATTTTCTTACTCCGCCTATAATAAAGGAGGCTATTCTGGTAATTGAAAAGTTAGCGGATATCAAAGCAGTAGCTCAAGGGGGTTATCCACAGGTGAAATTCAAATACAGTCAAAGGAAATTTGCTAATAACCTCCTTTAGCCTATCTACCATGTTTCTCATTTATATATTTATCTAGGCTGAGCGGTGCCGAATTTCAGTTGGACATCCGTACTCTATGACAAATAACCCAGATGTAGTTGCTGCTTTGAGGTTTTCTCAAAATTTTAATATAAACACCACTATCTGTTATGTAAGCTGACTTTGAGGCCATCCCCAGCATCTCAGGGAATTTCCGATTGGAACCCTGTTCTCATGGTGACTTTCCTGGTGGTATTCTTATTTCTTGGGACAGGTTCACAGGAATAACAAGGGAGAAAGTTGGAGATATACTTTTGCAGGTGCACTGCCTTCCCAATTGCTCATTTGCTGGATGCTGTGGCCACGTGACTTCTACACTCGAAAAGGTAGTTATATCCCAAACTGTCCTGCCACAATTCTCAATTTACTTGAGCTGGATGTATATATGTATTCCGAGTTTTGTGCCAATGCATATGACGGAAAACATCTTAGATATTTTATCCCTACAGTTCAACTTAGTACGTTTCAATGTCACGCAAAGCCCAGAAGCTCTATATTACAAGTCGTTTTCTTTTTATTTTACTTGTGATACGTTAGGAAATAGTAGCACATTGTGTTCTAATATTTTTTTAGTGGTTACTTACATCAGGGAATAGCTTTTTCTATTTGATATTAGTATGTCATATTGTGAGTTTTGACAAAAATCAGCCCATGAACTTTGCTGTTCATGAGTGTTGTACAGTTTGGTTATTGCAAACCCTTGTAATTACGGTTTACTCTCAATTGGATTTTGTTTGACAGGTGGGGGAAGTTGGTGTTTCATACGGCCAGATTCCTTTGCTTGCTCTAGAGTATGAACCACCAAGGTTAGCTTCGCATGTGATCTTATATCTTAGTGTGTACTTCATGCTTTGGGTCTCAAAATTTTATGTTGTAAAAGCCTGGAACAAGCTACTCAACACTACCTTTAAATTGCAGGACCAAGTCATTTAAAACTGTAGAATCATCACTCAGATTTGATGCCCTGGCCAGTGCAGGATTTAAAATCTCATGCACAAAGCTTGCTAGCTTGATCAGGTATGAACTTTGAGCTGTCGATTTTCAACTTTAGGTTAAGTAAAACATTCTTTATCTTAATATAAATGGTTGCTTGTGGACTTTCTTCTCTAATTTGGACAATGCTGTCAGTACATAGCATTCTTTTTTGAATTAGTCCTCACAAAGTAATTAGTTTACCTATCTATATGTCTTGCTTTTGTGTTCAATGCTGGGGATGTCCGAGTGAATTGGTCACCAGTTTTGAAAAATGGAGTGATCCTCAAGGCTGGGGATGTAGTTTCTGTCAGTGGGATGGGGAGATTAAAGGTAAAAAATGGGGGAAAAACATCAGTGATCACCTCCCTCAAGGAAGTTAGGACAAGCTCATGATGTTGCCGTTGGCACCTAGTTCACTCTGATGGCACTATTTTCTTGGTTTTGCTTGAGAGGCATTTCATATTGTACTTAAAAAAATGTTGGAGCTTGCATCCAATAATTTATGTCAATTAAGTTGATTTCATATGTGTTCCTTTTTTTTCATATTGTTTCAACCTTAGATTCCTTTCACACTATGTGAAACATAAGGTCAAAAAAATGAAAAAGGCACAACCTTTACTATGTACTGATGTTCATAATATCTTTATTGATATGATGCTCTGTCCTGTAGCTTGAGTTGGTGCAACCATGAAAGATTTAAGTGGAGAAGATTTCTATTTGTATATCGATGAAGTAAACGTATTGCTTTTCTGGCAATTGGATTATTTTAGCATAGATGATATGGAATTACATATTATAGCATGCTATGGAAGATGTATGAGTGCTAATAAAGATGTATATGCCTTTCAAACTTGACAAGTCCCCTACATACTAATATGTATAGCAACCAACTAAATGCTTCCGTTATTTATCTATTTTATATAGATTGGGGAAATTGTGACCACGAGGAAAGGAAAATATGCGGTTGAGCTGATTCGATATTTGTAGGCCCGTGACCTACGATGCACGAGTACGCGATACTGCATGACGCCCGATCTTGTACGCCGAGATCGCGATACGACATTTCCAAAAAAAAACTCCGGTACGGTAGTATATATATATAATAAAAATATATAATATAAAAGATAAGTGATAAACTCATAAGACACACATAAATACTAGTACATAATAAGGTCGTACAACTCAGTTCAATAACCATACAGTCCATAACATAGGCAAACATAGAGAAATAAGGTCCATCAGACACACATTAACTTGGTACATAACCAGTAGGACTAAAATGATCATGACAGAGCATAGCATATCATCAACCGAAAGTCATTCCATCTTCATCCTCTTCTTGGGTGCACTCATGGGTGCCGGAGGAACAAGAGAAACGGGAAGCAGCAAGCAAAGGAACAAGTGAATTAGTGAAACAAGAATAAGGGAACAAGACAAAGGAATAGAGGAAGTATTGGCTGGAGGGAGCAACAGGAAGAAGCCAAGAAGGGCACAAGAAGAGGGGAGAAGAGGAAGTACCTCGCCGGAGCTTTGCCGGACGCCCTCTCCTTGCTTCTTTAGTAGCACACGAGGCCAACAGCTCGGCTAGGAGTTGGGGCTGGCGACTAGGGAGAGGAAATGAGGAATGGCTTTTGCACTGCTAGGGTTGCACACTTAACAACATCTTCATGGGCTTCATGGGCTGGGCTTCCAGAGATTTTTTATTGGGCCGTACCAGCACCCACACATACCGAGCAGTACCCATTCTTTTTTTTTGTTTTGTTTTAATTCGTAAAAATCCCGATATGGTATCAGGTCGCGCCAAGACTCGAGCCTTGCATCGGCATTCCAAGATCTGCATCTTAGTCTTGGTAATGACTCGTGGATCGATCAATGGTTCCCTCAAGATTACTGAATGAATGGTATGCATTCTTTACACCTATATGTGACTGGAATTATTGCATTTACATTTCATAGAAAATCTGAAAATATCGCAGATCTTATTATATTCTTAAGATTCATTAACTAGTGTAACTTTGAAAAGGCATATTTTCTTAGTGCTAAAAAAATCCTTTGAAACTTGATGAGGCTTGAATAATCCTCAATTAATGAAGCTATTTACATATAATATTCATTATAGATAATGGTATTCTAAATAACCCTCCAATATTCTCCTGGTCGGTGATGCTTGCCACGACCAAGTCAAGGCTACGACCAATTCAAATTACGATCACCCCCTGGTCGTAATGCCTATTACAACCAGGTCAAAACACGACAATTTGTTGGTCAATAAGTCTCACAGACAGACACGTGGGTCCTATCTTATCGACTAGGAACCCTGTACACCATGCTCGACTATGCGTAATAGTTAATGCAACACGTGCACGTATGTGTCTCTGACATAACTGCATGCCCCTCTCCGTCTCCGGCAATAACCGTTTGGCGAACGTGCAAAGAGAACATCTCATTGACAACAGCCGTCATCAACGTGCGGATTACAACAACTGTCAAGGCGCCTCCTGACGCACAGCAACCGCCACCCCTTCAAACGCTTTATAAGGGGTAGTACTGGCAGACAGAAAGAAAAAAGGGAGACCGACATAAACAGAAGCCATTGATAATATTTCGGGCTTGTTTGGAACGGTTTGGGCTTCGGCTTTTCGCTCGAAAAAGCCGAAAGCTGTTCCAAACGGGAGGCTTTTCGCACTGACTTTTCCTGAAGCCGCCCTTAATGCAAGAAAGCCGGAAGCTGTCGCTAGCTTCCTGCAACCCCTATTCCGATTTTACCCCCAAAGTTGAGGGGTAGTTACCCGCTTTTGCCACTCAACAAAACCCCCCAAGTCCCCTCGACGAAACCCTAGCACTGCACCCCCCCTTGCTCGCTCGTCACTCACTCTCTCTTCCTCCCGAGCGCCACCAGCCTCCTTTGTCCGCCCCACCAGCTCCTCCTCCCCTGCCGGCGCCGCCGCCCCTCCTCCCGCGCCGGTGCTGCCACCTATCTCCTCCTCCTCCCTTCCCCGGTGCCGCCGCCGCCCCTCCCTCCTACTGCCGCCGCCCCTTCTTTGTCCTCCTCCCGCGCCGCCTGCACCTCCGGCCCCGACCACTTACCCGATGCGGTGCCGCCCTCCTCCCTCCTCCTTCCTCGAGCCGTCGCCGCTACTCTCCTCCTCCTCCTGACCCGGCACTGTCCTCCTCCCCAAGATCGAGGTCTCCTTCGCTCGCCATCCTCGCAGAAGTTGGCTGCTTGGTGTTGCAACTTGTAATTCTCGTGGCGTGGTGCGTGTAGGAAGGCGGGAGCGATGATGAACGAGGAGGTGACGTTGCTTGTGTTGAAGGAGGCGGTGAGGTACGGCTTGTTCTTGTGGATCTTCGTCGGCAGCTACGTCTTTGTCGAAGAGTGCATCGCTGCCATCTGGGGGCGTGAGAGGTCAGTTCTCTGAAAGTCCGCTATTGAAAAAACTTCCTCCTCTTCTTGTTTATTGCAACTTTGCAAGGAAAAATGAGAGCTTTGATGAGGGGCAGTGATGAACCGTACTGCAGATTTGCATGTAGTGAAGATGGTGGGTGCCTCCTTTGGTGATGATTTGAGCAAATAGTTGGCATTGGCTTTGGTTAATTACATTAAAGATAATAGCGTGTGTGTGGGAATGATGTGTTGGAGTGATGTATTTGAACGATTCTCATAGAAGAGAAGGACAAGAAAATGAGTAGGATAGCTTTTGCTATTGCTTGTTGTTAATATTTTTGAGATGTGCTTTGTTAAGGATTAGTTGTATTGTGATAGAAATTGTTCTGTGTTCCTTTCACTGTGAATTGCAAGCAACGAATGTTGATTTTGGCAGGGACTCGAGCTCATTTTTTTGCAATTGCAAACAATTCTCAGTGTGGAAAAAGATGGTTTTCTTACAGTTTTCTTACTTTTGATTATATTAGTGGGAAAAATAGGGTAAACTCGGGCAACTTGCAGTGAATCACATTCAAAGATGTTATTGTGGCGAGGAGTTCAGTAATTGGGAATTATGAGTTGCTTTCATGCGTTATGGACAACATCTGCTAGTGGTCTGTACTTTTTGTTTCCTTCCCTGAATGGTAATAAGCAGGTAGCACGTCAAAATAAATCAGTGACCAAGAATTTGTAGTTCAGCGGTAATAAGCTGGTCGCATTACTTTCATTGATAATAGGGAAATACTAAATGATCAAACTTCTTCATGATCAGGAGATAGGGTTTGTTTGCTAACCCAAAATAAGTTCATTAAATATTAGCATTTTGTACTAGAGGGTAGTGGAATGTAGGAACTAGGGTGGGTCTGTTTGAGTATTTTGGAAACGACAGCCAGCAGGTCACAAATCATCATATTTATTGACTCTGATGAACCGTGGATAGGTTTCTTTTTTCGAGAGAACCACAGCAATACCCTCTTTTTGAGAAAAAGATGTTTGGGTTGTTTTGTGACGGTAATAAGCAGGTAGCCTTGAAACTTCACTTGCGGGTTATGGATGTAGCTCAGATTTGTGACGGTAATAGTGTCATTTGTGTTATGAATATTGTGTATGTATTCAAGAGGCCCAATAGGCAATATATTTAGGGAACAAAGGGGAAACAAGACTAAACCCTATTACAAGGGAAATACCACAAATACCTTAACACCCCCCCTCCTCCTTCAAATGTAAGGCGTATGTAATAGTATTGCATTTGGAAAAGGTTGACACTACAATAGAGAAAATCCGAAGTCCAAGTCTTGATAATGTCGTCGTAGCGTGCAGCTCTTGCAAAATATGTCGAGTATCAAAAGATCTCCCATCCGGAGTCATGTGATAGCCTATAAAGCATAAGGTGCAGGGGCTGAGAAAGTAGAAACAAGCGAGAGCAAAGTCGACCGCGACAACACAACGAAGAAGATGATGAAATCGATATGAATAGAGAAAGTTGTCAAATCAAGCCGAAGAGGAATATATAGAAGCATGGCGGCGCAAATCGAAGCCCAAGACGGCGGCGGCGCTGTGTAGAAGAAGTGTGGCGGCCTTAGAAGCTCGGGGCGACAAACTAAGAGAGAAGCGACGATATCATGACGACTTCTACGATCTGTAGTGGCTCGAAGAAAAGAGTGGCAGCTGCTGCCATGCAAAAGAAAATTCCTATGCTTTTATGACTGACAAGAAATTTGTGGACTCGCGTGGCTGAGACGAACTCAAAGATATAGTAGTACGGACTTGGATGGACGCAACGGAAGAAAAAGGACTCAAGGAGGCGCGAGCAGAGGAGCGTCGGGGAGGCAACTCGCAGAGGAGGCGCAGTGCCGGTCGTCGTAGGGAGCCAAGGCGGTGCGGTATTCGAGCGCAGATCTAGTGGCGGGCTCGGGAGGGTGAGGCGGCACAGTAAGAGCCCGGATCCGGCGGCTAGCGGAGAGGCAGAGCATGGGACGACGCCCCCCTCCCATCCAGATCCGGATGGAGCTCGCCAGATCTGAAGAACTCCACCACGCCGGATCCGAAGCAACGGCAGCTCGGGAGGCCCAGTGGGAGAGCACGGGGACGTGGGAGGCTCGGAGGCGGCTCGATCTGGGGCGAAGAGGCACTCCTCAGCTCCGACCCCTGCACGAGCAGGAGCTCGAGGCGGTGACGGATCCAGATCCTCTGGTGGCTCGAGTAGGGGAAGACCCGATCCAGATCTGATTTGGACAGGCGGCGGTCGAGAGAGAAGAGGGTTGTTGTTGCTTCTTCGATCGATGAAATCCGCTGCTGCTTTGTCTTCGATCAGTGAAATCTGCTGCTGCTACTTCTACAAGAAAGACTACGACTAATGTGGCCGCCCCCAGGAGCGGAGATTGCTCCTCCCGGGGGCAGCGAGCATCGGAAGCAGTCAGAGGCTAGGTTGGAGGTTAGGGTTTTAACCTTTGCTTTGATACAATGTTATGAATATTGTGTATGTATTCAAGGCAGGCTTATGAAGGCATCGCTTAGGCGACGCCTAAGCGGTAAGGCGCCTTCGACGGTCAAGGCGTCGCCCCCGCCTTACCAGAGCCCACCTCATCCTTTGCTTCCGCCGCCTCCTCGCACGATCTGCTTTGCGCCGGCAGTGGATCCTCCTCCGCCCGGAGCCGCGCTGGATCGGGCACCTGAGGTACGGCCTCGTCTTCACCACTCGGCGCCGCCGCTGTCTTGTCTCCGGATCTATGCCGCCGGGGTGCTCCGCCGCCCGTGGGTGGCTTGAGTAGGGGAAGACCTGATCCAGATCGGATCTGGACAGGCGGCGGCCGAGAGAGAAGAGGGTTGCTGTTGCTTCTTCGATCGATGAAATATGCTGCTGCTGTGTCTTCGATCAATGAAATCTACTACTGCTACTTCTACGAGAAAGACTACGACTAATGTGGCCGCCCCCAGGAGCGGAGATTGCTCCTCTCGGGGGCAGTGAGCATCGGAAGCAGTCAGAGGCTAGGGTTTTGACATTTGCTTTGATACCATGTTATGAATATTGTGTATGTATTTAAGGTAGGCTTATCAAGGTGTCGCTTAGGTGACGCCTAAGCGGTAAGGCGCCTCGGACGGTCAACGCGTCGCCTCCGCCTTACCAGAGCCCGCCTCATCCTTTGCTTCCGCCGCCTCCTCGCACGATCTGCTCTGCGCCGGCAGTGGATCCTCCTCCGCTTGGAGCCGCGCTGGATCGGGCACCCGAAGTGCGGCCTCGTCTTCAGCACTTGGCGCCGCTGCGGTCTTGTCTCTGGATCTGCGCCGCCGGGGTACTCCGCCACCTGTGGGTGTCGTCTTGTCTCCGGATCTGTGCCCCCGGGGTACTCCGCCGCCCGAAACTCATTCGGTTGCTCTGGATCTACGCCGCCGGGGTACTCCGCCGCCCGTGGGTGTCTTCTTCCGCCTGGAGCTCACTCGGTTGCCCCTCTCCGAGGGAAGGCCGGAGGAGAGGAGGCAGGAGGCCGGCCGCCACGGGAGGGATCTTGGAGGAGGAGGGAGGGAGGCGTCGCCGGGAGGGGGATGCGGGAGAAGGGAGGGGGAGGCATGGAGAAGGGAGGGGCCTTGGACTGTGATGAGTGAGAAGACTTTGAGCCATGGAGCCTTGGACTGTGATGAGTGAGAAGGGAGGGGGAGGCGTGGAGAAGGGAGGGACCCCAATGCTTTGCTACTGACCTCTGTGCTGATGGCTTAAGAGGAGATGAGATATTTCCATGTAGCTTGTTACTATGCTACCAATGGGTGCTACATGGGCTCAAGAATTGACAACAACAAGGTCTGAGGGGCGCCTTAGGATGTATGTAAGGCGTCGTCTCGCCTTACCGCCTTAATAACTATGATTCAAAAGGCCTAATGGGCAATATATATAGAGTGCAAAGGGGACACAAGACTAAACGCTAGTACAAGGGAAATAACACAAATACCTTTAACAATTTGGACATCAGGAACTATACTTGATTACAAATTTCCATTTTTTTTTTACTTTTGGCAAAGTTCTGTGAGCATGCCAATAGAATTTTTGTTGGGATTGTGTTAGCTGATTTCCGGAGGGTTGTTTTAATTGCACAAAAAATTGATTTTGATTTGTGTAAAATATGTTTACCTCAAACAGAAGCAGCTTGCATCTTACTATAGCGCGATAAAACAAGTTGCTTTGCGGTAGTCATGTTGAATCAGTACAGTAAAGAAGTGTACTGCTGTGTACTTGAGCAAAAATGATCTTTGTACATGCAGAAGTGTAAAGGGGTTGATCCTCTGAGCCTGAGGACAGTTAATGGAGCACTGCCATGCATTCCGGTGTCTGACAGATCAGTATTGACTCCTGTAACAGTGCCAATTATCCGGGATGCAAACATTAGGAACGATACAAGGTTGCGTATCTTCTCAGGCATGGCCAATCCTTCTCTTTCCCAGGTCAGTTGGATCTCCACAAAGAAATTCTCTTTTCTTACTTCCACATACCATATACTCTTGTTCAAATTTGACAGACAACCAATCAGGATATGTGTTTACTGTTTACTGCTGTAGTAACCTCAAATTGTTCAGTTCATTCATAACTTCTGACAAACGGTTATTGGTAGATGAGCAAACAGAACTAAGTATAACTAAGCTTAAAGAGACACGAGCATGGAAACCGGAGAGCTACTCCTGAAATGAAACATAACAAGTAGATATTTAATTGTGACTTTGTATAAATAGGTCCATCTCAAACCGAATGATTTACCTCTCAATGGCACTCTTAAGGTGCATTTTTTTCTTGGTGTCTTATCAACAGGAAATAGCAAGCTATTTGGGTCTAGAACTTGGGAAGATTAACATAAAAAGATTTGCTGATGGCGAAATATATGTTCAGTTACAAGAGAGTGTAAGGGGCTGCGATGTTTTGATCTGTGAAGCCGGTGATTCTTTATTACCTTGCCAACAAGACAATTTGTTCAAATGACTTGGTGGTGGTCTCTCCCGATGTTGGAGGTGTTGCCAGGGCACGTGCTTTTGCCAAAAAGCTATCTGATGCACCTCTAGCAATTGTAGATAAAAGAAGGCATGGACACAATGTTGGTGAGGTAAATAGTATATTCTTTGTTATCTGAATATAGCAGGATGAATGGATGCAAATAGAAAATCTTAACTCAATCTAAATTCTTCTCTATAGTACATGTAATATGAACAGCTGACTAGGATTTATAAGCAAATTATCACTGGGGCTTTGCCCTAGTTGGTTAGAAATTACTGTGATTATATTGTGTGCTATTCAATCTGCATGAAATGTATAATGCACTTGGAGAGGTGTTATCTTACCATACGGTGCATGGTGTTTTTCTAATTTTCCATGTTTTTATCGCAGTTGTGTCAGATCAAGCAAGTACATCTTATCATGTCAGAAGTTGTCATGTCCAAAGCTTATGCTGTGGGGGTAAGCTTCAAAGGTATAATTCTGTTATTCATCACAATGTATTGTTTCATTTTTTCCAAATACTGAACCTTTCATATGTACCTTTGTGTTGATCATGCTACATTATGAAACAGACAGATAAATGCTTCTCTTTCAAATGTTTTTAGGAACCGACTTCACGAATGTGGTGATAGACCGTGTCAATTTTGAGAAGGCTGATCTCCAAGGGGCAATCTTCAAGAACACGCTCTTGTCAGGATCGACCTTTGATGATGCTAAGTTGGAAGATGCTGTGTTTGAGGACACAATTATCGGCTACATTGACCTTCAGAAGCTATGCACAAACACCTCCATCAGCGCAGAAGGAAGAATAGAGTTGGGTTGTAGATGATTCAGTCGAGTTAATTCCACCGCATCATTCGTTTATGTTATTGTTAACGGTATTGGATAAGTCAGGTCTGTCTATAGAGCCAACATATGACAAGATGTGCCCTTTTTTCGATATATATATATGTATGTAAAAACCTCTGTATATAAATATTCAGCAATAATGTACACACGTGTAATCTTAACTTGTGCAAATAGCCAAATACCACATACACAAAAGGAAGAGCTGTGTTTCCCACATATATATTGTTCACAAATCACAATTCAGTAATAACATTGCTGATGATACATTGCCTGGATGCAAGCATGGTTTATTCCACGCACCACACCCTACAATACTTTGTGCGCTTTCTTGCCAACATTATTGCTTCCTTGGTTGGCTCCTAGATTCTGCTACAATTAATACTCCAACTATCCTAATTTTGAACCAAACTCTGATATAATTGCTACTCAAACAATCTTAACTTATTACCAGACTCTGATACGATTACTACTCAAACTATCCTAAATGACTACGTTTCTTGCTGTTGTTGTTCTCCGATACCGACGCTTGTACAGAATTCCGAGCTTGTTCCTGGTCACGAGTCCGACACCGTCGCTTATGTCTTGCAAACAAAAGAGTCCACAACATTCTTTTTGTTATTATTTTGCAGGATCGAGGTCCCTCTTTAAACTGCAACTTCTGTGCGGTTGTTCTGCTTTGAGGCATAACAGAAAGGTTTATGTTTTCAAAACAAAAAAGGTGTTTCTCCTATTCATTATCTAACTTTTCGTACTAAATAACATACCTAGTCCCATTTTCGTAATGATCAAGTGCTAGTATTGTCAATCATGAAGCATGTGACATGATTACAACTAGGTCGTAGGAGACCTTTTTGCACTCGGGAAATTTGATAACAACTGGTCGTAGAATCAACTCCCATTTAATGGTAAAAGCTTGACAAGGGGCTAATCTTTGTACGGGATCTATGGCTCCAAGTTGCAAAAATATCACAAGATTCAGTTTCCAAAGCTGCAAATTGGCGAGTCTTATTGTCGCATATGATTTGGTTGTCACATGGTTCTTTCATAAAAGTACTCACGCTGAGCTCATTTCCTTGGGAACAAAAAGAAGAAAAGTCCTCATCTAGGATTATTTGCCGAAAAGTTAACTAACTAGATCATGTGTTATCTCTGTGCTGACTCTTGTCTGGATGCCTGAAATTGAAAATTAAAAAACCGTAGGGATGACTCCACTCCAGTTCCTTAAGAACACAATAATTTCCCCTTTTTTTCCTTTCACATATATACCCAATCTGATCTAGTGAGACACTACTAGTGCTACTATGTAAAAAGCAGGACATCACATGCATGTTCCTAAAGGGGCGCTACCTATATCCAACCTTGTGGACCTTAAATGTAAGTTGACAGCTTGTGACAATGAGTTGTTTATTTTAAGCCCACCAATTAATTGCCCACGAACCATTGCGACAGCTACCTTCCTTGCATTTTCTTTGAAGGATCCAAAAGCTTGCTCACTCACATGGTCCTATCAGTCTATCACCAATCAGTAATCACCATAGACTTGGGAGTTTCTTTGGCAAATTTTTTTTTGAACATCTCAGTTTCAGAGCGTAGCAAAGAAACCCAACAATGTTTGCCACCTCGTGAATTCAGCCAGAGGAAACCAAAACGAAAGTCCAATCCTATGAGGCTACTGATAATCTTCTAATATCCTGAATGGTAGGCCAGTTTGCAACGTCTGAGCTGTTTGATGATACATGAAGCCTAGTTATTGGTTGTTACCGGCCAAATGTGGTTTGTCAAGATGGTTTGGTCGATCCGGTGTCTGGATGTCAAAAAACAAAGAGATGAACATTTGGTACGGTGACTTTTATGGTAGATTATTCTTATATATAGTTATGGGGTGAAATGTTAGTGGGTAAAATGAGTGGAACAGGTAAGGGTGAGCTACACTTTCCAAAACAGAATCATCCTAATTTGGACCCTTTCACCCCCAAGTTTACTTTGAGCCTGCGTGATGCTGTGCTATCCCCACAGGTAGATAATGTAGATTAATCTCTACAATGTCAAGTCCCAGTTTGCTAGCTCCAGGGTGTATTTATCAAGTTCCTCTTGTTTCTTTACCAGTCCAACTTGTTGAAAAATAGCTGCTCCTACGTTCGTTCTGGATGTGCCATTTGTACGACAAGATTAGTTGCGACAGAATTGACTCAGGCTCTAAAATATGCGTAAGTTTCCTTGGATTCTACGCTCACCGTACTTAAAAAACACACAAACCCAATGCATGCCTTTTGCCTGTCCTAAGCCAATAGCGAACATGCATTGCTCATTACCCAGCGAAGACTTGACCGGTGCGGACGGTTCGAGATTAGTTTACGTCGCCATGGCCCAGAGGAAAGGACAAGCCGTCCTTCGATCGAAAGAAAACAAACACTGAAAAATAAGTGATTGATGTAATCTTTTTCATGCTCAACCACTCTAATGGTGACTACCCGGCCGTTTAAAGGTGTTCATCCACTAAGTGAGGAGTTGCGCTTGCACCACACATTTGCGTAGTTTTATGTGGTCGTACTGATGTGTTTGTGATTTGAGAGCTATTAGCCCACGGTATCCCGTTGAGAGAGGCTCTAGCCGTTAGATCATGTAATCAAATGACTACACAGCGACACCTTCTCTAACATCCTAACTATATAAATATCAAGATGTTACCTAAACTCCTAACACAAGTCAATAGTACAAGATGTTGCTAATATTTTAACATCTAATGACAACTATACTTCAACACACAAAAGTACTACTACGTTAAATAACCTAAATTTCAGCAAGCGGTTAAACTCTAAATTTCAGATTATAATGTAATATTCGAGGGAACAAAATCATGAATATATCCGGAGAAACTTAAGACATCGACTAGCGCAAGTAAAGCCTTAAGATGAACATTAGAAAACAATGTGAAACCAATTATTACAATCCATAACTCTCAAATGAAGAAACGTCACAAAATTATTATCTAAACTGTGAATCATGTGATATAATGAAGTTCATTAAGTGGTCTAATCCCTTCCTGGAGCGGGTCATCCTCAAGGTTTACCTAGAACAAAACAAGACTTGCAAGAGTGAGTCCACGACTCAGCAAATATAATTGAATAACATAAGAAACAACGAATCAAAGACAGATCATTCTCAATGTTTTGAATATAAGAAAACTATGCAATGGATGCAAGTATAAAAATGCATTCACTTTCTTAGATATACCAAGATAGCGGTGAACACCGTCGGTGTTCACTCAGTTCAGATACCAAAATCTTGGAGGATCCAAGGCCCATATAAAGAATCTTTTAAACGGGGATCCAATTGCCCATATTGGAATAATGGACTTATTTTGCCCATATTGGAATGATAGGACTTTCATTATCCACTCCCGTGGGCGAGGCATGAATGAAATGAAATGAAATGAATAACATTAATTGCATTCTCTCATAGAAGCAAAAGGATATCACCAATACACATAATCATGTAAGAACGGTAATACTCATCATTTAAAGAATTCAACCATGATATACTCATACTCTTGAATTGAACCAAACATACATTCTAGAATATTCAATCTATACTTGCCTTTCGCGTTGCAACTCGTTGGAAGGTAGGGAATGTGCAATTAACCCCGAAGCTTCTCCTCCTACATCAAGCATCTTACTCAAAACAAGCTTGATAAAGTAATACAATGCTAATTGCAACGCTCTCAACCGTATTCCCAAAACCCATGATTCAATTACTCGATCTAACCAATTATGACAACGAACTGGCAGAAACCTAAACTGGACAGCGGCCCTTCTAAAATTCATAACTCTCCAACCGTTAATTATAAAAAGGCATACTCAGTTTCTCTGGAAAGAGTACGCAACCATCTTCAAAAACTTAGTTAGCAAGATCTCTCTGAAGTGATCAAAAACTTTGTCCTTAGATGCCATGAGAAAGACCCAAAAGTATCTAGAGTAATCATCAACAATAACAAGAACATACCATTTATCTCCAACTGATTGAACTCTAGCAGGACCTACAGTGTCCATGTGCAATAATTGACAAGGTGCATCAGTCATGACAAGAGAGAGAGGAGGATGAGATGCTGAAACTATCTTACCATGACGATAGGGAGAACACACAAATTACTGATACGAGCAAACCTCTAACAAGATTCAAATTACTGATACGAGCAAGATGATCAAAACCAATATGACCTAGTCTTCGATGCCAGTGAAACAAATCCTTGGAATCAGATGAAACAAGACACCTAAGATCAGATGAAGAAGAGTATGCAAAATCACCTTTAAACAATCGACCAACTCGAGTAATCTTACATACTAGATCACCAGATGCATCTAAAATGCAGCAAGAATGTTTTTTGAAAGCTTACCTCAAGATTATCATCAATCAACTGTGAAACCGAAAGCATATTGTAGCTCAACTTACCGACAAGAGCCATATCTTTTAAAATGAACTTGTCGTTGATGTGCACAGTACCTCTTGCAAGAACTCGTCCTTGCGCATTGTCCCCAAAAGTGATCATCTCATCACCGGTGGCATGAGTGAGGGAAGAGAACCATCGTGAGTCTTCGGTCATATGGCGAGAGCAGCCGGAGTCAATGAACCATATGTTCTCCTTTCGCTTACGACGAGTCTACAGAGCAAGAACAATCATCGATATCTTAGTACTGGGGTTAGAGAATAAGGATTTTGGCAACCAAGATCGAGATATGCGATTTAACAGAGCGTATGTAAAAACACAAAGAGCTTTTAGTCTCTGGGTACAGCCGGTTAGACCGCTGTTGAGGAGTCAATATGATCGTCGGCCGGTCTGATCGCATGTGAAATGCCGGTCTTACCGCCTGCCGGTCAGACCGCGTGAGAGCCGCCTATTTGACCGGTCCTATAACAAAAACTCCCAAATCTGCAGACCGATGATAAGGAGCTTGACCAACCTCCTTTCCCGAATGAGAAATTTTTCTTAACCTGTCTTTCTTTTCTTTCTTTGCTTTCTGAAAATAGAATTGAACCAAATGACCATCTTTACCACAATGAGTGCAATGATACTTGAATTTGTAAGAAGTTGTATCTCTTGCCTTTACAGTACTCACTTGGGTAGATGAGTTTGTTGCAATACCAGCAGATTTAAAAATAATTTGTTTAGGTTCAGATTCTACTTCAAATTTTTCAGGTTCAAGAAATTTAACAATCTTAGGAGGATTGTTCTTGACATGCTCAACAAAGTTAAATCCTAGACCATGATGTTTAACACTCACTTTTGACTTGTCTAGGATCATATTCAAAATTTCCTTGCCAAAAGAAAATCTCTCTAATATGTCCTTAAGATACTCATTTTCTTTAGCTAGAGTAGGACAAGCTGTGCATTTAACAGATTCATTCACAATTTTCTTAGAAGTGCTAGACTAAGCCAACCTTTCTTTTTCAGCAAAATCAGTGAGTTGTCTGGCCAAAGCTTCGATTTCTATTGTGAGTTTGGGACAGTTAGAACAAGAAGCTATCTCATGATAAAGCATCTGTTGAATTGTCTCTTGAGATGAATTAAGTCTAGTTTCTAGCAATTCACAATTAGAGCAAGTTTTAGTTTGAGCATTAGACACTACTACAGAAAAGGCCTTTACAGACGGTTCAAAAACGCCATCACAGACGGTTCCGTGAGCCGTCTGAGTTTATGGGTCAGTAATGCATTAGGTCATCACGAGCGGTTTTGAAAAATGCATATATATTATCACAGCATTTGTCAGATGAAACCGCTCGTGATAGTCGACTACCACTGCACGGCTCAGATGAAACCGCTCGTGATAGTGGACTATCACAGACGGCTATCACAGACGGTTTCATCTACAGACCGTTTGTGGTAGTTGACTATCACAGACGGTTTCGTCTACAGACCGTCTGTGGTAGTCTTTTGCATTGCTAAATCTATTTCTGTTTATTGGCTAGCCTCAGGAAATGCTAGCCATATCCTCTGAAACAAGCACATCCAATTCTCATTCATTTCAGAAGCACATCAAAATTGCATTCATTTCAGAAGCACATCAAAATTGCATTCATTTCAGAAACAAGCACATCCAATTCACAAATAAATTAACTAAAATTAACCATTAATGTACATTAATTTACACACATGTACCATTATGTTCAATCTATCCCAATCAAGTTCAATCTGCTACATCGTGGAAACTCCCATTTGGATTTATGACCGTCTGCTCGGGAATGACGCAAGGTGTGATCGAATTTTTATGAGCTCGCTCTGCTCCAACGCATTTCGGCGATGGTCGAACTCCGTCGATATGAAGGTTAAATTAGGGCTTATATAAATTGGTAAGTATATATGAAATAATTGTTGAAAGATTGACAAACCCGAGGATCATTGGTGATCGCGAACCGATGAGTAGTTGCATGTTGTGGCAAACATAGTATCCACAGACGCTATGCGGCTTCCGCCGCCGGTGGCACTACAAAAATAGAATTAGTTAGTTCGAGAGGCATTGCTACGAAGTGTTATATAGGATTAATGTGTACTAGCTAGCAAGTACCGGGAATTTTTGATCATGTCCCAGCGTCCTTCCCTTCATATTCCATCCTTTAGCATGTAACACGTCGAACATCCTACGTGACTCCAAGAAGTTAGCCTTAGCCATTGCAAAGGAAGGAAAGACTACAATAGAGTTTCTATGGAGGAAATGTGTTTACCTGATGATTAAACTCCGGATAGTTGTGAAGTTGTGAGTGGCCCTCTGTAGGGAATCTAGGTATATTACGTATTTCCGTTTTGGTATAATTACAATTAGAATCCAATGGTACCTACACGGTATGTCAAGATGGTCATTAAACCTAAGTTCGTGTTGCTTATAAAGTACAAATCAACAAGTATAGCCAGAGTGCAACACTACTTACTTACGTTGTAGAGCAAAAGTATGAATTCCTTGTTGCGTGAGCCATGAAAAAATCTATAACGTAATTCTCGATTTAATGTTGCATTCGCCATGATGCTTTGCTCGGAGACAATGTGTGGGTCGAGGAAACCTACCGGTGATTTCCTTCTTTCGCTTCACAGATCATGTATCTATTATACAAAAGCTAGGAGTTATATATAACATTTATCGATATTACACTAACATTGACCGTGATTGTACACACTTACGATGTCCAAAGATCGTATGAGTGAGACGCCGAGCTCGCCGAGGTTGAAGAGATGAACAAGTCGTCGAAGGTCACCGTGAAGACGGCGCCTTGATACACGTGGTTAAAATGATCCTCCTTGAACTTGACGGTGACACCCGAGCGTCGTTGATCAACCGCTTGTTGGTGCTCCATGTACCATGTATGCAATTCCGCAATCCGGTCCTAGGGTAGGGCTATCTAACTTCTCGAGCAACTACGCTTAGCTTGTATTTCCGCCAACGGCAAGAAGGGATATCGAGAGGACTCGATCGTCTTCGATTTGCCCTTGCCCTTGCTGCCTCGCTTTGTATAGGTCGACTTCACAAGAGACGACTGAGCACGAGGTGTAGATGCATGTGATGCAGCGGGCCCTTGCCGTGTCAGTGCAGGTAGCTTCGGTGCAGTCAGGTCCCGTGGACTTGATGCCGTTGCAGGATATTCCCGTGAAGTTGACACCGGAGCAGGTAGCTCCAAGCAGATGTCCTCCTTGGGCCACTGGATGAATGTTCCAACGGCTTGCCCTAGAGTCATGACCTCATCGTTTGGGGGAATTTTCAGCGGGACGGCCTCGAAATTGGCACAAACACCGTCCACATTCACTTTTGCGAAACCCGGCGCTAGATTTGCACTGCACCAAAGTCCGACACGGATGGATACACCGCCCCAAGCAAAGATCTAGGGCAACAGAGACATATCTCACTTGGAGCTTGCACTTCAGAGCCACCCACGTACATAACGGTACAAAATTAGCTACTCCAACAGCCTATCAATGGATTGAGCATTCCGGAGATAATAATTATTACCGGATGTCATCGACGGAAAATCTGTCATCACCTATTGTGGTAGGGTTAGGGTTGACGCCAGCCTACTCCGGATGTTGTGGCTAAGCGGTATAGTAGGGCAGAGGCTTCCAACCGACTTGGCATTTGCAATCCCTAATCCTTTCCTCAAAGGTCTCTATCCGCTTTTGCTAACGCATACTAATCCTTTCCTCAAAGGATTGAGTGACCTCTGTGTGACTTTTTCATCGACCTCCGCTCGATTTTTTGGTGAGCTCATCTCTAAGGGGTGCACGAAGATCCTCTCGTAGCTTTGCATCGTGCTCGGCTTTGGCTCTCTTCCTACTCCCAGACGATCCGAGTCCGCTTGGAACCATTGTTCCCATGTAACAAAAACACCGGCGCCTCTCGTGCGTAACCGGATGCTCATCGCTTCCTAGGGCCGCAGAGAGTATATCTTCTCCCTATCTCGCCGAATGAGCCTTGGGAAGATTGTGCACTCAACGTTATCTCGCAATATAGCCCGACATGTCATTTCACTTCCTATGAAGTTATGGAGTAATTACAAACTAGGTAGTTCGATATCTTACTAGACGCTGGGACACTTCACGGTCTTCGGGTTTGGAAAGTACACTTCCCGAGGGCGAATACATAACCTCGCAAATAACCACCGTCGGTAGCGACATCGCTGATCTCGAAATAGCGAGGAGAGATTCAAACCGCTGTTCGCTGTTCTGATCCTCTATATCGGGCTTTACCCGCATACCAGCCGTGCCGAGTCCGTGGGGTGCTTGTTTTTGCCCGAGGGCCGTAGCGCCAGACTTTCACTCTTAAATTCATCCGTCGTCTTCTTCGCCACAAACTCGCCTAGACTCTTCCAAGAATAGATACTTGTGGAAGGCGGCAGATCCTTCTCCACGTAGTTCTTGACAAGCGTGTCTTGAAGTTCTTCCATGCTTTGCACGCCAGAGTAACGCGTGTCGTCAAGACGGAGTCCGTGAGTTCTACTGGGATCTCGAACGATGCGAGAATTTCCGCCAAAGACAAGAAGTTTTCGATGGTCCGCACCACCTTCCATGAATCGTAGGTGATCTTGACCCGTTCTCGTGCAACTATTCCGACCATTCTCCGGAATGCGACGCTGCTTTCGGCGAGGATTGATAGGGTCCCTGATCGACGACCTCCGTGATGGTAAATCGCCCATGGGCCTTTTCGATATTCTCTTCTTCTACCGCGGTTGGATATTGTTCCAGAGGATGGTGCATCATCGGACACATGTGGCGGCCGACTCGTAATGAGCGGAAGACATCTTCACAAGAAATAGAACATCATGTGAACAAATGAAATCAAGATAAAGCTAAGATTTAACATTTTGATATTGCTATCGATGTAGAGTAAGCATTCCAATTAGAGCTCAAGTACAAACCCGATTATCAAAACAATTTCAAGACAAGACTATTATCATCACAGAGCATTCATCTCAAGCCCACCACACCACATTGCAATGTATTCGAAGAGCGAGATCAAAACAAATACCATATGAATAATCGACTAGAACAAATACAAATTCCTAAAACAAGTACAATTATCATGAAGGACCATGATGATTATTGATAGAAATAGTTAGGGAAAGGCGTGGGGGTCGATCGGTAACTTCGGCATTGGTTACCTTTGGGCATCAAGGAGAAGGACGAGCAGGAGCAAGACTGAGCAAAGAGGCGGGCGGCGAAGGGAGGCGCCACTGCCTGGAGGAGGAGGAGGCGGGCTCGGGCAGGAGGCGCGTGGGCTCTGGGAGGGCCACGGGTCAGAGGAGGAGGCTCGGCGGGCTCGGGAGAGGCGGCCGGGCCGAGGAGGAGGAGGCGGCCGACGGGATCGGGGAGGAGTTGCGCCGGGCTCGAGGAGGCGGCGTCGAGGACGGTGGCGACAGGCTCGGGGAGGAGGAGCGAGAGGAGTTGAGAAACTTAATCGCTTGAGAGTCTTGGCGGCGCAGCAAACCCTAGCTAGAGTCCGAATGTAAATAGGATGGACATCATAGACGGTTCTAACTTAGAACCGCTCGTGATATGTGATGTATCACGCACGGTGTTAATAAACAACCGCTCAGTGATATACATGTATCCTGAGCGGTTTTAATAAACAACCGCTCTGTGATATACATGTGAGACGGTTTGTAGTTCAAACCGTCTGTGATATTATTTTGTATTGGTTAATATCTAGATCGATTTGTTTATTGGCTAGCCTCAGGAAATGCTAGCCATGCCCTCTGAAACAAGCAGAAAAGACAAAAGTACATGTATATACATCCAATTCACATTCATTTGAGAAACAATCACATCTATTTCACAGTACAAATCAATTAATTAACTCAAATGAACTAAAATTAACCATTCATCAGAACGTACATATACATATACACACATTGTTCAATTAATCTTTAAAAATTAGCCCTTCATGATGATCGACGCGTATGTAGCTAGTTTCGTCATGTTCTTCTTCCTCGACCCTTATGCCGTTTCCGAAAGGAGGCAACTCGTCAAATTGATTGTATTCTTCCTCGTCCACTACATTCTCAACTTCGACAATCCTCCTTTTTCCATGAAGAACTACGTGGCGCTTCTTATTTGCCGGGTCGGTAACATAGAAGACTTGAACAACTTGGTTAGCCAGTACGAATGGTTCGTCTTTGTATCCGACACGTTCGAGGTCCACGGTAGTGACGCCGCATTTGTCGACCTTCACTGTGGGAGATGGACCCAACGGCACCGAAATAGGGGATCTTGAAAAGCACGAGTCGAGCTCTCATATCTCCTCTATTTGCCCATAGTAAGAGCTCCTCACCCATCGGATGAATGCATCTATGCGACACCGCTGCTCGTTAGTGCTTTTTATATCCCGAGCTGCAGATAGAATGTGTACCCATTTATGTCGATTCTCGCCATGTTACAACCGTAAATGTTGGCCCTTTTGCCAACCATGTCAAGATATCACTTGACGAGCTCCTAGCAAGTCGCTCCTTCAACCATTGGTTGAACCGCTCATTGTGTTGTCTCGTGATCCAAACATCCTACCGCACCGGATTCATCGCTGTCAAGCACGCCCTTGTCGGTGTCGATACGAGGACACTTCGGTCATGTGTTGCAAGACCGTGAAATGGGCTTGAGCATACGATCCATATTTGGAGTGATTGCTTTCCTTCCGATGGTCCCGATACCCTCGAGCCTCCCCTCATGGCGAGATCGAGGCACACCTATCGGTTCGACCTAAGCCATGTAATCGAGGCAGAACTCAATGACCTCTTCGGTTGCATAACCTTCGACGATGCTGCCCTCTGGCCGAGATCGATTTCGTACATATGACTTGAGAATTCCCATGAACCTCTCGAACGGGTACATGCTACGAGGAACACGGCCCGCACATCTTTATCTCCTCACAATATGAACAATGAGATGGACCATGATATCGAAAAACGACGGAGGGAAATACATCTCAAGATCACATAGAGTCGTCACCACCTCGTCTGCAGAGCATCTAGTCCTTCGGGATCGATGACCTTTCGAGCAATTGTCTTAAAAAATAACACGACCTCATGATTGTCTCTGACCTTGATCGGCAAAATACTTCTAATTGCAACAGGAGCATTTGTGTCATCAACACATGACAATCATGAGACTTCATGCCAATTAACTTCAAATCTTTTATCGAAACAAGTTTCTTCATGTTGGCGAGTAACAGGACGAAACTTTCACGACATGCAAGCACCAAAGACAGCAGTTCGGTTCTCTCGGCCTTGGACAGAGTGTAATAAGTAGGGGAAGGTACGTTCGTCCTTTATCGGTCCTTGTTGGTGCTAACTCAGTCCGATGTCCATATCAACCAAGTCAAGTCGCATGCGTTGACACCATCCTTTGTTTTGTCACGAATGTTCAAGAAGAGACCAATCAAGTCATCACATACATTCTTCTCTCACGCATGACGTCGATGCAAATGGCGAACTTCTAGGTGCTCCCAATAAGGTAAGTCCCAAAATATTGATCTCTTCTTCCACATGTTCTTCTTACTTGTCCTCGATTTACATCCCTTTCCAAGCACAACATCTAAATCCTTAACCATATCATAGACCTCTTTTCCGCTTAAATGCCTTGGAGCCGAACTGTCCTCCTTCTCTCCGTCAATTGTTTCTTCATCCTGCGGTATGGGTGAGCCCTCGAAGGAACCTATGATGACGATGTACACGGTTTTTCATGAGTGATTCAAACCACACACTCTCGGTATCATCTAAGCAAATGAGTACAAGCTTTGGCCCCTTTTGTACTCTGGCCCAACAGATTAGCAAGGGCAGGATAATCATTTATGGTGCAGAACAACAAGGAACGTAAAGTGAAGTTCTCTCGTTTGTACGCATCCCATACCTGTACCCCTTCAATCCATAGTATTTTTAGATCTTCCATCAATGGTGCTAGGTACACATCAATATCATTCCCAGGTTGCTTCGGCTCTTGGATAAGTATCGACAACAAAATATACTTTCGCTTCATACACAACCAAGGAGGAAGGTTGTAGATACAGAGCGTCACGGGCCAAGTGCTATGTCGGCTGCTTATGTTACCGAAAGGATTCATTCCATCTGTACTCAATCCAAACCTCCTATCGATGTTTCTCCACTGGGCGGAATTAGCAGGGTGTCTTAACTTTCCGTCATTCTTACGCTCCTCGAGTGCCAATACTGACAATTTTGCATTCTTTGGGTTCGCAAAAACCGCTTCAAACGGGAATTACAGAAGATACCACGCCACCTTAGCAGAGGTCCTTTCTTCACCTCGATTCCTCGTCGTCATCCGATTGCTTTTACGCTTGTATCGGGATCGTTACACCGGACATACATGCATGTTTGTATACTGTTACGGTAGAGGATACAATCGTTCGGACATGCATGTATTCTTTCTACTTCCATTCCCAATGGACAAAGAACCTTTTGGCTTTGTAGGTGGTTTTGGGCAACTCGCTTCTCAGGAAGCATGTCCGCTAAGAGACCTAATGACTCGTGAAACTCTTGTCGGACCAACCGTTGCTTGCCTTCAATTTCAGCAGGTTTAAGCACGGATGACAACCTTGTGTATTCCGACTTACAACCCGAACAAAGGTTTCTCCGAGTCCTCCATCACGCCTCGAATTGAACATACCCTCTCATCACAGCTCCTTCATACGATCATGAAGCATCCGATCTAGATTATCATCGCAGACTATCCGAATCGGAACCACAATCGACATCATTCGGTGGCATATCGTTGACTTCAGATAATATGCATATCATTGACTTCTGTATAATATGCTCTTCACCGTGATCGTCCAACATGTATAACCCTTTTGAAACCCCTTCAATCAAGTGTGCTTCGATTTGCGCTCGGTTGTTAAACATCTTGATTCTCGCAATCAATGTATGGATAGTACATATATTCCGCCCCTTATTCAACATATCCTCCTCGGCGACTCTTGTAAAAGCAAACACGCCATTAATGTACTCTTCACTAACACGGTTCTCGGTACATCCAAATTTCGGTCCATCACACGGTTCGTATTGAAAACCCCGAAAATAAATAAAAGGGTGATGACTTTCAAAGCGTATTTTCCGAGGCTTAATTACGATTTTTTCATTTTTACATTTTTAGGATTTTATTAACTTACATGTGGGCCCTACTTGTCGCTGACTCATTTTTATTTCATGATTTTATTTATAAAATCTATGGCGATCCCACATGTCATAGACTCGTTAGTTTATTAACTAAATGATTAAAAACAGAGGATTAATTTGAAGCTCAAACTGGGCTTAGGGTGACATCGCATTGCTATATAGTCGTGGCTCTCGGCCTAAGGTCTCGCTCGAGACGAACCGACGGTGATGTCCCATGGAGGCGCTCGAACTAGCGATTTTGGCGAACGCTCAAACTACTCAAATTAAAGGATGCTTATGCTTCAAGATCTCACCTCGATCACGAGGAAGGTGTCAATGAAAGTCGGGAAGGTCCAAGGCGCGGTGGTCGTCGATTGGTGAACAGAGAGGCGACGGCGGCAAGCTCCTACGACAATATATAGCTGAAATGGACCAGCCGGCTCAATGAGGTGAGGCGATGTACTCAAACCGCACGAGGCGGCGATGGACCTACCAGTAGTGCCGAGATGGAGATCAAGAAGACTATATCTGTTGGCGGGAGGCGGAGCTATATATACGCTCGTGATGAGTTAATTATCACGACGGTTCCAAACATGAACCGCTCGTGATATTGGGTAATATCACAGACGGTTCATGTTTGGAACCGTCGTGAAGTATCACGACGGTTCCAAACATGAACCGCTCGTGATATGACATCTTCACTGAGCGGTTTTTAGCGCGGAGAATAACACAGACGGTGGGTAAACAAAAACCGTCTGAGATTGTGTTTAATACGGATGGTTTCGATGAACCGTCTGTGATCAGGCGTCCAGTATTAGCATTTCTGTAGTAGTGAGAGATACTTGACTCTAAATATGTAGGAGTACTATCCTTGAGTTTTTCAATTTCAGAACTTAAGCTTTCAACAAGACCATTATTTTCTCTCAGTTTCTTTTTTGTCTTTTTTTTAACTCAATAGCAAGTTTGATCAAACCTTCTTCAAGTTCATCATATGATGGTCTTACCTCATCTGGATCACTATCATCGTCGTTGTCATTGTTATCTCTTGCCATGAAGCACATGCCAGTGAAGTCGTCGTTGTTCTTTTTCTTATCTTTAGGATCATCATTATCGTGGTCGTCGTCATCGCAACTCTCATATTCCACATCACTCATACCAAGCTGCTCGATAGCAGAGAGAACTTTTTTCGCAAATTTTCGACGGAAATTACCACCCTTGGTGTTGTAGTTCTTGAATGACCGACCACAGTAATTCTTGTCTTCCTTGATCACCTTTCCTTTGAGCTTGGGACACTCCACCTTAATGTGACCTAACTCACCACATTCATAGCACTTGATTGAACTCGAGACGCCACCTCGCTTCCTCATCCTCATGTTGTTGAGTGCCTTGTATGCTCGTGAGGAGATCAATACCAAGTCCTCTTCAGGGAGTTGTTCGAGCTGTTCATCTGAAAAAGAAGACAAGGCAGACACAAGAAAAGAGCTCGAAGAGGTAGCCTGCATGGATTAGTCACAAGTGCTAAAGATGAAGATTTATCAATCTTGGATGGCACAGCTTCCATCTCATAGGCTTTCAATCTAGAGTAAAGATCATCCATGGTTAAAGTATCTAGATAAATAGTTTGATTGATCGTTGTGACAACCATCAACCACTCAGAACCTAAAGATCTCAAAATTTTAGATGCATTATCTTCATCGGTAGGAATAACATCAACGCCACGCAAATTACTCAGTATCTTCTCAAAGCGAGCAAAAAGATTATCAATAGATTCACCAGATTTCATAGCAAAATCATAATACTCTTTTTGATAAAGATGTTTACGCACTTTCTTGATTTTAGTGGTTCCCTCATGATAATCGCAAAGAGACTTCCATATTAAGTTAGCAGAATTAGTATGAGCTACGCGATCAAATTCTTTACGAGAAATCCCTTGAAACAACAAGTTACAAACTTGAGCATTCAGATCAACATCTATTTTATTTAGGTTAGTAATAGTAGCAGGAACCACATAAAAGGCTAGAAACCTTATTCCAAACATCATTACCTTGAGCCTCAATGTAAGCTTGCATACGACACTTCCAAAAAGCAAAATCAGTACCTTCTAGCATGGGAGGTCAATTCACATACCTCACTGACGCCATAGCAATCTTGCTCTAATATCACTTGTAGGATCGTATAGCACAATCAGAGGGGGTGAATGATTGTACCGATTTATTGCTCACAAATCAACCGTACTCGCTGTGCACATGCACTGCTCGAACAAGAACAATATTGAGACAATGCTTAGAGAACCAAGTCGCCAAAGAGAACAAGAACTTCTTGAATAAATCTGATCTCTTATTTCTCAATCTTGTTCTGTGTCTACAAAGTGCTCTTCAAGCACCCCTCAAAGCTTTCTACCGAAAGACCTCTTTAGCTCTACCGCAAAAGCTACGTATCAAAAGTCTCGGGAAAACACTTCCCTTCTGCCTCCTTTTATAGGCAAACACTCATCCGTATCTTCAACGACACGGATACAAACCTCTTATCTCTTCCGAGATCCAAAGGACCCGAAACCCTTCTAAACATGGGTTTTCCTATCTCTCCAAACCTTCCAGATATGGAACACCTTCCATATCTCCTCACACGTCGTAAACCTTCAGGACAGCACCTCCCGAAGCTACTCCATGCGTCATGCAACCACCTTTGATCTCCACGTGCTCCAACGTAAGCCCAACCACCTCGTGACATCCTAGACCTCTTGAACCTTAGATTTTCCCATCCTAGTCCCGGTCCTCCTAGTCATCAACCATGATCGTCTTCACGCTTAACCTGCACATGCAAAGACTAAAGAACATATTCCAGACACAAGTTCTCTAACTTGACCTATATCAGTTCACACACGCATATCACATACTCACAACCATCAATAAACACTATCCAGATCATCCTAGAAGTCTACAACCACTTCAACAAATCTACGACCTCTCCCAAGAAATCCACGACCACTTCCAAGCAGTACTACACACGTAGCACTCGAAAACATAGTTATCGAGATGAATAGGGTGGTTTTGTGAAGACCTCTGGGTGGTCCTGAGAAGACCACCAGACCTCGTAAAAGACCTCCTGGGAGGTCCTGGAAGACTCCTGAAAGGCCTCCTGGGAGGTCCCGAAAGACCTCCTGAGTGGTCCTAAAAGATGTCCTGAGAGGTCTTGGAAGACCTCCTGAAAGACCTCCTGGGAGGTCCTGGAAGACGTCCTGGGAGGTCCTGGAAGACCTCATGAAAGACCTCTGGGAGGTCCTGTGAAGACCTCGTGGGAGGTCCTGTGAAGACCCCCTGGTGGTCCTGAGAAGACTTCCTTTTTGCAAAGATCACTCTCTTGGCTTTTTTTTTTTTTTTGCAAAGACCACCTTTCTTGGTCACGACCTCCTTTATTGCAAAGGCCACCCTCTTGACCTTTTTGCAAAGACCACCCTCTTGGTCACAACCTCCACGCTACAGTGCCTCGGAAGACCTCCTCGCAACAGTGCCTCATGATGAACAGTATCGGAGCTATAGTACTCGAAAGGCCTCTTTACCGGGGGAGTTCCTGAGTGGTCCAGATAGCTCCAGGAGAGGTCCTGGATGGTCGAGATTGATCCACGTTGATGATCCTGGGGGAGGTCCTGGATGGTCCAGATTGATCCTAGGAAGGTCCTGGATGATCGAGATTGATGTGCGTTGGTGCTCTAGAGGGAGGTCTTGGATGGTCCAGATTGATCCTGGGGAGGTCCTGGATGGTCGAGATTGATGCAGGGGGAGGTCCTGGACTACCTCTTTAGAGTCACAGGGAACAACCGACCACCTGAAACTTTTGCAACCGCAAATTCCAAAGCAACTCATAAGTCAATTATTCATTAGCAAAACCACGACAAAGCCGCATAGTCTAACACTAATGTTAAATGGGATATTAAACCTTCTGCTCGAGCATTTCCTTCAGTGTGATAGATTTCGTGAAACCTCTTCAACGAGATAGGATGCGGGGTAGGTTCCCGTATCCTCTTCTGTCTACTCCCATCGCTCACCTCCTTTCGTGAAATCCATCACGGGCTACCTACTCGCACAAAACCTCACAACCGTCCTCCGTTGCATGTGCTTGAGAACACGGGTGGCAACTCCTCGTCACCCTCCGTGCACGGGGAGAAGTGCGTGGAACCTGGTCGCCGGCCTCCTCCCGCCTCCTCTCACTAAGTCTCTGAAACTTGCAGTTTCAAAAGAATTGTGAAGTTTCAAACTTGAAATTTCATGAGGTTTCAGATGCTGAAACTTGTTTCAAAAAGTTTCATGAAGTTTCAAAATTGAAACTTGAAGAAGTTTCATGAAGTCTCAAAACTTAAACTTGTAGTTTCAAAGTTTCATGAAGTTTCAAAAGATTTGTGAAGTTTCAAACTTGAAGTTTCATGAGGTTTCAGATGCTGAAACTTGTTTCAAAAAGTTTCATGAAGTTTCAAAATTGAAACTTGAAGAATTTTCATGAAGTCTCAAAACTCAAACTTGTAGTTTCAAAGTTTCATGAAGTTTCAAAATTGATACTTGAGGTTTCACAACTAAAACTTGTAGTTTCAAAAGTGCATTTCAACAAAAATCAAGTTTCACAAGTGATTTCAAAAGGGATCGTTTTTTTTTACAAAAAACAAGTCTCAGAACTAATCTCAAAAGGGATTAAAAAAATTTCAACAAAAATCAAGATCAGGGAGGTTTCCGAACCATTGCCTCCACACGCACCTGGATTACGCCCACTGTCACGCGTGCATGTTCGTAGCCAAACTCTTGCTTGCTCTCCACCTCCGCGTGCGCCAACTCCTAAATGGAATTGCCAACCCAGGGTGCCTCCTTCGTGCTAGCTTGCATACTGCTTGTGCACCGTGTTAGCTCAGGCCCGCCGCTGCAAGGCCATTCACACGCTCGCAGTCGTCATAGGGACCGAATCGAGGTGGCTCAGTGTTATATCTGCCACCACCGGCGATGAATCAGCCATCGACGCTCGACGTGGTGAGAGCAGGGAGATGGGATTGAAATTTTTAGGAGCGAAGCTTCATAAAGAGTCTCGTTGGTGGTGGAGATGGTATCCGTTTGGATAAAGATAGGGAAAGGAGGTTCATCAAACGGCTTCCACGAGATGCATCTGACGGTGATTTCTTATCCCATCGGTTGGGGTTAGTATTTCTCTTGTGATTTTTGCATCGGAATCGTATAGATTCTAGACCAAAATAAGAGTCAACTTAACGCCACTCGATGACCTCAAGGTGCGGCTAGCAAGCGATCTCTTCTTCACACGTTTCAATCTCCCATTTGCCATGTTCGAACCTATCACTACCGCCAAAGATACTGGCGGAAGTGGACACGCTCAGAATCAATAGCATGCCTACAAGACTGCAGTTTGTCGCTGCAAATAATATTAATTTATGGACCCAAAAAAATAGAAATGGAAAATTCTTAGTTATTTCCAATGACTCTCTACCAAACACAGGTTGAAAATTGGGCCTTGATCGCAACTCGCAATAGCATAGCAGTACTAAAAGAGTACTAGTATAAGAGCACGTGCTCCTGCATTTTTATATTAAAAAAACCAGCGTGAGTTTTGAAGCGGCTCGGATCAGATAATTGCACCGGCTTCAGTTGGCTCTTGTTCCGGTCTGACTACAGGTGCAGTACGTTATCCAGAGCCTACATGTTCATTTCATCAGGAACACATGGCGTGCAAGCACCGCCCAGATCTCACCCAATCACCCCAATCATATACTAGTACGAGTAGAATAGTACTAAAGTCATAGCACTCCGCATCCGCATCCGCATCCGCCGCAGGCTACTTAAGCGGTTAAGCCGTTTCTGCGTTTTTAACCGGCCGTGCGCCGGAGAAACGCTGGGCGCGGGTGGCGGCCGGGAAAAACGCTGCGCGCGCGGCCCACGCGAACGGCGAGGGCTAACCGGAACGTTTGGGGCCATGCCGATTCCCGGCGCGCGATCCGACCAAGTAGCGGTGTGCCGACCGGACCGCGCGCGCGTTCGTAGGTGTGCCTTGGCTCCTTGCGCGCGCCAGCGAGCTTAGTCACCGAGCGTTTAGCCACCGCGCGTGCAACGGGTTTTCAGTTGCATTGGTCACTGTCGGATACTCGGATCATATTACATTAGTATAGTAACTTATGTTTGGTGTCTGCAGCTGGTCTTGATTGGACTTTGGAGTGCAGCCCTTGCTGACATTTCAATCGACTCGACCCATGCACGAGTTTGTTTAGTTTTGTTGTTTTCTCTTGTCTTTTGTTTTTGGTTGCAAATTGAGAAGTTTATTTTGTCTTGTAGTATTGATGTGAATTACACGTGTTGTTCATATCGACCTGATATTTTACATGGAGGCGGTTCTATGAATTATGGGGGCAATTCATCACATCATATGCTATTGAATAATTTCGGAACTTTACTCAGATCTTTACAATATGACACTGATGTCTAACTAACATATGTGCTCTGAGCCTATACGTTAGCCTCATAATAAATGATATATTATAAATTACGTAGTTATTTAGTGACATATTATGATTTTTCTCGTGAATTAATGTCCACTTTTGAATGGATGTAAGGGCGGCCCCTCACGTGAGGCTATGCGTTTCTTCTAGTTTACATTTTCTACTAGACGTGTCCTTTGCTATGATCTCTCCTTTATGGCATGCTTAACTAGGAGAAATCAATGCGATCGAAAACGTACTTGTACTTTTGAGTTGACTTAGGTGCGTTTGTTTACCTGTATCAAGTGGTATATGTATGGATTGGTTTAAGAAAAAAGTTATTTATGTGTTTAGTTGCTTGAATAGAATAATCCTATCCTAAATGGTATGATATAAATTTGTGGAATATTCTCTATAGATGCTGAACCATTTCATTCACCAAAAATAATGAAATCACATGGTACAAAACCATCCTATCTCATTCAACTCCATCTCACAAACCAAACACACGCCCTTAAACACTCGGATCCTTTTCCCGATCACATAATTTTATTGGAAAAATACTTTGTGACTCAACAATCATGTCGTTAACACTACAACCGGCCTTCTCGTGTGATCCGGGTCTCTCCCCGTGTAGTCATTTGTTTGTTAATTACTAGTACCAAAATTTCATTTCCTGATGTAACTGCGGGGGACGCTTGCCCAGTGTGAACCTAATTGAGCCGAAACATTAATCAGGCAGTAGTATAATTAAGTACTCCAACATTGACATGGCTTTGTGGAGTTAATGGCACCACATGGCACCCAGCTTAAGGGTCCTAAGCTGAATTTAATTTGCCGCATCATCATCACATGAAAGGAACCAATGGTCCGAATTAGTTTATGAACAGTAACATGGGGGGGAGAAAGGGAGCGCTACACACAGCGCGGCGACAGGTGAAATAATTAGGGTGTTCAAGCAAGTCAACAAGCTAAAGCTAGCGGTGCATGCACCGTAACAAAACCGGGGAAAAATAATAGCTTACGGAAACCTGCAGTGCTCTCCATTGATATACGTGGTAGGGCTTGACTTACTCGACCACGGTCACGAAGGGCGACTAGTCTTCCTGTCCACGTCCTTCTTTTTGAACATGTGATTCTTTTTCTTTGGTAAAAGAGTGGCATGTGTCCAGCTTCTGATATGCCCACGTTTCACATCGCGAGTTAGCCGTTCATCGGTTAGCGAATTACTTACTACATGTCCTGTCAGTCAAAACGAAAAGAGTCGGCCATATCTAGTGCATCCCACACTACACGCACTCCTGTTCATCCTCTACGTAGAGCCTTGGCCAGGGCAAAATGTGCACAGGACCGTACCTGCTACTTTCAAACCACTTCGTGGGAAGACCGACCGCCAGGAGAAGCCGCGACTCCATTTCTTCTTCCTGTTTAGTGTAATTTCCAAATTCCAAGCTAGTCCAATCATGGGACGTCGAATATGCAGTATGGATGTGGGACAAGACGGGTGTGTGAGGTAATGTGGGCCAACAAAAGCTGCAACCTTTCACAAGTCCCAAAGCTTATAGCATGTACAACAGATTTATGTCAGTCGTTTATAGTCACTGCTATATAGAATTTTTATTGATATGGATGTCTACAATCTTGTAGTCGACTATAGCACCAAAAACAAGAAAAGCATTAAAAGATTATGCGTTCTATAAAGACAACTAAAACGATAGCAGCTGTCTGTACCATTGTATGAGCTATCTTTAGTGTTGTCTATAGGTGATATAGAAAGTTGCTATAGACAGCAGCTGTCTGTAACATTGTACATGCCCTTAGCCAGGGAGAGAATCGCAATGGCACCTCATCCTAACCGCTCGCGTTGCCTGAACCGTCCAACCTCTCACTTCACATACATCACACCGTGCTTGGTTGGCTTGGTGCGACGTCGTTCGCCCAGTCCGCCCGCGTTCAAGTCAGAGGCTCGGCATACGTATCTCATCTGGTAAAAGTTTTCTTCAGGAATAGTATATGCACACGTAGATATGTTTGGTGGTCAAAACGTGTGTCTGTGCTCCATGAGGTTCAGTCTCTATTCTAGATTAGACGTATGTTAAAGACGTATCCACGTCACGTGTGTGGGCGTGCGTGTGGTGTGCGTGCATGAGTATGTCCGTCGTGTACTTAAAAAAACATACATCACACCCCGACAGCAACCGGAGTAGCAAGTAAAGAGAAGAGACGGTGCAGAGGCATTTAGCACAATGGAGGTACAAGTAAATTATCTGTCTTTTTCTTATCAGCTTAGTCTTTTAGGTGAATTGGTTGGTGTATACAACTTAATATGGTATCAAAACCAATAAGTCTTATTTAAGACCCGGTTGATGTAATTAAAAAATAATTGCAGCCTAGTTCTATTCCATGTATTAGGTCTAAGAGAGTTATACGTTAGGAGAAGTGTCTAAGTATAAGTAAATTGTCCCCTTTTTTTATCAGCTTTAGCTTTTGAATGAACTGGCACAAGTGAACAAACACAGCACTCGCACTCGGACGTGGTCGTGGTCGCGATCGCGAAACCAAGCAGGCACCAATGCGTCCAAAGACGACGGGTCAAATTTAGTACCAGTACTACCAGTCTTCGGCCGATTCTGGGCCACAATTAATTCGATTCATTAACCATAACCGGCGCATTGCACAACATGGCGCCACCACGCCGAAGGTGCGCGACGATGATGAGCGAGACGAAGACATGTTTGAACCGGTCTACCGATTAACTACTGCGCCCATGAGGCCATGAGACAGCGAACCTGACCGTCCGAGCTCCCGTGCCGATGCCCACATGACATGGCTCGTGTGCTCATGGCTGGATGGGATCACGGGCCACCGGAAGGCGCGGCCGGAAGCGGAGGACCATCGGGGAGATGCGTGGATGAGCGGATTCTTCGCGCGCTGCCTCTTGGCTTGCTTCCATGCCATAGTTTTGCTGCGGACAACTGGACTCTACTGTCCACCAAGTGCAACAGAAAGTGCAAGTGGGCGCCCCCCAACCCAAAGTCTTCTTGGTGACTCTACTCCGTTTTAATAGTACTGCTCCACTAGTATATTTTTTTTTCTTCTCCACTTGCTCTTTTACCAATCCTCCCTTACAATATACTCCTAGTTTTCAACATTGTGTGTTTGAAAAAAAGGCAAAGCTGCAAACTGTAGCAACCCTGAATCCTGACGCAGTAGATCCTGCCACTAGTTTGGCTGGAGCACTACTGGGAAATATAGGACTGACAAAACGCAGAATTGTCAGGAAACTTTGAGCTTTTGCAGGAAATGCTCCCTGTTCGTGGACTTCCACTGTGTGATGTGAGCATACTAAAGAAGACGACCTCAAGCCAAAAATGTCTCCAAATAGTACTTGAATCGGAAGAGTTATCAAATTTTGACCACAATTATAGCTTCAGATCTTGTGTATAGTATTGCACAGAATTACAAAAAGACGTATTTATGAGCGCTGACGCACGAACAGTGGTCTAGGATCAGAAGGAATCAATCCGAACAGCAACCGAAGAAAAGGCCAAACGGAATGATACCAGAGGAAAAACGGTAAACCAGCCAGAATTAGGAAAGGAGCTAGAACAGCAAGCTCAAAATTAAGCTTAATTAATTGATTAATTAATCCATCTTTTCGGAGTTTCCGCGAGCTATCAAGAAATCGAAGCCAGAATCTAAAGCTCGGATTGTACAATCGCTCGCGAGTCGCAACTCCAAAAAAAAACTCCTTCCTTTCAAGAAGGGAGCAAAAATTACAACAGCAACGGCGGCGATCAAGAACAACAGTAAACACTTACAAAACTAGAACTGTGCAGAACAGTAAATCGAGAGCAGTAGCAGTAGTAGTACTCGTAGTCTCGTAGATTACTTCATAGCTGAGGCGCGCGCAAAGGTGGAAGCTTTGGCTCACTCGGACGGCGCCGCCGCGGAGGCGGCCATCCTGGGCGAGGTGACGGGGAAGAGCGGGAGCAGGCGCGGCCGCTCGGCGACCCTCGGCGAGGGGTGGAGGAAGAACCCCTTCTCGGCGATGGCCGCGCGCTCGGCCTCCTCGGAGGACGACGCCGGCGAGCGGTTGAAGGGGTCGCCGGCGAGCGGCGTGACCGGGCTGAGCTTGAGAGACGGGAAGTCCAGCACGCTTGGGGAGAGGATTTCCGGCGTGGCGACCTTCCTCGGCGACGGCGGCGCCCCCATCGCCAGCGGCGCGATCATCTTGAGGTTCTTGAGGCTGCTCCGCCGCTCGTACAACTTGAAAGCCGGCTTCTTGGGCCGGCACGGCCCGTTCGCCGCCTGGCTGCCGCCAACCCCGGCGCTGCTGTTGCCTGCGGTCGTCGTTGCCGTGGCGTTCTTGGAGGACTGCTCGGCGCCGGTGAGCATCTGGACGACCTGCTTGAAAGAGGCGGTGTCGGCCTGGACGAAAGTGGTGGGGAAGGGGGTGGTGTCGATGGTGCGGGGAACGGGCCTGGGGGATGGCGGGAGGCTGGGGTGAGGTTGGGCACGGTGGTGCGGGTTAGACGGCGAGGTGGAGGACGACGACGAAGACGAGGTGGAGGACGAAGGGGAGTTGGGGTCTTGCTGAGGCATGGGGAGGAGTTGCTTGATGGAGACCTCCATTGATGCTTTGTGTTTGTGTGAATGCTTGTGGGGTGTGTGGGTTTCTTGGGTTTTGGTGTTGGGGAAGGAGGAGGAAGAGCAGAAGAGGATTTGAAGGGGGAGGGGGAGAGGGTGGGGAGGTTAAGAAGACGAAAGGAGGGGGGAGGGGAGTTAGAGATGCATTGCTGTTGGTGTGAATGAGATTTTGGATGGATGCTTTCTCTCTCTCTCTTCTTTCTGATGACTCTCGTTTCTTTCTCTAAGGTCCTTTTTTTGGCCAGCTTTTGTTTTCTTTTCTTGTTGGGGTTTTTCAATTTTTCTTTTGTCTTTTTCCTTTGTCAATAACTTCTGTAGTCTGTAGTGCTGTGTTGGGTAGTGCGGTGGATCTATTTGTACACAGAACCTCATGGTTTCTCTAATTTGCATTTTGTCCCACTAGAGTTTGGTGTTCACATGATATATATTTTTAGACCTTTTATTTCGCATGGTATATGTTTTTTTTAAATAAAACTATCTTTCACAAATAACGCCTAGTAGCCTGCAGTAGTTTGCTGACACATTAAATATTCGTAAAAAGTTTCATGTTTGTGGCTATATATTACGATATAATTTTGTTTTTTTAATATAATTTTAATGCCCTTGATTAAAAATTCAGTTATATTTGGTATGCAACTATAATATCTATATATTATTAATCCACACCGTTATAAACTGCCCCACCAGAATAAGCGGTGTGTACCATTCTCTGTTTTTTTCTCGGTTAATGAGAGTTTCTAGTTATTTCCCTTTTGGGGATTATTGTGGGATTGTCCAGCCCTCAAATAGAATGAGGTGCTTTACATATCACTAATTGTTTGTCTCCATGTACATAGATATGGGTATAACATGAATATTAATTTTGTCGGGACTATTTGTATGTTCTTATAGTAGCTATATGGCTGTGCCTCCTATAAGCGTTAAGATGTAACCCAAAACGCAGAAAGACAGTTATCTTCCACTAGTTTTTTGGTATTTGAATCTGTTACTGTCATAAGATAATTATACTATGCAACTGTTTGCATCCAACAAAAAACTAGCCAAGTGCCCATATGTTGCAACAGATCTCAAATAAATATATATATTCTAAATTTGAAAAATCAATATGCATAAGGTAATTATCTTTGCATCTAAAAGTTGCATACAAAATTCGCATCCGATCAACATGCCACAAAGAGTCTTATCATAAAAAAAATGTGCATATGATCTAATTATCTACAGAAGATCTTTATAGTAATATATGTATATATACACGTATACACGTGTCTATAAAAGATCTTACCAACTCACGAGGTGAGGAGGTAGAAGATACACTCACCACCACCACAAGTCCTTTTTTATAACTAGTTCAATGTCTGTGCTTTACTACTGACAAATAAAAAGTCATATTTAACTCAGCACATCGAGTGTCATTGCACTTTGTGTAAGCCCACAGTTCTGCCATGGCACTCAGCTGAGCTCCACCCTGGCACATGTTCACTCCTTCACTGTCGTATCCAACGCCCTTGTGTCTGCTGCTGCGCCCCCACGTACCGCCTCTGCCCCATGCCCGATCTTCTTGGACACCCTCGGCTATGCCGCTACGCCACCACAAGTCCTACCTCCGTCCCATGCTAGATCTGCTCCGGACCATGGGCCGCACCGCTACACCCGCCCTGCAACACTGTCATCGCGTTAGCTCTGTCGAGACTGGAAGACGTAGCTTTGGTCGATGAATTAAAATCGTAATTTGTTGTGGAATTGTTAAGAGAGCTTATAAAGAGAAAAGGAAATTGTTGGGATAAGATTGTAGTTTGTTCGGATAAGATCTTAGTTTGTTACAAGTTTTTTAGGGAAGCTAATAGATAGAAGAGAAAATTGTGTGAGAGGTCCGCACAATATGCCTTGACATGTACCATAGAAAAAGACCTTGCTGTCGGTATAGCAGGGCTAGGGACATAGCTTGGTTGTGATACTTCCCATACTGGAGCTGCCAAACATGAAAAACAGTAGCACACATCAGTGACCAGATCGGAGATCAAAAATCTCGAAGCACAAAAGATCAACGAAGAAAAAAAACCCCAATTACAATATATTTATTCTATCTGCCAACACATCAGTTCAAAGAACATAAGGATTCATATTTAAACAACAAAAAAACCACGAGATGGTCAAGGGTAGAAGGGAAACCACCGGCAACAACCTCATCGCTGCATGCGAGGCCATGTTACGCTGGATCTTAGCGGTCACTTGCCGAAGGCGCTCATCCAGACCGACAACATACCGTTGGGTGGCATCCAGTTCAGCATCCTTGTTTGATAGCCACCATACTGTCGTCGCCGACGACACCATGCCTATTGGCGATGGTAGGGCTAGGACTCGGGCCACGGTAAGCACGGTGGGTGACGTCAATGACGAGCAGAACAGCACGGGTAGAAGATGGGCATGAAGTGGCAGGGGACATGAGGTCGCGGGAGGGCAGACATGGCAATGCAAGTCGAAGAAAAAGAAAGCCTTAGTAAGTCGCGGAGGTGTGTGGCGAGGGGAGCATCGATGTTTGGTAGTAGAGGGCACGTGATTCGAGGGTGACAGGCGACACTAGGAAGGTGCTGCGCTGCGAAGAGAATAGAAAAGACGTGTTTGTTAGGTCCATGTGGTGGCACCAAAATATTAGTGAGAGATAGAAAGTAGAGAACACATCACTCACCGTCACTATAGTTTTTTAAAGATGTAAAGAAATAGAATGTCAGTCTTGCATGCTTTGGAGCGATGAAAAGAAAAGTGAAATGAATAGAATAATAGAAACAGGTAAGTACAAAACGTATATGAAATTACCAGCAAAGTGGTCAAGCAATTAACGCGCGAATCCAAAACAGCAGCACCGGAGAAAACGAAGCGGGAAGAGTGCACCTTGCGTTAAAATGCAAGACCGAGATCCCAGAGCTCTACTACTTGGGAAGATGCTGTGGATTTTCCGGGCGAAACACGAGCAGCGCTTTTACTTTTTGGTACTTGCTCTCGTTCGTTTTGTCACAAGTTGGGAAGGGTCCAAAGATGCTTGTTGCGGGGGAAAAGGCTGGATGCGCGCATTGACTTGAATTTTTTTATTAATTATATTTTTTAAAAAAATTATTTTAAAGCTAACCCTCTACAAACTTTATTTCCAATTCTAATCTCTTTAATCACATCATCACCTATGACGTGATAAAATAACACTATCACGTCAGCCCATATCTGACCAAACTCTTATCACACCACCACCCATGGCGTAACAGTATTGTTTGATCACATTACCATCAGTGGTGTGATAAAAAGTGCTATTTTAGCAAATTTATTATATGATATGATAATATTATTTTATCATGTCATATATAATGGCGTGACCAACAGAGTTAGAATTAAAAATAAAATTCACGAGTAAGTTTAAAATTAAATTTAAAAAGTTAATTAATAAAAAAAGTTTCATTGATTTGGACAAGCGCCCCTATTGACGTAGCGGCTGGTGGGACACCCAATGATTCCTCTCCTGTCGTATCCTTAACTCGTACTATCTTTCTCGGGCTTCGCACTTTGCAGAATTCTTTGCTCCTGCTGTGCACATGGACTGGAAGTGTCAGTTCAGATAATAGTTAACTTTGTAGCGTAAGAGTCAGGTCATTCCGGTGAATACGTTGCTCCCGTCTATTCCGAAGCACCGTTTCGAATTTTATTATTAATAATATATATATATATATATATATATATATATATATATATGATTTCACTTAAAATCTCACTTTAAATACATAATCAGGGGGGAAAATGGCACACCGCTCAATTACTTTATAAATATAAAGGTCGTATATAGTTAAATAATACAGAGTTTATAATTTCATATATTTTACCATAGTCTAGCATAATTTCATTTATCAAAGGAGTAGTATTGGACTCGGCCTTCCGAATTGATTCAAACAAGTGGTCACTCAATTTTGATTTTTTTTATCGGTACCTGAATGATCGGAATAACGGAATGAACGGGATGAAATTTGGAATGGCGGTATTGACCAGTATTGAGGCGATCTGAGAATCAAGGCTACTGGTATGCGGTTTGAGTCTTGGGTATGGCATATTCAACCATTCCTACCGCTAGAATGGAATTGATAAGTAAGGTAAGAGCATCTCGTGTGCACTTTTATCGGTATCAAAAAGAGAAATACAGTTGGTACCAGAGTTTCACACTCAAGCAAATTTTTGAACCAAAACTAAGCAGGCATCCAGTACCTAAGCGGTGCCGGAACCAGGAGAATAAACAATGGGACGGGCCCACCTATCAGTAGTCCTTATTGCCCGCCCTGTCGCACCGACTCGCCAGGAGGGAAGTGTCGCCATGGCGCACCGCGCCGCTGCCTAGCTTGAGTCAAGGAAGCAGGTATGCATCTGCTCGCCGTAAGCCGAGGTAGTGATTTGACAGTTTAAGATTCAATAATTCTCCATTAATTAATGTAACTAATTATCTGTAATGATTATTATGGATATTGGTGCTCTTAATAGCCCTAGAAAATTCCCCTAGTTGTTAGTATTGTCAGTGCTTTAGAACCGATCTTATGTATGATTGTTTGATTCGGGGGGTCTCTAAGATTGATCACGCAGAGAGAACGACACAGGAATTTTATACAGGTTTAGACCTTCTCCGGAGAGAATAACAACTCTACTCCTGTGTGGCTATATTGAGTGCGCTGGTTACAAATCAAGAGAAAGACTAAAGTCTAATGTCTTGTGTTCTTGATTATCCCTCTTCCTGTCTCTGTCTGTCTGTAGCCTTTATATAGTGTGCGAAGAGGTGGCCATTTCTCCAGGCTAAGAGGCGCCTCATCATTTCATATAATGGACACGTTGATGGTAGTTATTACTGGAGTAGTAACCCCTCCACGTCGCCTGGTAGTTATTGTCAGAGACAGAGGCGTATTGCGTGCAATTATTCTAGAGAATAACAACGTATATTAACTGCTTAGAGTCCCTAGTCGATTGGGCCTACTTGTTTGCAAGCTTCGTCGATTATAGGATGGTCGCAACTGACCTGGTCGTAGAAGAACTTACGACCATATGGTGGTCGTAGAAAAGCTTACGACCATGAGATGCTCGTAGAAGAACTTATGACCATGAGGTAGTCATAGAAGGACTTACGACCATGAGGGTGGTCGCAGAAGGACTTACGACTGTAAGGGTGGTCGCAGAAGGACTTACGACCTCTTGGCTAGCTTCTCCCTTATAAACATTAAGGGGTATACCCAAGAACCATACGATGACATTATCATCTATAATAAGAATTACATATAAATAATTAAATGAGGATTATTAGATCCTCATCAAGTATCTACATCGGCCAGAGAAGATTATGATCACTTTATGGTCGTAAGGTCTATTACAACTACTTTATGGTCGTAAGGTCTATCATGACTACTATATGGTCATAAGGTCTTTTACGATAAAGTTTGCTATGATCACCTTATGGTCGTAAATTTTTCTACGACCAGGTCCACTCGTGACCACCTTATAGTTGATAAAATCCACAGACATGTGGACCCTATCGACTAAGAACTCTGTACACTATGCTTATTTACACGTGGTAGCCAATACACATGTTGTTTATGTCTGACATAACTGCATGTAATTATCTTTATCTCTGGCATAACCGCATGCCTAATGTGTAGGAGAATGTCTCTCTGACAACAACCGTAACCAACGTTCACATTCAAGTAACCGTCAAGTCGTCTCCTAATACACAGTAACTGACACCCTTTCTTGGACTATATAAAGGGTAATAGCAGCAGACAAAAGGGAGGATCCAGAGATTCAAGACACTCATGAGCCATTAGACTTAGTTTTGGTGGCTTGTCTCACTTGTATACACATTCAATACAAGAACGCATGAGTGTGATTATTATTCTCTTTAGAGAAGACCTGAACCTGTCTAAAAACCCCATGTCTCTTCTTGTGTGATCTCAAGTATTCTGTTCCCATCACCTATATCATAAGATCGATTGGAAAACATCGACAACGAGGAAGCAGAATCTTGGTGGAGGTATCCCGTCACTGTCGGATCTTGGTGGAGGCTGATGACGAGGATCTAATAATCCTCAATTAATTAAGTTATTTATCTGTAATGTTTACAGATAATAATGTATTTTATATAACCTTCAAAAATACCCCTCAATATTAACAATGAGGGAGATCATACACACCCAGTGACCGTAAGATATTTTACGACTACCCTATATGGTTGTAAGTTCTTCTACGACCACCTATTAGTTGTAAGTCATACCACAACCACCTTATATGGTCGTAAGTTTTTCTACAACCACATATTAATCGTAAGTCCTACTACAATTACCTCATGGCTGTAAGTCTTACTATGACCAAGTCATCTACGACCACCCTATGGTCGATAAAGCCTACAGACATGTAGACCCAATCGACTAGAGACATTTGTGCACTGTGTTTAATATACGCAATAGTTAATATGTGTCGTTATTCCTGAGATAACTGCACGTATTAAACCTCTGTCTCTAACATAACTGCAAGGCGACGTGGGGGGATGCGTTTCTCACAACAACTACCCTTAAACGTGCGCATTGCATCAAACAACAATGTGCCTCTTGACGTAGACAACTATGACCCCTTCATGCGTTATATAAGGAATAAAGTCGGTGGATAGAGGCAAGAGGGACATACAAGAAGCGAGTGACAAGAAGATTAAGCCCTAGCTTTAGTGACTCCTTGTTGTAAACGCAATCAATACATCAAACACATGAGTATGGTTATTATTCTCTCAGAAAAAAGGCCTAAACCTATATAAAATTCACGTGTCCTTTTCTATGTGGTTTCGCTCCAGGAGAGATCCCAGCATTTATTCATATGATCGATACTAAACCATCGACAGTTGGCGCCGTCTGTGGGGATACTTCTGATTTGTCCTTTCCTATTCGACAAATTGTCTTCATTTTTCAACCGTGATGCTTTCATTTCAGGAGAGTAGAATTGGGAGAATTGGTTCGATTTGGCAGACTACGTAGAACTTGACATTGATGCCTGCTACGAGTATGAGCAAAGCATCATTTCGTATGATGACAACATTGTTTCTAGGGATCTTTCACCAGACCTAGGAGATCATGCCACAGACAAGGTTGATGAGGGAGCTCTCTCCTCCATGACATTACGCCCAGATGAAGAACCAGACTCCTCAAAGGGCAACGGTCCATCTGACCAGGGTTAGGATCGCGCCACGGCGAGTGCAGAGCACAACAAAGGTTCTCCCTCCAAATGTTCAAGCATGTCTGAGGCCATCTGATCTAGCACAACAAGTCCTAGAATCCATGATTTTGGGACTCAATAAACACCTTATAACCGTCACCCTTCGGTTACCCCCACAAGGTGCATTGTCGAGCCAGCTTCACTTGCGGATTCGACCATACCCCTGCAGGGTTCACCTTCAGTCGGGGACGGTTATAACCCAGAATTCCCCTTCCTAGAGGGGATTGCCTTAAGTCGCAAGGCGCTGTCTTTCGACTACTCCTCGAGCCAGGAGGACTCAGACGCAAGTGGGAATAATAGCATCCAGGAGGTCTTTATCATCTCCTCAGATCCTAATCTCTCTCCAAGAGGTAGGGCTGGGGTTGCTTTCCATCACACAGTCACTTCGGGCTCTCGTGGTGATGGCGAGAATGCCTCTGGTGATGATCAGGATCTCCACATTTATGAGCATGGCCGAAATACTAGAAATGATCGCTCTCCATTGAGGTACGCTTCAGCTGACTCAGACGTCGATGATCTTGAAACCATTTGAAGAAGAAGAGTTGTTACCCAGAGGTCCTTACCTGAGCGCATCTAATACCAGTCAGCGTAAGCTCAAGTACTTCAACAAATCAATGACCAGGTCGAAAACCCGACTCAAGAGCTTGGACAAGCGCCAGGCTACGACCTCTTTGCTCAAGAGATCGCACGAAGATTTTGAGACACGATAGTTAGGCTCAAGCAAACTCGACAACACCATACTGGTAGTCATATCGGGACAACTCCATCGAACGCCAGTCGTTCGGATAACTCCCCTCGTGGAGAATGACAAAACAACAGGTCTGGTCGATCTCCTAACCATGACCCTAGCTAGTCGGTGGAGAGTCCCACAAACAGCTGGTGATCGACAAACTCCTAGAGGAGGTGGTCGTTCACCACTTCTTCCAAGAAATCTACACCAGCAGATGGAGCACGAGGAGTATTAACCTCATAGGGCTGACATATGTGATAGATCAGGCCCACTTACCACTAGGTATCATCGAGTATGATCTCTTGGTGATGTCAACCCTTCTTTCCCGCAAAGAAGACGTCATGATATTATTACCGGATGTCAGGCATTTTCGCCTGACCTTCGAGCAGTTCGCTGGCCGATCCGGTTCCAACTAGGGATGGCAATCGGGCGCGACGGGTACGGGTATTGCTCACCCATACCCATGCCCGCGACCCTAATTTTCCCCACAAGCATGCCCGCGAAGGACGACGGGCGAAGAACCTCGCCCATGCCCGTCGCTCATGGTACCGTCGCCCATGAGCATGCCCGGTTCCATGAAACAGTACCCATCGCCCGCGGGTACCCATCGCCCACGGACATACTCATCACACATAAACAATGCACACATCAAGTTCATTTCAATTCACATCAATAGTGCATCACACATTCAACAACTAAGAAATTTCTTTACGTCTTGGTCTGTTATATTGACATCGACACGGGCTTGGTCGCCTACATCGAGGTAAAGAACATGTGAGATACTACCAACTTGTAAAGTGGCAATGATTATGTTATACTATAATACTCATCCTTATGCACGCAGACCACGGACTAACAGATTACGATCGCAAAGCCTAAAGCGAATACAATGAAGTCTCGAAGAGACTATGTATTCTTGAGCTGCGCAGAATGGTTCTCATCTTGAAGAAGAAAGCGAGAACACACATCGGAAATTGAGAAAGACTCCTTTCACAATCTCTCCACGATCATTGGTGTAAACAAGCCTCTTGACGCACAATGAGACACAGAGATTAATAACAAAGCACAAGTCACGATCCATTTCGTATTTCCACCATCGGTATATATGCATGCAACAAAATTAGCTAGCGAAATTTGGCCGACGGTCTTGGAGTCGCCAAAGTCACCGAAAGGCTGGCTTTGGCGATGGAGTATAACCTCACTTGTGCGGCTTGTCGTTCTTGTCGGCGCCATCGGTGATGACACCAATGGATGCCCTCTCATGCGGGATCTCCCTGCAAAAGCCAAAGGACATAAGTTATTAGCTCTTACAAACACACATGATTGGATACCGTGAATTATCTCCAAACGGTTTGATCGTAACAAGGAACAATTTAGGAAGAAGTAAATCAAGAATTGACAAGAGCTAGCCATCGGTGATCAAAACTAATAGCACGATCAAAGAGTTTGAAACCAAGAAGTGATTATTACCCTCGTGCGAAGACCGGTCGTGGCGGTGATCTTGGTGTTGAGGAGGCACTTGTCGACGATGGCTCCTTGGGCTGTACTTGTTGGTGACGACCCCTCGTCCCGCTTCTTGGAGATCTTCTCCTTCTTAGCCGTGCCTGGCAAGGCGTCGGTGGTGGAGACTGCGCCCCAGATTTAGGCCCGGGCATTGCGGGGGTTGTACGTCTTCTTGGGTAGGAGAGGAAGCGATGGGAAGTGAGGCAGGGAAGGCGAGGGCTTGGCGGAGGAGGAGGAGGGAGGGAGACACCTTGGCGATTCTGGGCCATGGCGAAGCAGTGAGCTAGGCTAGGCTAGGCTAGGGTGTAGGTGTGTGGAGGCTTAAGGCTTAAGGCGGATTGGGTGGGAGGAGGAGGCCGGGGGGCAGACCAGCTGAGGCGGTTCGCCAGAGGAGGCCACCGGCGTTGAGGAGGCAGCCAACAGGCGGCGGTTCACCGAGGAGGAGCACGGAGGAGGTGGCCGTGGCAGAGGACGGTGGTGGCCGGGAGGAGGGCGGCTGGCTGGAGGAAGACTACGGACGGAGACGCCGGGTGCGGTTGGCCGGGAGCCAGGAGGAGATCTGGAGGAGATGGGAAGTTCGAGGTCAGGTGGCGGTGGGGTTTGGGGGTGGGTGGTTCTATTGTGAACTTAGTCCTTGACCGAGCGGAGCGACTAGCGAGGATAGGGTTTTATGTACAGTATTTGTGGTCCCACGTGTCAGTGTAAGATAGCGGGTAATCGGGCGAAGCAGGTACGGGTGGAGCTTACCCATGCCCGCGCCCATTTACCCGATGGGTAAGGAATTGTGCCCGTTTTTATACCCGTGGGCAAAAAAAAGACGCCCATACCCGCCTCCATTAGGGTATTCGCCCACGGGTACACGGTAATCAGGCACAATTGCCATCCCTAGTTCGAACCAGTAAACATGGAGAAGTTTGATGGGTCATAAAATCCCATCAAATTTCTTCAAATCTATACCACCGCAGTTTGAGCAGTAGGAGGAGGAGAGCATGTCATGACCAACTACCTTTCTACTGTGCTCGAAGGATTTGCTCGGTCGTGGCTATTGAATCAACCACAAGAGTCGATCTATTCATGGCGGCACCTTTGCGACCTACTACAAACCAATTTCTAGGGCACTTACAACCACCCAGGAAAGGAGGACGACCTGCACAGAATGCGACAGGATTCTCACGACACCCTGTGCCAATTTATCAGGCGTTTTAGTCAGGTTCGCAACTCAATTCTTTAAATTTCTGACTCTTCTGTCATCAGAGCATTCAAGCAGGAAGTACGCAATCGAATGATCATGGAGGATATCACTCTAAATCCTCCGGCCACCATCGCCGAGCTCGTTGAAATGGCTGACCATTATGCAACTGCTACAGAAGCGGTCGAGTGGAATTGCACGATTGATCCTGATGATAAGGACACTCAGATAGCGGACGAAGGCAGCAAGAAGAAAGATAAAAAGACCAGAAAATCCAAGAGCAAGACTAAAGGCCAATAGCCTCATGTCAAAAGCTCTAAGGATATCTTATCCCTGAGCGAAAAGGAGCCTCAGAGTTCCAAACCATACAGCGATTGGAGCAAAGGTAAATGCCTCGAACGGAAGATCGACAAGCCTAGGTGGTGTCCTTTCCACAAAAAAGGATACAACCTTCACAACTGCCGAGTTTTTCAACAGAAACTCGAGGATTATTACTCCCGCAAAGCACCGCTTCCTACACTTGAAGAGGTGGAACAAACGAGTGGTCGAAAACAGTCGGATGACGCTGAGGAGATGTCATTTCAAGATCCAAAACACACCATCAATCAAATCTATGGAGGATCTTCAGCATATGAGTCGAAACAATAGCTCAAAGCCGTCAAACACGAGGTAAATTCCATCGATCCTCCTCTTGTCAATAAAGTACCAAAGTGGTCGGAAATAACCATCTCTTTTGAGAAACGTGACTGTCCGATTCCTTCTACTCAACCTGGTCGTTTTTCGATCCTGGCCGAGCATACCATCAACAACCGTCGAGTCAATCGCATGTTAGTTGATGGTGGAAGTTCATTAAACATACCCTTTATGAGTGCCCTAAACGAGATGCAAGTTTCCAGGACAAAGGTCAAGCTTGTATGGTACTCATTTCATGGGATTATACCAGGGTCTTCGGCCAAACCTATTGGTCAAGTTTCCCTTCCTATTACGTTTGGGTCACTAAACAATTTCAGAACGGAAAAAATCTCCTTTGGTGTGGTCAATTTCGACACAGCATATAATGCTATTCTTGGTCGACCAACTCTGGTACGATTCCTAATGACTGCTCATTATAGTTATCAGTGTCTTAAGATGCCAGGTCCTAAAGGAATAATCACAGTGCTCTGTGATAAAAAGATAGTGCTTACATGCAACCGCAAAAACCCTTGAGATGGTTGGCCAAATACCAATTCGAGAAGCAAACAAAGTGCACCCTTCGACCAAGCAGTCGAAGTTTAAAATTGCCCCAAAGCCGAATGGCCAAGTCAAAGAAGTTCCACTGAATAGAGAGGAGCCTTCAAGGACCATTCGTATCGGGGTCGCTCTCGTCACCTTCATCCGAGCAAATGTAGATGTCTTCGCGTGGCAAGCATCCGAATTGTCCGGAGTGTCAAGGAGGTGATCGAGCACAGGCTAGGTCTACGGCCTGACAAGAAGGCCATAAAATAAAAATTATAAAGATTTGCACCTGATCGATGCGATACTATCAGATCAGAATTGGACAAGCTACTCAAGACAGGGTTTATAAAAAGAGGTTGATCGCCCGGAGTGGTTGACCAACCCTGTAATTGTTAGAAAGTATAATGGTAAATGACGTATGTGTATAGACTTTACTAATCTAAATAAAGCTGATCCAAAGGATGATTTTCCCCATCCTCATATCGATCAGTTAGTTGATTCCATTGCTGGTTGTGAAATATTAAGTTTCCTAGATGCATACTCTGGTTTCATCATATAAGTATGTGTTTAGATGATTAAGAAAAAACCCGTATTCATTACACCATTTGAAACATTTTGCTACGTCAAAATACCATTTGGTTTAAAAAAATACTGGTGCTTCCTTCCAACGCTTGATGCAAAAGTCCTTCCTGTTGAAGTTTGAGGGCTATTTGGTAATTTCTCAATTAGAGAAAAGAAGAAATAGATAAAGAAAATAAAAAGGAGATGGGGACGGCGGGGTGGTAATAGACTGGAGACTTTGTCTCTAGCCTGATTTGAGGGCAGTGCTAGGGATTGGGAATTTTCCCCTTTTCTCTCTAGCGGTGGCCCGAGCGGCGATTGCAGGAGGGTCGGGCGCTATGCACACCGGTCGTTGGCAGTGGCGGCTCAGCTGGTTCCCCTCCTCCTCGTCTTTATATGGCGGCTCCTCTGCTCTCTCTTGGATTCACCACCAAAACCGAGTGAGTCCTCCCTTTTGGTTCCTCCTCTTTTCTGATTTGGCTTCGATCTTGGGTTGGTTGGTGTGCTGCCATGTTGGTCTTGGCTCCATCGGCAACAAGGTCCACCTTGCACACTCCGATTTCTCTCTTGCGCTATCTCCTCTTGTGAGTGTGGAGTGAGGGATTTTTGGGTCTTGATTTGTTTGCTTTGGACCCAGCCGGCGCTTGGGTGATTTGGGTGTGAATACCTCGAATCTGTGGAGGTCTCTTGCTCTACAGGTGCATTCAGCCAGTGTATATTAGGGTGGTTCTTGTGTGGCATCACCTGTACCTTGACTTTGCAATTAAGTGTGTCCCGGATTGCAAATTGGTATTGTATTACCGATGACCCCGTCCGTTCAAACACGACATAGATTTAATTGATGTATTTGCATCTCTTTAAGTCTCTTTTCCTCCTTCATAGCATGTTTCACAAGATTTTGCAGACTACGAAAATATTCATCTTGAAGTGCAGTAACAATCTAAAAATTCAAGCCTTCTTTGAAGTATTTCTTTTCTTGATATACACTAGTGATATTGGCACCGTGCATTGCATGATTCAGCTCAATATAGTAATTTTGGACAACTTTACATATTTGTGTAATGCTCTGCACGTGGCGTAGTAGTTCCCGCTCATGATAGGATGGAACAAATTCTCTTTTCATGGCCCTTTTTAAATAGACCCGAGATGTAATGAATCGTTTCTCACTTAGTTGATGCCACCAACTAGAGGCATAGTCATTAAAAAACATAGTGGTCACTCTCACTTCCTTGGCTTCTTATTCGAACTTCTGGGATTCAAGCTCGAACTCCATGTCTTGTACCCACTCAAGATACTCCTCTAAATCATTACTACCATAGAATGGAAGATACGTATACTCGCGATCTATCATTGTTAGTAGCAAAGCAAAGAATATGTATGTATGTGTATGTGTATCTTTCAAACTCACTCATCTTACCAAATCATATTCTTACCCTTCCGAAGTTAATTGAGGTGACAAACTCACACTTGATAGTATAGGTGAGAACAATGTGATAATTGAGAGAATTCAAGAGCAAGTCAAAACATGACAACAGATGTTTATGTATAGCTTAGTATGGATACCTACTTAATATAAAAATTCTAGATATTGTAAAGCTAAGTAAATATCCAACTAGAATACAATGCCTAGTTGCTGATCACAAAGATATAAGTGAAAATCAAAGCAACTCACACGCAAAGATATTGGAACTTAATGCAATCAAGGAATGAGCTATGCAAGATATAAGTGAAGAACCAAATAGCTCGTATTGCACAAGTCATAGAAAGACGCTAGCTAGTTGCAAATAATGAAACTAGGGCACAAGATTGCACAAAATAGCGATATTCTAACAATTGAATCAAGAATGAGTGGGGATTTTTGCTCAAGTTTATGGTTCGGCCTTGCACTTTCTTTTTTTCCTTTTTCTCTTCTCTTTTTTTAACTATGGCCAGAATATGTGTTCTAACAAAATGAGCAAAAAAAATCTTTCCCACCTTTGATCTTTGAACAATTGCAAGAACACAAATATTAATATGCAGCCCTAAGCAACGATTTAGCAAGTCTTAAATAGGTTCAAAGTATTCGCAAAGGATTGAAAGGTTCACAAAAGATAAATTGATGTCTCACTTCTTTTTGTGTTATTTTTGGGTATACTGTAAGTTTGAAAAGCAGTAGACTCTCCAAAGCCTAACGGTAAATCCTCGGAAGCAATTAAATGACAGAGAGAATGATGGGCTACCATAGGATTGTAGTCCCAGCTACATACTGTGTCGTCGGGGTTGTACTGTAGCCGCGTCTACCTCATCACCAATCCTTGCTTGCCCTTACATCTTGTAGCATGTCAAAGCAAGTGTTCTATTCCACCTGTAGACCTCGCAGACTATTCATTGTGACAATTTTTGCAAATAGCATATGGTACCTTATTTCCCTGTGCGTTTGGCTTGGTTGTTCTGTCGAAATTCTCACACACTCCCGATGTAGACGACCTTGACCTCTTTGCTCCGGTGGTCACCGACGAAGATGCTGCCATGGAGTCTGATGACGGAACTCCGCCTTGCCCTTCCACTAACAACTGTGGTTGGTTTGAGACAGTCACAACCTCTATGGATGCAACTTCCTCCGGTGAAAGTCCGTAATTACCAAGAGCAAAGCTATCATAATTTTACATAACGAAAACTGCAAAATTAAAACTAACAATATTATGACTTTCATCTTAGCATAACAAATACTAAGAATGAAAGTATGCAAAAATAGTATTATATCTCTTTTGCTGACTTGCTGCCAGACATTGAATTTTCCAAAAGTTGGCACATATTTTTTGAATTTTGCCAAATTATCTCACAACGAATTTGTATTTGCGCAACAGAATTTCAAAGAGAAATTGAGGAATAGATGGGTGCTGAATGAGGGGGAGTATGGTGGCTATTTATAGAAAAAAAATTGTAATTTTTTTTAATTTGTTTTGCTATTTTAAAGCCCCAAACGGTCAAAAACAGTCCAAAAACGCCCAACGGGCAGATTCCCCCTAAGCCGTGATGTGCTAGGCGCGGCCCACTTGGACCTCCCTCTTTTCTCCCCCTGCCGCATGCCCCTAGGCCGCCTTCACTGTCGCTTGCCCCCTACTTTGCCTCTTCACTCCGCCTCCTCACCACTCCCATGGCCGCCCTCCCGGCCTCACTCCTCCGTGTTGGCCCGCGTCGCGCCGCCTCCCTGCACCTGCCCCCTCTTGGCCTCCTCCTTCTGCGCCGGCCACACCCCCTGTCCCTTCCTCCCTCTTCCCCCTTCACGCCGCCTCACCACCCCACCGTCTCCTTCATTTGCTCGTGGTTGGTCGCCGCCTCCTCCTCCACTCGGCCACGGCCCGTCCCTTCTCCTCTTCTCCTCCGTCTGACCTCTCCCCCCGCCTCCTCCCTCTTCTCCCTCGGTTCGTGGTCGGCCAAATCCCTCTTAGCTCCTCCTTTTCTCTTCCCCTCACGTCGCTTTCGCAAAGAAGAAGCAACCTAACACCTGCGTCCTCCTCCTCCTTGATCGCGCCGCTCTCTGCCGTCGTCGGTCTTCCCTCTGGCCTCTAGGCTTCCTCCCCTCCTTCGCATCGGGCCAGATGGGCCATGTCGGGCTCGTGCCATGTCTGGCACGGCCCAACACTGTACGGGTCGTGCTGGGTCGACCCACCGTACTGGGATGCTAGCCCAAGCACGGCCGTGCTTTCGTGTCGTGCCAGCCCGGCCCGTGTATTGTGTGGACCATGTCGTACTTAGGCCAGACCAACACTTTCGTTCCTCGGATCGGCCTAAAGGGCACACCCTATCTCACCACCTCTAGAAGCATCCAATTCCCGTTTTAACGGCCACGAGAGCGGCAGGACGCTATTGACTATTCTCCCCACCGGCTTGGCGGGTTCTCTTGAGTGGCCGCATGGTTCAGCCCGATCGATGAGGCGCACATGAAACGAGCACGCGCCAATCGCATGAGAATCATGGGAAAAATCATGGGAAATGATGTTGTTGGCCACATCTCGCTACAAAAGTACTATGGTCATAGTTAGTATAAGTATGAGTATTTTCCATCAAAAAGTATAAATATGAGTGGCTTGGTGAACGACTATGAAATAGTAGGGGGATCCACTTCAACCGTATCGGGAATGGATTGAACGCCGTTCTGAGCCATCGAATCACACCATTGAAAGTTCAAAGTTCAGATCAGGACAACGATACAAACCACTTTTCTCGCAGATTTCCCCAAAGTAATTGATCAGATCTGCAATTTTTTACCCAGCATGCAACACCAGTTACTAGTTACTGTAGCCATCCAGTCTGTGCCGTGTACCTGGCTGGTCACCAGGACAGCTCGTGATATCGCGTTAGGACGTAATCGGAGGAATGACACTCCGTTCGTGACGCACTGAAAAATGACATCGCGAACACTAAAAAATTAAACAAATGACATCGCCACTAGTTACTTCCATTTCCAGATTTTTTTTAAATATAGAAACTTAGCTTAAAAAATTATCAATTTTTTTAGCCTCCCAACACAGTTTAATTGCTTGTTTATTTTTTAAAAAAAACTTTATCGTTCGATTTTGTCTCTAAAGTTCATTTAAATATATTGTTTGTATGAATTTTTTAATATAGAAAATGAGGTCTAAACATTATGAATTTTTTCAGGCTCCTTACAAGTGGACTTGATTGTATAATTTTTCTAGAATTTTTACAAAATTAATTAATTTTGTAAAAATTCTAGAAAAATTACACAATCAAGTCCATTAATGTAAGGAGGTTGAAAAATTATAATGTTTGAACCTTATTTTTATATTAGAAAATTCCTACAAACAAGATATATTTAAATGAATTTTAGAGATAAAATCGAATGTATAAAGTTTTTTAAAAAAATACACAAGCAATTAAAAGTTTTAAACTCTATAAAAAATTGATAATTTTTTAGTTCAGATTCTATATTTAAAAATTCTAAAATAAAATGGCTGCATGATGTCATCCGCCTAATTTTTTGATATTCGCGATGTTATTTTTCAAATGTCACAATGTAATATCATTTTTCCAATTACATCTTAACACGGTGACACTAAGCTAATTTTCCCTATGGTTATTCGGTGTTGCTTCATGTGGCTCGAGAAGGCCAACCTTTTTTCAGCGTTAAGTGCATGCGTAACTAACCCCATCCCATCGAGACCACCAATTGAAATACTCCAGATTTTCAAGCTGGCAGAAAGATACTATCAGCATTGGCTTCGATGCCCGCACGATCGCTACCTTAACGATTCAAATCGCTTCTCCATTTCTCCTCTTATTCCTCTCTTTTCAATGCGTATCGACAAAACTTGGGGAACCCGGTGGCTGAGCGGGGCGCGTGGTCAGCCACGGCGCGCTCGGCCAGTGGATGCAACGTCGCGTGGCGAAACAGGAGAGAGGGACGTCGTGACGCCGCGGGGGGCCGGCCGCGCGCGCGTAACCACGAAAGGCTGTGGCGCTGCCGAGCGCGCGCCCACCGGCCGAGGCGAGAGATCAGAGATGTGCGAAATTCCCCCGTGCCGGGCCGGCTCGGCACGGCGCGCGCTCGCGGTCGCCGCCGAAATCTATAGCCCCGGCCCCCGGGTCGCTTTCGCCGAGATAATCGTTGCCCCCCGCCAACGAAACGTGCCAGCGAGAAACCCTGGTCAAACACTCCACCACGCGGTCTATTATTCGCCCACTTTTGGCCTTGGAGTGCACTTCAGCTTCAAACCAATCCCTTCCAATAATGCAGTTCGGTCGCTTGGCAGGCTAGCTCCTCGTGGCGATGGATGGCACCTCATCGTTTTCTAGTTTGGGAAGTGGGAACACTACATGAGGGAGTAGCATTTATGCTCATACGGACATGCCGTGTCGGTACCATGTGTATCGATTGTAGGTTGTTTTCAAGGGCGTGTTTGTCAGTGGCTTGCGATCCAGGATCAAACCATGGTGGAGCTAGTAGTGCGAGCTTTTCGCTTTGATGTCTCCAAACAACTATGGCTTTGCTGGTACTACAGCTCAAGGAGAATCAATGTAGGTGTCCAGCATATTTCCTTCTGTATATCCTTCTCTTTGTTGCAGTATGTATGTCTGGTAGTTCCATATATCACAGTGAGCGGTGGAGTTCAATTCTGTGTACATGTTTTCCTTCCTTTGGTTTCAACTGCTCCAAGCACCACGAGTTGTCTAAAACAAGTGGAGAACTTTGTTGGATGGTGTTTCCGCCGTCACTTTTAGCTCACCCTGCACACTTCTCTCTCTCTCTCTCTTTTTTTGAGAGAGAGAGAGCTATCTACCTAGCGGCATCATGACTGAGGGAGGGAGAGTTGCCTCGGAATTTTTGGCATTTCTAGTCCCTGATTTTTTTATTTTTAAAAATAGCCCCCTTAAGCCATAATTCGCACATTTAGTCCTGTCAGATGCTGCATCGATTGCCGTTCGGCCTTGCTGCAGGACACCTTGACCGGTGCGGCGACCTATTGCCCTCCGCCGAAAGGTATTTTGGATTTTTGTGGTTTTCGTTTTTTCCTTCCTTTACATCGCGTCGTCGTCACGTCGCGTCATGTCGCATCTCGTCTAGTCATTCGTTGTCTACTTTTCATGCCTATTTAAGGGAGGAGAGCGGCCGACGATTTTTCATAAGCCGAATCGTTCGTTCGTTCGTTCGTTAGATTAGCTAAACAAATTTCGATCGTTCATTCGCTCGCCCGCGGTATTTAATACTTTTGTTATTGCAATTTTTAGCGTTAAGTACTTACTTAATAATGCACATGCATTATATCAGTCGCAACTGTTACATGCATAATTACTGTCAATCTGTCATGTAATGTATTTGCAGTAATGGCATGTAATCTACCACCTAAATGAATTCACTAATTATGAGTTGATCTCTATTTGTAGCAATGGCACGTACTCCACCACCCCTACTTGAGGAGGCATAGGACGTCCAGCAACGTTGTCATGCTTGGATCGGTGGCGATGGACTGCCAACCCTGGTGACATGGGGACCGAGGGAGACCTGGCCGTTGGACGACCGATATGTTGGGAAAACCGTCGATGCTGGTGATTGCATTCACCGCATCTTGAACATGGGCGTAATCTCTGATTGACGCCTCCCTTCTTTCCACCCTAGTTGATCGTTGGCGACCTGAGACCCACACGTTCCACTTCCGGTTTGGGGAGATGACTATGATACTGCAAGACATCAACTTCATTACCGGCCTGCCGTTGCGAGGTCTTGCAGTTGTTCCCCCTCCGAGGTCGCCGAATTGGAAGGCGTGTCTCAGCCATCGCTTCGGGCAGCCTATCCTCGAGAGGTGTAAGGGCGTTCCACACGCCTGGCTGCGACGATTCATGCATTGCCCAAATGACACAACGGAGGAGGTGGTTCGATGCCACCTAATTGCATATTGTTGTTTCTATTTGGGTGGGTCATGTTCCCTAGCACGCAGGGGAACACGGTGTGCCCTAGTTACATTCACCTTGCGGAGTCCATCGTGGGCTCCGACGATGAGGATGTGCCGCGATACAGTTGGGGTTCAGCTATATTATGCACTACGTACCGCGGCATGTGCGACGCTTCGCAGCGTCACACAGGAAACAGAGCCCATGCTCTCAGGTTGCCACACGCTGCTACAGCTATGGTCGTGGGAGCACTTCGCGGTCGGACGGCCGTACTTCCGCTCCGCAGTCCACCCTTACCCGCGCACAGAGCATTTCTATGGTGGGGTGGACGACGAGGATCCTGTGGAAGGCCCGACCATGGGATCCCGATGGACTGTGGCAGTACTGGGGTGGGTTAGGGAGAGTGCGCGTCGCATATACCCCGAGTTCCACAACGAATTCGAGGCCCTGCATGAGGACGACATAATATGGGCTCCTTGGAAGGATGCCTTCGTGCGGGACATGGCGCCCAACGGCTTTGAGCTTGCTATGCCACCAGGATGCGTCGTACTGGAGGACAACTTGTCATTTGGTGTTCTCCCACATGGTTGAGTCCTACAACCCGCAACAGGTGATGATGCAGTTCCAGTTGCACCAGGAGACCCCCTTGCTCTAGGGCGACCGCTTGCGAGGCGTAGCTACTTGTAAGTACGTTACATTACTTAATATTGTAGGTTCGTTACTCATATGTTATGTCAGTACCATAATTTATTTATTTTGTTCTAGCATCAGGCAGACGAAGAAGGGCCGCAAGAGCGATGAGTGGCTTCCGAAGCGGCGGTGTGGATAGATGCATGGCGATCGCCACATCGATTGCATTTTCCACGAGCCTGACCTTACGATGTAGGGACCTCAAGACGCGTGCTTGGAGTGGTGCGACAAAGACACGCGGGCGAGATTGACAGGTGCCCCTAGCCTGACATGTAGATCCTAGCCACGCTGAACGCTTGGACTTGAAATTTGGACCGTCTGCGTGCGAAAGATTTGTGACAATTCGGTACGTTGAGCATGTAGCAGATAAAACACCCTCCGAAATAGGGTTAACTAACAAAATTTTGTTTGTTCGGTAACCATGCAGCTGGACTGTTTGCAGAGCGTTGTGCAACGCGACCACCGGGAAATCGAGCGAGGTACGAACAACACAGTTGAACACCTTCATGTGATCATGAAGACTCTTATTGACGATGTTAAGCACGTCGTTCGTAGCATGAGTTGTGGAAGGCCCACCGATATCGACTTGAGGCATCAGACCGAGCATCGAACGGAGTATCATTGCGTACCCTCGCCCCCTCCATCTTCCCGTCCAAGTGAGTTGACCCAACGGCGCAACGTCGGCGGCCAATCATCCGCGTAATTGCGACACAGGGACTCTATGCTGATGCTGTCATCGTCACTGAGGGACTCTACGCTGATGTCGTCGTCGTCACGGAGGGACTCTACGCTGATGCCATCGTCGTCACGGAGGCAGGAAGAGTGAGGTGAATGGCAGCCAAAGCATCCATATATAGCATTGAGAGCACGAAGGGACCACTGTGTGGAAAGGAGGATGTGACCAAAGTCTGCAAAGCAAAACGTGACCACTGTATGGATAGCAGGACGTGACCACTCTCTAGAAAGCAGGACATGACCACTCTCTAGAAAGCAGGACGTGACAACTCTCTGCAAAGCAGGACATGACTACTTTCTGGAAAGCAGGACGTGACCCAAACGAGGCAAATATACGTACTTATAAATCGATAATAATAACTTGAAGTGGTAATAACAACTTGTAACATTGTACAAAGCAGTGCAGGTTATAACGCAAATCACTACAACACTCACATCACTACAACCAACATGACTCAATACACCGGATAGCTTACAGATACTAAGTGACGCCGGAGGAAGAAGGCCTATTCAGGTAGTTCCTGAACGAGTGCCCATGAGTCTTGCATAGCCTATACCTTATTGGTCTTGGCGGGTCTCCACGTTGGCTCACATCTGTGTCATTGCGGATGCACCTGGACTGACGCCTCCCACAGCCTGGATGCCGTAATGCTTCATTCAGTGACCACTTCACTGCTCCCGGCCATAGGTGCCTATAATGGCCTTCCACACCGTAGGAGTTGAACTCCCCGTTCTAAGTATCATACATGTGATGTATGTCGTAGTACTCCGACATGTACATGCTACAAAGATTGGTGAAATACAGCACATGCAGCATATACGTGGGAGCAAGGCTTGTGCAGGAGTTGAGGCTTGTTACAGGTGCAAACTGCCACATCGCCTATGGTGTAAACATGCTTCCGGTCACCTCTCATGTGGCTGCAAACGTACTTGTCCTGCAGGCGGATCTCGAACTTCCTCCTCACGCCATCCATTGTGTGAGCTACATGGGATCAGGCCTTCGTAATCTTCTTATCCATGTAGGCAAGGGTAACCTCCAAGTACTACTTCCCTTCGTCCAAATGCTGCTTGGCCATCATTGCCTGATTGACGAAGTAACCGATCGTGCAGTTCCATGTCTCGTCAACAATAGTGGTGATGGGCAGGGCAGGGACCTCTTTCAACACACCGTTGTAGACCTCAGGCATGTTGGTTGTCATGATGTCGTACCGAGCACCATAGGTGTCGTGAAGAAGGGACCATTTCTCATAATCCAGGGCATGCACGCTCATCCACTCAGCGAACTCGCTTTGCGGTGCACCTGGCCCAGAACCTCCACTTGCACACTCGGTTTCGACCTCAAGCTCCTGCCACACGGAATCGATCTTGCGCTTCTGGTTTTGCAGGCAGAGCTTCATGAACTTCTTCATGAGGTCCTTGCTCCGGAAGCACTTGTGGAAGTTGGCGGCTAGATGCCGCATGCACCAACATGTGCGCATGTCGTTCCATTGGAACGACGGGCTCGTACCGTGCTACATGGTCTGCAGCGCGGATAGCAACCCGGCATAACGGTCGGTGATGATGCACACATTCGACCGATCCCTTACAACATGTTGCTTTATGTTGGCTAGGAACCACAACCAACTTTCAGTGTTTTCATTCTCCACAATTGTGAAGGCGACTGGGAGCAATTGGTCGTTGCCATCAGCAGCAACAGTGGTGAGAATGGTGCCCTTGTACTTCCCGCAAAGGAATGTACCGTCCATAGTTAGGACGGGACGACAGTGGAAGAAGCCCTGGACTGTTGGGCCAAATGCCCAGAAGACTCGATCAAGGATTAGGGAATATGGGATGTTCGATGGGTGGGGCCTCTCCAACATTTTGATGCATGTCCCCGAATTAACATCCGCAATTTGCTTCAGCATTCTGGATACTAGGTCGTACTCCTCCTTGTAGGTACCATACAACCCTTCGAGCACCTTCTGCTTTGCCCGCCAGACCTTACTGTAGCTAACAGCATACCCTACTGTATTCGCTACGTCAGCCATCAGGACCTTCAGCAAAATGGTCAAATCGGCGATAACTACATGGCTTACGATGGTCGCGATGTAGCCCGAGGTCACATTCATATGCATTTGCAACGGCTCCTCAAGCTCACATGTGTGATCCGTCACGACTGTGATGCGAAAGACCGTTCCTGTCCTAGGGAATCTCTGTGCATGGATTTTGCCAGGGCAAGAGCTAAGCACACACTTAACTATGTATGTGTCAGGGTTAGACCTGCAGATAACGGCTAGTATGACTTACTGTAGATAGTTGAAGATACATCAAACAATGTCGAAACTCACCTGTAAACTCAGTAAGTCCGACTGGTCTTCACCGCGAAACCAGCGATAGCTTGCTTAGCAGTAGTCTTGTGTGAGAAATGTTGCCCCAAGCAGGGTGTCCGCATCGAAGGCCCACGAAGACTCGTGCTCCTGTGGCAGAACACGGGAAGAGGCTGCTTACCAATTCAACCGACTTGGAACATAGTCCATGTTGATCAAAACAATGCCACTAACGATCCCACCCTCATCGTCAGCTTCGTCCTCGCTGGATTGCGAGTCAAAGTCATCATCATCTTCGGTGGTAGTTCCCTCGAACATGCCATCGATAATCTCGTGACAGTCAACACGAGCACCCCGCCATTTATCTACACCTTTATTTGGTTTGAAACTACCAGAATCTCCATCAACTGGAGCATCCTACCTAGCGACGTCTGGCGCTCCCGAGACCTCTCCCGTCGTCAACAAACCGAAGAGGGAGACAAGAGCGTCGCTACCCCCTTCAACGGCGCCCCCCCAGAGGACTAAGTAGGATAAACAAAATGAACATACACCATGGGTCGTCGATAGATTGGAGCGTGAGGATTACTAATGATTTCCATGTACTGTGCCCACATGGCATTGTTGGTCACCTTCGCTAGGCCCCACAACATCTGCCCGTATGGTGGGACCGTGGCGGCGGTGACCGCCTCTATTACTATCTTGTTCCTAGCGTCGTGCCTATCGAGCAAATACCGAATGCACCGTCATAGCTCGAACAAATCCACGTGTGCCAGGTTGGGAACGTTTAGCAAGACGCATTGGTAGCTCGACATATCAACTCCGTCTGGACCGCCACACGCGTTACTGTGGAACACGTACAGTGTCTTTATTTCTGACAAAAATAACACAATATTTCAACCAAAACATAACACAAAAACCATACATACGTTGCTAAAATGAACTTACCGTTACGACGTTACTGTCTCTTAACCTCAAATATGGAAGACTGCGAATTCAAACATGTATCACATTAGTAGCGACTTGGGCAAATGGTGCCAACAAAGGATTAACAAAACAGTTAAGTACTAATTCTCCTGCACCGACAGAGGGAGGCTCCTCACAAAGAGGGAGAGATGCCTGAGAGGAACGTGCGAGTGAGTGGGAAAATTTCCCGAGTGGGACCTGAGGCTTGTGAAGAATGAGTGTGCGGCCGCGCGTTTAAATAGCCGAGCACGGGAGATACAATGTGATGACGACGTGACGGCGCCCCCACAGGGTGCAGGTCACCAACCGCACCTGGCAGAGGGGGCTAGTCCCTACCGCGCCTAGCACAAGGGGCAGGTCCCTACAGCGCCCACACTAAGGGCGGCTCTGCGCGCGACGTGACCCAACGAAGCAGCTTTGCGCGGAAATGATGTTATGTGGCTCCAAGATTCATCCTACGCAGACAGCGAGTGACTCGATAAGACGCAACATGATGACGACGTGTGGCACTCCCCAGTGGTGGGTGTGTCTAGTGCCGTAGTTTCCAGCCTGGCGAGTCCTCTGATTTAGGTTTGGGGTTTAGGCTTTTCAGATCGATTTGACAACCCTAACCTCCTCAGCTTTTCAGACTCTACACAGTAGGACGTGACAACACTCTGCCTCCTCAGCTTTTTAGACTGAAAAGATAGGACTCTGCAAAGCAGGACGTGACAGCCCCCTGCAAAGTAAAACGTGACAACACTCTGCCTCGCCAGCAACTTTTCAGAAAGACAAGGTACTCACATGAAATTAACCACACCATACCAACCTTGTGGCTTATAAAAGGACGTGAAAGATATTTGGGAGAGAACACTACACAACCAAACCCAACACTACACAAGAGCTTGCTTCACCACGTCGGGATGGACAAAGATGCAAAAGAAGTAATGGGATGAGATCCGCGAACTAGCAAGGGTTGCTAGGGCTCGGGACGAACAAGCAAGGGCTGCTGCGTCCCGGGTCGAACAAGAGAAGCGTGCTAGGATGACAGCTATTCGCAATGACGCCCCCCGTAGTAGCAACCCGTACCAAAACGTTCCAACCGAGTGTTCACCGTAACACCCACCAAAGGGAGAGACACCGGCCCTCTATTGGTGTAGAGACACATGCAAGTTCTTCAAATCCAAGCAGAGGCTTAGCCTGGACATGCGTTACTGGGGTTGTACGAACTACTCCTATGACTATCCCGACCGCCGTTGGGACACGAGCAGCTATCGGCAGCCGGTAAGGATCAATTACAGTGTGTTCCCCTACTATTTCTCTTTCAAAGTACACAGTAACAACCTCTCTCGTCTACCTGTAGTCCCCAGGTCCGCTATGTGGCTACCGTAAGTAGATCGACCAGGAGATCCACCCACATGACCAATAGAATCTCGACTACGATGAGTGGGATGCCAAAAGGGCACGCGAGATCCTAGAGGAAGAGCATCGAACCGGAGAACACAACCAGCGTATCCGGCGGGAGATGCAGGCCCATCTCGAGGTGTGCAGGTGCAGGGAGCGCGAGGCTCGTGAGAGGGAGCGCGAGAAAAAGAGGGAAATGGCGGCCGAGGCCAAGGCGGCCGGCGAGGAGTACAACGCCGTGCTCGGAAGGAATGACAAATGACCCCGATCCACACAGTAGGTCGGGCCATTCCGTAGTAATCCCCATGCCTACCCGCCATGTTTTTTACTATCCCCTAAAGGCATGTATACTTACATAGTTCGGATACTTATGTTGTAGTGTACCGTAGTAATAGTGAGGATGACTAAAGCAAATAGCCGAACCATCATACCATATGACCACATGTAACGTGCTTTTGTCCGAGAACTCTAATGTAGTTACGGTTAAAGTGCCTCATTGAGCCATCAAAGCAAGCCTATATTGCAAGTATGCATCTTCTAGTGGAATCCCAGAAAGAACCATTCGCACCGATATCGAATCATCTATGTCAGCATAGCTAAATGCAACTATAATGACTACATGAAAAAGAGAGGTGGATCAAACACAAGCACGTGAATGAAAAAAACGAAATTAAAATTGCAGACTATAAGAGCATAAAGAACCAAATATATATGTAAAATTGTACTGTGCGGTGCATAAAGAGTATGAAACCAACCACAACATTTCTATCTACTGTTTTAGGGCATCTTCGTAATCACAACGAGCGTTCTCAGCCTCTTCAATTGCATTTTGTAGAAGCTCCATAAAGTACTCTGCTTTAACTCCACTATATGAATTTCGATGGTCTAACAGGTTCATAAAGTACAAATAAAATAAACAATTTCTATTTCGTTGGATTAATTAAAGCTTAATTGCAAAATTTTGGAAAATTAAAAACATTTTAAATGAATAAAATAAAATTCAATTCAATTCAATAAGCTTATTGGATTTTCATGTAATTTTTTAAAAATTTCGGATTTTTTTTAAAATTCCCCTTTTTTTAAAAAAAAAATCCAAAATTTTTCTAAGGACAGGTGGTCTACCGTGCTCGGAAACGGCGATACGTGCACTGTATAGGAGCTAAATGTGCGAATTATAGCTTATGGAGGCTACTTTTAAAAATAAAGAAACCCAGGGAACCAAAAATTCGCTACCTAGCGGCATCAGGATTCATGACTGTCAACTCATTTCCTCAACAGCCACCAAATCTGCCGTATACAGTCATCCTTTTTCGCAGACTCTGTATACAGTCTGTAGTGGAGTAATATAGCTCGTTGTTCTTCACTCTAGTGTCCCCAAAACGCAGCCTACTAGTAAGAATCCAACAGTTGATTTGTTGACTCCTCCCTCACACTGCACTTTCCATGGACCACACACAAGTGGACGACGAGATGCCCATCTGGTGCCCTACGACTTGGTGGAGAAACCCAGCACCAATTCTCCTGTCTTTTAGTTATGCTCACTCTCTTTCACTCCCTCCCCTCCACAGTTGGACTCTGGACTCGCCATCACCTTACTGCCCCCTGTCAAACATGGGACTGGAAGAATCCAATGTAGCAGGTTTTTCTAAAGCATGGAGAGCTTCAGCTACCAAAAAAGTTTGAGCTTCCGTAAACAAGATTTGAGCCTAACGTTTACACCAAGTAGAATCATGAGAGCTGAGGCCTACCACCCATGACAGAACAGATCAACTTGGCGAGCAGCCGCTGCAGCTATACACATACACGGCTCTCCCTGTAGTAGACAGGCACAGCTCGAGACAACAGAATCTTGCGAAAACGGTGGAACAGGACACGCCACCATCCATTGACCAAACGAATAGACCATGGGAGAAAGAAAGCATCTCTTTGTGGAACCACCAAGAAAAGTCCACTTACTCGGGATGTGGCATCGATTCCCCACAAGACATTCCTTCGGAAAGGTTCATGACCTTCTAGAGCACTACACTACTACCCATTAAGGATCTTCGAATTTTTTTAAATGAAATTTATGAAAATAAATAGTCGATTTTTTTAACATAAAACTAGGCTACTATCGTCATTCGAAATGACGACGATGACTAAAAAAGTCAGAGAGCTCTCTGCATAAATGACAGTGATAGGGCCTGTCGCCATTTCGATTAGCATGAGAGACATCTGCTTGTTTTTTACTGTCTATTTCCGACCACATATTTTGTAGACAAATCACAATAATATTACAAAACATTCAGCACAATGTTATCATATTTTTTGTCGACAAATCACAACAATCTTACAGAACATTCAGCGCAACGTCCTCATATATTTTGTCAACAAATCACGCTGATATTACAAAACATTCGGCACAACGTCATCACCTAGTTTTTCGACAAATCAAAATGATATTATAAAGCATTAAGCACCACATATTTCAACAAGACGAACATTTCCCGTGACCGCGACCTCAATGTCCGCCCTACCGACCGCCTCGAGTGGGGCAGTCGGATGAGGTCCCCGCGGCGTCGTCCAGACTGCCGATGTCTCCTTCATCTTATGGATTTCTCGTAGGGCATTTATTGAAGATATGCGGACTTCGCAAATCTGACGCTTCTACGTCACGACATCCGCTTCGCTTCATCTATGTCGTTCTCGATCTGTTTGTACAGACTGTCACGGCCAACCTCTTTCCCTTTAGCCTATCAATGTTCGTGGCCCAGATAAGTTGCTTTTAGGTCTGATGGCTAGTGAAATGGTCAACCACGTCGTAACCATACAACTTTGCACTCTAGGTTTGTATCACCTCCTCCTTGTTGAAATAATCAGAGAGGTATTGGCTGGGATGCTGCGCTACAGTCGAACATGCGGCCATGACATGTGAGCAGAGCCTATGCAGAAGAAGAGACTTGTTGCAAGTGCATACACAACTAGCTTGACGTAGTGTATACTCGTGGGTGACCCTCTCACGGTTCGTCCCGCGGCGTCTTTTATCTCTGCACAATATCTCGAAGCAAAGCTCCCTTGTGCCCATCTTGAATGCCCAGTGCATCTCACCCTTCTTGCTCTTCTCCTCCGTGTACTTGGTGATCATGGCGAAGTACAGTACTCTGTCATTTGCCATGGCGAGCGATGTGTTGTTGTTTCTGTCAACAAAGTAGTTTGTGGTACCGCAGAGAACTGCCTCCACAGTACCAACCAAAGGGAGGCACTTGGCGCCGTGCATGACCCAATTGTTCACCTTAGCTAGATTGGTTGTTATTACACCATATCAAACACTATACCTCGTGCTCAATCCAGTCTGAGAAGCATTTCATTTGTGCCCCCGTCTTCCTAGCCACACTAGGACTATCTGTGTGTACTTATGGCAATGCTTTGGGGACCTGGTCAGTGATTGGGGCGGCCTTTTTCATTGTCTCGCTTCTGTGCATCTGGGTCCGCTCATCCAGAATCTTTCAAAGTACGTCGAACTTTTTCTGCTGGTTCTGGTTGCACAACCGCTTGAACAGGTTCATCAAGTCTTTGTTGCGTAACTACTTGTAGAAGTTTGCACCCAAATGCTTCATGCACCACTTGCTCCGCAGATCCACCCATGGAAGTGGTTCGTTTGCTCCTTGTTGTAGCTGAGTTATTGGACTCAGCAGTCCCGCATGCCGATCATATATAACGCATACGTTAGGACAACCCTATACAACAGAAATCCTCAAATTCCCTAGGAACCACAACCAGCTGTCTGCGTTCTCGCTTTCAACGAATGTCAATGCCATGGAAAGAACTTGATTGTTCTCGTATGTCGCTATTGCAGTCAGTATCTGGCCCTTGTAATTTTCAGTAAGGAATGTGCCATCCACGCACAAGATTGGACGACAGTGCTGAAATGCATGGACCAAAAGTGAATAATGCTCGCTTCAGTACCCTCTTATTGCCCCCACTTCGGATGCGTGGTATCTAGAATGTCAACATGAGTGTCGGGATTCCTGTCTTGTATGACTCGGAGTTGGCCAGCGAGGTTATGGTAGGAGTCCTCGAACGTACCGAACCTTGATTCCAATGCTTTCTGTTTTGCCCTCCACGCCTTGGCATAGCTGATTGTGTACTGGAATCTTAGCTCAATCACCTGAATGATGGACCATGACTCAAAATATAGATTATCCACGATCTCACTATACATGATGTTCGCGATGAAGCCTAACGATAGGTTCTTATGGGATTGCACTGACTCAGCGACGACACATGTGTGAGGGACCACTATAGAGCATTTCCAGTAGGTGTTCCACTTAGGCTAAAATGCATGTACTCGCCAAGGGTATCCCTCGATGTCAAACTTCACGTCGTAGCATCTTGGGTTAGACTTGACAACTATGAATGTATGTCGTACCGACAAGACCCAGAATTTGACCGCATCCTGCACAGTCTCTTTGCATTTGTATATAGCTCCTTGCTTGACCTCGCTCTGATTGTACTCCCATGGTACACGAGAGTCTTTGTTAATGACGAGGTTGTCGAACTGGTATGTATTCCACTCGAATGAAATCGCTTGATGTTCCACAGCATTCTCGTCATCGGATCCTTTATCTTCTAACAATACCATGTAGTCCTGGTCTTCAAGATCCATCCTTTGGACTAGGGCTTTCAGCTCCTCACCCTCGTTAGCAAGCCCACTAGCTTGTCTGACTAAAAGAGCTCCTTCCACACGTTCTTCATCGACAGCATAAGCAACTCCCAGACTTTTGGCCATTGTGTGCGTTGTGCTGCGGCTGAAGTCCCCAACTTCTCCTTCAACATCACCACCCCTTCTTGTTCAGTCGTCGATGCATGAATGGGCTTGGCATATGCCTGGGCTAGAAGGATCACATCCCACCGTTCCTCCCTCATCCTTGCGTACATATGACTGTCATAACCTTGTTCCCTTGAGTTGCACTAACTCCCAATACGTGCCATGTGGTGCTTGGTTGGTAAGACAACTAAATCACAGATCATACACATCATGGTTGGTCCAAATCGAATGTGTGTAACAACCACTGCATCACAATGCCTCATGTACGCTGCTATGGTCTTGTTAGGGTCACGGTCGCCGATTGAAAATAACACAAGTCAATCCTCTTAGGACCCTCAAGAATAGTCCATTGATCATAGTAAAATTTGAAATTGGTGGCGTCCGACATTGTAACATTCTCGTTTTTGGACGTGAATAGTATCTACAATTTGGTTCTTGGATTTCAACTGTAATTCAAATTATCATATATTATCAAATCCTATAGCTTCTAGCCAAGTTCAAATTTGTGTCTCGAACCTCCTTGCAATTCCCGGATTCAAAATTCAAATTTGAATCCATCTTTTCAAATTTGGGCCCCTTCTCGATTTTGCCCCTCTTCGTTTTGGGCTCAGCCCCATCTCTCCTTTGGCTGACCCATTTTTCTCCCTCTCCGGCCTTCTTGGCCGATCCTCTCCCCTTGCCCCTTTCTCCTCCAGCGACCACGAGCTCTCCTACCAAGATGCACTACTCCAGAGCCGCCCACGTCGCCCTCTGCGTTGCCCTCGTCAGCTCCCACCTGCTCTCGTGGACTCCAGCACCACTCTGCTCGCCTAGTCTTGTCGCCACCCCGCCGCACCGAGTGTCGTGCACCTCAGCGCTTGGTCCGAGCTGCGTGCGCCAAGATGCTATCTGGCAAGACATAAGGCTATGCTGCGTTGCCAAATCACGCCCGGCCACTGCCTCCTACGTCCGCCGCCGCACCGCCCTACCTTGTCACCTCTCCCACCCGCTGTGGCCGCCCAAGTCACCGCCGTGATGCCATGCCCGTGCCAGTGCGCCCATGATGCTGCCCTCGAGACCGCGCGTGCACCCGAGCCCCTCCAACGGCTCCCTCATCCTTCGGTGGCTATAAGATCTCCCCTGTGCCCCCCTTGTTCTCCCCCACTTCGCCCTCCTCCATTGCTCCCGAGAATCGCCGTTTTTCCCCTTTCGGCCGAGCCACCTCTGCTGGCGTCTAGCCACTCTGGCGCTGCCATCACCACGCCGCTCCCGTCACCGTGCGCCCCCGACGCCAAGGAGAATTTCCCCCTAAGTGGATTGGGTTTTTGTCCACTATCGCCGCCTGACTTGGTCTTCTTTCCCGCCTCCGACCAACCTCTTCACCGTCGCCGATCTCCTTCCTCCGGCCACCTCCGGTTCTCTTCTTGAGCTTGGTAAGCTCACCTTGCTCCCCCTAGCTGGTGCTCTCACCCATTTTCTTGAAGCTCACCGGATTCTCTTGCTCGGCCTTGAGCCCGTGCGCCGCCGCCGCTGTCCCTCGCCACGCTGCCACTCCGGCGAACATCCGACCGCGCCACCGCCATCATCGGGACCACCTCCATCTGGGCGTTCCACTTTTGTCATCCCCCGGCACCACCATCCCTCCCTCCATGTAACGTCCCGTTTTTCCAGAGTTCCTGAAGTTTTAAAAGTAAAAATAACCATTTGGTTTTGGTGAGAGTTCAAAGCTTAACTTGAGTTTTCAAAAGAAGCTTTAATTGACTAAACCAAACTTGAACTAAGTCAGTTCGGTTTCCTTTGGGAGTTTGTTGGAGTGTTCCCTTCCTCCTCTTTTTGCTTTGTGTGCCTTTGTGTTTGGCTTCTCCTTCCTGGACCTCTTACGTATGCAGGTGCCTCTTCTCTTTCTTTCTCTCCTTGTCGGCCCAGACCTCCTTTGAGCTAGACCTTTTCTTGCTCGGATCCCCTTTGTTGGTCTAAGTCCTCTCTTTTTGAGTTTAGACCAGCTCAGGTCTGTGTTTCAACCGTCTTTGATCTTTGGACCTTTCCTTGTACCTTTCTGTTTGGACTTCCCTTAGTCCAGACCTTCCCTTTGTTGGTTTGAATCTCTTTCTGCTCAGACCTCCCCTTGTTGAGATCTGGCCATTAGGACCTCCTCTCTGGAGATCTTAACCGCTCAGACCTCCCCTTTGTTGAGATCTGGCTGTTAGGACCTCCTCTCTGGAGATCTTAGCCGCTCAGACCTCCCCTTGTTGAGATCTGGCCGTTAGGACCTCTTCTCTGGAGATCCTGACCGCTCAGACCTCCCCCCTTGTTGAGATCTGGCCGTTAGGACCTCCTCTCTGAAGATCTTAACCGCTCGAGACCTCCCTTGTTGAGATCTCGCGTTATGACCTCTTCTGGAGATCTTAACCGCTCGAGACCTCCCCTTGTTGAGATCTGGCCGTTAGGACCTCTCTCTCGAGATCTTGACCGCTCAGATCTCCCCTTGTTGAGATCTGGCCGTTAGGACCTCCTCTCGAGATCTTAACCGCTCAAACCTCCCTTGTTGAGATCGGCCGTTAGGACCTCCTCTCTGGAGATCTGACCTCGAGACCTCCCCTTGTTGAGATCTGGCCGTTAGGACCTCCTCTCTCGAGATCTTAGCCGCTCAGACCTCCCCTTGTTGAGATCTGGCCGTTAGGACCTCCTCTCGAGATCTTAGCCGCTCAGACCTCCCTTGTTGAGATCTGGTCGTTAGGACCTCCTCTCCGGGATCCTCGACCACTCAGACCTCCCTTGTTGAGATCTCGCCGTTAGGACCTTCTCTCTGGGGATCTTGACCGCTCAGACCTCCCCCTTGTTGAGATCTGGCCGTTAGGACCTCCTCTCTGGAGATCTTGACCGCTCAGACCTCCCCCTTGTTGAGATCTGGCCATTAGGACCTCCTCTCTGGAGATCTTGACAGCTCAGACCTCCCCCCCTTGTTGAGATCTGGCCGTTAGGTCCTCCTCTTTGAGATCTTGGCCGTTCATGTTCTCCTTTTGAGATCTGAGCGTCAAGACCTCCCGTTGCCTTTTGATCTTGACCGTCCAGGTCCTCCTCTTTGAGATCTTGGCCGTTCAGATTCTCCTTTTGAGATTTGAGCGCCAGGACCTCCTTCTGCCTTTCGATCTTGACCATTTAGGTCCTCCTCTTTGAGATCTTGACCGTTGGACCTCCCTTTTGGAGATCTAACCGTCAGAACCTCCTCCCCGTTGTGTGTCTTTTGGACCTCCAGTCCATAGGACTACTTCTCTGTGTGTTTAGACCTTTGTGGTCTAGACCTCTCTGTTGTGTTTGGACCTCCCTTAGGTTCAAACCTCCCTGTGTTGTGTTTGGACCTCTCTTAGGTTCAGACCTCCTCTTTGGTGTTTAGACCTTTGTGGCATAAACCTCCTCTTTGGTGTTTAGACCTTTGTGGCATAAACCTCCTCTTTTGTGTTAAGACGTTTGCGGTCTAGACCCCCCTGTCTTTTGGACCTCCTGTCCTTAGACCTCCTTGTGGCTTTTAGGACCTTTTGTCCTCAAAGACCTCCCTGTCTGTCCTCTCTGGATCTCTTTGCAGGACCTCCTCTTTGGATCTCCTCGCAGGACCTCCTCGCAGGATCTCCTCCTTAGACCTCCTCCTTGGATCTCCTCTTTGGACCATGGACCATGCCCTTTGACTGGTCTGTGCACCTTTTGACTAGCTTATTTGGCAGTCTTAAGTGCATTTGATGTGGGTTGAGTCACATTAAATGCTGCCACCTACCTTTGTACTCTTTTCTACTTTTTGTCACATCCCTTGCTTTCTTTATCCCTTTTTCGTACCTTTGGCAGTGTACCTTTTGTACTAATGCCTTGAACCTGGGCGTCTCCTTTTGGTGGTGCTTCTGTTTTCCTCTCCCCTTTAAATAGAGCGCCAGGGGGCATCTACTTCCTCCCTGTTCGCCATTTGAGTCTCTCTTCGGTTTTCTCTGTTCTAGAGAGCTCTCCAAGCTCTTTTGGGTTCGGACCTCTTAGGTCTGGACCTCCCTTCTTTTGGACTTCTCCCTTAGTGGTTTTCTTTCCTTTCGGTTTTTGAGCTGTGTGCTTTTCGGTTTCAGTTGTAGTTGCTTTGTTGATTTGGTTTCTTTTCAAACGTGTAGATTTCGTGGGTGCTAAGGAGCTTGAAGGTCCGGCAGCCACCGCAGAAGCTCAGCAACTCGCCACCAAAGGCAAGTCGTGGGACCCTTGACCATCTTGATCCCATTTGCAAAAGTATTTTGATTTGTTAACTTGCATTGCTATTTGTATAAAATAGTTTGGGTTCTAGTTAAATACCTTCCCGTTTTTATGCCTCCTTGTTACTTTGGCAATCTACATGTTGACATGTTTCTTTGAAAACGTAGGATGGGTACTGTTAGTTGGTTTCTTATTGTTATTGCCAACATGGGTAGCGTATTTGCTTAGCCATGCTCTAGTAGATTTGGTCTCCCCATGAATCATCAATATTGCTTAATCTTGACTAATGAATTATGGAACCTTGGTTGGTGCCAGCGATAGCGGCCGTGGTTGCAGCCATAGTTGTGTTGTTTGTGATGCGAGACCACTTTAAAATATGTTGTGCCAGGACTGGGTGGTCTTTGGCTAGGTGAACCTAAAAACTGTTTTTGCTCGGGCGAGTTGGCGAGGCGAGTAGTGGGTGCTCGGGGTTGTTGCCATGGAGTCACAGGGTGATCCAGGGTTGCGACCATGGAGTCAGCTGGTGCCCCAAGTTGTTCTTTGGGGTCACATTTGGGTTGTGGAATGCCTCGCTGGCGACCATTTAAGGATCGAACCTTGGGAGCCATTGATGCGGGCCGTCGTGCAACCACATGTCCATTATGGGGTAGACGGGAGCAATAACTAGAGAAGTCTGATTTGGTTACGTGGTAGATGAGTTGTTGAAGGCTGGCGTAGAGGGGCCACCGGTGCTATCGCTGGCAACCGAGTTAGCGAAACCTTAACGTCTTGAGCTAAGTTGGGACTGATCTTTGTAAAAGCCCGGTGGTAGTCTCCACTTGATTCATATGTATAAGGTAACGTGTCTAATATCAAGCGACTAACTCTTGTGGGTAAAGTTGTACACCTCTGCAGAGTGTAAATCTATTCGAATAGCCGCGTGCTCGGTTATGGACATGCCCGGAGATTTCGAATGAGGGGTAGAATTCTGTTTGTGAAATGGTGTTCCTCCTGGGCGCTTTGGTGAGAGGTCATGGCTTTTACCTCGAAGAAACCTTGGCCGGCTCCAGAGGGGTCATGGTTGGCTCACAAAGTGGTCCAGGGGCTGGTCTTGTGGTGCTCTGGAGTGGGTGCTCCAGAGAGGTTTGGGTTGGTGCCTTGGGTGTGAGTGGGTGCTCACTGTCCCCTTTGAAAATCAAATGTACTTATGTATTATGTTTTCTAAACTTGAGCTTTGCAATCTATTATGTTATTCTTGTCAAACTTGGCTTTACGCAAACTAACCATCTGACTCTCATTGTCAAGCCGTGCATAGTACTACTTGCATACCTTACCCATAGCTTGCTGAGTACATTCAAAGTACTCATTGGCTTGTGCCCTGCTGTTTTGATCAGCAGCGGTTGGAGTTCCAGGTGATCCAGTGCTCTCAGGAGGGGAGCACCTTTGAAGATCTTCCACAGTAGGTGGCGTCCTCCACTTGGTAGCCTGTGGGCTGGCCGAATGGACCTCGTATTTTTGTCTTTGCCTCCGCTGTGTTGTTGTTCTCTTTTGTTGTTAGCCTTTAGTGGCACCCCTGTACAAACCTTGGCCATAAGGCCACTTGTTATTATATGTGTTAGTTTGGTCTGTTTTCTCTTTGAGTTTGTTGTATGGATTTGATTACACTTGTGTTAGATTTGTGCGAGCTAGCCAATCTGTTCCTGGGACTAGCTCGGTGCACAGGGGCAGGACCTCCAGGAGGTCATACGGGACTTAGCCTGGGAGATCCTGTCGGACCTCCCTGATGATATACCTAGAGGTGCTACCGGCTGGTTGTTGGCCAAGACCTCCAGGAGGTCTTGAAGACCTCCTGGGAGGTCCTGGTAGACCTCCCTCGGGAAGCACCAAGCGGTACTACTGCTCCTCCATGCGGTAGTACCGCAGCAAAAAAAAAAAAGGTCCTCCCGGACCTTTGCTGTATATCTCAGGGTGGGTCGTCACACTCCACCAGCAGCAAGCCGGAGCCGCTAGCGCCCGTGAGCCCCTCCATGTTGGCGCGTTTGGACCGTTTTATTCATGCGTCATTAAAACCTCTAACTGCTGTCTTAAAACCCTAATCAAATCATTGCTTAACCGGTTAAACAATGCCTTAACTGCCACTTTGTGCCACTACCACGTGGGCCTGTGAAATAGTAATGGCTACCAATTAAAGACATACCCGATTATTCCCGCCCCCCCCTCCTTTGACTGACGAGTGGGCCCCATGCACAATATACACCCGGTGCACCCGTGAACCATATGCACAGTGCATGTTGACCTCCGATCCATGCACTGTGCGCATGGACCAAGCACTGTTCAATGGGTCCCACATGTCAGTGGTCCAATTTCTCTCTCCTCTTTTAATTCTTTTGATTTAATTCATTTTCAAACTTTAGAAGCTCCGTTCTCCTTCGTTATAACTCCAAAAATTATGAAATTTGTTTCTAAAATTTTGTAAATTCAAGATCTTGCTAATGAAACTAGTCTTATTTTATTTGGAGTTCATTTATTATTTCTTTAGTATTTATTTTGCTCTCTTTGCTTGTTGTTCCTTTTTCCGGTACGTTCGTCCGAATAGGGTTCGAAGAAGCGGTAGATCTCTAAGTTGATCAGGCACAGGACTATGTGGTAATTACTAGTTATAGGTTGTACTTAAGCGACATGCTAGTCTTGCTTAAGTACCAGGGTACTAAAATGCCCTAATCATCATCTCTTCAAACATGAAATGGTTTTGGGTAGTCATTGGATGTCCATGACTGAAGTGAATGAGATAATTTGGTTTTACTCCTGAAAACCCTAATAATTTTCTATTACCACATATGGACGGATGGAATGGTGGTGGGTGCCGTTAGGCACGAGAGTGGTTGGTATGTAGTATGAACCGTCCGGATGAATTAAGGACTTAATCTTGTCATGACCTCCCTTGTAAAATATGTGCAACCACAAGTAAAATTATTAAACCCTGAATATCATCTCGCTGGATGGATAATGGGAAAGTGCAAGCGCGTGATATATCCGGCTTGAAAGGGACACCAATGCAAGGTGAAGTTGCCAGTCGCCGTGGCGTTGTCCAACTACGCTAGACACTGAGGTGAACATTCCGCACAACGTATGGGCATAACCCCATATGGGTGAGATGACGGAAGGGGTGAGGTAATTTAAAAGGTTACTGTGATGGTCGCTCAACTACATGACTAAGGAATCATGTGGGGCAACGAGCATGATTGTCTCATGTGGGTACAGTGTACAACCTCTGCAGAGTCTAAACTGTTTAAATAGCCGTGCCTACGGTCAAAGGCGGACATGAGAACTTGCTAGAGTTAGTTCTATTTCAAAAACCTTTGTGGATGGTATGAAAATCAGGTCGAGCTCACCTATCCCTGAGATTGGATTTTTCCTGAGTTTTTGAACTCAGTGGTGTTAATAAATGGGGATAGCCCCAATCAAAAGAAGCATAAGGTAGAGGTTCTAGCGGAGGGGACCTCTACTAATATAAATATTGCATAATTACTCTCTTTAATAAAATACAATTTGGTTAAAAATGCTAAGTGATAGGAATTTGTAATTATGATAATTGAAAATATTGCTTTAGCAAATAAAATAAATCGAGCCATCCTTGTTAAGCCTTGCATGTATAATATTGCATCTTGTGTGTTGGCTCGCGAGCACAGAAGTTGTGCACATTTTTGCTCTCCCCCAAACCCTTCAGATAATATGGATCAAGGAGATTATGCATACTTTGAGGATCTCGAAGTCGACGGACAAGGAAACGATGAAGAGTAGTCTAGTTCTGTAGTCTAGGTCTCGCCTCAGTCTAGTGGACTCATTCGGTACTTGCGTACAACCGATATTATCCAACCTCTTGGTTAATATCCGTCGTACACAGGTTACCCCAGTCGCTTGCCAGTGGAGAGATGAGCTCTACCCTTTTGCTTACGTTATAGTTTACGTTGCTTTCATGTAATGTAATCAATTTGGCATGTTCGACCCTTTTGTAAAACTCGACCTGACGTGGTCTATGTCACTCTGATATTTATAATATATTGAATGGTTTAGTACACGCCATGTATGAAATGATTCAGAAATGTGCCTGTGAGTGCTATCTACTGATCCAGGGAATAGCACAGATGATTTGGATTTGCGAAATCTGGGTCCGACAGACATATTTGATGTACTGCACCGTAAACAAGATTTCCACGATTAACAACATATCTAAAACTAAATTACCATCTGAAAAGGATTATATACAACATACTACACTACGTAACTGTACATCTAAAACTATGTAATCCATTCGGTTAAAAAAATTACCTGAAAGGTGGACGACCGGATGGGCAGCGCTTCACTAGCTTCTCTCCTCCCCTTTACTCCCCTCTGCTCCTCTCTCTTCCCTCCCTTCTTTCTCTTTTTTCTGAATAAAAATGAGTTATGCTAGAATTTTAGAGGTCTTTTATAGGGTAGATTGTGCCGTCATTTGGAATAGCGACAGGGACTTGCAGGATCCCTGTCGTTATTTCAAATGGCAGTTTTCCTAAATTTTAATATTAAAAAATGACAACAGGGACCTCTCTGCACTGTTCTAGTCCTTGTCACCATTGCCTAGACTATTGTCGCCATTTCGAATGACGACAGTAGCATAGTTTTGGTTAAAAAAATTGACTATTTATTTTTGTAAATTTTTTTTAAAAAATATTATTTCAAAAAAAAATCAGGGATCTTCGTCTCATCTGTGTGGTGCTCTGCATAAAATTTCTTTTTAAAAATATTATTTCAAAAAAAAATTCAAGGATCTTCATCTCATCTGTGTGGTGCTCTGCATAAAATTTCTTTTTAAAAATATTATTTCAAAAAAAATTCAAAGATCTTCATCTCATCTGTGTGGTGCTCTGCGTCACTGCAAAAAATGTGCACGATTTGATTCGAAGGGAAATGACAGACACAGAGGGCCACAACCATAAAGAATCCGGCAAAGTTGTATCGACGGAGTGGTTGAGTGCTTGAGATTGACGAGTTGCAACGCTGATGTAGCATGGACATGATACGCAAATCTGGTCGGGTTCAGCATGGTCCACGGGCTTGCCAAACTTTTTTTCGGCGGCAAGTGAGCCAGCCAAGAAGGCAGAGGCATTTGTTACCAAATGGAACTAGAATACATTTACCAGTTAGTCCAAAACGAACTACTAGAAAGCAACAGCGCATATCACTCAATTCCTCGACAGAGTACTGGAATAACGGAAGTATGTCAGAAAACAATGGCTTAAGTTACAAGAAAAATACAGTTGCAAGTAAAGGGAGGAAAGTGGGTGGCGTGAAAGAGAAATGGGAACGAAAGCAGGAGAAGATGTTGCCTGATCTCGGCTATCTTTCATGCAGGTGACAGGGCGACAGTTGAAAACATGATCAGATGGATACAGGGAGGAGTCACCCATCCACTCCAACCAACAACGACCTAGCGTATTTATTAATTGCACATCTGAACACTTGCCTCGTAACCAAATCTGTTGAATCAGTTCAGTGGTGCGCTCACACAAAATTCATCTCAAATTAATAGAGAAACAACCCAACCAGACCACATGCTGAATACACAATGACAGACAACAGAGTAAAAAATAGAGATATTAATGGTGTAGCGTCTTAAGATAATTTATGTATAGGTTGTGCAGGAGCTGTGCACAAACCGGTGAGATTTGAGATCATCAAATCATCTCCAAGTCGCCACTTTTTAATCGAGACTTCGAGCATAGCCAATATCTGATAGAGAGAATATCCATGTTGAACAAATATCAAGTGGTACACAACTTGCCAATAAGGAATTTGACATAAAGAGAATAGCTTGTGTTAAGATACATGAGCATGGGGCTAAAGAAGAATGTGCAACTGCAATTAAAAAAAAACCCACCAAGAACTCCGCTGTATCATCTGCAGGGATATCCTGAAGCTCATGAATACATGCCTGTGGAAGAAGCACCAGAAACATCTTCATTACAGGGTCCGCGAGATGTTCCTGAACTCGTTTAAGCAGGACAGCAAAATCTTTTGACGTTTCAGCAGAGACTGGCGCTCATTCTGGATAGCATCAACAGAACCAGGAGCCACGAACATGTCCATGAACTTGTCGTCATTAACAGCAAACAGCTCGAAGCCAAGCGCTAAAAATAACCTTTCACGGCTGCATTGCATCAGTAGAACAAACATATCAGGAAAGAACAAAACTTCACATGTATTGGACAGGCCGTTAAATGCCAACCAGGATCTATCCACAATTATACATGCACTAGAAGCTATGACAAAAATAGATTCACAGTCCATATTTACTATCGACCATCAGTTTGTTGGAAGTTGTATTCATTACAGTGGTTCATAGTATGATTTAATTAATAGTGATTCAGACGGTTATTCTTGAAATCTAACTATTTTACTAGCCACGAATTGAAGATACAGTTTCGCATGGACCACAGTGAACTTAGAATTTCTGGCTTGTGAAAGTGTTTGATGCATATGTGATCAGTTAGTGGTTGCTCATTGAATATGCGCTCAGCAAGATAAAAACATCAACGGCAACTGACAACTTATCAGTTATTGGCTACTCAATGGGCCAAAAACATCAATTACAGTTTACATATTATAGTTAACTTTCGAACTGAACAAGCAGAAAGAGGAACAGATATGTTTATAATACGTTCGTACATACCATGGTGTTAAGAATCCAGAGTTCAATGCAGAGGGAACGTTCTTTTCAATCAGGACTTCTCGCATTTTAGCAAAATACTGAGCAGATATTGAGCATATGCTGGAGTACGGTGCCCCTGATTTTGAGCCCAGATCATCAGCACCAGGGATGACATTGTTATGGTGATTCCTGCTTGCATATGCAGGCATCCTTGCATGTCTTTTCCTTGCTTCGCCATCGTTCAAGTTTCCGTTGTCTTTCTTCTTACCACCATGCGTATCAATTGGCAGATCAGGGGAAGGTGTCTCAGGAACCGTCAGCTGGCTTTCTTTAAGAACTTCCTTTGACTCATTTCCTTTAGCAGGTGGTGTCATATGTTGCTGATCTTTTGGTGGCATATTCTCCTGAGCTTCCTCCAGTGCAGATCCACTGTCTGATAGGTCAAAAGATGTAACTCCAGGGAAGTAGTTAAACCTGCGCATGGAGTTTGCTACGGACCCAACGCCACCAAGAAAGTCGTTCTCATAGCAAATATGGGAATAGGGACTCGTAACTGAATCAAGGTGATGTCGCACTATCTGCTTGCATTGCTTGGACAAATCCTTGACAAACTTATAATATGAGCACCGGAGAGCAGCAAGGAAGCCAACACATCCATCCATATCTTCAACATTTTGATGATCTGTTAGGCAAAAAAAACAGAGAAAGGAATAAGTATGAGAATTATTTAGCCAATTGACCCTGCACTTCAAGGACTTCCAAACTAAAAGTACGCAAAGGCTCAGCTGTAATTACATGGAAATGGTGAAAATAATAAGAGATACTGCTGAGCGCTTACGACATAAAAATGACAAAACTTGATGATATGGTAACTTAAAGGCTTAAAGCTTGAAGACAGTAAGATATATGTATACAGAAGTGATCTACAGCAATATCAGAAACAAGTAATAGTAAAAACATGTGTTACTTAAAGTTGGGGAATGCAGACAGTTAATTGTATACATTTGGTGTGGAAAAAATACAATGTATATATGTTTTCTTAAAGAACATGTTTTAGCAAACAGAAGCTACTAGTAGTTGTTTCCTGTTTCTGATCATAGCTTGCCACACAGAACTTTCAGAGTACTAAAGATGGCTACAATCAGCTTCAAGATGAACAAAATGATACCCATGTAATTGCAAGCAGCAAGATGAACCCCAGCAAAGCAAAATCCAAATCTTACATTTTGATTCATGATTGCGACCGCGCTCCATTGCAAGGTCAAATAGACTTTGGAGGACAAATGCAAGCCGATCACACGCAGTATCGATAAGAGGTGCAAGCCACGATCGTGCAGCTGCACGTGCTATCTCAGCCGCTGCCTCAGTCAATCCACTGTTGCCGCCTCTTCCAGCATGGGCAAGTATTATGTTTGCAACCTGATGACACCAATACCACAATCTCAGCTAACTTTCCCTAAAATTCTGTACCTATACAGTTCCAATGTAAAACGTACCTTCTCCCTTGACACTCGCGGGCATTCCATTGAGTATGTGGCACAACGGAATTCATGCATTACTCTTTCAAAAGCTGCACCACCATACAGCTTAAGGCTGGAGTTGGGAGGTCTTACAGCCATGTTGATGCCAGGCCAGCTGCCAATACCACTATGCATTTGTTCCTCTTCAGTAGTTTTCCCCCATAGCTCTGGGGCTGGATCAGCTGCTCCGTCAAGTAACGCACGCTTTGATATGCAAATGCAATGTCAATTAGTTCTAGTATACCAATTAGCAACAGCATTAGAACAGAAACGTTAAGGATAGATTGAGTCTTGTGTGCATACCAAATGAGTGCAGATAGAAGCAGCATGAAGCATTGCCGATCTCCTCAGCTGAGAGACATCAGAAGTTGCTTGCAGTTTGGAGTCCAGTCTGGATAGGTCCATTGAGACTTCACTGCATCTCTGTTCTAACAATGCTAGGGTGGCTGGAGCTGCTTCTTTGTACCTCTTCTGAAGTTCAGATTCCAGGTACTTCCTGAGGCAGCTAAACCCAATGTATGGTCCGTATTTCTCTTCATTGAAACCCCCCTTCACATTATCTCGCAAGTGACGCAACACATCAATATCAACCTGACAGATTTGCCTCCGGAACTCCTCATTGGAGATCGTTCCACGGTCCTTTGGAAGAGCCACAAAGAACGGGTGGATGTTATCCCCAAGGTAGCCGCTCGCACTCAAGTAGCTGTCAACCTCCCACCTTTCCGTAAATTCCTTAAAAGTTTCAAAACCAAGGACAATTTCATAAGACACAATACCAGCTCTATTTCAGAATTCACGGTGAAGACGGTCTTGAACCTTATTTACCAAACTGCTGATTGTTCTGCAGGCATACCTTGAGGCGGTTGTCGAACTTGGAGATGACGATCATCGTGCGCCTGAAAGAGGGATCAATCTCTCTAATTGTGTCCAGCCAGAGCGAAGAGCACCACTCGACGCTGCTCTGCTGGAGGAACAGAAGGAGGCGGTGGGGCGGACTTGCTAGTGACTTCACCATCGATAGGATCTCCTCCGGCGTGGTCTCTGGTTCACCTTTCTTAGCCTACAGCAAACACATAATTCCATCAAACAGCTGACAGACTAACTAAACAACCACTCCTCTTCATTGAGATGTGAGAAGTCTCAAGTTCACCTCTACCAACCTTAAGCACGAAACCTGGGGTGTCGATGATGGTAAGGTTGGGGCAGTGGGCGTATTCGGCCCTCATGACGATGGGCTTGGACGAGACGGCGGCCTGGACCTTCCGGAGGTGCGACTCGGTGCGCTGCTTGATGACGTCGGCGATGGCCGTGGCCAGCACCATCGGGCTCCCGTACTCCTCCGAGTCCTCCTCCTGCCACGCACCCACAACCCACATCGATCAGCCGATGGATCTCTCGTATTCAACACTAAATTAGCAGAAGCACTAGACTCGATCTAAGAGAAAGATTGGGGGGCGCTAGGAGAAGAAGCGGAGCACTCACCTGAAATCGGCATCGGGGATCGAGGGCGGCGGGGTCGTGGACCATCTGGAGGACGAGGGGGCGGCGGGTGCCCATCTCGACCTCGCGGACGTTGAAGCGGAAGCCGAGGAGGGTCTCCAGGAGGGAGCTCTTCCCGTCCGACTGGCCACCCACTGCCACGATCTCCGGGATCGGGAGCTTCTCCCCGAACGCCACCGCCGCCGCCTGCAGCCGGTTGTACGCCTCGAATCGCGCCTTCGACTCCGACGCCGCCGCGGCAGCCGCGGCCGCTGCCGCATCTGCGGCCCGCCTGGTGGATGGGGACGGGGCCGCCTTGGGGTTCGGCGTCCTTCCCGCAGCCGGCGACGAGAGGGCGTTGGCCGCCATGCGGTGGATGCGGAGACGACGGATTTGAATTTGAAATGCGGAGCGGTGTGGGAGAAGAGGCGTCCGTGCATAGAGCCGTTCGGGATGGTCCTATATACAAGGAAGATGTAGGCTGGCCTCGCACGGATGTTTTTCAGCCCAGCCCAGATAGCCCATTGGAAAGACGACTTCGTGTACTTACCCGAGTACTCTCCTCATCTCCTGGCCTGGGAGACAAGGGACCACCGAAGAGGCCATGTGGGACCACCTCGAGGCAGTAAAGGGCTTGGGGCCCCCTCGGTCTGGAGCCGTCCCGTAAGGTGCGAAGGGTCAAAGAATATCGGTGGATCAGACGCACCAACTAGGTGAACTAAGACAAGGGAAGTCCACCATGAGTCGAAGGCTACGCGTAGGGGCAGAAAAAGCCTCTGCAGCCCCTACAGGCGTATGACATTTTTAGGAGTAGATCCGTAATCTTATGTACCATGTCGGAAGGCTATAAATAGCCAACTTCCCCTGTCGTGGTATAAAACGGACCAGACAATAAACTGGAAGGGAGATCCTTCGCCTGGTTAGAGTGGGCCGAAGGGTCTCGGATGTGGAGCTCGGCTAGAAATGCCTTTACTTTTATTACCCGAAAAAAGTTGCCTCTTACACGGTGAGGGAGGAGGGCTACTTATAGCCTCCTACCTTAGTGCAGAGGAATTACACTTGTACCCCTAGTGAAGTACATGAGCGTAGGGGGTGCAGGGAGTTTCAAGCCTAGGAGTAGGTCAGGGAGCACGGTGGTCCTCCTGAACCTAGCCTACCGGGTGGTGGACTCGGTCTACCTCCATTGTTCCCAGTGGTGGTGTGACGGACCCTCAGCCCCCTCCGTGGGTGTCTCGGCTCATGCTTCCGGGACCCGGGACCCCTCGTGGTCCCGGGCGCCCGGCCTTCAGAGACGCCTCCCGGGGTGCCTCGGGTTCACCTCCGGGGCCTTAATTTGCTCCTCAGGGGGCCTCGGGGCGAATCAGGAGGCCCTTCGTCGTGATCCCCACGGGGCCCCTCGGCATCGCAGCCCTTGAGTTCGCTTTGTCTGCGTGAGGGCGGTGGGCCACCCTACGACAAGCCCCTCGCGGTCGAGGCCTGCCGCCGCCATGGTCAAACCGTTCCCCGAAGATCGGTCCAGCACACCGCCCCTCTCGGCTTGGCGAAGCATGGTTTTAAGCGTTGGTGCAAGCCCGTCTTTGGCGAACGTCGCGATGTCGATGGTTGGTCGCAGCGCCATAATGGCGCGTCTGTCGCCGTTAGGGTTTCACTTGTGGCGCCTCGGGTTCTTGCGATGCCATAAATGATTATTGCGCCTTGTTGATAAGTGCGCGTGGCGGTTATGTAGTGGACCGGGACGCCTCGAGTTCCACCCGTAGGCCTGGCCGGTCTATATATATGTGGCCCGCGCCCCCCTGTAGAGCCATCCCATTGCCATTTCTGCTCCCTTTATTAGTCGCGTCTTGTACGCCTCGCTCATTATTGTGGTCTCCGTTATGGCGAGGGGTGCTAGGGATGGAGGTGGGGAGGTGGCTTATACAAGCGAGCTGGGTAGGTCCCTCGTAACCAACCTTGTGCTCGGCACCCTTGTTGACGAGGGTAAGCTGGAGAGCTTGGAGAAGGTGCGGGCGCCTGGAGCGGAAACTACCCCGGCCCCCCGAGACGATGAGGCGGTTGTCTTCGTCGCGTTCTTCGACGCGGGTCTTCGCTTGCCATGCGTTGACCTCGTGAAGGACGTGCTCCGGCTATACGGGGTGGAGCTGGCGCAGCTCACACCGAATTCAATCGTCAAACTCAGCGTCTTCGAGTGGATCTTTGCGGTTGCCGGTCGGCGAAGGCGGAGGGTCGATCGGCAGTATCTACCGACGGTCATTGTCGGAAGAAGAAAAAAAAAACGTGGAGACGCTGAACCGGCAGCGTGAACTTCGACCACGCGCCCGATGCTCGATGTGCGTGCCCGCCCGGTGGCGCGGAACGGCTGATCTGACGGACGCTGCGTCGGTGGTTTTACCACCAGTCCTCGCGAGAGGGCGGCTTGCGATCATGGGTGGGTCGATAAGACTTGTGGCGATCGAAGTGGGCCCGACCGCGGGAGGAGCTCTCTGCGGCTTCTTTGGATGTGACGGCGATTCTCCACGGGATCTGGTGGAAGAGTTTGCACCGGGATCGGCCCTTGGCCGGGCTGAGCGTGGAGATAGGAGCGGCGAAATCGGGCGCCGACCACGACCATCAAGGGGCGCGAAGGTATGAACCTTGATTTGGCGGCCTCGTTGTCTTCCGTCGGGCCTGCCTTTTGTGCTCAGGCATGACTCGTGACTTTGTTGTGGCGGTTGTCTTCGCGGTTGTGGCCATCAACGAGGCGACTTCAGCGGCGAGGTCTTCTTTGGGCCGTATCTGCGCGAAGAACATTCAAAGCGTCCGGTGGTGCTTGTGCGCGATCAACCGTCGTCTGGTCCGTCCGTTCGTCTCTCCGGCGCCGGACCGGACGCCGGAAGAAAACGCTTGACCCGTCGAGGGCGCGGACGGGACAATCGGCGCAGGTCTTCTGCGTCTGCGCCGACCTGGCGAGGCGGTTGGTCCGTCGAAGTGCGGATGTTGCGGGTGTACTCTGGCGGCGGTGGTCAGAGGTGGCGGTCGGCGAGTTCGAGCGGCTCCTCGTCGGCGGGGCTAAGCGGCTCACCGATGATGGTCTTGTCGGAGGATGCGCTTAGGCGTGGCGCGGTGGAGGTGGCCAAAACAGCGGCGTGATTGACTGACGAGCCTTGCCATCGAGGAGTCTTGGACGAAGAGACTCCGTCGCGCGTATCGCCCATGAGTGGAGGAACCCAGGCACCGGTCACTCCGGCGTCTTGACATTATTACGGAGGCGCTTCGCTCCACCGCCCCGCGAGGTCTGTTAGTAGTTTGTTTTGTTGGTTGCGTCGCGTGCCTTGACACTGTGTGGCCATGCAGGTCTTGCGATCTTTGAATCGGGTGGTGAGGGAGAGCCCTCCGCGTCGAAGCGATGCGTCGAGGAGGCTCCACCGGTTCCGTGGGGTCCGGGACTCCGACGGCGACTCTGCGGCCGTGGGTGCGGAGCGTGTAAACGCTGCCCCGTTGTCTGCGAGACTTATTGTGAGCCGGGGTTGCGAAGGTTTGCGGCGGGGAATTTTGCTCACTCGCCCGATCCTCCTGGCCTTTTCAAGAAGATAGCCATAAGCGACATGATCGAGCGTCTTGAGCGAATGCGATGAAGGTTTGTCTCTTTGGCGCGACTTTGGCGTTCTTTTTGCGGTTCCGTGGGTCGAGTAACGAGTCTTTGTGCATGTGCGAGCGATGATCTTGCACGGGTGCTAGATGACGACATCGCCGCGGTGCTTGGCAAAATCCAGCAAGAGGTCGAGAAGGAGCACAAGAAGAGCGAGGTCCTTAGTGGCACGTGCGCCTCCCTCGAGGTGAGGGTAAAAACTTTGGAGGAACAAGTGTCAGGACTCCGGTCAGTGGAGGCCTCGCGGAGGGCTCGGGCATCGTGGAGGAGGAGATGGTGGCGGATCGTGAGTTAGCCGGAGACCATGGGGCCGCCACCTTGAGGCAATGGCGATCTTTGGAGGACGCGTGATGAAGCTTCGGTGCGATGCCCCTGCGAGGACTCACCGGCCGGTGAGGCGGACATCACCTTCGCGGTTGAAGAAGCGTGGCGAAGGCCATCGTGCCCATTGCTTTCGGTCGTCACGGAGACCCGCTGCTTGGCGGCTGGTGTGCGAACCTGGCGTCTTTAGACAAAGGCGAAGTGCGCGCATATAGATCGCTTCGCTACCCGCTCGGTCACCGTAGCCACCGCGAAGAGTTGGCGGCGTGCAACGCCGGACACGCAAGGCGAGCAAGGTCATACGGAGGACTCTTGGGCGTCAGCGGACACGCGGATGCGACAAAGTCGTTCGAGATCGTGGCGAGAAGGCCAAGGAAAGTCTCCATCGGGCGGCGAGGCTCTGGACGAAAGCGGCAAGCGGGGTCCCTCGCGATGACAAGGTGTGACCCTCCGCTTGCGGGCGGCTCAAAACTCTTAATCACGGTGTAGCGTTGCGAGGTGTAGTTTGGTCGGTTCGGGCTGTGTTTGCTCTTTTCCTTTTTTCTTTTTTCTTTGGCTGCTGGGGAAGCAAAGAACAATTTTTCTTGGGGCTTTCGCTCGTGTAATGTGGTGTTGGTGTTGAATGAGAAAACCTTTTGGCTTAGCGATGCGGTTTTATCTTTGGTTGAATTGTTAAGTCGAGCGTTATGGTCTACGAGAGGCGGTGCTTGTTTAAGTGTCGGTCGGGAGGTCTCGGCGCCCATGGGCGGCGATTCGTGACTATGGCCCATGAGCACCCTCGAAGGAGGCGAGGTCTGGACCGGTGGCTGTGAGGATTTGGCAGCGGGCATCATGTGCCATGGCGCGAAGTGGCGGCGATGGAAGAGGGCCAACCCAACCTATTCTATGAAGATGTTTTCCTGTTGAGGCGGGAGGCGCGAAGGTCTTGTGAAGAGATGAGGGCCTTCGGGCCGTGAGAATTTGTTAGGCATAGCGTGGGGCCCTGGTGCCCTCCGCGCCGGGAAGCCTCGGCAGGCTCGTCGAATACCCCGAAGCGTGGTTGTCTGAGAGGCAATATGAGCGGTGGTTCTTCTTAGGCGTCGACAAGGAGCTGTTTGCATGGGCGGCCGACAGGGAAGAGTGGGACTTTGTCCCAAAATGTATGGCCCGTGTGTAGGCGAGGTTATCTTGGCGGCGATTTGCGCTTCTTGCCATTTGGTGTTATGTAGCGATGATATGTACCTTGTGTTGAGTGTTATATTTTTCTTAATAACATGGGCGTGATTGTACTGCGGTGTGTTTCGTAACGTCACCCTTGGTCGATTTCTCAATGGTTATTCTAACTAGGTAGGGCTCCGGGGAGCCTTGGTCTCATTTTTTTTTTGTTGGAGGAGGCGAAGCCCTGTGCAATCCCCATTCTTTTAGATAGGGCTCAGGGAGCCAGATCTAGATTTTGTTGGGGGAGGCGAAGCCTCGCGCCGTCCTATTCTTTTAGATAGGGCTCGGGAGACCCCGATCTAGATTTTGTTTGGGGAGGCCGAAGCCTCGCGCGTCCCCATTCTTCTTAGATAGGGCTCAGGGGAGCCAGTCTAATTTTGTTTGGGGAGGTGAAGCCTCGCGTAGTCCCCATTCTTCTTAGATAGGGCTCAGGGAGCCAGTCTAATTTTGTTCGGGGAGGCGGCCTCGCTGTCCCCATTCTTCTTAGATAGGGCTCAGGAGCCCGATCTAGTTTTGTTGGGAGGCGAAGCCTCGCGCCCGCCCCCCATTCTTTTTAGATGGGGCTCGGGAGCCCAGTCTAGTTTTGTTGGGGAGGCGAAGCCTCACGCCGTCCCCATTCTTTTTAGATAGGGCTCAGGGAGCCAGTCTAATTTTGTTCGGGGGAGGCGAAGCCTCGTGCAGTCCCATTCTTCTTAGATAGGGCTCGGGAGCCACGATCTAGTTTTGTTCGGGGAGGCGAAGCTCTGGCAAATCCCCTAGGGTTTTGCGTGGTGCCACTGGTTTATACACCACTTGCATGAGGCGGTGTGCAGAGGCCTAGGGCCATTCAGCGGTGGCTAGAGTTTATACACACACTGCGAAGGGGCGGTGTGCAAGGGCCTTAGGCCATCTTGTGATGTGAGTTTGTACACGCCATGAATGAGGCGGTGTGCAGGGCCTTAGGCCATCTTGTGATGTGAGTTTATACACACATGAAGGGGGGGTGTGTGCAAAGACCTTGGGCCATCTTGTGATGGCGAGTTTATACACACTTGCATGAAGAGGCGGTGTGCACAGGCCTTAGGCCATGCGTGGTGGCGAGTTTATACACCGCCTTGCATGAAGGCGGTGTGCACCGGACCTTAGGCCATCTTGTGATGGCTAGAGTTTATACACACGCTTGCATGAAGGCGGTGTGCAAGGCCTTGGGCCATCTTGTGAGTGGCTATAATTTTATGGTGTGTTAACATGAGGTGCTTCCTTACGTGGTCCTCCTTGTAAGCTATGACAAGTTCCCAAAAGCTACACATTACGTACATGCGGCCCATTTGGGTGGGTTTAGTGTCGGGCCTTGAGTAGAATTTTGTACAAAATACAAAAGAAAAAAGGAACCTTCTAGGGGTAGAATCTGCGGAGGCTCTTGGCGTTCGGTATGGCGAGTGTTGGCCCTCGGGGTGGCGATGTAGTCTTGGCCCGACCTTTGTGCTCTTAGTGATGATGTAGGGGCCTTCCCATTTGGACTCGAGTTTGCCTTGTGGAGGGTTGGCGACTCGTTTGAGGACCATGTCGCCCAGTGCGAGTGGGCGAGCCTCACTCTCTTGTTGTATGATCTTGCCATGCCGTCCGTGTACTTCGCCATAGTTGAGATTGCTTCGACGCGCGCTTCCTCTAAGAGGTCAGAGAGACTTCGCGGTTGGCGGTCGGTGTCTTGTGTTGCCGCGAGGACCTTGCAGCGAAGCTCCCCAGTCATTGCCTCATCCCGAGCAGCCAGTTTGAGCAGGGAGAAACACAGTGGCTCGAGTAGGCGTTGTGCGGAGGGCCCACAATGCCTTTTGCAGCTCTTCCGGCCAGAGTCCCCTTGGCAGGCCGACGAGGCGTTTGTTGAGACTGGCGATGAGGTTGCCGTTGGCCCGCTCCACAGCTCCGTTGGCCTCGGGATGGCCTACGGAGGCGAAGCGTATTGTAATGCCGAGGTCCTGACAAAATGCCTTGAAAGCCGTGAAATCGGGCGGGTGCGTTATCGGTGGCGGCGTCCGCGGCACCCGTACTGCGACGATGTTCCTCCATGCAAATCTCTGCGCAGCCGCGGCCGTGATTTTAGCGACGGGCTCCGCCTCTACCCACCTGGAGAAGTATTCGATGGCAACAAAGGCGAAGCGAGGCGCCTTGTGGCCGGAAGGGCCTATGATGTCGATCCCCATCGCGAAGGGCCGACGGGGGTAGCGGTGGAGGGTATCTGGCGCCCTCGGAATGTAGCTAGCCATTGGCACCCTTGGCAATGCGAGCGAGGTCTGGGCGTCGGGGGCTGTTGGCGATCTGAGCCTTGGCGAAAGGCTTTTTTGACGATGCTCGGGGGCTTAGTGCGCTCCACGATCTCCCTCGTGGATATGCTTGATGAGTCCTCCCTTCTTGGTGCGACCTTGGCGGAGAAATGGGGTGCACACACCCCTTGTACAAGTCGCCTTTTATGATCGCGGTAGTTTGGGAAGCGATGCACGAGTCTTAGTGCTTGGAGGATCTTGGGCTCGTCCCCTTGGAGGTAGTCGATGATCGGCTTCCATGTCTAGCCGTCGACTAGCGGGGCAGGGGCAGGCGCCTTGCCTCGGCTCGGGTTGGCTGTTTGGGCTCGGCCTTGTGCCTCCGGGGATCTTGTGAGGTTCCTCAGCGATCTTGGGGGTGCCTGATACCTCGTGAAGACTTACGCCTTGGGGACGGTCTCTGAGCTCGCCGCCTTGGCGAGTCGATAAGGCTGCTTCATTGTTGCCCGGGATTGCTTGTGCTGATGATCTTGAGGAAGTGGCTTCTTTGCGGCTCATGATCTTGATGTCGTGCCATTTGGGGTCCTGGTCGCAGCTCTTGTCGAAGTGGCCGCCATGAGGCGGAGTCGCTCTTGATTATGAGGCGCTTGGCGCCGGGCTTTGGCTGCGAAGTCAGCGATGAAACCTCATATTCGCGGCATTATTGGTTGTGGGGAAGTCGGCGTCTTTGCATCGACATGCTTAAATCCATCCGGGGCGACCAATATGGCGGCTGCGCTTTGCTCTGCTGGCACCACGATCCATCTGTGTAGATGGTCCATAGTGCGTCTAGTTGCTCCGCGAGGTGGTCTTCGCTTGGGGGTCCATTCGGCGACAAAGTCCGCCGAGGATTGGGATTTGATTACCGTGCGGACGCGAAGGTAATATCGAAAGTGCGATTCTGCCCACTTGCCAATCGCCGGTCACATCCTTGTTGCGAAGCATGGCGCCGAGGGTAGGATGTTGCGCGATGATGGGATCGCCCAGAAGTAGTGGCGGAGCTTGTGCGAGCCATGAGTAGGGTGTCTGTGAGCTTTTCCAACTTCGGTGTATCGGACCTTCGCTCCTTGGAGTGCCGGAGACGTAGTACACGGGCCGTTGGCCATCATCCTCTTGTACGAGCACAGCGCTGACTGCCGCCGCGGAGGCTACGAGGTACAAGAGGAGCTGCGCCTGGGGCTTTGGGCTTGTTAAGCTCGGGAGCTGATTCAAGTACCCTTTGAGGTCTGGCGCGTACAGCGAGCCTCGATCCAGCGGAATAGCTCCGCCCATGAAGGGTTTTGAAGAAGCGAGCAGCTCGGTAAACCGGGACAAGCGGCCGAGTGCTTGGTGCCGTTAGCCGTTAACTTGCCAGCGGTCGAGGTGGCTCCATCTCTGGATGGCGGATTTTCTCGGGTTGGCCGATTCCTCTTTCGGAGATGAGAATCCTAGTAACTTCTTAGCCACGACCCGAAGGCACACTTTTCGGGGTTTAGCTTGATTCCCTCCCTCCTGAGGTTGCCAAATGTTTCCTGGAGGTCCTCCGCATGGGAGCAAGCGAGCTTGCTTTTCACGACAATGTTGTTGACGTAGGCTTCGACGTTACACCCCAACTGTTCCGCCAGCACTTTGGTGATGAGTCGTGTGAAAGTTGCCCTGGCGTTCTTGAGGCCGAAGGGCATTCTGCGGAAGCAGAAAGTCCCGATTGGTGTTATAAAGGCCGTCTTCGCTTCGTCGTCCCTGGCCATGAAGACTTGATGGTACCCGGAGTATGCGTCGAGGAAGCTCATCAGTTCACAGCCGGAGGTGGTGTCCACCAACTGGTCTATGCGGGGTAGCGGGAAATCATCCTTGGGGGAGGTCTTGTTAAGGTCTGTGAAGTCGACGCACATACGCCACTTGCCCGTGCTCTTTTGCACCAAGACTGGGTTTGCTAGCCACTCCGAATGTTTGATCTCCCTGACAACCCTTGCCTTGAGGAGTTTTGCTATTTCGGCCTTGGCGGCTGTGGCCGCTCGGCGTCATCTTGTGTGACTACGCTTTGTTGGCGTGGCGTCGCTCGCATGAGCGGCGGTGCTCCATGGTTTCCCGGGCCACGCCTGGAATGTCCTCCGGGCACCATGCAAAGATATCGGAGTTGCCCCGAAGGACCCCAAGGATGGCGTCGCGCTCACTTGGAGGAAGGTCGTGCCGAACCTTGATTTTTTCCGGAGCGTCTCTGCGAGGCTATCCTTTCCAATTGGCCCTCTAGTCGGCTTTTGGGGCCCTTGCCGAGGGTTCGTGAGCGGCTGCATTTGAGTAATTTGTGTGTACATGGCGGGCGAAGGGTCAATGGCCAACTTCGGTTTGCCTTGCGAGTCTTAAGTCGCCCCGCGGTGATGACACCTTGTTGAGTGGGGATCTTGAGGCATATGTAGTTATGGTGAGCGACCGCGCCGAAGGCGTTCAATGTTGCCCGGCCCAGAATGGTGTTGTACTGGTACGGCATGTGGACTACGTCAAAAGTGATGATTTCCGTCTTGTGAAGCGAAGTCGATTAATGACGTGTGGCCGGTCGATCTGCTACAGCGCCGTCCTTGGTCTTCCCCGGCCGACGAGGGTATGCGGGGTGACAGGCGGTCCGCAGGGATCATCATCTTGTCGAAGGCATCTCCGAACAAAAGGTCGGCGGAACTTCCACCGTCGTCGGGGCCAGCGCTGACCTCGAAGTCCGCAATGGTAGTGGAAGCAGCGAGGGTCTTAGTGCGGAAGTGGATGCCTGGGCGTCCTCGGGCCGAAGGTGATGGGCACCTCGGCGTCTGGGGCGGCGCGTCTGTGAACCTGCCGCGGCGTGGTGGATCGTCGGGCGTAAGGGCGCTGCCTCTTGGACTTTAGGCCGAGTGAGGATCCACCCGCTATCATGTTGATGACCCGCTGACGCGGCTCATCGCGGGCTCCCTCGATTCGTGGTCTTATCGGCGGGCCGGGCAGTTGACTGCCGGAGCCCCTAGTGCCCTCGCCCTCTGTTTGTTGCGGGTGGCGGTTGATGTAGTCGTTCATGGCCGCAATGGTGCGGCAGTTCGCGGTGGTATGCGAGCATTCTCCGTGGAGGTCGCAGTATGGCGTGACCTTTTGCTTGCCGTCGCGGACATCATTGCCGCCCGCGCATCGTCATGACCTCTGCCCGTGGCGGCCTCTTCGCCGCCATTTTTGTGCCTTCTTGGTCTTGGGTGGCGTCCACATGGTAGACTCCACGACCCTTTGGGCGGTAATTCTTCTTATTTGTTTAGGGTTGGTTCTTGTAGCTTGTTAAACTCGTGACCGGTTTTAGGCGTTGGAGTGCTGCAACCTCCACCTCTCTGCAGCTATCCTCCTCCGCCGCACGTACTCCTCCATTTTGTCAAAGAGCTTCGGCTCACGGTGGAGATGGGCTTGCGGGCCAGCCTCTCGGCGGGCCTTCTGCGGCCCCCGCAGTTGCCGCGTTGATCACCGTTGTCTCGTTGGCGCCCTTACGGCATTTTACCTCGGCGAACCTCCTGAAGAAGGCTGCGGAGGATTAGCCGAGGCACCTTTCTGACGAGCAGTGTCCGTCCTTCGGCTCGGCGTAGTTTCCTTGGAAGTTGTTGCGCAAGGTCGTATAGCTGTTCCCCAGCGTACCGGACGGGGGTGGTGAAGAACCAAGTGAGGGCGACGCCCTTGAGAGCGAGGGAGATGCTTTTTTGCTTTCGTGGTGTCGTCCCCCCCGCGGCGGCCTCTATGGCCGTTTCATAGACTCGGAGGAACTCTGCCGGGTCAGTGGTGCCTTCGAAAGGGGTGACCGGGCATCTTGAAGTCCTTGGGCGGCGTCTTTGCTTCAAGTCCTACTCTCAATGGGGAATTAGGATCCCCGAATCGGAGATTTGCACGGGGCTGGCTGGGCATTAGGAAGGTCCGTGGCCTCGGCCTCGTGGCGAGGCCACCCTCCATGTTGCTGCTAAGTGGCGACTCACGGAGGTCGCCGAGTTCCGTTGGAGGCCTCGTAAGTTCTTTGTGCTACTCAGAGGACCACGGCGGTCAGGCGGGAGGTTGGGGATTAGGCGGAGGTGCCGGCGAGTTGGGTGTCGCGCCGACGCGCCCGTGAGTGGAGTTATTCGCCTCTTCCTCCATGATGCGTCTTGTTGCCGCCATGCCTGGGCGGTCTGCTCCTCTTGGCCCTCGGTGTGTTGGGTGTGGCGGTGCGGCGGCTGCTTGGCCATGAGACCTTGGGCCTTGACCTTGCGAGGGCCATCCCTTGCCTCGGGTCTTATGACTTTCGTGCCAAACCCCACGGACGGCGCCAACTGTCGTGGTATAAAACGGACCAGACAATAAACTGGAAGGGAGACCCTTCGCCTGGTTAGAGTGGGCCGAAGGGTCTCGGATGTGGAGCTCGGCTAGAAATGCCCTTACTTTTATTACCCAAAAAAGCGCCTCTTGCGGTGAGGAGGAGGGCTACTTATAGCCTCCTACCTTGGTGCAGGAATTACACTTGTACCCCTAGTGAAGTACCACGAGCGTGAGGGGTGAGGGGAGTTTCAAGCCTAGGAGTAGGTGCAGGGAGCACGGTGGTCCTCCTGGACCTAGCCTACCGGGTGGTGGACCGGTCTACCTCCATTGTTCCTGGTGGTGGTGTGACGGGACCTTCGTAGCCACCTCAGGGGTGTCTCGGCTCATGCTTCGGGTGACAGGGACCCCTCGTGGTCCGGGGCGCTCCGAGACCTTGAGACGCCTCCCGGGTGCCTCGGGTTCACCTCAGGGCCTTGGTGCTCCTCCCGGGGCCTCGGCAGAATCAGGAGGCCCTTTGTCGTGATCCCTGCGGGGCCCCTCAGCATCGCAGCCCTTGGGTTCGCTTTGTCTGCCGTGAGGGCCGGTGGGCCGCCCCTACGACATCCCCTATGTAATAACTTAGACTTAGTTTTTAGGGCAATCAATACACATACTACTCCTGGCAACTGGTCCCCTCTTGTAGGATCCCCTAGTCATTCTCAGGCACCAGGGGTCCCCCTCTTTTACTGTCTAGTCTTTCTTGCTACGACAGTTGGCGTCGTCCGTAGGGACCGGCAGGAAAGTCACGAAGCATAGCTCCAAGGCACTAGCATGGCCCCTCGGAAAGCCACGCCCAAAGTCTCAGCAGCCGAAGCAACCGCGGCTCCAAGCACCCCGAGGGCCAAGCGAAGCAAAACCTCCGTGGTAGCGGCAGCCACCGCCCAAGCAGCAGAGGAGGAAGCAAACAACTCCACATACGGGGACATCGTCGGAAGCGACACCTAGCCCGCCGAGGCATCCCTCCCCAGGAGCCACCTGGGGGGTCCACAACCTGGGACAACAGGCGTAACACGCGAAGCATACGAAGCCCTCCAGCAGGAACTGGCGGATCTCCGCCGAGAAATGCTAAGTCTCCGACTGCTAGAAGAGGTGACCCTCGTAGCCCCGCTCCGGCTCGTGCAAACCGCCAGAGCTGGGGAGGCCGCCCCTCTGGCACCAACAACCGTACCTCCAGCTCTGCTGCTTTAGGGGGACCCTAACTCCCCACTAAGCGTGGGGTTGAAGACAGCCCGCTGGCCCCAGGGCTTCAAAATGCTAGAGGTCAGGCCCTTCGAAGGGTGCACGGACCCCTCGGAGTTCCTCCGGGTGTACGAAGGCAAAAGGCAAAAAGCATCACCCTCACCCTCAAGGGTGTGGCGCTGACATGGTTCTTCACCATCCCTCCCCAGTCCATATACGCGTGGGAGCAGTTGCGGAACCTTGTGCGCAACAACTTCTAGAGAAATTACATAGAGCCGAAGGACGTAGGCCACCTGTTTGCAATAAAGTAGGTCCCGGGCAAGTCCCTCCGTAGCTTCTTCAAAAATTTCACAGAGGTAAACTGTCAGGTGAAGGGGGTCAACGAAACCATCATCATAAATGCAGCAACATGCGAACTCCAGAGGGGCCCCCTATCAGAAAGGCTAGCTCGCAAACCCATCCGCGTAATTGCGAAAGAGTTCGAAAAAAATAGAAGAGAACGCCCAAGTGGAGGAAGATGGCACCCGGAGGGCGAAGGCCCAGGCCCCCGTTGCCTCGGCTTCAACCTCAAGCGGGCTGCTAGGGAAAGAAGCACCCACGGCCGCCACGGCGACGACACCTGCCAAGCCACGGACCAATGACTATCGCCAGAAAAGCGCGAGCGTCTACCACGAGGCGGTTGGCGGCCGAAGAACGAGCGAGAGGCAGCGGAGGGGGCGAGGTGCGAACATAACGGCAGGAGACAACCGGACACCCAGGGTGGCGCCGGCGGCCCCCCGCTAGTTTGTGACCTCCAAGGCGATGGGTCACACACACGGCCGAGAATGTCGCACCATCAGCGACCATCAGATCGCATGAACCGCGAGACAACGGCCGGCGGCGTGAAGAGCGAGGAGAACGAGCAACCAATTGCTCGCTCCGTCACCAAGGCCCCGCGTAGAGTGGGCCACGGGGAACATCGTTAGAGGATCACTAACATGATCACAGGAGGATCCTCGCTCGGCAGGACGTCAAAAAGGCACAGACACGCATACACCTGACAAATCCACCACGTCGTGATATACCCTGCCTCTAGCCCACCTCGCTATGCCGAAATACCAATAAACTTCGGCCCCGAGGACGCCCGGGGTTTGTATTTTCCACATCAAGACCCCCTCGTCATTTCTGCGAACAACGCGGATTTCGAGGTCAGGCGCATCCTAGTGGACGGGGGAAGCTCTGCGGACCTACTATTCGCAGACGCTTTCGACAAGATGATGATCCCCTGGGATCGCCTGTCACCCCCAGGCATGCCCCTGGTAGGCTTCGAGGGAAGGTCCATGACGACCCTTGGTCAAATCGACTTGGTCGTCATGTTCTGCGACAACTTTGCATCCCGGACCGAGGTTGTTACGTTCGACGTCGTCCAGATACCCTACCAATACAACACCATCCTCAGCCGGGCCACGCTAAACACCTTCGGTGTAATAGTACACTACAATTACCTATGCATGAAGATCCCCGCACCGGAGGGCATAGTTAAAGTACGAGGCGACTAGAACCTAGCAAGGCAAACAAAGCTGGAGGCACTTTCACCAGCCCACCACGTCCATACAGTCGAAGCAGATGCGAGCGCTCGAATTGGCACCGCCTCGGTAAGATGGGTGCCGAAGGCAAAACCAGAGGGACAACTCCAGAGAGTCCCTCTAAACAAAGCCTCCTCGGAGAGGACGGTGGCCCTCGGAGTGGAGCTCCCAGTAGGAGCACACGACGCCATCCTCTAGGTGATCCGCAACAATATGGATGTCTTCGCTTGGGTCCAGGAAGATATCCCCGGGGTTGCACGAGGAACCATCGAGCACCGCCTAGCCATCCGAAGCGACAAACCCCCCAAGAAGCAGAAGCTGTGGCGCATGTCGATGGAGCGACTAGAAGCAATAAATAAAGAGATAGCCAAACTACTGAAGGCGGGGGTTATTCGCGAGATCAAACACTCCGAGTGGCTGGCCAACCCTGTCCTGGTGCAGAAAAGCACTGGAAAATGGTGTATGTGCGTCGACTTTACCGACCTCAACAAGGCACCCCGAATGATGATTTTCCTCTACCTTGCATCGACCAACTGGTGGATGCTACTTCGGGCTGCATGCTAATGAGCTTCCTAGACATTTACTCCGGGTATCATCAAATATTCATGACCAAGGAAGACGAACCAAAAACCGCCTTCATCACCCCCAAAGGGACCTACTGCTTCACCCGTATGCCGTTCGGCCTGAAGAATGCAGGCGCAACCTTCACCCGGCTCATCACGGAGGTACTAGCTGGCCAGTTCGGCCGCAACGTAGAGGCATACGTCGATGACATAGTAGTCACGAGCAAGCCCACAGGCTCACACACGGATGACCTGCAAGAAACATTCGCCAGCCTTTGGACAGAGGGGATCAAGCTCAACCCTGAAAAGTGCACCTTCGACGTGAAGGCAGGCAAGCGCCTAGGTTTCCTCGTATCCGAAAGGGGTGTCAAGGCCAACCCCGAAAAAATAAGAGCCGTCCAAGAAATGGAGCCAATCGCAGTACCCGAGAGGTGCAAAGGTTGATAAGGCGCTTGACCCTCGATGAATTTCATCATCCTGCTCTGCGGGCAGGCCTCGCCATTTTTAAGACACTCAGGAAGCGAGCCGTTTTGATAGACGGAGGACTGCCAAAATGCGGTCCAGGAGCTCAAGCAATACCTCGCCCAGCTACCGAGCCTAACCAGCCCGACGCCAAGCGTGAAGGTCTTAGTGTACCTCACCACCTCCTCGGCGGCGGTGAGCGCAGTCCTCGTCGAAGAAAGCAGTGGACAACGTCCTGTGTATTACGTCTCGGAGGCCCTTCAAGGGGCCAAGACCCGATACACGAAGCTAGAAAAGTTGGTCTAGAAAAGTTGGTGTATGCCTTGCTCATGGCCTAGCGCAAGCTTCAACACTACTTCCTAGCGCACGCTATCACAATCCCAATATCCTACCCACTAGCACTAATGTTATGGAACAAAGACGCCTCGGGCCGAATAGGCAAGTGGGTGGCCGAGCTGGCTCCCTTCGACATCACCTTCGTGGCACGAACGACCATCAAGTCGTAGGCCCTAGCGCCGACTTTGTTGCCAAATGGACCCCGCAAATCGAAGAGCAACCACCAAGCAAAATCGAGGCGCCATGGACAATATACACTGACAGACCATGGTGCGCCGCAGGGGCTGGCGCAACAGCCATTTTGGCCGCCCCGGACGAAAGAAGTGTCTCCGACGCCGCCCGCCTCGACTTCCCGATAACAAACAACGCCTTGGAGTATGAAGCACTATGGTTGGGCCTCTACAAAGCAAAAGCGTTAGGAGCGAAGCGCATAATCATCAAAAGCGATTCCCGTCTCATGACGGGGCACTTCGACAAGTTATTTACGGCCAGGGATCCTGAAATGGCTAGATACCTAGCTACGATTTGAGCAGCAGTGGAGCACTTCCTCAGCATCACCATCCAAACCATCCCAAGAGGCAGTAACAAGGCAACAGACAAGTTCGCAAAGTGGCGGCTCGGCGAGTGCCCCGCCGAAGTATTCTCACGAGATACTAAGGGTCCTTCGCCACACCCGGCACAAGAAATTTGGGCACCTTGTGCTCCTCATCGACGAGGCCAATTGGCGAAAAATCATCATCAAATACCTCGCAGGCGAAAAGCCCGAAGACACCGTCGAAGCAAACCGCCTCCAGCACCGAACCAGAAACTACAACATGATTAGCGGCTAGCTGTACGAGGGGGGAGTCTGCGCTCTGTTCCTACGATGCGTATCCTGGAAGAAGGGCCAGTCCCTTCTAAGGAAAATCCACGAGGGGCTCTGCGGTGCGCACCGAGCGCCCCGGGTGTAAGATCGTGGAGGCCGACTAGAGGGGGGTGAATAGTTGTTTCAAAAAAACTTTAAGTCTAAAACCGATTACTTATGCGGAAGCTAACAACAATATGGTTTTAGCCTAAATCAATTAGTTCAACTATGTGCACCAACAATACAAGTCTATTGATGAATATAGCAATTAAGCATGTGACTTGAGCAATTCAATACAAAAAATATAAATTGCAATAGGGAGACACAAGAGATCAAACCACTATTGACACGGCGATGTTTTACCGTGGTGATCGGAGACTTGCTGGTCTCCCCTAATCCACGTTGAGGGAAACCCAAACCAATTGGTTCGGCTCCACGAATTAAGCCTTCATCCGAGATAAGTCCAACCACTTGTACCGGTTCCAAACCGAACCAACACATCGCTCCACTAGGGTTGCTCTTTTCTCCACTCCCGAGATGGCGAGCACCACACCACTCACAAACCGCCCGAGTCTTCTCACAACCTTCTTTGAGAAGCTCACCGGCGCAACGACGCCACCACGCCGTCTAGGTGTTGGCAAATACCAAGAGTAACAAGTCTACAACTTTCACTTGACCTAATCAAGTGTCTAAGCTCAAGTGGATACACAATCCACTACCTAATGTAACACATGCACTAGGGTTTACCTCTCAAAGCTCAACAAGTGCAACACATGCACAAATAAGAGTAGAGGGTTTGCTCTTTGCTCAATAGAAAGTCTAGGGGCACCAGCATATGCTCAGCCACTACCCACACACGGCCAAAGTGGGTATTTATAGCCCACACACAAAAACTAGCCGTTGTGGAAAAGTCTGCAGAAAAATCAGTAGGCGCGGTTCAACCGCTAACTAGGAATCGGTACAACCGCACTCCTCCAACGGTTATAAAACTAGCCGTTGGACCTTTCGGTTCAGTACAACCGCCAAACAACATTATAATCAAGCATCTCCGGTTGAACCGCATTGACGTCTTGATACAACCGATCGCAGGTTTCATAAATTTGAAACGACATGCTCTCTGGAAAATATGAACCGCCTTAGAAAGATCGGTACAACCGCGGTAGTGGTTCAACCGTTTTACAAATGTGGTTCAACCGATTCCCAAAGAGAGCTCCGAGTCGAAATTACATCGGTTCTGGTTTTCTTGAACCGCCAACTGGAAATCGGAACAACCGATTTTCGGTCAAACCGCACGAAAAATCCGGTTGAACCACAGCTCGGTTGAACCACCCAAAACACGTCGGTACAACCGATTTCCCAGAGAAAACAACAGCTTGCATTTCCTTTTCAATCTCAACTTTGCAAAACACATTTGCAAATGATATGAAATGCAAACAAGGGTTCAAAGACAAGATTCTCAACAAGCTGCAAAACACATTTGCCAACTTATAGAATCATACCACAAATTGCACTCCACTTCAACTTAGTTAGCAAAACACATTTGCCACCGAATTGACTCGCGATGCAAATAAGGATTCAAGTGAGATTCTCAACAAGTTGCAAAACACATTTGCCAACTTATAGAATCACACTACAAGGAATAAAGTACATGGACTTACACCATTTGCAAAACACATTCGCAAACTTAAGTCATATGCTACAAGGATTATCCATGAGCCACAACTATTTGCAAAACACATTCGTAAATATTAGCAATATGTTAAGGTGAGCTAGAGCAAACACAACGAGCTATCAACACATGACTAACTCAAGCTACTAGTCAAGACCCCTCTTAATAGTACAGCAACCTATACTAGCAATTCGGTCTCCCAACCAAACACCGAGACCGGTAAAAGACTAGGAACACATCCTTAGCCCTAGCTAGTCATACCTTTGCCTTGCGCAACCACTTGAAGCTTGATGATGCACATCTTCACTTCAAGTTCGGGTCCTTGACTTGAATACTCATCAACACATGATGAGTTCTTCACTTGACCTTCATCAACACATGATAAAGCTTTGCTTCGGGATCTTGACTTGATGCGCATCAACACATGATGACATCCTCCATCCCGAGTCTTGATATGCATCAACACATGATGCACTCTTCACTCGACCTCCATCAACACATGATGGGTCTTCACTTGACTTGATGATCAACACATGATCATCTCCACTTCTTGAACATCATCGACACACGATGATTCCCTTTACTTGACTTCTACCAACACATGATGGAACTCCTCTTGACTTGATGACCATCAACACATGATGTCATCCCAAGTTTTCATTATCATGGAACCTAACATGCTTATCCAACTCATGGAAAATGTTAGTTCCACAATATGATTATCATTAATTACCATAACATACCATTAACTCATAATGGTGGGACAAGATACCACAATCTTTTCCTCTTTGGTAATTGATGATAACCACTTCAATAACAAATAATTGAATGTAGATTGGTATGAGTATATACACACTACATAAGTTGTATATACTCATATGAATATATATAACTACACAAGTTATATATACTCAAAGAATATATGAGCACACATGTCTCATATACACACATGAATATATTAACTACACAAGTTATATATATTCAAGAATATGTGAGTACACATGAACTACACAAGTTATGTTATACTCACATATAAGTATATTTAGACTACAGGTCTTATATACTCACATGAATATATTAACTACACAAGTTAAATATATTCAAGGATATATGAACTACACAAGTCTCAGTATACACACATGAATATATTAACTATGCAAGTTAAATATATTCAAAGGATATGTGAGTACACATGAACTATACAAGTTATGTTATACTCACATATAAGTATATTTAGACTACACAAGTCTTATATACTCACATGAATATATTAACTACACAAGTTAAATATATTCAAGGATATATGAACTACACAAGTCTCATATACACACATGAATATATTAACTATGCAAGTTAAATATATTCAAAGGATATGTGAGTACACATGAACTACACAAGTTATGTTATACTAGCATATAAGTATATTTAGACTACACAAGTCTTATATACTCACATGAATATATTAACTACACAAGTTAAATATATTCAAGGATATATAAACTACACAAGTCTCATATACACACATGAATATATTAACTATGCAAGTTAAATATATTCAAAGGATATGTGAGTACACAAGAACTACACAAGTTATGTTATACTCACATATAAGTATATTTAGATTACACAAGTCTTATATACTCACATGAATATATTAACTACACAAGTTAAATATATTCAAGGATATATGAACTACACAAGTCTCATATACACACATGAATATATTAACTATGCAAGTTAAATATATTCAAAGGATATGTGAGTACACAAGAACTACACAAGTTATGTTATACTCACATATAAGTATATTTAGACTACACAAGTCTTATATACTCACATGAATATATTAACTACACAAGTTAAATATATTCAAGGATATATGAACTACACAAGTCTCATATACACACATGAATATATTAACTATGCATGTTAAATATATTCAAAGGATATGTTTCAAAGTAAAGATTCCAAATATGTGTGGAAACAGGAATATGGATCAATACTAATGAAACCTCAAAATATAGAATGAACTCCCCTATATGTGTGCATACACGAATGTGTAATGGAAACATATGCACATATTCAAGATAACCTTTTGGTGAAGTTCAACCTATATTTTGGATCCGAGGAATGCAACAAGATATACAAGTATGATGTCGAAAGCATACCTCTTTGATTTCTACCTTGATATCCAATTAAGACTAATTAAGAGATATAGCAATAAAAGAGTTAGTCTCACAAATAGATTTATCATTATGAATGCATACCTGTTTGGATTTTTCCTTTTGTTTATCCAATGAATTGGATTTGTCATTAATCACTTGCATGCCTTCATGATTTTTACCTTTATATCCAAACAAGACTACACAATATGCATATCAATAAAAGTGTTAGTCTCACAATTAGATTTGTCATTAATCACCAAAACCCCATTAACACATAATGGTAGGTCTAGATTCTTCACCGGGGCCTCATGGCGAAGACCTTCTGCCAAGGTTTCTATTGGCCAACAGTGCTCTGGGACACATAAGACCTAGTCCAACGCTGCCAGGGGTGCCAGTGGGCCAACCGCAACTCGAAGGCACCAGCAATCCCACTGCAGCCCTGCCTCCGGTCTGGCCCTTCATGCGCTGGAGGCTGACATCATCGGCCCATTCCAGGCAACCAAGGGCAACCTCTGCTTCGCCTTCGTCGCCATCGAGTATTTCTCTAGATGTGTAGAGACCGAGCTAGTCACCAAAATCACGGTCGCAGCAACACAGCAGTTTGCATGGAAGAACATCATCTGTCGGTACGGGGTGCCACGCGTCACTGATAATGGCACCTAGTTTGACTCAGCGTCGTTTCGAGCATTCTGCCAAGGCATAGGCACAACAATATGCTTCGCATCCGTCGAACACCCCGAGTCCAATGGGGCAATCGAGCGAGCCAATGGCAATCTACTGGCAGGACTGACGAAGTGCCTAGTAGGCTTGCCAAAGGGGCTTTGGCCTGAGGAACTCCAGAAGGCACTATGGACATTCTGGACATCACCAACAAGGGCCATGGGCCCCTCTCTCTATTCAAACTCCTCTTCGGCGATGAAGCAATGACCCCAAGGGAATTCACGACGAACTCTCTCTAAGCAACAGAGAACGCCTGGCCCGCAAGCCGGGAGATCTCCCTCGACCTCCTGGAGGCGCACCACGTACAAGCCATATCAACCATGGCAAAAATACACCGAAGGAGTCACGCAGGCATACAACAGGAAGGTCAAGATCCGTGCTCTAGCGCCAGGCGACATGGTCCTCAAGCGAGCCACAAATCCCATGACCTTAGGCAAGCTAGAGTCCAAGTGGGAATGACCATACATCATCACCCGCAGCATAAGGGCAGGCTTCTACTACATCGTGACGCCCGAAGGGCAACAGCTAAACCACACATGGAATGCCAAAAGCCTCTAAAAGTTCTATCCTTAGGTCTATATAAAAACCAGTTACGCTTGGGAAATTGCCACCTGTCGTCATTTAACGGCAGGGGTATGTACAAAAGCAATTGTACGACCTTTTGGCATTTTGCCCTCGTCCAATAAAACAGGCAGCCGGGGTCACACTCTCACCCCAAAGACACCGTCCAATAAACGAAGACACCGCGCATGACCTTCGGCCCCAGTGCACACCGATGCCCTCCACAGGCCTGAGTGTATAAACGAAGACACCGTGCATGGCCTTCGGCCCCGGTGCACACCAATACCCTCCATAGGTATGAGTGTACAGATGAAGATGTCGCGTATGGGTCAGGCCCCCGCACACAATACCTGGTCCTAAAAACCAGGGCACACGGGGGGGGCGATGTAGATCTTTGCCTCCCATCGCAAAAGTTAGGGCATCCCCAGAGCCCTATCTAAAAAAGCATGGGGGGCGACGCTAGGCTTCGTCTCCCCCTCGCAAAAAGTTAGGGCTCCCCCGGAGCCCTATAAAAAAAACATGGGGGATGGCGCTAGGCTTCATCCCTTCTCGTAAAAAGTTAGGGCTCCCTCTGAGCCCTATCTAAAAAAGTATGGGGATGGCGCTAGGCTTCGCCTCCCCCTCGCAAAAAATTAAGGCTCCTTCGGAGCCCTATTTAAAAAAGTATGGAAAATGGCGCTAGGCTTCGCCTTCCCCTCGCAAAAAGTTAGGGCTCCCTAGAACCCTATCTAAAAAAGTATGAGGGATGACGTTAGGCTTCGCCTCCCCCCTCGCAAAAAAGTTAGGGCTCCTCCAGAGCCCTATCTAAAAAAAGTATGGGGGACGGCGCTAGGTTTCGCCTCCCTCTCACAAGAAAAATTTAGGGCTCCCCTGGAGCCCTATCTTATAAAACATGGGGGACGACGCTATGCTTCGCAGCCACCCCCCCCCCCCACAGAGTTAGGGCTCCCCCGGAGTCCTATCTTAAAAAGTATGGGCGACGACACTAGGCTTCGCCTCCCCCTCGCAAAAAAGGGGGTTACACGCCGAGGTGCCAGGAAATCTACTTTATTCATCACAAGATCAGGATACGGAAGGTACACAGACCAGAAGGCTTGGCCCGAAAAAAAATCACAAGATCAAGATACATAAGGTACACAGACCGGGGGGCTCGGCCCAGTAAAAAAAAGAACATAAAAAACCACATAACATACAAGGTACAAGACGGTCGCGACAGACGGCTCTGGTGCCACATCCCACACCTCCGTGCGCAGCACCCACTCAAGCAGCTCCTCATCGGATGACCCATTAGCCATGAATTCTAGGTACTCCCTCTCCGCATTCCAGTCACACTCGCCTAGCGACCCGGATGACCCTTTGCGAGAGTCCTTTGCCGACGGGGCCGCAGATCCGGCAAACGAGCGCAAAGGATCCTCGGTCACGATCATAGGGCCTCGACGCTCCCAGAAAGCCTGTATCTCCTCCCACGCCCTTGCCGCCTTACACTCACAAAAAAGCCAAAACTCTTCTATGGAGCCGGCCGGATTTACCAGTTTCCAACGCTGTCACTTAGCGCCATGACATACAACGCCTTGATAGCACAGCTACAGAGGCCACATGGACACAAGACCACGCTCGTCCTTCGACCCTCTTGGAGGAACAGTCTCCTTAGTCATCCGCACCTCGGAAGGACGAGGCCCCCTTCAGGCGGTACATCAGAACAAGCGTGACTCGTCTTGCATAAACAACAAAGATAAAGCATAAACAGCGAGCGAGGAAAGGAACATCAAGCGCCAATTCAACTAGGTTTCGCAAATCTCTTTTCATTCATAAGCAAGGGTCATTACAAAAGGAGGTCAACCCCTCCCTAAACCCGCTCCGACGCACAAGAAAAGAGCAGAGCGGGGACTAAAATTAGAACAAAAAAAGCTAAAAACTATTGTCGAGTCACTAGAGAAGAGCGGAGGGTCACACCTTGCCTCCGGTGGTGTCCCCCTGTTCACCGGCTCCTTCGCCGTCCGCCACGCCCTTGCCCTTCTTCCTTTGCGCCAGCACGGCCTGGAGGGACTCCATCGCTGCGTTGTGACCGCACGACGCCCAGAAGTCCTCACTTAGGTTTCCATTTAGGAAAGCCGTTTTGACATCCATTTGCCATATTTTATAATCGAAATATGCAGCAATAGCTAGAATGATTCAGATAGACTTAAGCATTGCAACAGGTGAGAAGGTTTCATCATAATCAACACCTTGAATTTGTTTGAAACCCTTCGCGACCAGTCGTGCTTTATGAATGTGAACATTTCCATCCATATTTATCCTTTTCTTAAAAATCCACTTGCACTCAATAGTCTTAACACCATCAGATGCATCAACCAAGTTCCAAACTTGATTATCATGCATGGACTTTATTTCAGATCTCATGGCTTCATGCCATGACTCAGAGTCTGGGTCCACCATTGCTTCCGTATAAGTTTTAGGCTCATCATTATTCGATAATAATACGTTATGCCCATACCTTATAGGCAATTGACGTGGTCTTTTTGATTTACGTGGGGTTGATGCCCCATCTACAGGTTTAATAACATTTTGTTTATCTTGTAGAGGTTCAGTAGGAGTTGAAACATTTTCAGATGGTTCCCGAATTTTTTTGAGTTGCACCTTACTCCGACTGACTCCTTTAGAACCCTATTTAAAGTGAAAGCTGCTGTTTCTAGAGCGTATCCCCAGAATTGCAATGGAAGATCAGATTGGCTCATCATTGACCGAACCATGTCCAACAATGTTCGGTTCCATCGTTTAGACACCCCATTTCATTGAGGCATTCCCGGCGGAGTGAGTTGTGGAACAATTCCACACTTCTTTAGATGATCACCAAACTCATGGCTCAAATATTCACCTCCATGATCAGATCGTAGACATTTGATTATCTTGCCAAGTTGATTCTGCACTTTATTCTGAAATTCTTTGAACTTTTCAAAGGATTCCGACTTATGTCCCATTAAGTAGACATAGCCAAATCTACTAAAATCATCAGTAAAAGTTATGAAGTACTGAAAACTACCTCTAATCGGAGAACTCATCTTACCACATACATCCGTATGTATGAGGGCCAACAAGTCACTCGCCCTCTCACCTCTGGTCGTGAAGGGCGCATTTGTCATCTTGCCAAGTAAACAAGATTCACATGTTTCAAATGATTCAAAATCAAATGAGTTTAGAAGACCATCTTTATGGAGCTTCATCATGCGCTTCTCATTTATATGACCTAGACGACAATGCCAAACGAAAATGGGATTTAAATCATTAGATCGAAGTCTCTTAGCATTGATGTTAAAGATGGGCTCATCCTCAAGATTCAAAACATACAATCCATTCACCAATGGAGCATGGCCATAAAGCATATCTTCAAAATAAATTGAACAACAATTGTTCTTTATTCTGAACTGATAATCTTCTGCTCCTAAACAAGAAGCAGAAATAATGTTTTTGCTTAAGGCTGGAACATAATAACAATTATTTAGTTCCATAACTAATCCTGAGGGTAAAGCTAATGGTAAAGTGTCAATAGCTAATGCAGCAACCCTTGCTCCACTTCCCATACGAGGATCAACATCTCCTCTTGCCAAGCATCTACTCCTTATCAGTCGCTGCATCAAATTGCAAATATGAGCAACCGATCTGGTATCAAATACCCAAGAGCTGGTTAGAGAAGTGGCAAGATTAATTTGTATAACATTTATACCTGAACTGGGAGTCTTACTTTCTTTGTTCTTTTTCATTTCTGCTAATTACTTCTTATAGTTTCTCTTCCAATGCCCAGTCTCATGACAATGGTAACATTTTGTGTCAGGCTTAGGACCCAGCTTGAGCTTCTTAAGCTTAGCCTTGAGACTCTCGATCTCATCTTGAGTCTTTCCTTTGCCTTTACCCTTTCCCGACTTACCCTTCTTCTTGAAGGTTGTAGTCTTTTGAACCATCATCACATGATTGCAACTCGGTCATTGACTTCTCCATACCATTCATATGAAAATTCAATATGACAAGCTCAAAGCTCGCAAGGAGCGATTGAAGAATCACACCAGTAGCCAACTCTTGGCTAAGGGGAAAACCAAGTTTTTCCAAGCTCTCAATGAGACCAATCATTTTGATCACATTAGGACTAACCAGGTTACCTTCTGACAGCTTACAAGAAAATAATGCCTTAGAGGTATTAAACCTCTCTGCCCTTGCTTGATCCTGAAACATACCCTTTAGACCCACAATCATATTGTAAGCGTCTGTGGTCTCATATTGCTTCTGAAGCTCAGAGTTCATGGTTGCAAGCATAAGGCAGTGCACATCAACTGCGTCATTGCAATGCTTCTCATAAGCATTCTTTTCAATTCAAGTAGCATCAACATTCGGTTCCTCGGGATAGGGACTCTCTAGAACATATTCCTTCTTTTCTTGTTTGAGAACGATTCTCATATTACGAAACCAGTCAATGAAGTTGGTTCCATTCAGCTTTTCTTTCTCAAGAATAGATCACAAATTAAAGATAGGTGCAGAAGAAGTAGTACGTGCCATAATCTACAACAGAATATGCAAAAATTCAGCACTATATTTATGTAAGATCTTCTATTAGACACTCATGTTGGTGGTTATGTTCGACCAGTCTACGATCAGCACGCATCATCATATGACTAGTCTTTACCTGGTCGTATCTCTATATGACTAGTATGAACCTGGTCGTATCAGCATGTGACTAGTTCATAACTGGTCGAACTCAATCATCATCAGTCAATGGAAGATACTCCCACTATAAACCATGTTTCCCTCAAACAACATATAGTGAGTTCAAGATCAAAAAATCAGTAAGTCCTAGTGAGCTTTGGCATCACTGCTAGAAACTTAGTGATTTTAGGTAAGCAACCCTTTGCTAATCATATCACATATGACTCTTGTTTGATCGGTGACATCTCTATGCAATTCCGACCAATACTATGCCCCAAGGCAAAAAAAAAATACCCTTTTGATAGTCTTGTCAAGTTAAACCAACACTATGCATGTGGGTGTCTGGCACCCACCCCATCTTATTAAATTAGTCAATGGCACCCTACTTTGGTAGACCTGCCAATTAACGATCAAAATCGTGATGGTCACAGCAATTGGAAAGGCATCAAGTTTACTTAATTTTTCTTGAGGGATACTATTCTACCATGTTAAAACATCTAATGATAAAACATGATTAATAGTATGACAGGAATAAACATTCACAGATAATCAAATTAAACTATGAAATAGTATGACCCTTAACATGTTGATCTCCATCAGCATGCTTCCTGTTCTCCAACCACCATGCTTGACGTCTCCGATTGCATTCAACTACCTGGCAATTACTCCTAAGAGCTAGTAATGAATTACATAGGATAATTTCAAGCATCACATGTCGGTACGCAGACCGTTATACAATAATATGTAGCTCGATGGCTATCTCATAGCATGACACGCAAGCCATGAAAATCCATTCATGCATTACATACACAATGGGTCGTACTATTCACATCAAACCCTCCAAAAACGAGTTATGCATAGAATCCAATTCTATCGGGTGACATGAACACATACTATCTATAATACGCGGTACGATTATCCAGCATGACGATCTTATTCACATAACCGAACCTCAGAAATCATCGGATTAATCATATTAACCCTATTCCGAACCAATCTGATCACTGCCTTGATACGACCACGCACTGCGCGCATACTCCGATGGCGGAATTCTGACCGATAGGAGTATCATGCAATGTAATTGTGAACAAGCGCAGAAGACCATCTGGTACTTATAGCTCATACCTCCTCGTAGACCCGTCTACTACCACCGAGAATCCAATCGATCTTATTGACCAGTTCCAAGACCGTTCCATCCATATGGAGCGATATGGGTTACCAGACCAAACAAGTAATAGATCCAATCTACTACTGCCATATATCAAGTATATATGATCGATCTAGATAAAAAAAAACTATGCTGGATGGCTCTGATACCACTGAAGGGATACGGGTAGGCTATGCTCGCTGACAATTCAAAAATTCTACCACGTAAACCAGGATACCAAGCAAGCAAGAGATCATAGATCGTTACCACCAGACACGCAGTGCAGCAGAAGAACCGTTGGAGCAGCCTGATCCAACGAAGAGCGCGTCGATGAAGTGGTCGTAGACGATCGGCCAGCGTCCTCGTGAGTCAATCGTCTTCTCCAGCAACCTCTGCAGTTCCTTGTAAAGATTGCGGATCATCCTCAAGTGCAACAGCAACTGCAGTAGCGTCTCTACGGTATCCACACGTCCAGGGAAGGAACAACCATACACCGGTGTGCTAACACCAAGTCGCACGGCATAGCTCTTAGGAAGATGGCGGCTAGGGTTTCGGTGGAACAACTCGCGTGTCTCACTCTCTCCTTCCCATAGCCTCAAGCACCTCCTTATATAGTGCCCGTGACGGATCCTATCCGAACACGTTTGACGAATCATATGCGTCCTGGTTTGTTCCAACCCTTTAAGTGTGTGACCCGTTAGGTTCATGCGTAATCAGTTGTGACTCAGAAACTCCTCTTCGATCACGAGTCGTTAGCGGCTCCTAGCAGAACATAACGATTCCCGAATACACACGAATTATATCGGATGAACCTTAATGCAATATGGTCTACGACCAAGTCCATATCCCTAACGACCAGCTCGTATCTCTATATGACCAGTTCATATTTGGTCTCAACCAGTTCGTAACTCCTTACGACCAGGTTTCGACCACTTAGTGATCATGTTCGACCAGCCTACGACTAGCTCGTATCTCCATACGACTAGTCCGTATCTGATCGAACTGAAAGACCTTCTCGTGTATTCTCCCTTTGCCTCACGATATCTGGTTGAAATCCAGGTGATATGTTGTGTCATCCATGGACTATTCAATACTTTCTCGATCAAGTGTCGGATAATTTCACGTGGTTGAACACTTCGACCACTAGTGGCATGGCCATGCACTTTCTTTATCCGACCACATCGAGGCCCCATAGATATATCTCCTGTTATGTTAGGAGGGGTAAATCCCATATCCGACCAGTCACATTCCTCCACATGTTTCACAACATATCTGAAAGCTACCTTTTTTACTATCCAGTTACGGAGTAGCGTTTGGCAACAGCATAGAGTGCTATTACACATGTAGGAAACCATGCTGATCTTAGGTCTAAGGATTATACATCATCATTGCTTGAGACCAACTGATGACAACACGAAATCATAACAATCTCAGCAGTGTCTCAAGGTGGGTCAATCCAACACCATGTTCTCTAACATGTGTCAACATTATTGATTCGATGTCCCTATATCTATAACCGGTGAAACATGGCCATCAATCAATACATGTGCTGGTCGATAGAATCACTGGTGTTCCGACCAATGACATCCAACTAGGGATACCTTTAGAATGACATCATATAAGTTGAAAGAGTTTCACCAACAAGTCACATACTTGTCAATCTTATAACCAATGATTCATCCAAGGAACAGAATAGCATTTATTCAATAACTCATAAACATAGACGTGATACAACCATCTCTATGATTGCCTCTAGGCAGGGGCAGGCCTAGCTATAGGGCAAGGCTGGGCGGCCGCCCGAGGTAGCCGCCGGTGGTGACACCCCCCCCCTCCTTCACGGACGCCGGCGAGCCACGAGCGCAAGGCAGCGAACGAGCAACAAGCAGCATAAGCGGCGATGGGAGGGAGGGCCTAGTTCGATGGGCGACCACCGTCTGGAGGGCCAGGCTTGACCCATTTGGAGGAGACCGGGGACGAGATAGAGAGGCCGGGCGCTAGCCAGGGAGGAGCCGAGCCGAGCCACGACGGCCGGCCGGCCAGGCGCGACGCTGGAGGGGGTGGCCCAAGCACCGCAGACACGGGCTGAGGCAGGCACACGACAGTCCGATGGCGACGGCGGCCAAAGAAGCCTAATGGCGCCATGGCTTCGGCCAAGAACCATGGAGTTTTGCTCCAGAGAGAGAGAGATAAAGAGAAAAGCATTGGGGAAGAAACGGGAACAAGAAACCAAATGGCCGGGCGCGTGTTGCTGTGGTCGTGGTGGGCTCCAGCCACTTGCAGTTGTAGTGAGTTGGTGTCTTGGTGACTGACCGAATGGTGAGTGACTGATTGGTGAGTGACTGTGTGAGACTAGGGTCTGAAAGTCTAATGCTTTCTCTTTAAGGATTTCAGCCTGGTTAATGGTTAGGAGAGAACAAAATCCATTCTGCCATGTGGAAAACAGGAAAAGTCCTATGAGGCTCTGAGGTTCTGCTAGACTTCAAAAAATATGCCTTGAACGAAGTACTCTTGTTAAATCGGGATGGCTCCTGAAAATGTCAAGTCCAAGTCCAAAGGCAAGGGTATGAATTGGTTGATTTGGTTCCAGTGATTTATCATTTATATTATGGTATTGTTCAAGAATTCTATTAGATTGTGATTGGTTGATTACTTGATTTGCTAGATTTGAAGAGCTATTTTCTGTTGGTGCTCGCTCTGGGCGGCAAGAGGCGGCGCCGGTAGCCCAACCTGAGGCAAGTGGCCTGTGGGCGGCGTCCGGCGGCTAGCACAGGTGTCCCCTTCCTTTGATTTGTTTTTTTAGGATTTATACTAAGCAATCATCCTAAATCATGATCACAATTTCATAAGAACCATGAAAAGATATACATGGAGACATGGAGTAATATGAGTGCTTAATGCGTCTCGGTTATTTACACATTCCAAAAGTATTCATTTTATTAGTTCATTGAGCATTTATTCTCTAAAAAGAGTTTAGTTGAACAAAAGTTCAACACAATGCGTCAAACCATCGAGCGAGGACTGAACGACCAAACCCTAGCGGTGCGCGGCGAGAAAGCAACACCGCCATACCTAAGATTTAATCCTGGGTCCGCCACTGCCTCTAGGGCATATCACCAACAGAAAGTCCCTCTCGAGCGTGTGAGACAACATTAGGGCCCGCGCGGGCGTGCCGTTAAAAAGAATAATAATATATAACAAAGGAGAAAAGAAAGGCAAGGAAATAAAGAGGATACGCATATCCGAACTTACCCTCGTGGTGTTTGCCTCGATCGACCAGAACATCCTGTCCGTGGGCATGCTCCAGAAGAGCTTTGCCAGGCAGGCCGAGGTGGCAAAGCGAGCCACCTCCTCGCAAACAACAACCGCCCTGGGGCTGATCTTAAAGTCATTGATAGACAGTGGACCAATGTCTGTGGCACCCACGACACCGGGCGCACCAGCAGCCACCTCGGACCCCCCGGCACCCTCGCCACCCTCGGACCTTCCAGCGCTGGAGCCACCATCGGACCCTCTGACCCCAGAGCCACCCTCACTGCCCTCACCCCCCTTGCCGCTCTGTTCTACACAGTGTGAAAGCAAGTCAAAGGCGAGTACGTGAAAAAAAAAACAAAAAGTGAGGGCGTGAAAAACTGACCGATGGTGTCGCGACCGAAAGTGGGTACCTCCACCTGAGTGTCCTCAGACCTTCGGCCATACACGTGCGACGGCGTACCAATTGATGACCCCTCGAGGGGCAAGCTCGCTATGCCAAACGAACTCGCCACCACCTCCGCAGCTCCAGCGCCGGCCGCCGGAGCAACCGGGCGCCCCACCGATGAAGAGCTTGTTGAGTTGCTCCGTTCTGCTTGCCCCACGGGAGCCTGTGACGCCTTCTTCAAAGGCCGCTCCGTCGCCTCCACCCTCGCGCAGCTGGGGCTGCCCGTGCCACTAGCCCCAATGGACCGTAGGGGCACCACACCGATTGGCCTCAGGACCTCCGACTTCTTGGGCACGCAGGCCTGCTTCTTCTTCCCTGCATCGGGATCCGAGCGCTCCGCCAAACGAATCGCTAGATCCACGTACGCCTGGTTTAGGCAGGGCTCACGAATATATATATAATAGAGAGAGAGAGAAAGCAAGAAAAGCCTAGGTCAAGAGTCAGCACCTTCATGATCCTTCAACTCAAGGGGGGGGGGGTCGCCCTTCGGCTCCCCAAGATTCACGCTCCAGCCCTGCGTCAGGGGCCACACCTGGAGCGCGCAGAACTCTTCCACAAGATCCCTCATGGAAAGCCTACGCGTCGTGTTAAGCAGGAGGCGGAGCAGTGCATCCTCCCTCGAAGTGAGGTCAATCTCTAGGGAGGGAGTCAGTTGAATGGGCCCTCCGACGGACTGAAGATCGTCGTCCACAGGGGACTTGTGGTAAAACCACCTCCGGGTCCAGTCGGTCTCCTACCGGCTCCTGACCACCGGAGCAGGCGTGTACCAAAGATGGCGCGCCTTCGGTTGAAAGTTGACGCTTCCAAAGTTCAGCACCTCGCTAGTGTTCTTCTTCTTCTTTAGTTGGCATCACCCGTTGTGGAGGTACGCGAAGAGTCGCCCCACCCCATCACTCGCCCCCGCGGAGTGCAATACCCACTCAAAGACGTCTAGTTTGACGATGGAGTTGGGCGTCAACTGGACCAGCTCCACCCGATACAGCTGAAGCACCCGTGCCACCAAATCCACGCAAGGGAAGCGGAGACCGGCGTCAAAGAAGGCCACGAACACAACCGCCTCGTCCTCCCGAGGCGTCGGCACGGTCTCCATCCCGGGAGCTCGTGCGTTCGCAAGATCCCCCAACTTTCCCTCGACCTTTAGCGTCTGCAGCACTTGCGATGTCACGGTGGAGCGACCGAGCTCGTCGGTGTGCACCACCACGCCATCACCATCCTTGCTTCGCTTCGTCATCACGAGACGCGGAGGGGCACAAAGAGCGAACACCAGAGCTCAACGTCCTCACAAAGGCAGCGCGTGGGGTAAGAAAAGCAGAAACCAGGGTTTGCAATGGTGCGAATGAAGGCGGGGCAAGGAGGATACCCCCTATTTATACGAGTAGTAGGCCCGCAAAAAGTTAGGACGGAGGAGCCAAAGAGCCACAGACCAGTCATAACATAACACGTGCACCTCAAACAAAGCACCCAACCAATAACATTATGGCGCACGGGAGCCAACAGGCGTCGTTAAAGCGCACAGCGCCCAACCACTATGCGCGCTACTCGAGGGGACACCATCAACTAAAAAAGGATCTATCATGGCGCACGGTGCACAACCACGGCGCGCGGTATCCAAAGGGACGCCATCGTACCTGCGAGGTCGACCCGCACGTCGGGGGAGGAGCCTGTCAAGCGTATGCTTCGTCAGGTCGAAGGGGACGGTGTGCTTGGACCCTCCGAGAAAAGGGCGTAGTTTCAGTCATAACGAAGCATAATCTCGACGAGGGGCTTATCGTAGGGACAGGCCATCGGCCCCCACGACCCGGCAAACAAACTTCGCAACCCCCCCTGGAAGGAGAGGGCCCCGAAGGGCCCCGAACTTCTAAGAAGAGGGCCCTCTCAGCCCAGAGCCGCGTCACAAGGTGCGAAGGGCCAAAGAACACCGGTGAACCAGACACGCCAAATAGGTAGACGAAGACCAAGGAAGTCCACCACGAACCGAAGACTACGCGTAGGAGCAGGAAAAACCCTTACAACCTCTACAGACGTAGGACCTTTTTAGGAGTAAATCCATAATCTCATGTACGCTGTCAGAAAGTTATAAATAGTCATCTTCCCTCATGTAATAACTCAGACCTAGTTTTCGAGGCAATTAATACACATACTTCTCCTAACAACTGGTCCCCTCTCGATCGATCCCCTTGTCATTCTCAGGCACCAAATGTCCCTCTCTTTTACCGTCTAATCTTTCTTACTACGACGCTTCACAAGACACGATGGTAGAGTCATAGAACTCATCCTCATACAGCTGCAGATTGCAGAAACCATTCCTTCTAGTGATGTGAAATTGCAGATTAGATGTCCCAGGTAGCATGCCACAGATCATGTTTTGACAACTCCCAAGGGAAAATTGATGTGATAAATTTCACAATTTCACAACATGTTACAGGAACAAAGCACGATCAAAGGCTCTACTGAAAGGAACATGACCAACAACATTTCTACTGTCCACTACAGATACACTAATACTGTTACACTCAACTGAACCCTTCTGGTGACTGAAATACTTCAGACTCGAGAGGTTTCCAATCAGAAATTCTGGATGGATGCCAATCAAGGCTCTAAAAGGAACAAACATAACCAGACTTTTGTCAACTAATGACCAATGAACGAGAAAGAAAATAAGTCCTGCTACTCCGCAACTAATTGGCTATCAGTCATCTAGAGTGGGCGCCTGCCCATCCAATCGAAAGCAATCCAGAGTTCAAATTTGTGGTGCAGCATCCGCAACTAGACCTGAACTGCAGGCTTTGGCAAACAGTTCAAATAACACCGCTTAGGAGCTTCACCTTCCCGTCTTCCTCTTTCTCAACTCCCGCAGTATTGCCTTTTTCCTTGCCTCATCTACAAATTCTAGGCCAGGGATCTTGTTCTCTGCAGACCTACCTTTTGGGCTTCCAACATTCCTTGAGGCACCAGGGCCAACTTTTGGCGAGCCAATTTCTATTGAGTTGGTGGGGCAGTTTTGGTTGACAACAGGAGTCACAACCACTCTCTGCTGGCAGCTGGTATCTTGTCTGAATGGGATATCTTCTTTGCTACCTTCATTCATATTATTTTGTGCCATCCAATCATCGGAAACCATATCATTTCTATCTACAGTCAGTTCTTCCATCACCCTGTCATTGGATTCTCTCAGTTGTCTGCTATCTATAGTTGCTATATCATTATTCTCAGCAGTAGGGTTTTCTGGATCCTTCTCGTTTTTGGCAGCAGCAACTCTCGAGTAATGACGAGTGCTAGCAAACCATTTAGTGACCTGTTAACAGAAACTCCAGTAAGGCAGGAGAAGTACAATGACAACCCCAACAAGCATGCAGCAAGAAATGCTTGTCGGGAGGAAGAAGAAATGTAGTGGTTAGAACCTGATGAAATGTCAGCCCGAGCTCTTGCGCCAGACTTTCTTTTATTGCGCGACTAGGATACGGATCTTTCTTAAAATGTACCTTCAGTTTCTGCAAGAAAAATGGAGTATCAATGACATAATTAATATTTTATATCATGTCAACAATTTTAATTGGTTTAATTTGTTAGCACAAAGTGGTTCTGAGAAAATTGCAGATTAACTGACTTAACCGTAAAGAGATATTTAATCATTCTATACCTGATTAATTATAGGACCAAAATGTTTTTTTGGGGCTGTGCTACTGCTACCATTGGAGCAAAGCACTTCAGTTTGCTGCTCAATTGCTGAACCACAGAGTCGCTCACTCTGTGGAGTATGTTCATTATTCTGGTGCCCAGCTGGTGCGCTTCCAGAGCATCTTTTGGCAGGCTGAAGTGACTCAGCAAATGAATCTGTTTCACTGTCTTCTAGATTTCCTTTTTGGGGTGTGCTATTTGCAGACCACTCTTCATCATCACTTGAATCTGATGATTCTTTTCCATAAGCATCCTTTAGATTCCCACATGAAAAGGAAACAAGTAAGGTCCACGCATGCATGCAGAGAAGACTAGCTTTGGTATATTATGAGGTCTTTCATAAACAACAAACTGATTGCTTGGCTAAAAATTATGTACACTAGATGTTTCATTGACAAAAAATATAAGATTTAAGTCTTCTGTTAAGTGTAATTGTTTATACATATATACATGAGCTAATAGTTTTCCTTGCTAGTTGATTAGTCTCCAGTTAAGTGCTTTACCTCTGTTAGCAACCACAGTTCACACACACAAACAAGCACATACAAATATGCAATTCTACTAGTGTACCGTATATCAGGCCCGGATAGCAAGGGTGTGCAGCATGATCAACTGCACAGGGCCCCACTAATTCAAGGGCCCTAATTTCGGACTAACATTTGATTGTCAATTGGTTAATCTTAGCATTAGTAAGAGTTAAGTGAGCAAAACTTGGAACCCATCCATGTCCCCTAGCCTCTCTCTCTCTCTTCACTTCCTTATGTTGTCTAACAAAGACAACTACTAATGTCTACTAATTCTCACAATCAAAATTAACTCTTTCCTTCTTAATTCTCATATGGACATTGGTGTGAATTACTTTGGGTTTCTTTGTGAGTTCAATGACTCAAGTACACAATTATTCCTCTCAATCTTGTGTTGATGTCTCCTACTTTTCATCTTTGTGCATCACAATCGTTGAGTTCTGGTACTATGCCACTTGGTTGCTGCAGTGGGCCTTTCGTGCTGCTTTGGGGCCTCCGGGAGCCATATGTGTCCGGTTGCTAGGTTGCCCAGCCCATACCCCGATACGGCTACACGATACATTGATACCACGATACGTCATTTTTCCTAAAACACCAATACAACGATATGTGTATATATATAATAAAAATAAAAAAGTACAGAAATTAATGAATTGCAATCATCTAGGGTTCAGCCTACTAGTGCAGAAATATAGAAGATGTAAGTTGTGGTGTGCAAATACTAGATCGTCAACACGTCCAGGGTTTAGCCTACAACAATGCAATTGCATTCGAATTCCATGCAGTTGGTAAAAATAAAGAAAAGAATGTAAGTATAAAACCTATTTCTCATTGAACTGTGGATCAAACCATAGGTACTCCAGTTTCTTTCAGCGCAAGATGATGATGTTGGTTGCCCAAGTAATTTTAATGACAATTGTTTTGTTGTTTGATTTGGGTCAGATGGACTCTATCTTCATTCCTCAATTGAGTCAAACCAATTAAATCCACTTCCAAACAAAGAGAAATCAGCTAATTGTTGTTTGCTAAATAGATATCCAGCCGTATCCGTATCCGATACTGATACGCCGATTTTGGGAAGTATCCGTGTAACGTAGCCCGGTTGTGGTTGTGCTAGCTGTTGTTCCTGAATTTTAACACCACTCCACTTATTGTTGCATTTCTTTCTTGTATTTTGTGTATATATGTGGTGTTCTATTTTTCAACCATGTTTTATATAAATTAACTTTGATAATGATGTTGATGAGTATGTTGAATAGGCTAGCTAAACTTAACGGTAACATTAACAACACTGATGTTAACTTTTTCTATTTATAAGGTCTCGTTGTATTTTTTTTAGCACATGGCCTCTAAAATAAGATGTCATGTATGGCCCTGCCGTATATACTTCCAAATATATACAGTTATACACATAGGTAAATACACATCCATGCATCATGCATGCACAACCTTTCTCGCAAGTTAATCACAGGCAGTCAAGCGCTACATATACTGAGCAGAATAATTTGAACGTAGCATTTGTACACCTCTTTTCCTTTTCAGTTAATAATAGTACAATACTGCTTTCATATATTCAAGCAATTCAAATCAACATAACTTCTGCATCTGTACCAAGTTAACTAAATATGAACAGATACTACAAAATATTTTCATGCTTCTTATCTCATTTTTAGAAATGATGTGGAAGTATGGAGTACCAGACATGGCTCTTAACTGATGTAATTGCGATACAGAACAATTCAAAGTTCAAACATACACTATACATTTACTGTACATGGTGGAAAAGTTCTACTTATACTATGCCTGTCTCTTCGCACATAATCACACCATTTTCACAACGACAAGCATATGGTAGTTAACATATCTAGCACATGCAGATGTGGTTATCGACTAATGCAGCAAAATATTTTACATGACAGGGTAACATCACTTGAATAACAAGCTTCTGTGGACTAAATGACTAATGCATTGTTTGCAACAAGGCAACCACCACACTCAAAGATGCAGAAGGGCAGTTATCTATATTCTATAAGTTTAGTATGAGATTGTGTGACTAGGTTATGTGTTCGCCTAAGAATAAGATTATAAGTTATAGTTCTTTGTCTCTAAAATTGTTTTATTTTATTTAACATCTGAGCTTTTTCGCATTGCATGACCTTTATTTCCTGTGTAAACTAGGGCATTGTTCTTCTGGCCAACAGTATGGCAAAAATAAATAGAGCAAAGGCTTTCGTGGTAGGAACCATTAAATATAAAAGACATGTATTTACGGTATGGGGGGAATGGAAAATGCAAGGAGAAGACATACATCATACAGTTTTTTGTAATCCAGCCGTTCACCTAGTCGTCTACTTGAGACTGGTAACACCATGTCTTGCTCTAGCTCTGTCTCCATAAATGCGTGATTGGAATCTTCTGCATTAGGTCGGTTATCAACAGCACTAATTTCCATTCCATCAGTATGATGGTCTACTGTCCTCACATCTGATAATGAAGGTGCTGAGACTTCATCCTGGCCATGAGATTTAGCAATCTCGGCACAGAAATCATCAGAGTCAGATGTGAAGTCTGACTCATGTGAGTTTGATTCATCTTTTTGGTCTTCACTGGAATCTGGACCTGCTGGATTAAAGTCATCATCCTCTGAGTCCTCAGAAGGCAAACCAAGGTCATCAACTGCCCTTTTGTTCTTTGAAGATTCAGATTTTTTGTTCTTTGAAGGTTCAGAATCCTCAGATGAGGTGATAAAATCTGAGCCATGAGAATCTGATCCTTCGCTCCCATCCTCTGCAGATGATTTGTCTTCATCCACCATGTGCCCTTCAGCCAAAGCAGGGTTGTAATCATTGTCCTCAGAATCATCCGACGGAAGATCAGATGCATCAATTTGCTTAGAACCATTCGCAAGCGAAGCTGCCTCAGGAAAAACTTTCTGCAAAGATTAAACATAGTCTTACACTGGAATATAATTCAGTCTCATTTATCTCAAAGACAATGTAGGACTGCACAGTACTTTACTACTAAGTACTAACAGGGTGGTTCATAGGTGTTTACCTCCCACGAGTCATGAATAGAGAGTCTGCTCCCTTGGAGTTCATTTAGTACATCTATACAATCTATTTTGCAATCACATGCAGGGCAAAGCCATCCTTCATCCCCCGGCGGAACTAGGAATAAATGTGATTACACAAATGAGCAACATAGGCAATGATGCTTTCTATATATAAAAAAATAAAATGCAATGGATATTACTATCTTCCGTCCGCAAAGGAGGGTTTAAACAATTCTGGTGGAACCCTCTGTCGCAGACTCCATCACAAAGAATGATGTCGTTTTTTAAAGTAACATGCTTTGAACCACAAATGGCACAAAAGATCTACAAGACGAAACAAATCATCTCTGCATTAAAGTCACAACCATGAGTAAATAAACATAGGAGAGATGTCAAAAACAAAATGAGATGTCCTACATCTTCACTGGATATTTCTCCTGCAGAATCAAAGAAAGATTCATCGAGCTTTCCCTCAGATAGAAGAGAATCCATATTCCGAAAAGCTTCCCGAATTCTTAACTTGCATCGCAGGATTTCTGCCTTGGCTCGTTCAAGCTCCTTCTCAGGTCTTATTTTTTCCAAGCTACATAATTATGTATTATAAAAACCAGTGTAAGATGATGCAGATGCTAAAATATATTAATAGAATTATAGAAATGTCCACTGGAATGTAAATTGCCCAACAATTTGAAAAAGGAGTGTGAAACATAGTGATTTAGAGGTGAAAAACCTTTGGCCTTTCCAACCTTCACTGGCATAAGCTTGAATCAAGCTTTGTTCATAGTTCATTCGATTCAAAATGTATCTAACTCGCTGACGGATTCTGAAGTATTCATTCTTGGGACTTGCTCCCTTTGAGGGCCTGCCTCTTTTTCCTTTTTTTGCAGTTGGTTGAACAGTAGTATTATCGTTTACATCCTCACTAGGTGCCTTATTTTGGTTTTTTGAGGTAGAGCGAAGCACCCTCCCACTACTATGTGCAGATCTCAAAGGATACTTTTTACTTGGTAATACTTGGGAGGTTTTTCTGCCCCTTTTGACTGCTCTTTTGTAGCTATTTCTGGCCCCTCCGGTCTTCCGCTTGCCATTGCCCTGAACAAGACCAGAAGCAATTGTTTTATCCATACAAATGATAACCGCAGATGGTCCTTCTCTATAGGAACTACTATGACAGTCTTGGAAAGCTCAGGGAAAGCCTTGGATGACTGCTTTCTGGAGGGCGGTGATAACTAAGTAAGCTTTTTCCAGTCAAGATAAATGTGCCAGGGCCTACAGAAATAAATAAAATATGATTATGATTATGAACCACACAAAACATGTTAAAATGCAATTGTTCACGTAGATCTTATAAGTACTGCTTTGGATGGACCTATTGTTTCTCTTATAGTTCACAGTAGAGTTCAATTGATACTTCTTTGGTCGAAAAACGTATGTAACCATGCATCTATCAGCATTGGAGTTTCTGTGCTGTTAAATTGAGCGTTTGCTGTAATAGTCCATCAGCATGCAACATATCACCGTTTTACTCCATCAAGTTAAATTAGAAGCTTCAAAGCTCATGCATAGCGTACCAAACATTGGCCAGATGACTTTTTACACCTTATTCTGTAAGGAAAAAAAGGGGGGCGGACGCAATTGGAGATGGCAAGTAAACCAACACCTCCTATTCCCACAGCTAACCAAACCAACTAGCCAGCTTAGGCGAGTTCCAATCACTCCCCAACCTCTCCACCCACCACTCCAGATCTGAAGCGCACTAAAGTCACCACCTTTCACGCAACGTATACCTTAAATCACCTCATACCGTCGAGTCAGAGCAACATGGCAACCATTGTAAACTTATAATGAGGAAAACTAGCTCAAAAGCAACTACAATACATCTTTTGCACAATAAACCCTAGATTCGCACTAAAAAATTGCCAAGGCCAGAATAGATTCGCACCTCCGCAAAACGAGCTTGGATCAGAGAGATAACGGAAGAGCTCGAGCGGTAGGATTGGACATAAAAGATTATAATTTTTGTATTCTTTTTTATTTTTTGCGGGGATACGGAGATAGGGGTCTGCCGTCTGCGAGTGGGAATGTGAAGGCAAACAAAGCGGGGCCAGGAATGGCGCTACAACTTGGCTGGCCAGCAGGAAGAGCACTTGCGGCGCGGACACGGATGCGGCTGGCGGTGGAGGCGGCCGGTTCGAGAACTGGGGCAAGCGGGACGAGATCGGTGGGAAGCGACCCAGCAGGCGAAGGGATTGCGGGGGAAATAGTCCCCCTCCCGGAACGGCACGGCAAGCAGGGTCGGACAGGCGGTGGCTAAGGTCGTAAGGGGGAAGCCGCGCGGCGCTGGGAGGAAGGGGCAAGCGGAGGTCGGAGACTTGGGGAGCTGACAGGCGCGGGCGACCGGGTTGGTGGAGGAGGGGAAACGGGGGGGGCACTGACCTCACCGCGGCCGCGGCACCGCGCGCCTCCCGGCGATTTCGCAGCTTCCAGAATCCAGACACCCTCCCGTGGGCGGCGTCGCCAAAAACGCGATTGACTGACGCGCTCACACGTGCTAGGGCTTGTCTACCGCGCCCGCGTCCCCAGAGCAGCGGTCGCTGGGCCGAGGTGGGTGAGTGCGCTTCAGGCCTGTTAGGGTCTGTGCGTGTGCAGGCCCAGATTGGATCGCGCACAACCAGTGCGATCCAAATAGGAAACTCCTTAAGCCGTCCGATCTCGATTCCGCGGCGCGGATCGAGTCGGAACTAGTAGCGGAGGATGTTTCACGAATAAGGCCCTTTATTAACGTAGTTTATCGTTTGAGCCCTCCCCGATTGGATTACGTGAACCGGCCGATCGAACTTGGGCCCGCACTTGGGGGCCATATATACTCACGCGGGCGATTATTACGGTCTCAAACCCTACTAAATCCAATCTAATCACCCAAATCGCCTACGTTACTCTGTACACGTAGGCGTGGCGACCGGCCTAGCACAGAGCATTCTCAACCTCAGTGACGGAGCCAGAAATTTTACGATGAGTTGCACACTTCAAAGATTAAAAAATAATTTTGTACGATATATAGGTAATTTCAAAAATTCAGCACAATTACACAAAAAAATTCAAAATTAGTTAATAGTGCAATACAACTAGTTCAAATAAAACCTTACATGAATAAAATAGTCCTAAATAGCTAATAGAAATCACAATACCATACGACGCGATCTCATTCCTTGGAAACATTTGATTATATCATCATCACTAATCTTCGAAAAGATATCTCGCTCTATAAAGGTAACTAAACAATCATTCAATACTTGATCGTCCATATTATTTCTCAACTTATTCTTCACAAGATTCATCGCCGAAAATACTCTTTCAACGCTCGCCGTTACTATCGGTAGAAGCAATACCAATTTAAGAAGTAAGTACATCAATTTATAAATATCATACTTCCTTGTTTCAACAAGCTTAGTAAAAAGCTCACTGAGATTCTTTCTATGATTCTATCCTATATAATTCCTAAATCCCCTAATTCCTATCGAGTGTGTCACTGTCGGCTGAGCTCCTCTTCTTATTTCTTCCCAATCTCTCTCTCTCTCTCTCTATCTCTCTCTCTCTCTCTCTTCATCTCTTGTCTCTTCATTTCCCAAATCCCAATCGTCGCTTGTCTGACCGCCGAGTGGCCCAGTGCCCTCTGACCTGCCTGTGCATGCTTGGGTGACGACAACGCCACCTCCGCTTCTTCTTGATTCGGCCCATCTCGTGCCTCTGCATACCCTTGACCCGACCACGCCTCGCCTCTCTCACCGCGCACCATGACGACTCGGCCTCACGCCGCCTCGCCTAGCCTGCTTAGGCCTCGTGGTCTCCGCCTCGCTGACCCTGCTTGCCGCGCCTCTCCTCGCCAAATCCAATCCGGAGGCCGGATCCCCATTCCCTAATGTTTACCTTGGTGTTGCCGTGTTGGAGTTGGACTGTTGGTCCTCGGCGGCAGGCTGGCAGTCGGAGGAGCCAGGTCTCACCAGGAGGAGATGGGCCGAAATTGAGCATACATAAAAAAAATTCACTTTTTTTTAGAGGTGTCTATGCACCACGGGCACCCGCCGCCGCCACCCCTGCTCAATCTAGCCTATGAGTGCAAGCCGGGCCATCTCCAAGAGCATTCTTTGCATTTTAGAGAGTTGTCGATTTTTCTTTTCCCGAGTGAATTTATACGGGTCCGGATCTAATAGCAGAAATGCTGGGTGCAGTCATTACCATTTCATACAGTTGAAACATTTCATTGATCACTTATGTTTGCTTGTAACGATGACACGAAAGAATAAAAGGTTTACAAAACGCGCGTGAACTCGTGAAGTGCTCCTTGTTTGGAAAGCACTAGCACATAGCGGCAAACTTTTGTTGAACGATAATTTAACCAGCCACATCTGAATAAAAGTTCAGAAAACTCTGGTGTTAATTACTCCCTCATCCCTCCGGTCACAAAAGAAATATCATTTTAGACATCAACACGGCCCCAAAACACAACTTTAGCCATTAATTTATATTAATTGTAATAGATTTATAAAACCTAATAAAAATATACTTTCATTAAAGTTCTTTTTGAGAATACTCCCAAGAGAGCGCGCACGTATACGTGTGTACACACACACATATATATACACAGTCTTGCTATTTTTAAGTCGTCTGAAGTTTTCTTAAGTTTAAGTCAATTGCTGTGACCGTTGAATTTGTGTAGAGATTGATGTATCATATGATTGGATATTGATCTAATAGATAAAAAAACGTGACTTGTGCTTAAGAAAATTTCAGTCACCTTACGAATAGACAGTCCTATGTGTGTGTGTGTGTGTATACATGTCGCATTCCTCGTCTCCTTTTCTCATTCTAGGCTCCGTCGCTGCTGCTCCACCCACTCCTCTTTCATCCTCCCATCTTGTGGAAAGTTTGTGCTTCTGTTGCAACGCACGGGCATTCTGCTAGTGTGTGTATATCATTTTCATGTGTTCAATCAAAATATTGAAAAAGGATACTGATAGTCAAAGTTTAGAAAATTTGACCATACATACTCTAAAACGACTTTTTTTTAGATTGGAGAGACTAAACCAACACAACTGTTCCTATTATTGCACACCAGTTCTATCCAATCATCAAACATTCATCATCAATACGCATATACTCCAGTGCGAACTCTACTGCAGTATCCATTCATGACCATGTACATGCAACATGTAACCGCATTTTATTCTGCGTGCCGATCTAAACTCCCCAATCTGACTATAACTAACTAACTAACTAGCCAGCAACTATCACACAAGTACACAACTAGCCCTTCTTAGATCGATCAAAACAGCATGGAAGTTAAACTACAGCATTTCAGAGCACCAAAGCCCCTAAAACCGCGGCCACAGCGCCGACGATCACCGTGTCCAACCCTGCGGCGCTCGACGTCGGCGGTGGCGCCCCCAGCGAGCCGCTGCGCGCCACCACGTCACCAGAAGGGCCCAACGCGCTCATGCCCGGCACCTGCGTGTACTCCGGCGCTGAGGTCCACATCCATGTGTAGTACGGTAGAAGGGAGTTGTTACGACTTACGACGTCGATGAGATGCACCTACCAATGGTGTCGTTCACCTGGAACCGGTTGCGCTCGGCCCAGTGGTTGTAGCTCTCGGTGGGGTCGACGACCCAGCCGTCGCGGCCGCCGGCGTAGAAGACGTACGCCTCCGACGAAGAAACCACGGCTGTGAAGAAGCCCAGAACGAGCAGAAACCAGGCTTCAGACGATGATCCCCTCTCGGACGCCGCCATGGCCATCGACTGACTGGTCAGTAAATGCTACTAGTAACGCAATAAGGCTAGGGATCGTACGGAGCAAGGGCACGGAGATCAGATGATACATACGGCGGATGGGGCTGGATGCTTGTATAACCGCGGAGCGGAGGTGGAACTAGGGGTGGTGCCCGGTATACATCGGCACATCTAAAAAATTTCAAAACCACATAAAGTGTATAGATATTATGGTTTAATTATTTGTTTTTTTTTTTTGCACCTCAGTGAAGATCATTGTATAAGATTTCAGACTTATAAGAAGTGCGCACCCTTGTAAAACAAAATTCTAGCTTCGCCGCTACTGCGGAGTGAGGGATACGGCTGCTGACCTGGGACTGACAGGTGGAGGCTCCCAAGAGAGGCTTGGCTATGACTCTGCATGCACGCATGAACCGGCGGAAGCGCACCGCCTTGCGGACTCTGTTGTTGAGCTCCATCTTCTCCGGCTTCCATGTCATGCGCGCGCGCGCGGCACCTGCGGCTGAGGGGCATCCGTGGAATGCATTTTTGCTTCCTGTATTGGCTGCAATATTCTGACGTGTGCATCTTAGCGTGGAGTTGTGGATATTATGGAATGTAGAGTAGGAAAGCAAATCAATATTTTAATTCAAGTAGAGAACTGTAGCTATATATACATGATTTTTGAAAAATAAGAAGCGTGTTGTCGAAAAAGAAATTTTGAATAGGATGTGTTTCTTTGTTTGTTGAAATGTGTCATTTATACGACTAAAGGATGAATTCTAAGCAGGAAACAACAAAACACCATAGCAATTGGTTTGCATTTGCATAACTACAACTGCCAAGTGCAACTGATGCTGAAGGGGACAGTAGGCAGTTAGGAAGAATTAACAGGTTCACTTTTGGTTTAAGCTGAAGTCAAAATGTTGTCTGCATTCATATATTACTCGAGGAAATCATTGGGTCGTCAAGCTGAAACACAGTGCAGCAATTGAGTCATATGTTGCAACCACCAGAACCCCAGCTCGTATTGAGATGGGCCATGTATATGTCAGTTATAGCACCAAAGCTGGTTCTCACCAGGCTTGGTAAATTGGGCAAATTCACATGCCTACCCATTCTGTAACAAAACTGCAGAGCAGAGCACACCGTGGTGAACATTAGCTGCAAACCTGGGAGGCAAGTAAGCTACTCCAGAACATTTGGGCATTGGCTCAGTACACATACATATAAGATACTTGTACTCGGGGAAAATTATATGGAATTATTTCATACTCCTTTCCACAAGCTCTTGTCGAAAATGCACTCATGTACACGCACATCAGACCGCAAAATGACAACACCACAGGACCAAGAACTGAAACTAGACACAACCGTTTCAGCTTGGCAAGAGTGAATCACACAGTAGCTGACCACCGACTTCAGTAGAGGTCATTGTGTGCCAAACTTAACTACACATAAGTTTCTACATATTGCAAATCACAAACGATAAAGTCATAAAATTTGACTGATGCCTGCTATGTTGAAGAACAAAAATCTTAACTGCAGGTGTTGTTAACCTTAGACCAAATCCTCACAGGATAAATTTACAAAACCAGCTAAGAAGAAAACAAAATTTTCAAAAGGCGCAGATATATCGTCATATTTGCTACAAAATGAAAAACGAACATCAGAACAAGTGACCAATGCAAGTGTATTTGGAGATAATAGTAAAGGAGCTTACCACAAGAGAGTAAATATTAACTCTGAAATGGAAAATAGTTAGATCTTGAATCATCTAAAGATATTAAATCACACTTCAGCCAAGCTCTTCTGACCAAAAGGGTATTGCATCTACTAGCGAGTGATTAAACCATTGCCAGTTTTCAATATCATATTAACCCAACTAACACTTTAAGATCCAGCTACCAAGTGCAATGGTTCAGGGCCAAACAAACAACAATATGCATGCACAGATTCATCTAGATAAACACATAATTGATATTATAGATCGGAGCAAAACCTTATGAAACTACCTCTGTGTATGCTTCTTCCTTCCCCTCCATCTGCACAAGAGCAAACTGAAAGAAATGTAGATATTCACAACAAGTCGATTCATTACATAACAATGTGATGCATGCCGCTTCTTTTTTGATTCATGTTACAAGAATTCGCCGAGCTACACTCTGCAGCTTCCTCACCAATCCACCGACCAGTATATCTCTTCTTTTGCACAGCAACCAGTACAATTTTCATCCTAAGCCAGACAGCACCGAACAGGCAATCAAATATCAACCATAAACCTCAGGTCAGGTGCTCCTCAATCCAATTGAACATCTCGTCGGCGTGCAAGCTTGTCATCTCATGGTACCCATAAGCAAGATTCAGCTCCTCCTGGATGTGCTCAGCCCACCGGGAAACCTCCTCCCAGAACCCCCTCTTCACCACTGCATCCTTCCATGGCGTTGCCCGGCCGTCCTTCTTCATGTAACCGTTCTCATCAACGAACCCTTCATCCCTGAACACCTTCCAAATCCTATCCGACAACCCGTGGTCCAGCCCTGGTATCCTATCGGACAGCAGGGTCGGAGTTAGAGGAAGCTCCAGGCTCCGGAGCTCCCTCACCTCAACGCCATTCCTCCTCAGCATCTTCGCATTCCTCTCCACCAATGCCGCCCTCCGCTGGTCCTTCGGCATGTGGAGGAACATCGCCGGCGGGAAGACCGCCGGGGCGCCCGACGGCCTGAACGCGCCCTCGGCGATCATAATCACGACGGCGGCGAGACTCATCTCGGCCGCGAGCCGGGAGACGAAGTACCCGCCGGACGACGCGCCGAGGGCGGCCACTGGCAGGCCTCCGAGGCCGTTCTTGGTGGTCCAGGACTGGATCACCCGCTTGGCGGCGCTCACCTCTTTCCCCAGAGACCAGCACTCCCCGGAGCTCGCGACGGCCAGCACCGCGAACCGCCTCCGAAGCGCGCGGGCCGTGATGGCAACGTCCTCCGGCAGGCCGACGCACCCCGGGCAGCGCGGGGACGGCCACCAGAAGTTCTCCGGGCGGCAACGGCAGCCGTGGGCGACGAAGAGGACCGCCCTGGCCGGCGCCGCGGGGAGCTCCCAGATGGCGCGCGCGCCGTCTACGGACCCCACCGTCGGGGAGGAGAGGGCCGGCGCCTCACTACGGGATTCGCTTGAGCGGTCAGTGGCGGTGGTGATTTGGGACGGTGGGCTGGTGCCGGAGTAGAGGAGTATGCCGGCGGCGGCGAATAGGAGGAGAGCCAGCGACGCGAGGGGGGTGGCCAGACCCAGAGCTAATCGCTTCGGAGCGTGAGGTGGTGGAGACGGCCGGTGAATCGTGACACTCGTCTGCTTCGCCGAGTGCCTGCTCCTCTGGAGCGGGGACTGGGAGGGGTCGGGCACGAGTGGCATGAGCGAGATCTCGCCGCCGGGTAGAGAGAGAAGGGTTGGCCTGGTTGACGTCTTCGGACGCAGCAGGATTGGAGGAAACCGGCGGAATGATTGATAGGCTGAAATCCTGAAAGGCCGGTGCATAGTCCGGGTATGGATGGACCTGCCAAACCATCCGTTCCCCCGTGGCCTTGATTAAGCTTATTGTTATCCATATCGATTGGACTGGAATTATCGGCCTCCAGGCCTGTGCGTTTATACGGGCCGTGCTGGGCCAATCATTTGGAATCTGGTGGTACGGGCTTTGACTCTATGGTTCTGCCACCGACTGATGCGGAAAACATAACACAGTCTACTGTCTACACTGTGGAATCATGTCCAAAGATTATCTCCACCTTCTTCGTACTGTTTACGGATGGATGGATGGAGATGGAGGAGAAGCCTCCCCGAGGCCCTCCCCATACAATTTATTTTCCAAAGCTTCGGTTGCTAGCTTCTTTGAGACGAAGCTTTGGAGAAGCTAGCCAAAGCCAACAAAAGCTACTTTTGACAGGATGGTCAGATTCGATGCAACATGACTGTGCTTTGTCCGGCCGGCCCACGGATTACCGGACTAGGAACCGATCAGCGCACTGTCTCGTCCGTAACCAGCTGCTGCATAGGATTCAACCTATTTTAAACAAGCAGTCCACTTCCTGTCTCTGAAGTGCTTGCCTTGTCTGGAATTTCACTATCACCAATGTTTCGTCATCTTTGAAAGAGATGGCATGGCGGCTGTACACATGCACACTCTAGAAAACCACTCAGTGGGTGTGCGAACTTGTAGGCCGTATATATATCCGAGAACAACAAATTGCGAAGGTAGAAAGCGGCTACGAGTTTTTTGAGGGGGAAAAAACGTTGGTGTCCCCCGTTTCCTCATAAACCAGGTGAAACAACCTACAATTAGTTCTGTGTCTTTTGTCTTTTCTATGTGCGGTTTACTCCTCCTCATTTGATCAGGCAAGTCTCTTTTAGTATATAGTGGATAGTTTTTAGAGATGGACATTTACACAGTACACGCCATATGACGGATAAGGAATCAGCCCAAAGTCACAGTCGTAGCATATATAGTTGCAGAGAGTAGATATATGGAGTATAGATCAGTACACATGCGCGCACGTAGACACCGATCGTATAGTAATCGAGTACTACACCGCCGGCGAGAGCCCGGCCTCTTTTTCCTGTGGGCTCCTGTAATTGTAGTGGCACAATCAGCACGACGTCGATCGGATAATAGCGATTCTTTTCGTGTTTTAGGTACACGTACAGTACAATTCACATGAGCCTTATCTTGTGATCAAATACGTACGCAAACTTTCACCATGTAATGCACTCTACAATTTAGCTAGATGTACCTTACAGTCCGAGCTAGCTAGCACGTAATGAAGTATACAACAAATTACTCTACTTACGACTAGGTTATTCTTCCTATATAGTATCTCTAATTCTCTATTATTATCTTATTAAAGTAAAGTCAAAAGAAACCATTACGTTTGCTCTTAATGGCTAGAAATCCACACGTTAATAGGTGGAAAAAAGAAAAATACATATATTGTCGATCGTGGTGGGTCTAGATTATAACGGTCTTGATTAAAATAAAGAGCTCATGTCTAGTACAATAAAACTGAAATTTGGAATAAAAAATAAAACAAAATCAGCAATTTGATTTCCATACGAATCCCTAAGTAGAAGAGTCAATGTCAAGTACAATAAAACTAAAATTCGATAAAAACTTAGCAATTTAATTTTCATACAATTCCTAAGTAAAATTCCTAAATAATTATAATTTGGAATATATAAAATGGGAATTAGATTTGTATACTAAATCCAATAAAAAATCCTAAAATTGAATAAAACAAATAAAATTAGCAAATTGATTTCGATACGAATTCCAGCAATTATAATTAGGAATAATTTTTTAAAAAAACTTGGCACTTATATTTGTATACAAAATCCGACCAAAAATAGCTGGAATTCTGAATAAAAATAAAATACTCAATTTTATTTCAATCGAATTTCAGAGTAAAATCCCTAAATAACAGTAATTCAGAATAAAAATTAGAGAAAATTAGCAATTGGATTTGGATACGAATTCCAAGAAAAAACAAATGGAATTCAGAATAAAAATAAAATAAAATTTGCACTTTGATTTACATACTAATCCCAAGTGAAATCCCTAAATAATTGTAATTCAAATAAAAATTAAAGAAAATTATCAATTGGATTTGGATACTAATTCCAAGAAAAAGAACTAAAATTTGGAATAAAAATATAAAATAAAATTTGCAATTTGATTTACATACTAATTCCAAAGTAAAATCCCTAAATAATTAAATTTTGGAATAAATTAAATAAATTTAGCATTTTGATTTGTATACAAACTCCAATAAAAATAACTAAAATATTGAATAAAAATAAAAGTTATAACGAGAATTACACGAATGGTGTCAGAGGAGACACAAAATAAGTCACCATGTTCGCTCTCAAGGTCACATGTTTATATTGTTGCTTCCTATGGAATAAAAATAACAAATAACTGAAATTTTGATTAAAAAATACAAGTTGTAATGAGGATAACACGAATGGTGTCGGAAAAGACTATGAAAGAATGCAATAACATCGATTTGTCCTTCAAGAAGACATTGACCCACAGGGAAGCGAAGAGTCGATGAGGCATCGACGGAGATGAGGACAATGTCGTGCTACTCACTGGAGCCATTGAAGAGAAAGTCCAGTGTTGGGGAGCCAAAGGCTGCGGTGACAAGTGGTGAGCGTTGGCGTTGTTGAAGAAGTTAGTGACCAAGAAGCTCGATGATGGGGACGTCCTGCCAGAGAGAAGATGAAGCTTTGCATTGAAGATAAGTTCTGGACGATACGGGGCCATTGAGTAGCTAGGAGTGTGCAATCACTGATGTGGGGCACGTCAGCGGCGACGATGGTGAAAATATTCTCCATATCGTTAGACAATGCCTAAAGCAAACATGCTGACATTAGTAAAGATAGGAGGTCGTCGCGGTTACAGAGAAATCCACAAAGTTGAGTTGGCCAACATCGAATAAGATGAGTGACCAACACGAGAGCAGAGGACGTCAAGCATGTATAACATCATGCATGTGTGTGTGTACATGCATGCATCCGTACGCATAGAAGTGCAAGCGTACAGAGGCAGAGGATCAAAAAGCTTGGAGTGGAGGTTGTAGGATCAAGGATAACCAACTAGAGGGGGTGAATAGGAGGTTTTAAATTTTTAACAATTTAACAATTTTTAGCCAATTTAAAACTTAGTCTAAACAAGTTACACTTCTAGCTAAGCAATTTAATCACAATAAACAAGCTAGAAATATAAATGCGGAAAGTAAAGACTAGAAATAACCACAATGACACGACGATGTTTTTCCTGTGGTATCAAGACTTGCTTGGTCTTCACTAGTCCACGTTGAGGAAGCTTGACACCTCAAGCCGCCTCCACGAATTAAGCCTTCCCTCGATTCACTATGGTTGTTCTTCCTCCGCTCCGGAGATGGTGAACACCGAACCACTCACAAGTTTGCACCGGGCCTCATCACAATCTTCTTTGAAGATATCACCGTGCTCCACCACCAAACCGTCTAGGAGTGCAGCAACACTCCAAAAGAAATAGACCAACGGTCATCACTTGACGGCACTCAAGTGCAAAATGGATCAACTAGGAGTATGAATGCACTTGAATGAATCTCAATAAGCTCACAATGAATGTACAAGAGTGTTTTTGAGTGTTGAGTGAATGCACCAAGCTCTCAAGGCTCTATAGATGTTAAATGGGCACTAGCAGCCTTTACTTGAGCAATTGGAGGGGGGGTATTTATAGCCCCCACCAACAATTATGACCGTTGGGGACGAAACCCCAACTTCTCAGTGAAAAACGGAACGACCGCAGTGCAAGAGGCGGTACGACCGCACTTCGGTCTGAGCACAGTTAATGGTTAGAACAGTTACTAAAAATAAACAATATAGCCGTTGGAAATCCCAGTCGGAATGACCGCAGGCTAAAGAGCGGTACGTCCGAAACGCCCCGGTCGTTCCGCATTTACGAGCGGTACGACCGTTTATAGGGTTTCACAAAACACTAAAGAGTGCAAGCGTTCTGGAATTTTTATACCGCCATGTACAAATCGGAATGACCGCAGGGCGGTACAACCGTTCCCAAGCGCGGAACGTCCGATTTCCAGAAAGAGGTTTTGAGCAGATTTACACTTGTTCTGTTTTTATTGAACCGCCTCACAAATTTCGGTACGACCGCACATCGGTACGACCAATTTTCTCGAGCGGAACGACCGATTTCCATGAGTGATTCTGAGGCAAAATGCATCGCTTCTGGTTTTCTTGAACCGCCAACTAAAAATCGGAATGACCGCAACGCGGTAGTACCACTCAAGGAGCTAGTCGTTCTGCATATGCGCTCAGTTGGCTGCTCCTTTCAAAATACAGTACTACCGCCAAGTAAGGTCCGGTCATATCAAGACTAAGCAAGACGACCTTAATTATAATCTGCGGTACTACCGATTTTGGACAGAAGCACTTAATGCTTTTAAATTCAATTTCAAGTTTAAATTCAAATGCATGCATGATCCTAAATTGATCCATATGGCACAAGAACATGCTATCAAGCTACTAGCCATGACCCCTCTTAATAGTACGGCGTTTATCCTATAATCCGGTTTTTCAACCAAAACTCCTAAGACCGGTAAAATAGAAAGAGAAACCTAAACTACTTGTACCTGTCTTTGAGCCAAACGATCCTCATGTTCACCAATGGGATTTAACCTTATAAATACTCAATAAACACGTTAATCTCATATTCACATATTATCATTAATTATCAAAACAATTTTTAGGGGCCTAGATGCTTTCAGAGGTGGCGCAGTCGTAGGGAATATGCTCGAGGTCGCCGGAGAGAGTGTGACACGTGTCTCCAACTGGGATCGGCGATGGTTGCATATGTATGCGTGTTGATATCGTAATAGTTAGCATTAAGCAATAATTGGGGAGAAATGGAAGATAACTATGTTGTAAAGTATTGCATTTGAAATGGTAGCAGCTGAGAGGGATTGATCAAAATTTGGGCTTACTGTTAGAGGTTGAAGTAAAAAAACTGTGACAACAAGAAGAGATAGAAACCATACGTGACACGGTTTGGCGGGGCAGCCGGCGTGTGAGGAAAAATATGTTTAAGGTAGGTCGCCCATGCTGCATCGGTGTATGTTGGTGCATCGGTGTATGTGTATGTAAACTAATAAGATAATTTGCTGCACACACAATCATCGTATTGCTTCAGATTTAATAGAGATATATGTGCATGCATACATTTTGGAAAAAAAAAACTAATAGAGTAAGAATATGTATATACAGCTACATGATCTATGTATGATAGAGAGTTATTAGTTTCTAAAAACTCCAATAACTTATTATGCCCAATTATTTTCTTCCATCAAAAACACATACTTCAATTACGTTCCTTAGGTTGTAAATTCTTTCAAGCTTTTATTGTCATTTTTAATGTTTAAGATATCTTAAAAGTCAAAATAGCCTGAAAAATACATAAATATATTCCTAAGTATTTATATAAGTTTTAAAACAAATTTCTAGTTGGTCCAAACTCCAGTGTTAATTGGACGCAATTTTTTTTCAACTGTGCATGCCTTATACGGAAGAAATTCTAGCCCGCGCGCACGCCGCTCAATATATCAGTACTTGTCGGAGCTACTGAGGAATCCAGTCATGTGGAGCACGGCGGTGCGGACGGTGTGGAGGTCGCGGCCCTTGAGCGTGCGCCCGTTCCCCACGCACACCGAGGAGGCGGCCACCCTCTCCTCCGAGCACCGCCTCGCCGCAATAACGTGCGGCGGCACGATTGCAGCCGGCGCCGCACCGGCCGCCGAGTCTGTTCTCATGCCGTCGTGACCGTCGACACCATTGCAGCAGCTGCGCGCCCACGAGGTGCGCCGGCTCTTCGGGCGCACGTCCGTCGACACGGGGATGCGCACGGGCGCCGACAGGTGCGCCGGGCGCTCCGCGGACGAGTGGGGTTGCTTAGCGTGGTGGCTTCGGTGGCAACAGTCGTCGCCGTCGACGTGGTGGTGGTCCGGCACCGGCCATACGACGTCGGCTTCCTGGAGCTCTTCCGTTGTGGCCACGGCCCGCAGTGTTGTTTCGACCGTTTGCGTGTGTGCTCGGGATTTTTAAGCGCGTGGGAAAAGGCTAGAAGCTCGCGCATGCGCCTACGGGACACGGTGCGCGCATGCATGGATGTGCATGTCGTCATTCGGATGGAGTGGAGAGTGGGCTATAAACGTTGGGCGGCTAGCTCACGGTTTCGTGAGTCGTGACGGTGCAGGTTCGGAGGGGAACGATCTGGTGCTGTCTAATTTGTTGACGTACGTCGCCGTTGTCTGTATATGTAGTAAGTATTTTCTTTTTTTCTTTCATTTTGCTAGCTCTCAGTCGTCTGAAATTTTTTTAAAATTTAATCACTTATAATTGTATAGTACTAAGGTTAAAATTGTATTACCAAGTGACATTTAAGTTTAGCATAGCTTTACTATAACTTTTAGTTCTATTTTTTTTATAGGGTTCACCTAGATTTACTTTTATCTATTTTAGTTTTTTTTTTGTTTTTGTATTTGTAGTGTTCAGCTAAATTTACTTTTGTTTAGTTTATAATTTTTCAACATAAAAAAAACAGAAACCATTGGATAGTGATCTAACGTACCAAAGAAGAAAGTGTCTAATTTTTAAGAAAATTTCAGACGACTGTAGTTTAGTCAGCCCAATTTCTTTTGTTACTACTCGTCTGGAGTGGGAATTAAATGCTAAGAATTTTGACGTTACAACTTACAATCAGGTCATCCTTTTGATGGTAGCAACTAGCAAGTCAAAACTAACAGGTTAATTAGTGTGTCACTGTGGATTTATATTGGTCCATGACACAGTTTCAGCTAGTGCATATACGTAGACACGGTGTATAGAGACGGGAGCAATGCAAGTGTGCCTGGTAATGATGGTGTAATCATAGATAGCTGTCACGATCACGGGCTTATGGATCAAAATGGAAACTCTTAACGGAGACGGAAGCAACTGTGCTTGGCGTGCAATTGTTTAGCAGGGCGGCTCACTGTTCTAGCAGTGCGAATCACGTTATCACTGTTCTAGCAGTGCGAATCACGTTATCATAAAACCGAAGAGTCACGCGCGCTAATACCACTATGTACGCACGACTCAATTTAGTATTTGAAAACTCAATAGTACTGGCTTTTACCCTGTTACAGCTCCCAGAAATAATTACAATCTGAATAAACATTGTCCTCACAGCAAAGTCGGAAATAGTAGTGATGTTGTTGTTGGTAAGACGCTAAACTAAGCCTGATACGATTCACAAACATATAATCTGATTCAGTTTAGATAAAGGCCAGTACTAATTAGTAAAGTTTTAATAGATGTTTACCGAACAGAGTGGATTCAGAAGTGTGATTTTACGCCAAGTAACCGGCAATCGACGGCTGAGAGTAACGTAGGCCCCATCGTTCCAGTCTCATGGTCTTGCGGAGAAAGTCAGGTTCAGATTCTTAGCACGCTACAGAGGACAGGACGATCCAACTGGGTTACCCAACTGTTTTGACCAGGTTGCTTCTCATGACTCAGATTTGGCAAAGACGTGTAAAATATCTGAATCTCCAGCGTGGATTAATTACAGACGTTGAGGAACCGTCGTTAGCGAGTTTAGTCCGATCATTCACTTTGTAGATAAACGTAGAATCGTACACAAGAACACAAGTACATAATAGTAGATTGAATACAGAGATATATAGGGTTTCTTGCTTCTCTTTATTTCTCTTCTAATGATCAGCCTTTTATAATTACTAGCACCCCCTATTTATAGTCTAGAGACCCTGCTAGGGTTTGGATGGGGCGCCCACCCATGGGCTGGCTGCTGGGTTAAGCTCATGGTTTCCCAACACTCTCCCTTGGGCATCCATCCTCACATGTTCATGTCTCGTCAAAACTCTATAAAAACTCAGTGGAAAAAAATTGGAGAAAGTGTACATGATACACGTTCTGCTGCGTTGCATGAATTGCCTCATTAAAAATCGTAGCCGAGAAACTTTAGGAAAACTCGTCAAGGGAAAAAAAGTACAATCCACCTAATTTCATTTAATCTCCAGGATTTACTCGATGTTCGTGATCAAATTTCAATAATGAGTTCGTGAAGATTCTCCCCTTGAATTCTGCACTTCTCTAAGTCTCATCATTCCAATTCTACATTTACATCTTTGAAAGCTAGACGCTAGAAGTGACTTAGTGAATAAATCTGTAAGATTTTCACATGACTTAATATGCAGTACTTTAATTTCGTCCATATTTTGCAATTCATGAGCGTAGAAGAACTTGGGGTTGATATACTTTGTGAGATGATTCTCCACATAACCCATCTGTACTTGTGCGACGCAAGCTGCATTATATTCACAGATAATAGTGGGGGATTGTGCGGTATTTAATCCACACGACTGCTGGATGTGATAAATCATCCGCCGAAGCCAAGCACATTCTCGTGAGGCTTTATACAGTGCTATGATCTCCGAGTGGTTCGTCAAAGTTGATATAAGACTTTTCTTAGACGATTTTCATGAAAATACAGTTCCACCACATAGGAATACATAGCATGTTTGCGACTTGGCTGTATACGGGTCCGACAGGTACCTGGTATCTGCATAGCCATTCATAGACAGGTCTTGTTTCTTTTTGTAGAACAGACCAAGATCTTTGCTTCCTTGAAGGTATCGGAAGATGTCCTTCATTCCCTGTCAAATTTCCTACCAATGCCTTTTGGTATGTTCTGCACTATACCTTGCTAATAGGTTCACGGTAAATGCAATGTCCGGTCTAGTACAGTTTTCTAAATACAAGAGTGCTCCTACTACACTCAAGTACGGGAATTCTGGTCCCAGAACTCCCCCCCCCCCTCTTCTCTAGGTCTGTACATATCATTGTCTTCCTGCAAAGATCTCCCGACCATTGGCACTTTCGAAGGGTATGCCTTTTTAAAGCCGAACCTTTCTAACACCTTTTGAGTGTAGGTTGACTGATGCACTAATATCTCTTCAGGGATATATTTGGTTTTACTCAAATCTTTTATTTCAAACTCCGACTCTAGGTAAGAGCTTGCCTTCTTAATATCCTCTAGGGTTCCGGTGATATTCAGATCATCTACATACACTGAGATTATACAAAATCCAGCCTGGGATCATCGTATAAATACACAAGAATAATCCTCATTATTCGTGTAGCCTTTCTTGCATAGAAAGTCGATTCAAGCGATTATACCACATCCTACCTGATTGCTTAAGTCTGTATAGTACTTCAAATATCAGAACATAACTTGTTATTATAAATACAGGAAAATAAGCCTTGCATGACTCATCATAAGAATTTAATATTTTGCTCTCCTAGAGCTTACAACCATTATTCAAAGTTCCATCACAATCACAAACTGCAAGTAACTGTAAAAATATATAAGTGCAATGCGTGTACTAGATCGAATCAGCGAAGTATATAGAAACTTCTGTCTGAATCTACTCCATGGCGATCTTCTCCTATTGGGCAACTACGGCTATGGCCGCTGCGATGTCCAAAGGAGGGGTAATGGGGGCTGCTACTAGGCTGTCCACATCCATGAGTGCAACTAACGGCTGTGGATCCTCTATGCCTGCAATGGCGAGGTGTGCTTCATGCTGTCCTTTGCCCTTCTTCTTAGATTGGAATGCATCAATAACGTGCGACCCACGACCTTACCCTTCTTGCCCATCTCCTTTATGAGAGGCTTCCTCACCTTGTAGCTGCTAGCATTGGCTTCATAGCCAACATTGCTACTAGGCGGCTATGAGATGTAGTTCTTTCTTAGAACATCATCTTGAGCTTCCGCAACTTGCATGATGTCAATCAATTCGGCATACTCCTTGTAGCCGCCTCAGTGATAGTTGCGTGCGGATTGCACCGCATTCGGGTGAAAGGTAGAGAGAGTCTTCTCAAACTTCTGCTCATCTGTGATTGATTACCTTACCACAGAGTTGAAGATTGGTACAAGTTACAGATAAATTAAGCCATCTTTGGGCACTCTTGAACTCCTTGGTTCATGATGCTAGTCATCTATATATTTCATGCAAAGAGTTTATAAGATTACTGTTGGTAATTTGCATAAAATGGTTGCAAAATTCTCATAATGCTCTTTGAACTCCCAGTTTGTGATCTCGTATTTTTCTATGCAGTTTTTATGATTTACTACTATTTTCAGCGATTAAAAGCAATATAAACAATCACAGATAATCAAAACAGTAAATACAATATATAAATTGCATAGAAATAATAATAACAGAGTTAAACATGCTTCAAAAGTTTAAAATTATTCAAAAATTGAATTCCCGAGGCCCTTTTCTGCTGCAATATGAATTTTCGGTGAATTCTGCAATTTTCAGGGGCTAAAACGCTGGTTTTCAGTTCTGAGAAAAAATTTCCGCGCAATTTTAGGAAATCCTAGGACTTATTTGCAAAATCCAGGGTTTCTTTTTCTTCCACCCATTTTTCTTTTATTTTTCTGGAATTTCACTTGGGCCGGGCCCATCCGGCCCATTTGGCCTAGTCGGCCGGGTCAAAAGGTAGGAAAACTAGGGTTCCCCTTGCCCTATTCTTCGATGGTGGCGGCGGTGCCTGTAGGGCTGGTGTGCAACGGCGGTGGCCCCGGGAGCGGTGCGGTGGAGGCGGCGTCTTGTGCATACTGTCTTGAGGCGCGCAAAGCGGGGGGACCAGCGCATGGATTTCAGGCGTCAGAGGACCGGTGAAGCGACGTGGTGGCGGCCAGACGGAGGCGGCGGCTTCAAGCTGGCGGGTGTCAAGGGAGCACGCTGCGGGCGGCGACTTCAAGTGCGGTCTTGGCGACACCGTCTTGGGTCGGCAACTTCAAGCGTGACGAGGCGGCCACACGACCAGCGGGGTGTGCGATCGTGTGCTGGTGCTCACGGTGCAGCAGTGTTGCTCAGTGGCATGTACGACCGTCAGTGGTCGGCGTGGCGCGCCATGCGGGCGCGTGGCGGCGCTGCGGCAGGAGCGGGTGGGGCTCGAGGTGTGGCTCAGACTTCACGGCGGCGCCGTGCAAGAGGCGGTCGGTGCCGACTCAGTGGCAGGCTGCAAGACTTCAGGCGATCTTGGTCGCGGAGGTCGGTGGTGGCGCGCGCCGTCACTGCGTCGGTGGGTGTGGCTTCAAGACGATGTTCACGTACGCATGCATATGTTTGCTTCTCAAAAGGAGAGAGATAATCTCAATTGATTCATTGCATGCACATGAAGATTTTGTGCTAATCTCAATTGATTCATTGCATGCACGTGAAGATTCTGTGCTATTCTCAATTGATTCATTGCTTGTAGGCGGTCGGAGGATGGCTGCGGGCTGGCGGCGCAGAGGCACGGCCACAACAGGCGGTGTGGTGGCACAGCCGTATGCAGACGGTGTTTTTTTACTGTTCATCCAAAATAGTGCAATCAATAATCCCTATTGCAACCAATCATCTAATCGGCATTGTGCCGACGATTGCAAGTCAGCTCCCGGAGATTGGAGGGAATTTGCAATATACAAACTACAGTGCAATCGTCATCTACTCTTTCATACAACCCACCGATCGGCTTGGCCGGCGACTTCAAGTCGGTTCGTGGTAGATTAGAGTGTATTTGCACCGTAGGAAATAATCTAGAAAACCAAATTTACTTAATTGAAAGCGATCTAGAAAAAAACGATTCGATCTACGTGCGTCGTGCTTCGACGGTTACCTTTCGATCCGAGTAAAGAAGACCTAGAGGTAGGCCGGAGTCGATCGTGCTAATAATGTGTTGAGAAACCGTCACTAGCGAGTCCAGTCTGATCGTTCACCTCGTAGATAAGCGTAGAAACGCATACATGAACACAAGTACATAATAGTAGATTGAACACAGAGATGTGGGGAAACTTTTGCTTATCTTTATTTCTCATCTCATGATCAATCTTTTATAATGACTACCACCTCTATTTATAGTCTAGACCCTGCTAGGATTTAGATAGGACGCCCACCTATAGACCGACAGTTGGGCTAAACCCATGCTTTCCCAACAATATATAGATTCCACGGATAAGCCAACCAGGTTGATTATCTTGGGAGAAAAGTCATCACAAATGGTCCTAGCGTCTGAAAATTAAACTTTCTGAGGCAAACGAAGAGTATTTCGTTCAACAAAATCCGATAGTTGTTTTGAAGATGTTAGCTTGAAGCAGCTGTGCTAGCTTCTGAGCTGCAAATGCGCACGAACTAAGCCAACTTGATTCGCTGTACCTGCATCGGTAAACCCGAGGAAGGCAAGAATATAGCTTTTGGTTTTGGCCAAATGTCGTGTTCGTTCTTTAATCTTTCTGCATTTAGACAAAGTTACATCAATCCCCTCAAAACGGGGAGCAAAAAGAGCGAATAAAAGAAGGTGCATCTACCCAAGCAGCACCCGACGTCGAAATTACAACGTCTATTCTGTTCTATTAAAAAAATACCAAAACCAACAATTTTCTACCATTGGAAACCGACCAAAAGAATGTACTCGTCGTATGTACAACAAACGTCGTCAACACCTAAAACTTCCGTTCGGCAGCTTCCCATGATCCTCCAAAGTCCAAACGTTTCTTCGCAGCTCTCTCTGGCAGGTAGCGATTATTGCACCGCAAGACCAAAGATTGATCACCGCGCGCAAAGCACCACGACGCTAAACGACGACGGCTGATCACCGCCGCGCGCGGCCTAGCTAGCGGCAACGTGCGGCAGCTTTCGCGGGTATGTCGATGGGAGACGACACGGCCGGCCTCCACCCCTCACACCTAGCGGCGGCGGCGGCGGCAGGCTTCGCTTGCCTTCCGGCCCGTGCAAAACCGCCGCGGAACCACCCCAAACCCCCTTCGCCCCCGCGTGGCTCGTCCGCCTGCACCGTGTCCGGCCACAGCACGTCCGCCTCATGCAGCTCCTCGTCCGCGCCAGCGCTCGCGCCGGCCGTGGGCGGGGCGCCGGAGAGGAACCCCTCGGAAGCGCCGAGCAACGATGCACCGCTCGACGCGGAGGCCGCCAGCTCGTACATCTCCGAAGGCATGACGAAGAGTGCGTCCTCGTCCTGCTGCGACGGTGCCGTGTCGGGCCACAAGATGTCCGCTTCTTGGAACTCGTCCATGGCTTCCAGTGTGTAGCTTCGGCTGTGGCCGCAACGGGTCCGAGCGGCTCTCTTATATTCGTTCGAGGGAGGGTACGGCACCGCGGCGCGGCGCGCGGGTTGCTCCATTGCTTGGGGCCCGAAGTGACGTAGGGGGCACTCTTCCTCCGGTCCTGATTTTCGAATCTTGGCGAGATAGCAACTCATGTGACTATGTCAAGTTACTTTGAGTTGCTGCCGGTTTTCAATGTGAGCTTGAGCAGTTGAGCTTGCCTAAATTGCAGGAAAATAATTCTATAGGACTTGATCCACAATTCTATCAAGGTAGACCAACTCCATCATGTGACACGTGTATATTCACGAATCTCAAAACGTACAGCCTCATAAAATCCATCAATCTTTCTTGCACCTATCAAGGAGAATTTATGAGGATGTGCGCTTTGAGATTAGAATATACACGCGTGTCACATGTGAATTAGTCTACCTGATGAAGTTGTGACCCGCGTCCTATAGGATTATTTAAACTAAGCCGCCTTACCGATTATGCAGACTGTGACATCAAGCCGGGCATCGGCGTCGATCCTACCGTTTGATCGGAAATCAAACGGTGGCTGGCTGGTTTCTTTCCCAAAATGCAATTTTTCTTGCTCACCTCAACGTTTGATTGGATACTCGAGGAGGCTTCAATGTATGCTAGCCAAATCGTCTCATTTTCATGCGTAAGCGTAACCAAGCTGGCCTTGTTCTGTAAGAAGCAGTGAGGATGTGGTTGAGAAGCCCGACACATCAAGTTATCCTAACTACGAGTACTCTACGACCACCCTGAGATGGATATGATATGAATGTATGCCTCGTTGCTTGAATGTCCTGAATTAGCATCTTAGTAGTTCTATTTGCTGTTCTATTCGATTCTGCCCTGACGTGCACCAAGGTTCTATTTGATTTGGAATTTGTGCACATCAGAAAGGTGAATATTAGATTTTACGAAATTAGTCATGTCATAGGCAATCGTAATAGGAGTAAACTGAAAAACGCTACGTGCATTGCTTTTTTATTGTTAGAAGGGCAAAGGGTGAAAAGAAAGAGTCGATCTTCGTAATGAATGTTTTTTTAACGCTTCATCACATAAGGCTGCATTCTTACTCCTTTAAATTCAAATTCTTAACTATAGCTTCGTCTTACCTCGGCTGAATTTCCAAGGAAAAAGAAGCACACAGTTTCCAATAAAAAAGAAGCACAGCAACATACAAGATTGAACAGTCATGAAATCACAAAGAGCGAAAGATTTTGAATTGAATGTATGAAATCTACACAAGAATCAGACTTGGGTAAACATCATCTTTCGGTTTTACAACCTCAGGTTTTATACACGCATCGATCAAACTTGCACCGGCTGCTGTTAAGGCCACAAAATGAAGAAATTTTCCGAAGCTCTTCCTTTGCAATGCTACCTGCGCACACTCGCTGTATTGCCTTGTCTAGAATTTTGTACACAATTTTATATAGGAGACAGGGACACTTCAGTGCTCGCTCTCCTCCGGTGAGTCATGGTGTTCACCCCTCGGGTTTTCTGCTTTATCCAACAGCACGTCCTCAGAAGAGCTCGATTGGTTGCTCATGTTAACTGGAGCAACAGCAGCAGCTACCAGACCCTCGAGTAAGGAGAACGACTTGTGTGGTTCGTCAAGCTTGTACTTGTACCTTGCGTCGGAACGTGTTCTCCCAACAGCGCAGGAGAAGTAGTTGTCAGGCTTGAGGTCAAGCATCGATTGCCATTCGAGCGAACCATGCTGACTACCTGGAGTGCTGCGGCCTGTCGAAGATTGCCCATCGGATGCACACTGCGTGGCTTCTATAAATGTCCCTCTGCTTTTGTTTTCAACTCAGATGGAACACTGGGGTCGAAGAAGGTATAGATATCTTCATCCTGAAATAAAAAACGTGGTGCCATTGAACATTGAGTTTGGGCATAGGCATAGCAAATGCTCCCCCTAGAGAAGAAACTCAACAAGGCATCAGCCGAAGTACATGGCTGGGAAAAACATAAGAACGAACTGAAATGTTAGAAAAATAGGGACAAATAAGACACGAATTTTTACGTGAAAAACTCTTACGGAAAAAAACCACGGACGCCAACCGGCGATGATCACTATATGAGGAGCGATTACAAAACGCAGGGGGATTACAATGAGGCGTCCCTCTCCCGTACGGCTTACAAGATGTATATAAAGGGGTAAAAGGACTTAGAGTCCAAGTAGGAAACTAATCCTCTAATATGGAAACTAATCCGGATCCTTCTATATTAGAAATTCGGATCAGAATACAACAATCTCCACCTTGAGACGAATTTCCTCTTGTAGCAAAATAAAGAATCATCAATCATGAAATGATTCTCCAATAAGATAAAAATCACCGTGCGCCAACTAGTCTCTAGGACTAAACTGTAATACCAACTAAGCTTGAGCAAAGCTCAAACTTAGTAACAGGAACTGGCTTTGTCATCATATCAGCAGGATTATCATGAGTACTTATCTTGCACACCTTGACATCACCTTGAGCAATAACACCTCGAATAAAGTGATATCTCACATCAATGTGCTTTGTTCTCTCATGGAACATCTGATCCTTTGTAAGGCATATAGCACTTTGACTATCACAAAATATAGTGGTGCAAGAATTATCTCCACAAAGCTCAGTGTACAAACCTCTCAACCAAATAGCTTCTTTACAAGCTTCATAAATAGCCATATATTCTGCTTCAGTAGTTGATAAGGCAAAGAGCTTGCAAACTTGCCTTCCAACTAACAAAGACAACCACCAATGGTGAAAACATAACTGTTGAGACCTCCTCTTGTCCAAATCACCAAAGATAATCGAGTCAACATAACCAACAAGTTCATCTCTAGAATTCCTAAAGCGCAAACAAGCATTAGAAGTGCCACACAAATATCTGAATCCACTGCATTGCTTTCCAATGCTCTTTTCCAGATTAGCCATGTATCTCGACAACACTCAATGCATGAGATAAATCAGGACGAGAACAAACCATGGCATACATAAGAGAACCAATGCAGACCGAATATGGAACTCTAGACATGTACTCAATATCATAATTTGACTCAGGACATAAAGCTGAAGATAATTTGAAATGCGAAGCTAATGAAGTACTCACTGGTTTTGCATCATGCATATTAAAACGACGAAGGACCTTCTCAATATAACCTTTTTAACTAAGGTATAACTTGCCAGATTGCCTCTCTCTAATAATCTCCATGCCAAGAACTTTCTTTGCTGCACCTAAGTTCTTCATCTCAAATTCATTACTCAATTGTGCTTTCAGTTTTGCTAGTTCTGACTTATCTTTTGCAGCAATCAACATATCATCAACATAGAGAAGTAAATAAATAGCTAAACCATTAACGATCTTTAAATAAACATGACTATCATAATCGATCGCTTAAAGTCATGAGAGAGCATAAAGGAGTCAAATCTCTTGTACCATTGCCTAGGAGATTGCTTCAAACCATAAAGAGATTTCTTTAATCTACAAACAAGGTGTTCTTTTCCAGGAGTAACAAAACCCTCAGGTTGGTCCATATAAATGTCTTCTTCCAACTCTCCATGTAAGAATGCAGTTTTAACATCTAATTGCTCAAGTTCATAATCACGCATAGCAACAATACTGAGTAAAGTGCGAATAGAACTATACTTCACAACTGGAGAAAAGACATCATTAAAATCAATACCTGGAATTTGACTATAACCTTTAGCAACCAATCTTGCTTTATACCTTGCTGGTTCAGTAGAAGAAATACCTTCCTTTCTTTTGAAAATCCACTTGCAATGAACAGGTTTCTTCTCCTTTGGCAATTTTACTAATTCCCAAGTGCTATTCTTTTCAAGTGACTCCATTTCATCATGCATGGCAGTTATCCACTTATTACAATCAGTGGAGTTAATAGCCTCAGAGTATGATGAAGGTTCTGAATTACCTTCAATTTCTTCTGCCACACTCAAAGCATAAGCAACAATATTAGCTTCTTCAATCAACCTCTTGGGTGGATTAATCTCCCTCCTAGACCTATCAACTGCAATAGACCGTTGTGGTGGCTGCTCAACAATAGGAGTATCATCAACAATAGGTGCATCATGAACAACAATATTTTTCTTATCTGATGTGTCATTTGAACCAACAAAATGGGATACCTGAACACTTGAATTCTGCTCACTCTCAACAGGAATATTAGTGGGTAGTTTATCATGAAGCATAGCAGATTCATTAAAGACAACGTTTCTGCTAATCACAACCTTCCTTGTTTCAGGATTCCACAATTTATATCCTTTAACACCAGATTTATAACCAAGAAAGATGCACTTAACAGCTCTAGGCTCTAATTTTCCATTATCAACATGAGCATAAGCAATACAACAAAAAACTCTCAATTCGAATAATTTCTCGGGAACCGCACCATACCTCAATTGGAGTCTTCTTTTCAATTGCAAGAGAGGTGACCGATTAATAAGATAGCAAGCGAGGAAGCGGCTTATTTCAAAAACGTCTATGCAAACTGCATTTGACAACATGCAACAGGCCCTAGAAATGATGGTCCTGTTCATCGCTCGGCTACACCGCTTTTGTTGAGGAGTACTAGGAACAGTGTAGTGCCTAACAATGCCTTGACCTTGCAATATGATTCAAATTCATCGAGCGTAATTCCATCCCATTATCAATGCGAAGTTTCTTTACCTTCTTTTAGGTTTGCCTTTCAACCATAGTCTTCCACTTTTTAAATGCTGAAAATGCTTCTGATTTATGCTTCAAGAAATAAGGCCACACTCTTCTAGAGTAATCATCAATAATGGTTAACATATAACGAGCACCTCCTAGAGATGTCTTCCGAGATGGCCCTCATAAATCAAAATGCACATAATCCAAAATACCTTCAGTGGTATGAACTGAGGTATTGAACCTCACCCTCTTGTGTTTGCCAAACACACAATGCTCTAAAATTTTAGCTACCGATGCTATGTCCATCAAGGAGTCCTCTCTTGCTCAATTCTCGCTAAACCAATTTCACTCATATGCCCAAGGCGCATATGCCAAAGATTAGTAGCATCGGAATCAGGTAATGAACTTGAAATTACAGCTAGGGGTGGATAACAAGCCATCTCGGCTCGGCTTGGCTCGTTAAGGCTCGTTAAGAAAACGAGCTCGGCTCGGCTCGTTAAGCTAACGAGCAGAAAACCTGACTCGGCTTGGCTCGTTAAGAAACTCGAACTCGGCTCGTTAGGCTCGTTATCAAAAAAACATCCATGTAGTCCACAATTCACAAGCTCAGTATCTTACCCATGCAGATCACAATTCACAAGCTCACAATCATCAATAAACATCTATAGCATTGATCATATGTTTACAATCATCAACAAACATCTATAGCATGCTAAATGTCAGAATCAAGAGGGAGGAGGGGCGGCAGCGTCTGGCTCGGGAGGAGCTCGGGGCGGAGGGGCGGTGCCGCATGGGAGAAGGAGGACGAGGGGCGCCAGCAGGGGAGGAGGAGGATGAGGGCGCTAGTGGGGAGGAGGAGGAGGGCACCCCATGGGAGAAGGAGGAGGAGGCGCGTGGGGAGGAGGAACAGGCGAGGCGGGCTTGGGAGGAGAAGGGCGGCGGCAAGGAGGAGGGAGGAGGCGGGAGGAGGAGGAGGGGTCGTCGCGGGAGGCGGAGGTGGAGGCGGCGTCGGGCGTGAGGAGGAGGAGGGGGCGGCAAGGGGAGGAGGAGAAGGGCGCGCGGCGGCGCAGGAGGAGGGAAGGCGGTGCGGGAGGAGGGGATCGGCGCGGGAGGCGGAGGCGGAGGTGGGAAGCGGCGCGGGAGGAGGAGGCGGAGGTGGGCGGCAGCATCGGGGAGACTGGGAAGCGGTTGGGGGCGGGGCTTGTTTAGTAGCGAGCGAACTCAGCGAAGGGGAGACTGGCGACCGAGCTAAACGAGTTAACGAGTTGCTCGCGAGCCAGTTCGGCTCGTTAAGAAAACGAGCTAATTTGCTGGCTCGGCTCGGCTCGTTAAGGGACCGAGTTCAAGCCGAGTCGAGCCGAGCCCTTAACGAGCCGAGCTGGCTCGCGAGTTTCGGGCTTTTTTTCCACCCCTAATTACAGCAACATTACCTAATATTGTAGTACCTCGCAGATGGTACAGATTGACAGATTTAATCTCAGCTTTCATCACAACAAGAGAGCCTTTTGATTCCTTCAAAACTCCACCTTCACCAGAATACTTGTACCCTTTACCATCAAGAGTACTCAAAGAGATGAGGTTTCTTTTCAAATCTGGAATGTGCCTCACATCTGTCAAAGTTCTGACAATGCCATCAAACATCTTGATCTGAATTGAACCAATTCCTGCAACCTTACAAGATGAGTTATTACCCATCAAGACAGTATCACCTTCAACAGGTTCATAGGTGGCAAACCAGTCCCTATTAGGACATATATGAAAGGTATAGGCAGAATCAAGAATCCATTTATCATTGATCTTAGCACATCCAGCAAAAGTAACAAGAACTCCTCCATCAGAACTATCATCAGCAGCAAGAGAGGCATTACCTTCATCATCTGGTTTACCTTTTGGCTTATAATTGCCAGTTCTCTTTTCTTTATTTTACAGCTTCCAACATTCAGAGATGTCGTGCCCATTTTTCTTGCAATATTTGCACGACTTGTACTTGCCTTTGGATTTCGACCGATTCCTGTAGTCGTTCGAACTTTTGCCTTGAGATCCATTGTTTGAGTTTTTCTCCTTTTGCCTGCCACGAACAAACAAGTCTTCTCCTTTTGGACTTGAATTTTTAGAAGGTACCATATGTTTCATCTTCTCCTTAGCATGCAAAGCTTCATAAACTTCATGAAGAGTAAGAGTATCTCTACTATATAATATGGTATCTCTGAAATTTGAAAAAGAACTAGACAGTGAACACAAAAGAATAAGACCCAAATCCTCATCATCATATTTTACCTCCATCGACTCAAGGTGGAAAGCGATCTCCTTAAACAACTAAAGATGATCAAGCACGGATCCTCCTTCTTGCAATTTGTGAGAGTACAACTTCGCTTGAGATGCATCTTCTTTGGTGAGATCCTTTGTCATGCAAAGTTGTTCCAGCTTCAGCCATAATGTAGCAGCTGTCTTCTCCTTCAAAACTTCCTGCAAAATATTATTTGATAGATGAAGATGAATCTGAGATAAAGCCTTACGGTCTTTATGCTTCTCATCTGCAGTCCACGCGATAGGTTGTTTCTCAAACCCTTCCAATGCATCATCCAAATCCATCTGTGCCAACACAGCCCTCATCTTAACTTGCCATAGCGAGAATCTTGTGTCTCGACCCAGGAGTGGAAGATCATACTTCAACGTCGCCATGAGGAATAAAATCTGAAAATTGCTAGTACTGATCTGTGTAAACCTAGCAAAAATTACGACTTCTTTGGTACACGTTCTGTGTACACGAATCGAAGATCTTTAATTCCTAATATGCTTCACGTGTAGACTTAGCAAAGAATTCCAAATCTACCAAAAGTATCAAAATCGGCAGAGCTCTTCACGTGACCTTGCTCGGTGATCATTAAACAATAAAATAATTGTATTGGACCTGAGCTCTGCTGGAACTTTGATGCTACTAAATTAATGCAGCACGGCTTCGGGACTAGAACCTGGTCGGTCTTGCTTGTTGGATTTGGAGCCGTAGGTAGAGCTGAGAGTCGTGCTGTGCACGGCACGGGCACGATGGGCCGTGGGCCTCGGCGGGCCACGACGGTCGGCACGGCGAGCTCCTTCGGGCCGTGCCGCGCCGACACGGACACCCGTCGGCGAGGCCCAGCACGGCACGTTGGCTCGCCGTGCCGCCGTCGGGCTGTGCCGCCGTCGGGCCGTGCCGGTACGGGCACGGCACAAAGTAGCTATTGCGCGACGCGGAGGAGACACTGAGGCATCGTGCGGGCCAAGGCCCAAGGACGGTGAGGTGGCCGCGTGACGCGGAGTGCGGAGAGACCACCGCGAGCCCACGACGCCACCGCCGGGGCCTCCTCCTCCTTGTCGCTGCGAGCCCGCGACACCGCTGCCGTGGTTGGAGATGCCCGGAGGCCGGAGCCAGTTGTGGTTGGAGGCGGGAGGCGGCGGCTTGGGACCTTGCCGGCGTTGCCGCCTTGGGCAGCTCCGCGGCTAGTCTGAGGAGAGCAGGAATGGAGCCAGCGGCCATGGCTTGCGGCCAGCCAAGCCATGGATTGGAGACGGAGGTTGGGACTTGGGAGAAGCGAAGAAATGAAGAACGAACCAAAGCAGAAGATAGAGACTGAGAGAAAGAGAGAGTAGCACTAGCAAGTAGCAACTGCCCACTACCACTAGCATGCGGCACTCGGCAGCAACGATCTGAATTCTGGAGAATCTGGACTACTGGAGTGTCTTGGAAGTTGGAAAAGGCTCAAAGCCTCAAAGGCAGGGGCCATTGACGTGTAGTGTACTAGCTAATATTTAATTGACAAAAAAATACCTGGTGCTCCACGTGAGTATGTGACCATGTGTCCATGTGCATGCTTGAGTGATGGTACTACTAGTCTACTAGACTAGGGCACTAGAATACTATTCGTGCACCGGTGACTGGTGTCATCAGTGCATGTGACGATTGACCGGTGATTAGAAAAATTATGTATAGATTGTGAAAATTCTTTATTTTAAATTTTCTAGAAGGAGAGTGGAGACTGATAGAGTGAAGGAAGAGACAGAGCTGTACTTATATAAGTTGACGAAAAAATAGAATCCTACACACACAGCCCAGCTGGTAATTAGCTAACAGTTTGCTAGTATTAGCACTTTAGCAGTATTGTTATGTTATACTATAACCGTACTATTAGTTTTTCTATTGAGTGTGAATAAATAAACTATTATTAAAGAATGAGAAAGAAAAGAGAAATGTTGAATGATATGAAATTATGGACACTTAAAAATTAAAGGGGAAAGTGAAATTTCATTAATATTTTACACACACATTGTTACTGCCTCGTTAAAAACCTTACGCCCGGTCTTGAGGTTTCCGATGAGGAAAAGAGTGCGATAACTACATTTATGCATACATGTCGGCTATTCGACATTGAGATCAGCTAACGCATCTACGATCTCAGCATCCTCTAGTTGATGCTATTGTCGCTCTTTTGCCAATTCCCAATCCTTGAGGCAGGTGATTGCCTCCACCATCTTAGGCGAGAGAGATGACCTTCTTTCTTCAATTATTCTTCCAACCATCTTTGAGCATTAAGCCGAAGAGACGGAGGACACCGGAACTAGTAGAACATCTCGTGCGAAATGGCACAGCACAGGGAATATTTGCTTATTATTCTTCCACCAATCGAGCAAATCTAACTTGCCTTCGCCAGAAAGATCAGGATCCATGTTTGCAAAATCATGCTCCAAGTAGTGGTTCAGCTCGGAGGTAGAATTTCACTTGGGGGGCGCCTGAGACTGAGAGGGTGAAGAACTAGACTTTCCCTTCAGCTTCTTCCACAGGTGTGCTGTCAAGCTTGTCTTGCTTTGATGCGTCTGCTGTGAGGCCTTCAATCTCGTGCTGCTGCCAAGCTTGTCATGATACAAGCGAAAAACACGAACAAACTCTTTTTTGACGTGTTCGAAAGCTTCGGAGAAATCAAGGCCGAGGCACTCACCTATTCCCTCCATGGTCATCTGCAAACCTGCTAACTTTTTTGTAAGATCCAAAATGATAGCAAAACAATATAGGTGTGAAATAGATCCAAAATATTTAACAAATTTTTCCTCTATTCTTTGCAACAACATGGCCTAAAAGGGATGTTCTCTAGATTTAACAAACTTGTGCGCAATTAGCCAAATAAAATCTATAACTAAGTAAGAGGTAGGGTAGTAAATCTGGGATAGAGTCTTAGTTGCTTTGTAAAAGGTCTCAAAACTCTCGAAAATAACTAACAATTTCCCAACTGAGGTTAGCAACTAGTAACTACCAACTTATCTGCGTTAGCATTGACAAAGACGGATATAAGATGTTCATACCCTTGTACCTTCTTGACATGATGTATGTTGAGTTCCATCTCACCTTCATGTCAAGACCGAATTTTCTTGGGGCCTTGTTATTGGCTACATAATACTCATGGCTGGCCGCCACCACCGTTGAATGTGAGAGAAGCGAAGGGCATCGCGGATATTGTTCAAATAAACGCCAATCACCTCCATACCGTCTTACTGCACTTGAGGTTGAGGATGTGACATACACATCTCTCGTGGAGAACATATCCACCGATATATGTCTGCAACCTTGGGGTGAGGATGTTCATAGCCGTTGTATTCGATGATGCGTTGTCAAGAGTTATAGAAGCAATCTTATTTCCAATTTGAAAATCATCAATTACCCCTAGTATGAGCTCAGCAATGGCATCTCCCGTGTGTGATTCAGTAATTAACTTAAACCCTATGACTCTCTTATTTAGCTTATACTCGTCATCTAAATAATGAGCTACAACACTAATGTAGGCAGTTCTTTGGTGCGATGATGTCCAAATATCCGAAGTTAAAGCAAAAGAGTATTGAACTTATAGAAAAATTTCTTTTAGTGCTACTAGCTCTCTACTATACATCCCTAAAATATCAGACGATATCGTCCTCCTACTAACATGTTGGTACTGTGGACAAAAGCCGCGTTGGATCATTCTTTCGAATGAGTGACTTTCACCCATCCTAATCGGTTGATCCTCAGAAACAATAAATCTAGCAATTTCCTCACGGGAATTATGAGGGTTGTATACCCAAGTAATTACAGAGCCATCAGCCTCAAAGTTGAGCTGCGTCTGAACTCCTCCACCTCGTGTGTGCGCCCCCATCTTTTTCAAGCATGCTTTGTAGTGCCGGTTCAAGTGCCCCGTTCCTCCACCTGTACGAGCAGTTAATTGAGCTTTGCAATAATTACAAGTTGCGATCTCTACCGTTTGGCCGTCTCGAATTTCCTCGCTCCAGGTCATGTGCTTCTAGCACTCCGCCCTTCGCCCGTGGCCGCTGCTTCTTCACGGAGTGGACCTTCAATATTGCCATCCGTGGGCGAAGTGCAAGTCCGCATCTCCATGGTCCGAACAGCGTTGGTACTCCTCGTATCCTCTCAGACAGTCCATATGGCGGTCATCCATGCCGTAGTCCCCATGCCCGGGAGAGTTGACGGGCATCGATGGGAGAGGTGGGGGGAGGAGTACTAGGGGAGCGGCGGGAGGTTGAGTGGCGTGAGACTGAGCGTCTCCCTCTCCCCGCTGCTGCTTTCGTGCTACGACTCCTCGATAGCACAGTGCTACCGAGCTCCGCCGCTCCCTCCGTCGGCTTTATGCTTCAACTCCTTGTTAGCATACTTTCTATTTAATAGAATACTAGAGCAAAGAGAGGATCAGTAGAGTAAAAGAGGAGCTGAGTTTTGTCTAGAGAAGAAATGAGCAAGAGAATCACTCGAACAAAAGAGGAGTTGAGTTTCGTGTACAGAAGAAATGAACGAAAGAGAATCAGTAGAGCAAAAGAGAAGAGCTTCGTGTGGTAACAAATAAGCTGCAGACTTGCGTTTTTATAGACATGTCCACTGCAGCGTCGAAGAGAATGAATCTTGCCGTTGTTTTGCCCGTTATCTTTTTCTCTCGTCGTGTCTTATCATGTTAAAGTAGCGAAGAGCCGTTGCTTAGTTGCCGTTACCTCTCCGTAAGGCCAATTCTCTGCTTGTCACGTTATTACATATTGTGGGTGTGACTTTTTTGGCAGTGTGTTTTGTCAAATCAGTTGACCCATGCCATACCTACTGGCTACTGTAGTCTGCAGCACTACTTTGAATCTTTGAAGCTTTCACCGAATGACCGAAGTGACCGAACACATTGAGTCCATGAGGCCATGAATGCATGAACCAAACCCCATAATCCATTCTCCCAATCTCCCCCAATACCTCACCCCCCATCTCGGCGGCATCTCCCCCATCGGCACATCCAGCCATCCCCCATCTCCGGATCTACCCCATCGGCCCATCCCCACCCCATTGCAAGACTCTGCTGCCCCACAGTCTCCCCCTCCCCACCGCCCCAACGTCCCCCTGGAGGCTGGAGGGCTTGGACCCCATCTCCCCACCGCGGCCCCGGCGTTCCCCATCTCCCCCACCGCCCCGGTGTCCCCCTGGACCGCTCTCCCCCAGCGCCGCCGCCGAGGTCAGTGTCTGGACGATCGCCGAAGCTGCAGACGGGGCTTGGCTGCGTCGTCTTGGTCGCGATCTTGACATCGCGGCGGGGTTCTTGTGGCCTTGTATGCCAGCGTGGTGCGTTGTGGCGAACCTCAAACCCAACTTGAAAAGGCGTGGCGAGCGAGTCGGCCTCTTGGGCGGCGGCGGGCCCATGGCGGCGCTGGCAATGGCCACCGTCGACGGCTTGTTGTGCTCCGTTTGATTTCGTTGGGCTGTTTGATTTTCTTTTTCTTGAAAATGGTACTCCGGTTTTGTGATGTGTATATGCGTAGTCGCAAAAAATCTCAAGTTTGATGCTGGGTTTTGTTCTTGTTCATGACCGGCGGGGGTTGCGACGCCGACGGGGGCAACGCGTTGTCTTGCGGCGTCTTGCTTGTCTTGGGCTGGCCCGAGCACGCCCAACTCCCGTGCGTGCCGTGTTGCCGTCGTGCCCGTTCTCAGCCCGGCCCGCCTGCCGTTCGTCTTGCGTGCGGCCCGACCCGTCACGTTGCGCGTGCGTCTGCGTGCTGGGCGATCTGCGTCTGGCCGGGCCTCGCTTGCCGAAAAGCTCCAGCCAGTCCTGTGTCTAGCCGTAGGTCCGCAACACTCTCGGAAACTCCACGCGGCGAGTCGGCGACACAGATGAATTGCTACCGCCGCGTGGACCTTGGCGGGTGGACGCTAGACCAGACGGCTTCACCTGCCGCCGATGCACGTGAGGAAACGATGCGCCCTCGGAGCGACCGCGCGATGGGAGACTGCAGATCGAGGCGAAAAATCGCGAGATGCTCTGCGCGACGACGATGGCGCTGAACGAGACGGCGGCGTGTGATGCGATTTGCGGGAGCGGACGACAGCCTCGGGACGACCCCGATCGAGACGAAGACACGGCGGCGCCGAACAGATCTGCTATTTTTTTTCTTCGTGTCTCTTCAAACTCTAAACTCTCCTGTGCTCTGATACCATTTGTTAGAAAAATAGGGACAAAGGAGACACGAATTTTTACGTGAAAAACCCCTGCGGGAAAAAACCACGGGCGCCAACCGACGATGATCACTATATGAGGAGCGATTACAAAACGCAGGGGGTTACAATGAGACGTCCCTCTCCCGTGCGGCTTACAAGAGGTATATAAAGGGGTGAAAGGACTTAGAGTCCAAGTAGGAAACTAATCCTCTAATATGGAAACTAATCCGGATCCTTCTATATTAGAAATTCGGGTCAGAATACAACATGAAATGTGAAGGTGAGTTCCCATTGAATTGCACAACACAATATCATCCAGATAAATTTTTTTTACAGTAATGCAGGAAATCCTAAATTGTTTCATTTTATATTTATTGACTCAGGAACACACCAAATACATGTAAAAAATCTGTAGATATACTACAAAATTACCCATATGTTTGGAAGTTGGTTTCTCTTCTACCAATCCATTTTCTAACCATGATGCATCCACAGTAGCTTTCTTGATGAATACGGATTGCACTACTGGGTGTATTCCTATTGTGATATGATAATTTTGATTTTCAGTTGTTCTATTAAGATATAAATGTTTTGGTTGTATAACATAATAAAGAGAAACGATTTTTGTTATTAAGGTGGACATTTTTCGTCCTTCCTATTTTTCAATAAAATGGTTTGTGAGTGGGTTCTTTCTTCCTTCTTTGATGCAGTCGATAGAAGAAAAATAACCGGATGAGGTTTGATCGGCTTCATGCCTTATTGCGGATACTTTGACTCCACTGGCTTCTCTGTTCCAATAAAATGCACAGGCTTGAGGGAGGTATCTTATGCCTCCAACCTATCGCCCGGAATATCCTAGCAAAAACTTATGAACTCACACCCTTCAAAAATCCTTGAATTTCCATCTATTTCAGACATAATAGGTGTTTCGTTGGAATTCTTTTGTTTCCTTCACAAGAGAACTATAACTTTTTTTGACACACAGGACAGCTGAAAAGACTCATGCTGAATTGCTGATATTGATATCCTCATGTCTGTATGATAACAAAAGACAGTTTACTAAGCTGCGTAATGATTGATTCATATAAATGTTTCTTATATATATTGTTTCAGTCCCCTGTTTGTTGAACTCAAAAGGGAATATAAAAAACAACTCAGTCGAGCAAATTCAATAATTACCTTTTCAAGGAAGTGACCAATACACAAGACGTAGTCAATTGGAGTAGCGAAACTTTTTCTGTGAATTATCTCTTCAAGAATTCGAGCAATTGCAGTACCCTGGAGAAAAAGATGAAACAGTTTATAAGACATAGCTATCAACATTTATGTTCGATCCTTCACTCTTTTATTTTTGATTTTTGCTTGCATAACTCGTAAAACCTCTGCCTTCCGATTGAGAAAGCATGGGGCTGACCTTTGTAACTCCCATAGGCCGGACTTCAACTGACCGGCTGCCTTTTTTTTAGCAATAGGGCAGGAGCTCTGCTAATTTCATTAAAGAGAGGAAGAAGCAGGTTAATAGAAAAACAGGGTAGAGGAAAAAATACAGCTAGACAGACAGTGACGCGGAACTGAAAGCAAAGAAAAACCGAAAACTCACGGCTGAAAACCGCAGGGTTTCGGCTTGAAGGGGAAAACTTGCGACTGAAAACTGCAGGGTTTCGGCTAGAAGGGGAAAACTAAATGAGAAAAGCTTGCTCCTACAGTTGGATGTCCTCTCTAATCTTGAAAGTGAGCTATTTTGAGGTCATTTTCACATTTTAAAAATATCCTCCTATTTCTTTCCTTCCAAATGTTCCAAACTATGTATATGACTATACCGTTGAAATTTTTTCTATCTCCTTTGAGCATCTGTTGGCTAGCTTGTTGCCACCATACCATTAAGCTGCTGAAATTCTGAGGAGGTACACAGCTCAATATGTTGCGGTTTGTGAAGCTGAACACCCTAGATCATGTCTCAAGTGCGTAGGGGCACAACAGACATAGGTGCGACGATGTTTCTGGGGCTTGGTTGCACAGGTCACAAAAAGGTTGGTGTGACCATCCTCTCTTTGCCAAGTTATCAGCCGTTAGGATTTTGTCATGGCTTAAGGTCCAATCGAAAAACTTACATTTGTTCTTCGTCTTAGCCTTCCAGATAAGCTTTCTAGAGGAACACTGAGTGCTACCTTGAAATTGCATTAGGTAGGCTGATTTAAAAGAGTATTCGCCGTTCAACGTCCGTGTCCAGACAATGTCGTCTTGGGTGTTTGGGTTGAGGTTGACTTGCTAAATCTTGGTCCAAAGGGCTATGAATTCTTGAAGTTGTTGAGATATGTTGAGAGATCTCACCGAGCGGATCCAGTTGTTGTGATGCAGTTACTTAAAAACCGATCTGTTTTTCCTTATTACTATTTTGAATAGGTTCGGTGCTATGTATTTTGGTGCCGTGTTTGAGGTTTGAGGGCCAATGATCATGCTAGAATTTCGCCTTTGAGGGCCAATGATCATGCTAGAATTTCGCCTTTTGACCATTTCCAATCAACACAGTTGTAGCCGCACGAACATTTGTTTATCAGTTTCATCACAAGGCACCTGTGTTCCGGCCCGGGGTTTAGAATTATTCTTCCATTCATACCACATCCATCTTAGTCTTAGAGCACGACCAAATTTCTCGAGGTCGGAGATTCCTAAGCCACCAAGCTTCTTTGGTCGACAAACCATCTCCCATTTGACTAAGGAATGTCCTCCATTTGCATGTTCAGAGCCCTTCCAAAGGAACGATCGTCTAATTCTGTCCAGTTTCTTCCTTGCCCACTTCGCTAATGGGAAAATGGTGAGATGGTAGGTCGGAAGCGAAGATAGCACTGAGTTGACGAGGGTTAGCTTGCTCGCTTTGGATAGAAGCTTTCCTTCCATTTTGGTAGCCTTGAGGCTATCTTGTCTATGAGAGGCATGATGTGGATTTTCCTTAGCTTGCGCGTGTGAAGCGGCAAGCCTAGGTATTTGCAGGGGAATTCGTTGCACTCTCCTGGGAATGGCTGAAGAATTTCTTGGAGGTCAAGCTCTCCATATCTAATTGGGTAGACCATGCTTTTCTGAAAGTTTGTTACTAGGCTCGTTGCTTCCCCAAATACTTGCAAGATTTGTTGAATGGCTTGGATTTCGGTCTTTATTGGGTTCATGAAGATGGCAACGTCATCTGCATATAGCAAGGTTCTCATTCGAATTGTCCTTGAGTGAATAGGGGAAAGGATATCCTCTTGGGTTGCACGGTCGAGGATTTTGGCCAATGGGTCGATTGCTATGATGAAAAGCAATGGTGCTAGGAGATCCCCTTGGCGGACCCCTCTACGATGGTGGAAACTTTTCCCAGGCTTGCCATTAATAAGTACCTTGGATGACGAGGTAGCGAGCAAGATCGATATCCACTCCCTCCATCTAGGGTTGAAACCAAACTGCTCCAGCACTTCTAATAGATACCCCCAATGGATGGAGTCAAAGGCTTTTGCAATGTTCAGCTTGAAGAAAAAAGAGCGCGTGTTGGTTTTGTGCAGGTTCTGTATCACATTTTGAGTGTATAAGAAGTTGTCATGAATGCATCTTTTCTTGATGAAGGCGCTTTGGCAGGGGGAAATGATTGAATCCAGATGAGGGGCTAGACAGTTTTCCAATAGCTTGCAGAAATTTTTTCTGAAACTGTGGACGAGGCTAATTGGCCGGAAATCTATAATTCTGGATGAATCTTGTTTTTTACGAAGGAGAATGATGTTCGCCGAATTTATGAGGTCGAAGTGTTGTGCATGCAAATCATGCAGTTGTTGGAAGGATGCCACCATGTCGTTCTTGAGTATGTCCCAGCACACTCTATATAAAAGGCCTGTGAAGCCATCAGGGCCTGGAACTTTATCCGGTGGCATGGAGAAGATAGTTTCTTTGATCCCATCTACACTGAACGGGGTTTCTAATTGATGGAGGTCCCACTGTTGGTATCCAAGGTAGGTCCGATCCAAGGAGATCATCCTTGATATGACAGTTCCAATGTGTGAGCTGAAGTACCTGAAGCTTTCATCCTCCTTGTCTTGCTGAGTGGTGACAAACCCTGTATCGGTTTGCATCATTTGGATGTGGTTCTTCCTTCTTCTATTGTTTGCTCGAATTTGGAAAAATTTGGAGTTGGCGTCCCCTTGCTTGATCTAGATTAGTCAGGACCTTTGCTTTATTCTTGCCTTTTCTATGGTCGCTAGACCTAGGCACCTCTCTTTAAGTCTACGATGCAAGAGAAATTCTTGCTGTGAGAGTGTCGACGATCGAATCGCCGATCTTACGAAAATAAATGAGGAAAATGACGTGGAATATCCTGGAATGGAATGGGGGTCGCTCTTTATTGATATGAACTGGATTTACAAGATGTGGCTAAGTACTACCTGAATTACCTTGAATGGAGGAATGCTTAGCAAGCAATCAGACTTAGAATATGAGTCTAAGGCTGATTATCTAGCTTCTAATTCCACCGCTTAGGCTTCTGTGCATATCTTTGCCTTGGCCTTGTTTTGTGTGTCGCCTATCGTCTCCCTTCTTGTCTCTCTGTGTCCGTCCCTTCGTCTTCTGCGCTTCACCTTTAAATAACTTCCAAAGAGGTGGCAGTTACTCCTGGAGAAGACGTCCCTAGTGAAAGCGTTACGATCGGGTCGGAGCGGTAGAGAAGTTAACAATGTGCTAACTTCCTTGCGATTGCTTGTGAAAAGCTTAACCGTAGGGTGGTTAATAGTCGATGTCTCAGGGGTTGTACCATCGCATGGTTTGGAGCGTATAACACGTGTTCCATTCATCATACGATAAGAAATACCGATTCGATAATTTTACGGCGGTTATACGGTGAGGATTAGGCACAAAGCCTCATCAGGCAGGTACCCATTAAGTAACCTCGGAATACTAACGACCGTGGAGGTCGTTAGTCTTAGGGTTACGACCATGAAGACGTATGGTCTTTTATTATGCATTTAAAATAATACATAGAGGTTTTAATCCTCGTCACCTAGCCCGAACTTTAAATGAACTGGTCGTGCATATATCTTTTTCCGATGAAATCGTAGAGGCGAACCCATTTAATGTCGTGGTATCTGAAAGTGGTCGTGTTCACTTTAAAGTTGAGAACTTGCCTTGGGAAGCGAAGAGTTCCTCCGTCGTTTGAACAAAAAGAAGCTTTTTGTCGGTTGGACTTTTGTAGAAATCCTTGAAAGTATCGGAAGGTTATAAGATCTCCTCTCATTTGGGCTCTTAGAATTTTTATGCTTCCAGAATCCTTTCGATCCTTTAGCTTCTCGCCAAGAAATCCTCGAGCCTTTTCTGTTCTTAGACCACAAAGTCTTCAACTTCCACTACTCATCCTTGAGGATTTTCGCCATGTCGAGCAAATTACTAAGTGGTTGCCTTGAATTGGGCAAGAAAAAGCTTGAGGCTTTGGCGAAGATGGGAATGATCCCGAGATAAATCGATTAATTGGAGACCCGTGGAGAGCATTTTCCGAGCCGTGAAGATGAGGAAATCCTGTTTTCTCGCCTACATCGAATGTGAAATTTGAGATTCTCGGTACACAAATTCCTCCTCCGCGTTCTTGAACATTACAGGTGGAATTAGTGAATTTGGCCCCAAATTCGATCGCAAATATCGATATTTTGCATATTTGTGCGAGGCATACCGGGAATACAACCGAACTTGAAGCTCTTTAGTTATTTCTACCGCATGGTGATGGGAAAATCTGCGGCAAAACTCAGGCGGCTCTCGGGAATGCACATTGCGTCTTCATGGCGGGAAGGCCGATGAGTACATCCTCATGTCTGTGAAATCTTCGTGGTCATCATGGAAAAATCTTGGTTTTACATGACGATTCTGAAGACGATGGCCTCTACTTACGGAACTAGAGCAAGTGAAAACCCCAAATGGAAGGAGGCAGAAGAAGACGAGGATAGTCAAAAGATTGGCGGATGCCATCTATGACTTCTTGAGTCGGGGCGACTTCGTGGCATGTGGTGAAGGATTTCACCTTTCGTCGCCGATTAGCCCATTGAAGCTCAGGACTCATTCCTGCTCTGGTGCCTTGATCGTGATGAAGCTACCTCGGAAGGTGGTAAGTCTTTGAGATAAATTCGATCGGTATTTTGATTTGATTAATGTATTACCTTAAAATCTGTCTATTCTTCCTTACATTAAAGCTCTTTCCCGGGAAATTAGAGAACGAGTCGATGATGATCGTATGGGGAGCACGGAGAAAATTTGAATGCCCCAAGATCTTAGCCGTAACTCCTATTGAAGGGAGACAGCAAGGCTTAAGGTAATTTAATCAAAATTCCTTTTACCATGTGTATACATATATTCCACCAGATTTCCAATCGTGCTCTACTTTTGCAATCGGTCGGATTGCGAATCATACAATCTGGTGAGGATCAACGCCCCACCTTAGTTCTCGACCGAGTCGTGCCACGAGGCACTTGAAGGAGATGAATCCTCGAGGTAATAGAACATTTGGAATCATATATGTACAATTTTTTTAGATAAAGGATTTCTTCACCCAATCAAATTTGTTCTTTGATTTAGGTGGATAAGCTCGAGGGCCCGCAGAATGTAGCTGAGGTCAGAGACTCTAGAGTGGTCGTGCGACCTTACGGTTATTCTTGAAACAAGCGATCCGGAGATTGATGAAACCACTCCCTCCCACCGGATAGTCGAATGCGGTCCTTGATGGCGGTCGAGGACATAGCTTCCGACATCTTGTTGGAGGATGTGAGGGTTCAACAAACCTTCTTTGGTCCGTAAACCGGCAAAATTGGAGGAGAAGAAAAGGAAGGCTAAGCGGCACAGATTTCTCTCTGCTGCGTTTGAGTCAAATCCGGAGATTAACAAGGTATGTACAAATGAAAGTGGTCGTATAAGTATGTACCTCTAATAATTCCTTGATGATTTGATACTTTGAACTTCCCATCTTCGGTTTGCATAGGTCTTCGGTGTTCGCCGCGTTTCCACCTGTGTTCTTCTGAGGACACGGCACTGTGGAAGTTCCCAACGAGCACTTCTCGGGACAAAGTTCCCGAGGAAATAGTGGTCGAAGAAGCCCCGAGCGGTGACAAGGGCAACGCGGTTGAGTTGGATCCTTTGGTGATTGAAACCCCTTACGTGGAGGTAGATGCCTCGAGAGGTCTCAACAGTTCCGATCCATCGTTGATAACCCTTCCCAACCTAACAAGTTCCTTTTAGTCCCCGATTTATCGAGGATAAGGAGCTTGATGAGGCGTGGCGAAAGTATCGGATACTCAACTCAAGATGCACCTCGATTTGATTTTTCTTTGGTTATAATGACCGAGCAATTCGAGTAAGTATTCTCGACCCGACTTCATAGCTCTTCTTTAAAAAGTTTATAAGAAACTTAAGAAAGAGAACGCTATTTGTGTAGCATTTGGTCGAGAACTTTCTTTGTGATCGGAGGATGACCCAAATGAAGTTAAGGACTTGGAGCAAAAGCACTCGAGTTGGAAAGTAAGAACTTTTCCTTTTGAACTTTTGTTTCTTCTTCAATACTTTGCTCCTCTACAATTATTCTCCTTATCGTATTCGATAGATCGGAGAAAATAAAAGAGGAGGTTGTGGTGAAAAGCCAAGACGGCTCTTCTTGAAGAAGAAATAAAAGCTAAAGACCGATCCATTTGTCAAGCAAGTTCACTAAAGACCGTTGATCGTCAAACAACGACCAAATATGAAACACTTAGCAAAACAAATGAAGGTAATATGTCGTAAGCTTGATTTTTCCTTCACTTATGCTTGTGTTCATTAAGCGATTTGTTTTTGCAGAGCAAACGCAAATCTTGAGCAGTAAAAAAAACTCAAATTTGAGCGGGATAAGGAGGCGGCTCTTGCTCAAAATATTGATGAAAAGATTCATGCTTTGAACAAGATGATCTTTGATATGGGATCGAGGATCAAGCCCGCCTTCCTTAGGAGATCCAATAGAGAAAATGAACTATTTGGGTCAACTTCTAGAGGACCTTAAAGTTACGCTCAAAACTACTCGGACGAATTATGCCTGTGCCCTAAAAGCAGTGTTGCAAGTGGAGTTAGTTTTGCTTTGGCAAAACTGAAAGCTTCCGACCCTCCATTGATCTCCAAGCTGTTAAAGATGACTTCAATCGCCCACTGAGGAGGCGACCAAGTTCATGGAAGAACTCGGGCCACTCGGAGATATAGTTGTAGAGGAGATGGAGGTCGAATCTCCGACAAGCGATGAGTTAGGCGGGAATATTTCTTAGAGTAGGTTCACGCAAGTGTAAAAATATTTGAATATCTATGAAAACTTACCTTTTATGTCATTGACAAAGCTTTTGTTTATCTGTTTGACTTTTTTAAAATTCTCGTATATTTCCTAGCCCCGAACGCTTTATAGTAGAAGAGCGTTCATTGTACAAGCAAAGTGAGCCAAGAAAGAGAATAAAAAGAGGTCATAACCATGTATGTGAGTTTTTGAAGGTATGTTTGGACATGTAAGACAAAAGCGATCGTTGCAAATATTAGGAAATCAAATGTGGTCGGGACGGATGATTTCGACTAGTTATAGATCTTTGTTTGTCATAATGGAAATACCAATCAAAAACACTATATATGGTCGGAAAAAGACTTTGTCAAACTTGACATAAGAAGAAATGCAAATATGTATGCAACAAATTATAAGTGAACTTTGTTTATATCTATTGTCCCATAACTGCAGTGAACTAATGCTAAGACACGAAGGCATACGACACATTTCTTGAAAGCGTGTTCAAATTTCAGATCCGATCGTAGCGAGGATCGAAGAAAAGAACCGTCGCTAGGAAGCTCCTTCGATTAGGCGGTGACCACGTGTGAAAAAGGAGAGACTTCGACTAGGAGGCTTTAGTGTCCCGACCAAGAACTGACAAGAATAGACGAGAATCTTAAAATAATGAAGCATAATCTTGTAATCGTAAGCATATCATTCATGAGATAGTTAGTTGTGTGGCGCTCGATTACTCATTTTCTTTGAGAAAAGAGTGTAGTCGCGTGGGAATCATTTGAAGAAAAATGCTCACGACTAGGACCATAGAGTATCGTGAGATCCTCAAAAAGGATATCGGAGAGAAAAATGTCTTCTCAGGCCGGACTAACAATAATAAGCGACTGTAATGTAGGTGTATATATATAAGCAAGGTTGCACTTCTTAATTAATTAATGAATTTAATGAAATTGAAATTGAAAGAATGAAAATTAAACATAGAACTTACGAATTGATCGATGTTCCAAGAATTTGACAAAATTTGCCCATAAGACATAGCCAACATCGACGGAACACAGTCGGGTTACTTCGACCACGGTGTAAGGACCTTCCCATTTAGGAGAAAGTTTATTGCGATTTGTTTGGCTCTGAATTTTTCGAGAACCAGATCACCTCAAAGAAGGTCATGAGGTCGCACCTTACGACTATGGTACCTTCGCATGGCTTGTTGGTAGGCCGCCGATCGCATAAGGGCTTGGTTTAAATCGTTCTTCAAGGAAATCGACGTCGTCGAGTCGTCGCTCATTACGATCATTTTCGTCAAAACGATCGATTCGGCAGAGCCAATTTTGAGTTCGGAGGAAGCATGGCTTCAAAGACCATAAACCAAAAAGAATGGAGTTTCACGGCCGACGACGGTCGTGGGTTCGAACGCCCATAACACGAGGGAAGTTCTTTAACCCAAGCGCCGACCGCTTGATTAATCGGTCGAATACTCGGCGTTTGATCCTCGCATAAGGATACCATTAGCTCGCTCAAGCGCTCCGTTGTTCTGCGGATGTGCAATGTAGCAAAATGAATTTTGACACCAAGTTCATCGCGAACTCCGGAATTGATCACCGGAGAAGCGGGAACCATTGTCTGTGATGATACGTTGGGTACACCAAATCGCGTGATCACATTTTTCAAGAGAAATCTCTTAGCGGCCTCGGTTGTTATTTTAACAATGGCTCGGCTTCAATCCATTTTGTAAACGTGTCAATCATGACGAAAAGGAATTGAAGCCCGGTGTTCTTAGGAAAGGTCCCGAATGTCCGATCCCAAAGTTGCAAAAGGCCAAGAAAGAGGAATTGTTTGTAAGGCTTGTGCTGGCTCGTGTACTTGTCGACTATGAAACTGACATTGTACACACTTCATCACAAGCTCTTTTGCATCATGAAGGGCAGTTGGCCAGTAATAGCCTTGCCGGAAGGCTTTACCGACCAGGGTTCTGTAGGAATGGTGTGCTCCACAGACACCTTCATGGATTTGGTTAGCAATCTAATGCCATCCGCTTGAGATATGCATCTCATCAACACTCCATGAGATCCTCGTTTATACAAGGTACTTTCGATTAGAGTGTATGATTTGGCTTTTAGTGCTATCTGATCGGCCTCTACATCATCTTCTCGAATTGTGTCATGTGAAGATAATTGTAGATCGATGTCATCCAGTCTCTACCTTGATCGTGACAGCACCAACCGTCAACGACCTGTGGAGCATCCATGTTCCCTTGATTAGTTTGTTCAACTTGCAAAGAATCATGTATGTTCTCGGAAGGCTCAACTACCGAGGGTGAATTGAGTTGCTCGAGAAAAACTCCGGGCGGGTCGGTCGACCTCGTGGAGGCCATCCGTGCCAACTGGTCTGCCAGAAAGTTTTCCTTTCTAGGAATATGTTGGATCTGAAAACCGAAGAAGTGCTTTTCAAGTTTTCATACTTCCGCCAGATAAGATGACATCTTGGTACTAGAGCATTGATACTCTTTCCCCACTTGATTCGCTACTAGTTGAGAATCGCCTTTCACTAGTAATCTGCGAATCCCGAGCGAACGAGCTGCTCGGAGTCCTGCCAGTAAACCTTCATATTCTGCCACATTATTGGTGGCAGGAAATTTTAACTGGATGGCGTACTTGATGTGTTCGCCAATAGGGGATATCAAGACCACTCCAGGCCCCGATCCTTGTAACATCAAGGAACCGTCGAATACATTGTCCACTCGTCGTGGTGTTCGTACTTTCGGGTCCTTGGGTGGATTCGTGGTTTGTCCATTCGCAATGAATTACGCTATTGCTCGACTTTATTGTTGTTCGTGAAATAAAATGGAGATCGAACGCCCCTAGCTCGACCGCCCATTTGGCTATTCGTCCCGATGATTCCTGTTTCAAGGACTTGACCAAGGGATATCCCAGAGGTACGACCACTTTGTGGGCTCGAAAGTAGTGCCTTAGCTTCCTTGAAGACATAAGGAGGCCATAGAGCAACTTTTGTACCTGTGGGTATCTTTCCTTTGGTCCATGTAAGACTTCGCTTACGTAAAAGACTGGTCGTTGGATATTATTCCTTTCTACAACCAAAGACACCGCTAACTCGCTCGTGGTGTTGCCGCCACGTAAATTAGCAATGTTTCTCCGGTCTCGGAGAAACTAAAACCGGTACTTGTAAGGTACTTTTTAAGTTCCTCAAAGGCATCGTTTGCCTCTTTAGTCCACTCAAAACTCCCATGTTTCGAAGAAGTTTAAAGAAAGGTAATCCTTTTTCCCTAACCTTGCTATGAAAACGACTTAACGCGCCATCTGACGGTTAGTTTTGGACTTCCTTCTTCGTGGTCGAGGGCGATCCGTCGATGGCCGCAATTTTTGCCGGATTTGCTTCAATACCTCTAGCGAAACTAGGAAACCAAGCGGTTTTCAAAGAGAAACTCGAACACACACTTTTCCGGATTTAACTTGAGGTTATGTCTTCTCAAGTTATTAAAAGTTTCTTGTAAGTCGGGAATGTGGTCTTGAGATTGGTGGTCTTACGACCGGATCGTCAACATAAGCTTCTAGATTCCAACCGATTTGTGGACTAAAAGTTTTTGCATCAACCTTTGAAAAGTTGCACCAAAGATTTTTGAGACCAAATGGCATCTTAATATAACGAAGAAGTACCATATGGGGTGATGAAGGAAGTTTTCCTCATCTTCTTTACACATACTAATCTGGTGGTACCGATACGCATCTAAAAAACTTAGTAACTCGCACCCGTAAGTAGAGTCTACTAGTTGATCAATGCGGAAGGGGAAAGTCATCCTTCGGACAAGCTTTATTAAGATCGTAAAAGTCGATACACATTCGCCATTTCCCATTATTTTTCCTAACCATTACAGATTAGCAAGCCATCGTGGGTGGTTGACTTCACGAATAAATCCGCTCGAGAAGCTTGTCAATCTCCGATCGATTGCTTCCTTCCGATCGGGTGCAAAGCGTCGTAGTTTCGCTGATCGGTTTTTATCGCCGAGAGCAAGCTGTGCTCGATCACCTCCCGGGGACTCGAGCATATCGGACGCTTGCCAAGCAAACACGTCTTGATTTTCTCGGAGGAAGGAGACGGCGACTCTTCCTATTTAGGGTCGAGTCTTGCCCCACCGTAATCTTCTGGCGGTTGGATCTGGTTGTCCGACCCATGTGACGACTTGACGCTGTCCCGAGAAGCGCTTTTGTCGAGTAGTACCTCCTTGGTCCAGTCGGATGGTTTGGGCGTCATCTTTGGCTTCGAGTGCTTGACACGCATGGGAGACGGATTAACCTCTCTCGGTCGGAAGTTCATCAACCAAAGGCAAAGGATTTCGATCGCATACGTAAGCCATTTTCTGATCTCCTCGAATTGTGATGACTCCCTTCGGCCCCGGCATTTTCAAACTTTGATAACCGTAATGCGTGGCTATCAAGAATTTTGCTAATGCTGGTCGACCGAGGATTCCGTTGTATGCGGATTCGAAGTTTACTACATCAAACGAGATCTTCTCTGTTCGAAATTGTCGTTTTCCAAACGCCACCGTAAGGAAACTTGTCCTATCGGTTTAGCGGTAGAACCCTAACTATGCCATGAAAAGCATATTTCATGTGTTTCACCTTTGACATGGGGACTGCATTTCTTCTAAAGCTCCTACAAATAATATATTCAAGGAACTACCCCATCCACTAAGACCCGATTAACCCGACAATTATTAATAGTTGGTTCAACGGCGATGGGGAACCTACGGTCGAGTCGATGGGATGGTGCGATCGTCTTTTGTCAAGGAAATGCGGTGTCCGACCACTTCGAGTGCTTGATTACAATTGGAGATTCGACGAGGTTGACCTCCGCCCATGGCCTTCATATGACGTCTGGACTCGTATGAAGAAGATCCTCCAAAAATCATGTTGATGTGTGTTGGGGATCCCGGTACTCCATCTCCTCGCCGCCATCCTTGTCCTTTTTGGAGCTCGTTTCTCCATGTTCTGTATTGTGGAAATGGTCCTTTACCCGCATAATAATCCTCCGTTTCTTACGCGAGACACGACAGTCGCAGATCATGCCCTCGCTTTGCCGTGAAGTGGACACCACTTCTTATTAAATCTGAATCCTTCTGGTCGGAACTTTTGCTTTGCTTCGACCAAGATAGTCCTTCTTGCCCTTCCCGATCTTGTGCGAACGGCGAGGACTTCTTTGTCGTCGGTCCTGCGGTTCTTTTTCTTCTTGAGAGACTTCTTGTTCTTTTTCTCCCGCTTGTCCGCATCGGCCGGGAATTTTGTCTTCCGATCGATGGCTTCACACCACTCGATTGCTTCACTAGCAATGGCATATTTGTCCGCCATATCAAAAAGCTCAACAGCTTGTTCTTGGAGGGTTCATTGCTATGTCCTCCGTGAAACCGCCGATTCCTTAGACCTGCTTTTAAAAGCTTTGAATAACAGAGGACTCGCGACTTCGGTATAGAGTTCTGAACTGGCCGAACCTCTTGATATATTGACGTAAAGTCTCATCGATCCTCGCCGGATTACGTGGAGATCGTCCTCCTTCCTGTAGGCGGTCGACGCACTCGAAGTTGGTAATCGTAAGATCACAGAGTTGTTCCCAAGTATATATGGATCCGACCGGTAAGTTTAACAACCACAACCCAGGCGGACCCTTCGAGCACGGTGGGTAAATAGTTGGCCATTACATTCTCATCGCCACCAGCAGCCCTGATAGCGGTGGTATATATTTGGAGAAATTCCAATGGGTTTTGAGTTCCATTGAATTTGTCCAAGTTGGCTTGATCGAATCAAGCTAGGCTAACGATGACTTGGAGCCCGGCAGAGAAGGCTCGACAACCCTGTGATTGATTCATGGCGTCTTCTCTCGAAGGTGTCGGATTGTGTCGGCCGGAGACCGATCCCTAAGATTGGAACGCTGGAACTCCGGTAGTCGATCCGGTCGTGGACATTGATATGATGTCCACGATCGCCACTTGGTTCAAACGATGTCGAGATCGTTAGGTCCTAGTGGTGGTTCTTCTCGACGCAGGGGGAGTATCCTCTTGAAATAGTCTTCTCCTCGTGACTCCTTGGTCGGAATCGCCGAGGAGGTCTTGGTATCGATCGCTCTCCGGTATGACCGTCTTGCCCCCATCGAGGAGGAGCATTGGGACGAAGTCCTAGTCCGACTTCTGAACCCTCTGTTCTCGACACGCCTCGTCACGCATGGTCTGTTGGAGAATTTCGGATACCGACCTACGAGTTGTATAAAATTAGGCATTTCTGCTAGAGCGGGATCGAATTATTTAACATGTTTTGAATACGTCGCAAGTTTTAGATAGCTATCGAAGGTCTCGTGGTTCATCTTGGTCGAGGTGTACGCGTCTCAACCTTCCCCGACCTTCGGATTTGTTCGATCTGTCGCTACCACTGGGTGGAGGCGGTGCAAAGCGAGTTAACCGATTGACGCCGATTAGTTCCGTTGCCTCCGGAAGTTGGTGCTTGACGGCCCGGATCATCTCTAACAACACGTGATGGCGTGGTAGAGAGTGTAGGACCGCAGGCATCTTGATCTTCATCTCCGATCGCGTTGACCTCGTGCTTCCAAAGATTGATCTTCCGATGAGCTTCCATCATAACTAATGGAGAGCTTGTCGCCGCTTCGCCGTAATCTTCCACGATGGAGATCGGTCGGAGATGAGCACTTCTCGAGGTCTTTCACCGATCCGACGAACCGCCGATCGTATGTCGAGTGTGATCATCCCCACATGGCCTACGACCACTGGAGGTTTCATCGACACCGCTACGGTGACGGTTGACTCTCGAATTGCCGGTCAAGGAGAGTATCTTTCACCATGATTTCATCAATGGTATAGAGTTTTCGGGTGATGGAGCTGAAATTTTTCACTGCTTCACGGCCGAGAAGACCGGCTTGAAGAGATCCTCTCGCATTCGAATCGGTCTGAACGGCCGATTCTCTGGTTGCGCCACGGTAGTGGCGCAAGATCTTCATCCATCCGACGACCTCGCTAACGCCGGGCGACGGCGAGCCGGCGAGGAGGATGAGGAGGATGACTGCCATTTTCTTCCATGGCGCGATACATCCTTCCATGTCGAGGTTGGCGAGTCCGCCAAATCGAACCAGATTTTCTCATCCCAAACTCCGCATAGTCGCATGAGCGATTGCGAGTTTTTGGGCGAGGATTTTCTTGAGCGAAAAAAATTTCTTCAGAAACTTACGCCTTCTTCCCCACGGACGCGCCAAATTGTCGACGATCGAATCGCCGATCTTACTTAAAATAAACGAGGAAAATGACGTGGAATATCCGGAATGGAATGGGGTCGCTCTTTATTGATATGAACTGGATTTACAAGATGTGGCTAAGTACTACCCTGAATTACATTGAATGGAGGAATGTTAACCAAGCAATCGACTTAGAATATGAGTCTAAGGTCGATTATCTAGCTTCTAATTCCACCGCTTAGGCTTCATGCATATCTTTGCCTTGGCCTTGTTTTGTGTGTCGCCTATCGCCTCCCTTCTTGTCTCTCTGTGTCCGCCCTTCGTTCTTCAAGGCTTCACCTTTAAATAACTTCCAAAGAGGTGGTTACTCTTGGAGAAGACATCCTCGTGAAACGTTACGATCGGTCGAACGGTAGAGAAGTTAGCAATGTGCTAACTTCCTTGCGGTTGCTTGTGAAAAGCTTAACCGTAGGGTGGTTAATAGTCGTTGTCTCGTGGTTGTACCATCGCATGGTTTGGAACGATAACACGTGTTCCATTCATCATACGATAAGAAATACCAGCCAAGAATTTTACGAGCGTTATCGGTCGGGATTAGGCACAAAGCCTCATCCCACTGTGGTACCCATTAAGTAACCTTCGAATACTAACGACTGTGGAGGTCGTTAGTCTTAGGGGTTACGACCATGAAGACGTATGGTCTTTTATTATGCATTTAAAATAATACATAGAGGTTTTAATCCTCGTCAGAGAGGGTTCGATGCTCTTTGGCTTTGTCAAGTTGGAAAATCACTTCTTTGGCAATGGCTAGTTGTATCTTGGTGTTGCCGACTTTGAGTTTCACCCAATTCTTGCGAGCTTTTGCTGTGTGGGATAATTTTATATGGAGCCTTTTGATGGTGTTGTGGGACGATACTGGCATGCTCCATGCTTCATGAACAACCTGAAAGAAACCATTCAACTTGGTCCAATGGTTGTCAAAGCGGAATCCTTTGAAACATTGCCTTTTCGTTTTGCCATGGAGGAGCAATGGGGCATGGTCCGAGGCAAAGAGTTGACAGGGCTTGAAGGAATGCTGAGGGGAAGAGGAGGTCCTAGCTGGTAGTGTAAAACATGCGATCAGTTCTTATATGCGTGGGGTTAACTTTCTCATTGCACCAAGTGAATCTTCTACTAGATAAGTTAATTTCTTTGAGGTCAAGTTGGTTTAGAGCCTGATCTGAAGGACCCAATGAGCCACCGGTTTATGTTTTGGTTACTTTTGTTTGCTGCTTGGTAGATGAGGTTGAAATCATCGAGGATTAGCCATTCCTGACGAGAGATGGTCGGCGATAGGGATCGAAGTTCTTGAAGAAAATTTATCTTGTCGTCATCTACTTGTGGTCCATAGATCTTCATTATGGACCAAGCTGTGCCATCTTCTTTCGCAATCACACGAGCACTAACAAACTTTGTTGCAGGTACTGGTTGAGATAGGTCGAAGTGGTCGTCCGAGACAGCCAGAAGGATGCCGCCCCGTACACCAATAGCTGGTAGGTAGCAAAAGGAATCTGCAAATTTGGTACCCAAAGTTTCAGCGACTATTTGCCTGTCAATTGACACTAACTTAGTTTCTTGAAGGCACACAATGGTGCCTCTTATGCTCTGGACTCTGCGTCGGCCATCCTTGTGGTCGCCGTATGTGTTGCCCCAGCGGGGGGATTGGTCACGATCCTGTCCTGAGCTTAGGCGCAACTTGACGGCGCCCGAGTCGAAGCTCCTATGACCTCGGTGGATGGGACGGTTCTGTTGGCCCTTGTCATCATCATTGTCGTCGTTGTCCTTACGCCTCCGGGTCAAGGTGGAAGGGTGGTCGTCGTAGGTCGAGCGGCGAGGGGTTCGGCGGTGACCGCTGGGATTACTGTAATACCCTAAATATCAATTGGAGAAAATATTATTCGGGAGAGGGAAATTTATTCAATATCAATTGTAACAAAGTTTAGAGATGGAATTAAGTTCAAAATTCAGAATTTTATGAGAGGAATGGGCCGCCAACCCATATTCGAGAGGAGAGGAGCCGGCCATAGTGGCCCAAGGCCTATGAGTGGTCCGGCAACCCATTAGAAGGCAAGGAGGGAGGGACTGAAACCCTAGCCACTCCTTGCTACACAGAGTGGCATGCTACAGCCCCCGCGCCTCGCCGCCTCCTCCTCTCCCGGCACCACCCTCCCCGCCACGGCCATCGGGAAGAAGAAAGAAGGAGGGACTAGGAGAGGAGCTTCTTCGAGGATAGATCATCGTCTTCCCGCGGGTATTCAAGGGTGACGATGTGCTTTCCCCGCTGTTTGATGACGATTAGTTGTGAATTCGAGTAGTTGGATTGGATCGAATTGCTGCTGTTAGAATTTCAGAATCTGTCCAGATTGTTGCGTGGCCAATTTCAGATCCTTAGAGACCGAACTGGAGATTTCCATCTCCTAGAGATTTATAGATATTGTTCTTAGCTTTCCGTATCCTCCAAGAACACCTAATTCTGACATATGGATCAAACGTTATGATAGTTTCATTCCTGCTGTCCAGAATTCTGACGTGATTGATCTGTTAATTTTTATTTTAAGATATGTTTATGTTAAAGGCAAATTCAGGGTTTCCACACAACTAGGTTATTTTATAATTTTTCATAACCTTTCCATAATGATAAAGAACGCTCTAATCGGAGTTGTAGATCAAAAGTTGTGATCTGTTCTTTACTGCTGTCTGTTTCGTCTGGACAGAATCTGTCATTCAACTTCATCTGCCTGCTACCATTTTATTTTGGCCAAATTGGGTTATCTCGCCAACTAGAATGTTGTATATATGTTCGTTAAGTTTCTTTAGGAATTGGGCTCACCTCGTTTCGATTCCCATATCAATAGTTATGGTTTATTCCGTGCCGCTGTCCAGAATCGTTTCTGTGGTTGTGTTGCTTGTTTTCTAATAGGTAAATGGCTATTTCTTGAGTATTCAGAGGGTGTTGTAGAACGTTATCGAAGTGTCCTGCACTATGTTGTTCTTATTTCGAGTACTTACTTGTGTAGGCGGAGAGGCTTCGGTTTAGGGGCACCGCTATTGTTTACTCACGCGTCGCAACGCCGAAAAGGCAAGTACTTTGATGTTCTTATGATTAGTGAATGTTGGATGCTTGATGTTCGTATTGTGCTTTTCTGTGATCCATGAGAATGTTCAAAGTTCATGTTCCTTTCTTATGTGTTAATTCCAAGTGTAGACATGATGTCTTTCATAGTTCATATTTCAATACATGCATCCATTTTCATGTTCCTTCCACGGGAGTGGATTATAAGACCCATCAATTCCAAAGATAGGCACGTAAGACCCACCATTCCAATGTGGGCAGATTTGGACACCAGATGAAATATTCTTCATACGGATTTGGATCCTCAGATTTTGTTAAATGCGGCTTAGGTGAACACCGACGGTGTGTCACTAGCTATACCCCAGATAAGCATGTGTGCAATCCATTCAATTCATTCAATCCATTCATTCAGATATTCATTCGGTGCTATGTTCATATTTGCTTTGATGTCCACTTATTCATCAGACTTGTTGAGTCTCGGACTCATTCTTGATTTGTTTGTTTATTTTAGGTGATCGCTGATGATGGCTCTATTGGGAGGAGTAGACATGCACTATTCGCTCACTTCACCATATTTCATTTCAATAATAGGACTTGGTTCTATTCTTCATTCGTTAATTGATGAACCGTAATAAATAAAGTTAGATGTGGTTGATAACCTCTCTATGTTATGGTTGATTACATCGCTATGCATCTTTGATCACCCTTTTTACATACTTGCTTGAATTCGCACTATATTCATGCCATGATTCTATTAAATGTTGTTCTCTTTATGTCATTAGATGATATATTATTCAATTTCTTCCGCATTATGGTTGTATGTTAGATTATTTAGGTGACATCTTGGCTTCTGAATAGCCAGGGTGTTACAATTATGGTGTTCTTCATCTGAGAGGTTGTCATCTGCATCCTCAACCTGCTGGAATGCTTGTGGAGGTAGATGGCTTGGCCCCCCTTTGGCTTTTGGCATGCCGTCTACGGCTCCTAGGTTCCAAGGGAGATGGGATGTGATCGACTCATAGGGGGCGGTGTCCACCGATGATATGAAGTCGTCACGTGGAGCGACAGTGTGGTCCTCGATCTAGTCGAGGTGGATGATCACTCAGTGGGTGAGGCCTCTCCTCCATTTGTCTGGGAGACATGAGCTCGCTTCTGGCGGTCTGGAGACATCACCTTGATGAGTGAAGGTGATCCAGGCCACCTTTGTAATCGTGCTCGGGTTGGACGTCCAAGCCCAGAGGTTGTGTCCTGGTGTCCTCTCGGTTCGCTGAGACCCCTTCAATGGTGTGCAGCGGACGCGGAAGAACATCGCAGCACCGAAAGCGTGGCTCACCGACCTCCTAGGTCGCACGTGAATCTCCAAAGCTTCGTGGTGGAATTTCTTTGCATCACGCACTCTGTTCCTAGTTTGCTTGCTGCCAAACTTGAGGAGGTAGGTCTCCGGGTGGTGAAGGGAGACTGACACGTCCTCACGACGCATGCCAAAGCGGTGATGGATTGCCTCCGTGACCACTCTATCGTCAGTGTTGGCATCGTCTCGTAGCACCCAGGCCACAAGAGCGGTGGCCTCCTAGTCCCTACGAGCTCGATCGAGCTGAGGGTAGTCGTTGATGATGTAGTAATCCTCGTCTAGCCGGGTGTCGGGTGTGCCTAGGAACGCCATGGGCAGAGCTTGCGGCTTGGGGAGGACCGGATGTGGAGGATTCTTCGGAGTAGCTTGCTGCAACGATGAAGGTGGGCAGTTGTGGCTATCCCTACGCTGACAATCGCTTGCCCGGTGGCCGAAGGTGGAGCAGAGGAAGCACTAGATGGGGTCAAGGAAAATTGAAATCTTGTGATCACACGACAGACAACGGAAGCATCTCCCTTCAGTCATCGCGAGAAAAGGGGTGTCTGTGCCTTGGAGGAGTGGCGCGGCGCCCAGCTGCACGCCACCAGCGTGGCCTCTTTACTACTTGCCAACCATCTACAACCCTGGGCATAAGAGCATTGTGGTTGAGAGATGACATACCTTCCCTGGCTTGAAGATACGCAGCTTGCCCGAGGAAGCTCCGATGGGATTGCAGGGATGGGACACACCGAGCTACTTCGGTAGCCCTAGGGGATGTCTACATCACTTGAATGGGCTTCGGGAGGTGAGGGGGCATTGGGGCAGCCATGCGCAATAACTGCGGTTTTCGCGCTCGCTGGAGGTAGGAGACCCCGAGGTGGGGCTTGGTGCTGGAGGATCTACATGAAACTTGGAGCCTTCAATGCCGATTGCTGGGTGCGATCCATTGAAGTCGAGGATCCGCGGCTGCCAAAGCAGAAACAACACGCGTTTCTGAACTACAGGGAGCAGACGGCGAGGTCAAGGCGGAGCTACGGTAGGCCGGCGACACGGGCCAGATTAGATCTGTTTGGGGTAGGGAGGGAGCGGAGGTTTGGGCTGGGGGGGGGGTGGGCTTGCTGGCAGTGGCTACCGATGGGGAGGGCCGTAGGTGTAATAATTCGAATTGTTCTAAGGAAGAAAGCCGTTTAAAACTGAAATATTAGAAGGAGAAAAGGGGGTTTTCGTGTTATTCTAGAAACCTGGGCTGTGGGCCGGAAGCCCACAGCACCAAGGCCCAAGTGGGCAGCCGACCACCAATAAAAGGAGGGGAAAACCCTAGCCCGCTACTGTATCATGCCTCTGCTATAGTAGCACCGGCGATGCTACAGTAGACATCTCCTCCTTGCACACTATTGATTTTTCCCTCCCTCTTGGTGGTGCTCTCCCATTGCTGTCGGCCAAGGAGAAAGGTGGAGGAGAACCTCGTGGGGATTGTTCAACGAGTTCCTTCATATCTCCTAGGGTAAATCTCGACTCCTCGCTGTTGGTTTAATTGTTTTCTATGGTTTGATGTCGTTTAGCGAATCGTTGTTCCTGCTGCAAATAAATCAATAATCTGTAGTCTTTTTGTTCTTCAGTTTTCGTCTAGTTTAAGGTGAAATGAGAGGTTATGGTCTCCTAGAGATTTGTGAGATATGTTATTAGGTTTCCGTAGGATCTAAGTTCACATTATTCGAAGTTGTAGTTTGGGAGATACGACAATTCCTTTACTGCTGTCCAGAAACCCTGTCATATTACAACAGTCGTCGTAATTAATAAATAAGAATTTGATAATGGCCGAATCAGGGGTGTCTCCCAACATGACTTTTGTAGGCAATTCGATTAGCTTTCCAGATTGTTAAAGAACATAGTTTTTGGTTCAGCCATTTGGAAGTTATAGCTATTCTTTTAGTACTGTCTATTTTGTCTGTCAGTTTCTGACAGTAGGTTTTCAACTGTATGTTAGATTTAGTTAAGGGCAGAATTAGGAGATCTCGCTAGCTAAGTTTTTGTAGATGATTTTGTTATCTTTCCATAGGATCTGAGTATGCCTTTTTATGATTAACATAGAGAAAGTTATGTATTTTAGAAGGCTGCTGTCCAGTTTTAGTTTTCTGCTAGTTGTTGTCATTTTTTTAGTAGACTAAATGTTTAAACCATGGGTTTTTGGGATTACGTTTGAAAGCGTTGCGAATACCGTTTTATTACCTTGTCAAACTTGTTTTGAGAAACTTAATTGTTGTGGGAGGAGTGACTTCGGGGTTAGTGGCACCTTCTTTACTTCCTAACATGTCGCAACGCGAAAAGCAAGTACATATTGAATTAACTTGTATATTTGTGTGGTTCAAATTGTTTGTATGGGTATTTCATGCTTGAATACTATGGAAGATGAGTATTTCCGTTCTTTCATGATTATGTTCATTGTTGTTATCTATTCGCTTCTATGAGAGAATGCAATTATGTTATTTATTTCATTTTATTCATTCACGTCTCACCCACGAGAGTGGATAATGAAAGTCTCATCATTCTAATATGGGCACATAAGTCACATCATTCCAATATGGGCAAATGGATCCCCGTATGAAAGATTCTTTATACGGGCCTTGGATCCCCGTATTTCGATAATGCGGGCCTGAGTGAACACCGACGAGTGTTCACTGGCTATACCGGTATAAGCAGAAGAGGAGTGGATGCATTTTCATACTTGCATAAGATACATCGCATTTTCTTATGTATTCGAAATATTGTGAATGTCATGTATTTGATTTGATACTTTCCATGATATTCAATTGTATTTGCTGAGTCATGGACTCACTCTTGCAAGTTTTGTTTTTAGGTAACCTTTGAGGACGACACGCTTTGGGAAGGGAGTAGTCACCTGGAAAAATTCACTCTCTCACTTATGTCACAATTTGGATAATAAATATGTAACTATCTTTCATATGAGAGCTATGAATTGTAATAATTGATGTCATGATGTTTTCTATTGATCGTCCTTAAGTTTTGTTCGTACTAGTTGTTGTTTTACATTTACCGGATATATCCTTGATATTATTCTTCTTGACTGAACGTTATAATCTGAAATTTAGAGATTACATACTTGTTGAAATTTAGGTTGCTTAGTGTAACAATACTCTCGTGAGTTGATGTTTAGCTGTCAGTAGATATTAAGATGTTGGAATAAATTCTTATTGTTGAATTGTATAAGAAGATTAGGTAGCATCTTGACTTCCGCATAGCTAGGGTGTTACAGCGGGAAGGGGAAAGGCGGAGGCGGCGGAAGTTTGGGGGGAAGGGGGGACAGTTTGGTTGGGGAGCGGGGGATTGTGGTGAGTCCGCTGAGGGGCTTTGGAGGGGGGGGGTGGCCACCGATGCCAGAGTGGCACCGACGGGGAGCTTGGAGTGGGGGGCGCTGGTCTCCTAGAGAGTCGCTAGGGCTTGAGGTGTGTTCCAGTCTTCCTGCTCCTCCGTATGGCTTTTTCCTGACCGGCTGCCTTGAATAACAACAGCAGCTGCATTTGATATTGAACCTTCCTCCAAATGCTGCACCCTACCTTTCGCTCGATCCCTTCCAAACTCAATATCTGTGAAACATATGCATGGAAATTAGAATCATGCACCTTTTTGTTTGTTTTGATATTAGAATCATGCATGTAAGCTAAACACTTACCCGCACACTTATAGTTCCATTCAAACGATGTGTCACGCTGTTCAGAATGACCTTGGGGGTTCTTTTGGTGAAGTATTAAAAAACTTTCTAGAAAAGATGCCAACATGTGTCAGAGAGTAAACACGAAATAGCGATAACAGAACATAGTTCACCATGTAGACCTTTACACTGTCGGCCCAATCACTCTTTAGACGTTCAGGCATTGTTGTCAATTTGTCATCCATTCTTGATCAGTTCGACGTAAAAACATTCCATTCTCTGCCACCAACCACATGCTAAATTCTCCAAAGTTCTACACGCAAGAAAGGGATATGCCATTTTCAATCAGAGATTTGATTATATATAATACAAGAGGCAAATGAGTACACTACTTCATCTAGAACACTTCCGCCACATCCACTGAGAACAATAACAGTAGTGTGCTCTCTCAGAGGGCCCTTCAACCCAGGGTTCAACTGGAGTTCCATTTCCTTGATTTGGTCAATAGCCCTTCTCCCGTAGGATTGAACTTGTTCACTCAATATTGCATTGAAACCCTGTATAGAATCACAGATGTTAGCTGCATGGAGTAAATAATATTAATACTACAGTGCAACAGAAGTTATTGGATGATGTAAAAACATCAAACATAATTCAAGAAAACCATCACAAAAGCAGCTAGGCATGTAAGATCAATTAACCAGTTAAGGCTAGAATCTCATCTTTCTTTTATTGTCAGAGGTGAAAAATCACTAAACAGTTGGTACAGTTTTGTTTTCTAAGGTAACAACTTTGTGATTATCTGTATCTTATTGGACCTAGCACAAGCATATATATTATAAGCTGGCTTCTTGGGGAGTAAGCAAAAAAGGATGTTCAGCTAAACCAATATATAACCCTCATAAGATTGTAATAAGTCGCCCTCTGTTATTTGAATATAGCTTAACTTTAAAGCCAAAAATGAACAGGATGCTTGGCCATGGCTTGGTTTTATTTCAAGAACATCCCCAAGAGAAGCTATTGTTTGCATGAATAGCAAGGAGAAAGCATGGATTCATAACTACAACTCCATTCCTGAATAAAGCATGGATTCATAACTACAACTCCATTTTTGAATATGTTACATTTGTAATCGAGAATCTATCTGTTGGACCGAAACGACGACTAGAGGGGGAGGGATTGAATAGGAATACAACCTATTTTTCACTTTGATTAGATTCAACAAAATTTTCTCTCCAATAGCTATGAAAGCTATGAAGATAAATAAACAAGCACAACGGATGTCTTGTATTGAATCCAATCAAAACCCCAAAGCACACAACAAAAAATGCAACAAAAACGTGACGGTGAACTGTAATTATGAACAGTACCAAAAATCGGTACTACCAGATGAACAGTGCTGGTACTACCGAAAATCGAAACTACCGGATGAACAGTGCCGGTACTACCGCATGAAAAGTAAAATCAACCGATGAATAGGAAAATCAACTTGAAAACGAAAAAAAAATTGGCACAACTTTTGATCCACAACTCCAAACTTTATGAAACTTGAAACAAACCTTCCCTAGGATGTCAGGAACCTATTCTAATCAAATATTGTGAAGATTGTTGAATAAGTTCCGACCTTTCTCTATTTAAAGAAGAGTTGCTTCAAAACCGAGTTAGAAGCCTAAATATGATCTAAAGCTTGCTCGTGGGTCAAGAATGATCAAGATGATCTTAAATGCACTCCCACATGTCACAGCAAGCAAGATCACCACAAGAACTCAAAGGAAAACCAATAGATTATCAAGAACCCAAAATCATCAAAGAGAGAGCAAGAACAAGAATAAACTCATCTAGAGAAATCTTGCTTAGATTGATTTGAGATTGATATTGGTTTATAGCCACTCCATTAAGGAGGACAAAACTCAATACATGAGCACACAATCAACTCAACTCTCCTAGAACCCTAACCTCTCCACTATTCTCTCCTAACCCTAGAACACAGCCTAGGATTTGTAAATATGAGGGTTGGGGGGTGCACAACCAGCACCCTCCCCTATTTATATTGGAGGCTAGCTTCTAGAAGGATATCCCTAATGGGCACCCGTTAAGCCCACACGCAAACTGGTTTCACTTACGCACGCATTTTAAAGAGTTGTCTTCATCTCCTCTTGACCTAAACCACTTCACCTTGCGCCGTCTTGCGTCGCGGATTAGCAAAAGGTCACCAAGGCGGTATTTAGGTGAAGTTACTAAAATACCCCTTCTCGATCCTTCTCCGAAGACCAAGTCCAATCTTTATGAAGCAATCCCATACTTCGCCACGTGTAGGTTAATCAATGGCTCTCTTCATGTCGGCAAGTCTCTCTCATCCAGCTCCCACCGAAACCACCATGGCACTTGCACCGACCCCCGCGCCACTTGATGCAACCTGTCGCACTGAACTTCCCGTTCGGTCATCCTTGTCTATTTTGCGCCATGCTTGAATCCAATGACTTCACCCGGCATTCTCAATCGTTCTGAACCTCAGCTCTCCAAGTCTTGTCCCGATCATCCTCGTCGTTGACCTCCAAGCTTCCTGCACAACAATAGACCAAGAAATCGATTCCGGGAACAAGTTCTTCGCAACTTGACCCACGTTAGTCAAAACATGCATCATGCAACACATATGCACTGAAACCTATGAACTTGACCTAACTTACAACCAATTCAACCAAGTTGGCCGACAATCAGAACAAAATCAGTCATACCGCCATGTGAGCACAGATACTACCTCAGTACCGCTCCCAAACCTACGGTCAAACCGATTTTCAAGGAGACCAAAAACTCCCAAAAACACATCCTCGGGAAAAACCATACCGCCAACTAAAAGCCGGTATTACCGCACTGCGGTAGTACCGTCAACAACTTGCGATCATACCGATCTGCGGTACTACCGCTTCAACACTTGTGGTACTACCGATAATACTGGACTTTGCTGAAAACAAAAGATTCGACAAACCTTAAGAATCATTGCCAATTGTTTCATCATCCTAAGATCGTGAGCATATCCCCATGATATTCACAATCTCCCCCTTGATGAACACATTGGCAATTTCCCAGAAAATGAAAGTTTGAGGTTTGTAAAATAGAAAAACTCAATGTTTTCGCGCAAAGGCACAACTTGGTCCAAGAGCAAGAGAATGCAATGGAAGTGACCAAGTTGGCTTCAGAATAGTATCGGCAAGTGAGATAAGGCAAGAAAACTTCAATTTCCAGAGAAGAGTCAAAAATCTCACTTAAGGTCCATACGAAAGAACAATTGAGGAACAATTGTTCAATTTGACATTTGATCATTTGTGAGGTTCCAAGAATTGCAATTCAAGTTCAGAAATAGCGATTAGATCATAAGAAGGCAAATTAAATACTCCCCCTCACTATGATCATAATTTTTTTAGAAAATTTCATTTCCCCCTTTTTTCACCAAATAGCTCCTTTTTAAGCATTTTTGCTATATCTTCTCCCCCTTTAACAATGGAGTCATCAAGAAATCACGCATTCCTCTCATCCAGAGATGACAAGTGTAGAAATGAGGAAAAAACATAAGAAGGAGCATGCATGAAATACAATAGAGTGGCTTCATTTTTTGTATTTTTCAATTTTTGAGTACAAGAAGTTTTGGAGATTACCCAAAAGAACAAGCTAGCATTTCTAATATTACTCAATACATATCAAGCCTGAAAGCGCTAGCAAGATCATGTTAAAACATATATATCAAAGCTAAGCTAGAAGGCTCAATATAAAGCGATGAATTGTAACAATTGAAGCAAAGCTTCAAAATAGCAAGTTCATCAACAGGGATCCTAAAGTGATAATAGCCATGTCAGAATGTCAATGTGAGATCAAGAAGCTAACAACGTCCATCCTAGAGACAAAAAGTCCTAAATTGAATTATTTTGCTCAAAATACCTCAATCACCCAATTTTTACAACAGTTTTTCGTTTGAAATGAATATTGAAGTTGATTAAAGGTCTATCTTAATGAAGAAGATCCTGGACTAGGAGACATCCACAAACTCTTCCTAAGCTTCAACCAGGTTTAGACAACCCCTGACTAGTTAGCTGGTCAGGAGACATGATAGTTACCCACGTGACTAGCGGGAAAGCGGCTATTGATGCATCTAGCAACTTACGACAGTTGATTAAAGGACGTGACGGTTCAAGACTCTCTTGACGAACGTTGTGTGAAGATTAGAGACGCCTTGGGTAGCATTAACTGCCACATCTTTAAATACTATAAAGAGGGTAGTCCACATATTATGTAAGACAATAGATTTTCAAGATAAATAGATTCAACATCAATTTTGTAACATCCTCATTATATTCTCATACATACACTCAGTGTGTTCATAGCAATAAAGGGTTTTCGTTTTGATAGTGTTCCCATATCATTTTTCGGATAAGCTCGATAGGAAACCTTGTGTTTTGATCATCGACACCATAGATGTTCCTAACTATCTTGTTAAGAAATGAAACAAGTCTGGAATAGCTGAAACACAAATAAAATTGAAAACCTAACTAAAGAGGTGACCTGATGTCAATATCTGGTTTTTTATAGTGCATGAATAAATGATCAGGGTAGAATTGGTAAAGTGTATTTTTCATAAATTGTGTCATAGAAAACCTCAAAAACAAGTTACAAGTACAAGAAGTGTCTTCATACCTTTCGATCAGCAAAATGTTCTCTAAGTTTAGTTATCTTCTCTTGAACTTCGGGAAGCTCCAATGCTTGTTAGAAACGACTAGAGTTTATCCCAATGGGGAACTGAGGGCCTGTTTGGTTTACAACCCTACGTAGCCATATCAAAATTTTGACAATGCTAAAACCCAGGCAATGACAAAACCTGGGCAAAAAATTGTTGTTTGGATCGTAGCCATACTAATTCACGGGTAATGCCGAAATTGATGTGTTTGGATTGTAACCATGTCAAAATTTGCTTAATATATGAGTATGATACGTGGGACCAAGATGACATATATATATATATACATATATATATATATATATATATATATATATATATATATATATACATACATACATACATACATACATACATACATATATATATATATATATATACACACATACATACATACATATATATATATATATATATATATATATATATATATATATATATATATATATATATATATATATATATATATATATATATATATATATATATATATATAGGCACCAAAATATGCCAATAAAGGGTCTTGTTTTGTTGATAAAATAACAACGAACACAACGGTTTAAACGAATCGCAAATCGGATACTCGGTTTAGGAAATATGATCATTTGAAACGGATTAATGCATCTAACCATCACTATTTGCATCCAACCAGAGCTGGCCATGTCATCCACTCATAGTGGCTGCCACGCCAAAAAAATTGGCCAACGTTTTGGCCGCCAGGAATTTGCCCAAGAACTGTGAAGAAAAAATTTGGTATTACCAATTTTTTTATGGCAATACCAAATATTGGTATGAAACCAAACACTAATCAAAATACAAGAGTATTACCAATGTTTGGTAAAGTTTGCTCTGGCATAGAACCAAACAGCCCCTGAATATTTTAGCCGAGTGAGTATAAAGGAGAATCATTTGTTTGCAAGCACAAACAGATAACTTTGAATCTTCAATAGGGTGATAAAGTGTAGATATCACGATGAAAGAGGAAATAAGTTCAGAAGTGTTAATTGTGGAACATAATGAAGATGCAACAATAACACTAGCAATCATTTTGAAAATTTCAGATAAGATGACAAATAGAAAACATAAGTTTCAATAGGTACAACTGCCACCTTGATTATCCTTCCTTGGAACTCCACACCTTTTGGGGTATTCTCGAGTCCAAGTATTCTGGTGCAGGCACTCACAAAGTGTGAAAAATAAGGCTCGAGCCCATTTCGACTGGGAAAATCAGTCGCCACCGGCCGAGCTGCTTCTAACATTGGATTCATTTCACGATCGCTTCAACGATACCTTAATCTTAACTAATAAAAGAAAAAGTTTACTCCTGCATAACGGGACGATCGTCCCACCTCTGAAAAAAAAACTCGCACTGACTCCTTCCACCCCTCCCATGCGTGCCCTACACCTTCTCGTCCTAAAAAAATGCTAAGGAAAGATTGGAGAAAACTGCTGAATAAAACTTCACAACGTCTGCAAAGCCGCCCACAACGGCGTCGAACAGGTGCGCCACTAGGAGTGCCTCACTAGCACGCGACATCTGTGCTGCTCGCTTCTAGGGAGATCCACGAGGGCTAGCTCTGCCACGCGAGGACGGCGCACTCGGACCTCTCGATCCTCCTCATCGACAACAACATGGCTGCCTGGGGAGGCGATGGCGTCACCTCCTTCCTCGTGTCTCATCTCATATATGATTGTTTTTATCTGTTGCAATGCATGAGTATCTAACTAGGACACGCTGATACGAAGAATTAATTCATTCATGGATATGTTATGGTTGGTTTATCTAAAAACATCATTGGTTCTGAGTTCTGACTGAAAATATGTGCACGACTTAAGCTATTAGAACTGTTTGGTCTAACTTCAAATGTGTCCCTACAATTTTCCAATATAAATATGTGTTTTTTCTTGCTTTGAACAACCGTTTGAGATTTTGTTCAAACAAATTTTTAGTTATGGAATGCACTGCGGGATTGTTTTGCTGACTACTAATTTTTTTTTTAGTAAAAGCCGATTCAGAAAGCTTCAGCTTTATACGTACGCTTCATACAATATGTAAATTGTTTCGTTCAAAATATGAGATTATGTCACAACGCACGAGCACTCTACTAGTAACCTTTAATCATTGGATTCAGCCCCACGACCCCCCACATGGCCACACGTGACCTTATCCACTCGAAGCTCGATTCATACAAACCAACCAACTACTTCTCTCTTTCTCTATCTCTTCTTGTAGAGCGGCACGACAGGGCGGCTCCACCCAATGGCGACATGGCCCGGGTGTTCGTCGATAGTCGAGTCGTAGCTGGAGAAAAAGTCATGGTGGATAACGACTCAGCTCTGCTCGTTAAGCTAACGAGCCAAATACTAGGCTCGACTTGGCTCATTAAAAAGCTCAAACTCGGCTCGTTAAGAAAGTAAAGAGATCACAGCTTGAGGCTCGTTAGACTCGTTAGGCTCGCTAAAAAGGAAAACCAGCCTAATAAAATTTTTAGAAAGTTAAGAAATCACAGCTTGGGCTTGTGCCTCTCTGGACTGCCTAAGGGTTGCTAGGTTGGGCTAGCTTGGTACTACTGTTCTATTGTGCTGGTTTTTTGACGAGCTTAACGAGCAAATCGCGAGCCAGCTCAAACTCGGCTCGTTAAGAAAACGAGCTAAATTATCGACTCGGCTCAGCTCGTTAAGGGATCGAGTTCGAGCCGAGTTGAGCCGAGCCCTTAACGAGCCGAGCTGGCTCGCGAGTTTCGAGCTTTTTTTCCACCCTTAGCAGCCAACTCTGTGGTGGCGTGGTAGTGCCGTCGCAACCAAGTAAGCTTGCCGAAACTCATTGAAACTCAGAATTTTGGTTTGAAGCTAGTCAAAACTTGAGTTTCCAAAACATGAAACTTGTGTTTCCAAAATCTGAAACTTGTTGAAACTTTGGGTTAAACTTTCTTGGAAGCTTCTAGAAATACACGAAACTCACTGAAACATTAAACTTTTCAAACTTTTTTTTTTCATGAAACTTGATGAAACTACACGAAACCTATTGCTATTTCGTTGTAACGGTATACCGTTGTGTGGTCGATTCCATCATGATATATAAGTTCAGCACCTAATATTATCATCTGCGCAATCTATGAGATGAAAATCGTAACTAAAGAGTCTGAATTGGCGATCTCAATTTATTGCTTTCTTTTCTTTCATAGGGAGAACACGCATGTATTCCGTTGGTTGATTTGTTCCAAAATCCATTCATCAGGGCCAAGTAGGTTCTGGTAGAAGTAGAACCGTGGAAGTGATGGTGGCTCTATTGATGGCTCTATTGATAGGGCGTGAAGCAAAATGGAGAAAGCGACGATCTAACAAAACAGAGTCGAGACCTTGGCAAAAGAAGGCCAACTTGACATTTAGGTGGTAACAGTTAGTACATTTTTGTTCTAAAAAAATTACTATTTTTCTTAAGAAAATCTCAGCAAAAGGCATTTGAATGCACCATAGGATCCTAAAACATGGTGACCCGTGGACTGTATCCTGTGGGCCTGCTCTTATGGGCCATATTCACTAGGCTCGTTTGCAAACCCTTCTTCGGCCTGAGGCTTTCGCTAGCGCCAAAGCAAAAGACTGCTCAAGCCGTGTCGAATCAAGCCGCATATATCGAGCTCACGGCACTCGGCACTCCGGGCGGAGGGCGCAGCGCTCGATCGTGCAGCCCGATCTGTGTGACCCGCGTCGCCGCCCGGCCCGGCCGGCGGAAGCACGAGTACGCACTACGCCGTGCGGATTTTTTTGGCGTAAATAGTACGTTGTCACGTTTTATTACGAAAGTGGCGTTACGAAATAGTAAATACGAAGTCTCGTCTGCACGGTTATCGATTGGACACAATGGCTACGTGACACACCGCCTCGTTCGGCCGTTCACAGGCTAGATTCCCCTCCATGTCCCTTCTCTGGCCGGTCACGGGCCGAACGCTCCTCCACGTGATCCTTTTGGCCACACCACAACACGTGACGTGACAAAGGCACATTATCATGTCACGGATTTTGGCGTGGCAAACAAGTTCTGTCACGCTCCCCCTCTTGACGTGCTAGGACTTAACTCAAAAAACGAACGTGTACTGACTCGGAGGACTATCATGGCAGCTTTGGTCACACCATAATACATGACGTGACAGAGTGTTTTGTCACGCCATGCATTGTAACGTGGCCAAAGAGGTAAAGTGGAGAGGTGTCTGGCCCGTGACCGGCCGGACGAGGGACGTAGAGGGGCGTCCGGTCCGTGACAGGCTGGACGAGGCGACATGTCGTGTGGACATCACGTCCAGCCGGTGACCGTACGGACGAGGCTTCAGATTTACTATTTTGTTACGACGAACGCTACTTCCGTAATAAACCGTCGCAAACCTGCTATTTGCGCCAATAATTCAAAGCCGCACCTCTCATCGGCATCCACATCGCATGCCGCCAGCGTAATCACCGCCAGAAGAGTCCGCAGCTTCGCTGCTGCGAATCGCACCGCACCACGCGGCCACCCTCCATCCCTTCCTGGCATCCACTAGAAACGTGACTGAAAAATATCAACGCACGCAATCTCTCGTCGTAGGGGCCGGTTTGCCAACCGGTGACTGGCCCCTACTTCTGCTCCTGCATGCGGGCGCGGTGCAGGGGCCGTGTTGCCCGATGGGTACGGTACGTGGTGTCCTAGTACGCGCGTGTTCACGCTTGTGCCGCTCATTGGGGCATCCCCTGCAGCCTGGCGGCGCTAGGGGTGCATGTGGGGCGGGCTATAGATAACCTGCTACAACCCACGATGGCCGCTTAGTCATTTGCAGGTGCTGCTAGCCCATAATACAATACCACAAACAATTTAATGGGTTTAGCGGCAGCCCGCCCGCATTGCAACATGCAGCTTAGTAATTAGTACCAAGCATAAACCGTGGCGAATTTCATTTGAGAATAGAGATCGACGAGCAAAGCAAAGAAACAACTTCTTAGTTGAGAATCGATATTAACAGCCCTGGCTTCTCGGATTCATCTTACATTTTCAAGGATTTCGTGCAAAGAAACAGCTTCTCAGTTGAGAATCGATATTAACAGCCCCGGCTTCTCGGATCCATCTTACATTTTCAAGGATTTCGTGCAAAGAAATAGCTTCTCGGTTGAGAACCGATATTACCAGCCCCGGTTGAGAATCCGAGAAGCTAACTCACGAAATCCTTGAAATCTCCCGAGAATCGATATTAACACGAGAGGCAAAGAAACATCTTACATTGCAGAAACGAGAACAACAGCCCCGGCTCCAAGAACCGGCCGGATCCACGAGCAAAGCAAAGAAACAGCTCAAAAGGATATATCTTTTTCCCCTCGTGTATTTACGTACGGGAACTGGGTTGGAATGATCTGGGAATCCAGTGCACCTGCAGGGCCTTGATCAAGCTCTTGTTGCGCTCCATGGAGGTCTCATCGACAGTGGTGGGGCCGACTTCGGTGACCCCGCCCAGCCGCAGGGTGCCGGGCTCGGGCCTTGGGCGTCGCACATTCTTGACGCCCCTTTCGCTCCGGTGGGCGGTTGCGATGGGGAGTGGGGAACGAGGAGAAGCGGGAAGGGGAAGCCAAGTCTCCAGTGGAGACTAGAGTGGAGAGGTGAGGAGCCAAGTCTCCCAACTTAAGCGGTTTTCTGCAGGGCGGTCTGGTAGGGTCTTGCGGTTCCATAGGCCGGCCTGGTAGAAACTACTACCATAAACGGGTTTTTTGCAGAAGTTTAAGTGGACTGTTTTTACAGGACGGGCTAGTGGTTTAACGGACAGACCTATTTCACTTGCACCCGTATGCCGGTGCGTGCGTTGTCAGAATCTGGTTTGGGATACGTGCGCGTAACTTTTGGAAAGCATCTACACGTACTCGAACACCTGAGTAGCGCACAGTTCTACCCTCCACCTAAAAGGGACACGAAATTAAGTTAAGAGTTCCGCAAGTGACGAGTGGACTGGACCAAAAACGTTCCACCAGCCAACCAACGTCGATCGCCTGTTTGGATGGATCTACCTGCAGATCACGACCACCACAAGCATTAACGCCACAACGCTACTGCCACTGGTTCTGATCGACCGGCATGTGGATCGCGCAGGAACTTTCCATGCACGCCGCATCGCACGCATTTACGCACCTCCACCACCGAACCGTGAACGCCTCGAGGGAGCGCTGCGCTGCACACGCTGAATTCAATGGCCTTAACCGAAGTAGGAGAGCACGATAGAAAGCGCTGTGGCATGTGAAATGGATTGGGACTAGTCATCGTTTCTGCCGGGTCATGCACCGGCCGATCAAAAGAAAAGGTCAAGTGATCTCTACCAAAACGGTGCAATAAATGTGGGAGAACTAGTCAAAATCTAGGAGTACTCGTCAAGGATGTGGGTCTAGCCGGCCGGCTGTGAAGATTTTTTTCCAATGCTCGCATGTGCGGTGTTCTGGAGATTCCCTGCTTTTCCCATCCCATCCGGACCATTGAGGAGTACACATCTACACTCTGGTCTGAAATTGGATTTTAACCATTCTTCTAATCCAAAACTAGTCTGTACTACGGCATGGAATTCTACCTACTTTATATCCCCGTCGATCATTTGTAGCAACCGGTTAATTAAACGTAGTAGTGCGTTTGCTGATCTGAACAGGAACAGAAACTTGAGGGCATTGGTTCTTAATTTCTGTCTGACGTGGTGAATGCAGCTATGCAAGTACTAGTACATCGAGGCACATGACTTGAAGCTTCCAAGTTCCAAAGGCTAGATTTTATATTAATGCATGCATACTCAATTCTCCTTAGTCAGTAAGGTCACATACAGTGGATTTACATCAGCTGTCTTTAGTCTCTGCAACGTAGAATTTAAACTAACGTAGATAAAAGAAAATAAAAAGAGAGAAATGTGATGTCTACAATTCTGTAGCCGACTGTATCACCAGAACCAAGGAAAGTATTAAAAGATTGTGTGTTGTCTATAATCCTATAGTCGACTATATCATTACAACTCACTATATGAAAGTTGTCTTTAAGATCGCTCTACAAGTGACATAAAGAGTTACTATGTATGAAGTTTATCTCAGATCATCATACATACCCTAAAGCATATACGTATAACATTCGTAATGCCACGTCACACATTGAATTCGAACCACCACATATCAATGCCACCCTGAATATGCATCTACTTCAATTAACACCATGCACTATATATGAACGATGCATCGACCAGTGAATAAAAATGCATTTACCAATCATGTCCAGATGTTTCTACTCTGCCTCCGGCCTCTGCTAGGTCAGTCGGACGGAAATCATGAAGGACGCCGACATCCTGAGCTCTAGGTACGGTAAAAACCCACACACGAGCCGGGCCGACATCCTGAGCTCTAGGTACGGTAAAAACCCACACACGAGCCGGGCGAAGTGTGACGTAAGAACAGAATAGTATATTAAACACACAAAATATGAGGAAACTTCTGACTTCTCTTTTATTGCTTTTCTGTAAAACTTTAGTATAATTGTTGAAGTCTCTCCTTTTACATATGTTACTGGATAGATGAAGAGCTCATCTTGGGTCAGGCCTGTTTGGCCTGGGCCCAGTTTCTTAACAACCCCCTTGAGCACTCATTCATCATGTTTATGTCTCATTAAAACTCTATAAAAATCTAGTGAAAAAAATTTAGTGAAAGAGTACATGAAACACGTTCTGTTGTGTTGTATGAATTGCCTCATTAAAAACCTTAGCCGAAAAACTTCAAGAAAAACTCGTTAAGGGAAAAAGAGTACAATCCATCCAATTTCATTTAATCTCCATGATTTATTCTTTGGGTACTCGATCTTCGTGATCAAGCTTTAATAATCAGTTCGTAAAGATTCCCTCTTAAATTCTGCACTTCTCTAAGTCTCATCATTTTAATTCCACGTATGCATCTTTCAAAGCTAGAAGCTAGAAGTGACTTAGTAAATAAATCTGCTAGATTTTCACATGACTTAGTATACAATACTTTAATTTCGTCCATCTTTTGCAATTTATGAGCATAGAAGAACTTGGGGTTAATATGCTTTGTGAGTTTACTCTTTATATAACCCATCCGCACTTGTGCAACACAAGCTGTATTATCTTCATAGATAATAGCAGGGGTTTGCGCGGTATTCAATCCACACGACTGCTAGATGTGATGAATCATTCGCCGAGGTCAAGAACATTCTCGCGAGGTCTCGTACAGCGTTATTATTTCTGAGTGGTTCGTCGAGGCCTCATGAGAACTCCCGGTTCGTAATGCCAGTCATCTGCGTATTCATGCAAATAGTTCATAAGATTACTGCTAGTAATTTGCATAAAATGGTTGTAAGAATTGTCATAATGTTCCCGTATTTTTCTATACATTTTTTCATGTTTTACTACTATTTTCAGTGATTAAAAGCAATATAAACAATCATAGATAATTAAAACAGTACATACAATATATAAATTACATGGAAATAATAATAACAAAGTTAAACATACTTCAAAATTTCAAAATTATTCAAAAATTGAATTCCCGATGCCCTTTTCTGCTGAAAAAATAACTTTCGGTGAATTCTGCAATTTTCATGGGCTAAACCACTAATTTTCTATTTTGAGAAAATTATTCGCGCAATTTTCAGAAATTTCGAGAGGTTTTTCGCAAAATTCCCTTATCTTCGAAAGGTTTCTTGTGATTTTTGGAATTCTGAGGGGCCTTTTGCAAAATTTTGGGATTTTTCGTTTTTCTTTTCCTCATTTTTTTTCTCGGCCCGATTTTTGGGCCTGCTCCTCACGGCCCAGTTGGCCTTTCCCGACCCAGGAGGCCGACCCACTTCGGCTCATGGCCGGTTCAAGAAAAGGGGAGGGGTAGGGTTTCCCTACCCCTGTTCCCGTGGCTTGAGGCGGCGCGCTACGAGCGTGTAGTCGGGGACGGAGGGGGCATGGCGCGGCGAGTGGCGGTCTTGAGGGGCAATGCACAATGGCGTGGACGCAAAGACGAGGTGGTGTCGTGGTCAGACGGGCCAAAGACGGCGCAATTCGAGGTGGTGTGTGGGGTGAGCGGTGATGTGGCTATGCGGGCCGTTCGAGGAGGCGAGGTGGTCGGTGGCGCCGCTTGTTTTGAGGCGGCGTGTGGTGGCAATGCGGCGGTGTGGCGGCGTGCTGGTGCAGTAGCGGGGTGGCGCAAGACGGTGGTGCCTCTGGCGAGGCGATTACCGGTGTGGGGAGCCGTGTCGCGGCGACGGCATGGAGCGACAGCGTGCTACGACGTGGAGGGTTGGTGGCAGTCGAGCGGTGGCTACACGCGGAGCATGGCGGGCGGTGCCGGGCGGCGTCTCGTCGCGGGAGATGCGGCGGTGGTGCCGCCTCAATGCGGGTGGTCCGACCGGCGTCGGTGTGGCGGCTCCATGCGGGAAGGAGGTGGCGGCTGCAGGGGCACACCCGTGCGGCAGGTGCTCAGCGCAAGGTGGCGCGGTGGTGCTGCAAACGCCGTGCGCGAGCTCCCCTTTTTTCCTTACTGTTCATACAATCCACCAATCGGCTCGGCCGGCGACTTTAAGTCTACTCGCGGTAGATTAGAACGGATTTGCAATCCACAGTGCAATCATCATCTACTCTTTCATGCAATCTACCGATCGGCATTGTGTCGGCGACTTCAAGTCGGTCTACGGTAGATTAAAGCGGATTTGCACCGTCGGATAAAACAATCTAGAAAGTAACAATTGCGGAATTGAAAACAATCTAAAAAACGATTCGATCTACGAGCATCGTTCTTGACGATTACCTTTTTAATCCATGCAGGCCGGAGAGCGTAGTCGTGCTGATAACGTGTTGAGTAACCATCGCTGACGAGTCCAGTCCGAGCGATTACCTCGTAGACAAGCATAGAATCGCTTAGAACAATGTAAGAACACAAGAATAGAATAGTAGATTGAACACAAAGATATGAGGGGACTTCTAGCTTCTATTTATTGTTCTTCTGTAAAACTGTAGTATAATGGTTAGAGTCCCGCTTTATATAGGCTACTGAATGGATGATGAGCCTATTTTAGACCAGACCCGCGGCGCGGCACGTGTTACCCGGCGCGTGGTCGTGGTGATCAATCAATATGGCCCTCCACGGCGCGGCCCTGACCCAGCCGTGACTGTTCCAACCATGCACGCACATGCAGAGCCCATAGGCCCTGACCCAACCGTGACTGCTCCAACCATGCACGCACATGCAGATCCCGAGATGGAGTATCTCCACTCTGCAGTACAGCGTGCTGTAACTACTGTTCACTCCTGACTCCTACACGCACTACCACATGATCTAGCGACCTGCCCTATAAATACAACTCGAACGTGTCGGCCGCGGTCACATTTTGTATGCCTATCCAGACTGGCCCCGAACGCTCTTAGCTAGCTAGTGAGTGCAGCGGCGGGAAATGGTCCAAATGGAGCGTGTTTCGTGGCTGCCGCTGCTGCTTCTCCTGGCCGCGTCCGGCGCGCTTCTCCCTCGCGCCGCGCCCCAGCCCCAGGTACCGTGCTACTTCGTGTTCGGGGACTCGCTCGTGGACAACGGGAACAACAACGACATCGCGTCGCTGGCGCGGGCGAACTACCCGCCCTACGGCATCGACTTCCCCGGAGGAGCGACCGGGCGGTTCAGCAACGGCCTGACCACTGTCGATGTCATCTGTAAGCTCGCTCACTCTCTCTTTTCCGTGATTGGTTTGTATAAGGTACTGAGCTTGCATGCATGCATGATTACTTCGTTGTGGTGAATTAAGGATCCTTTCACTTTCATGCTTGTGTTTTGACTGAGTAACACGGTAGCACCGAGGGTAGTAGTTTGCCTGAGTTCGAGACTGCGTAGAGTAGGATGTGTTTTGGTCTTTTGAGATACTTTGAAACTTTGAGTTGGTGTCAATTCCGATGATGTCACGCTAATCTGAGTGCCGTGATGACTACGTCCCATATACTGCTAGTTTCAAGGGCTATATAAATGAGAAATTTTAAATGGACCAGAGAAGAATCCAATTGCAGTTTGCATAGAAATTCTTACACTACTTCCCGGCCGAAAGAAGCGAAATAAATTATCGCACGACTAGCTGAATTTACTATGCACTTGCTGTTGGTGACTTGTCGATCAGCAGTGCATCATCAGAGCCGTCGAAACTGACCAATAATGTCAGATACATGAATGCTCCCAGCTTGCAACTAACCTCAAACTTACGATGAAGTAAACATAAGTACGGAGCTAGCTAATTTGGTCCATGGATGTTCCAAGACTTAGTAGACTTCGTTGTCTGCGAGGAAACTCTCAGTTTTGCTGCAGTGTTATTACCACTATATACGTTACACTGCTTGTCTAGAATCTGGCGTTGGGTACTTGGTCAGTCGATCAACTTTCCCATCACATTTCTTGCACCATTTACAAATTTACACGTACACCATTAACTTCTCGTTGATTTCAGCTCGGCTTCTGGGCTTCGATGACTACGTCCCCGCGTACGCTGGCGCAAGCAATGATCAACTCCTCACGGGCGTCAACTTTGCCTCCGCTGCAGCCGGAATCCGGGACGAGACTGGCCAGCAACTGGTACGTACACACATAAACTAGTAACTACTCAACCATGTATTCCATTGCACGTAAGCCTCTGGAAAATCAATGACCGCCTAACCTTGCAAATTGGAAAAAAAACACGATACAGGGTGCCCGGATAAGCTTCGGCGGGCAGCTGCAGAACTACCAGTCGGCCGTGCAGCAACTGGTTAGCATCCTGGGCGACGAGGACTCCGCGGCGAACCACCTGAGCCAGTGCATCTTCACCGTTGGCATGGGCAGCAACGACTACCTCAACAACTACTTCATGCCCGCCTTCTACTCCACCAGCCGGCAGTACACCCCGGAGCAGTACGCCGACGTGCTTGTCGACCAGTACTCGCAGCAGCTCAGGGTAAGCACCATTAACATCTACATGACATTACCAATACAAGTGACATGACATGCGCCGCGCGTAGCGAGTGCACTACATATATGCATGGTTAATTGATGTCTCTTGATTTGTGCAGATCATGTACAACAACGGAGCCAGGAAGGTGGCGCTGATCGGCGTGGGGCAGGTTGGTTGCAGCCCGAACGAGCTGGCCCAGCAGAGCCCCAACGGCGTCACCTGCGTCGACCGGATCAACAGCGCCATCCAGATCTTCAACCAGAAGCTGGTAGACCTCGTCGACCAGTTCAACACGCTGCCGGGGGCGCACTTCACCTACATCAACGCCTACGGGATCTTCGAGGACATCCTGAGAGACCCAGCAGCACACGGTATAAAAACTTTGCCCTTCAGAAATCAACTAGATCCAAGCACTGTAGAGATAAAGGACATCTTGAAAGCAGCAAAACGTTTCTCGATTTGCAGGTTTGACGGTGACAAACCGAGGGTGCTGCGGAGTCGGGAGGAACAACGGGCAGGTGACGTGCCTGCCGTTCCAGACGCCGTGCGCCAACAGGAACGAGTACCTATTCTGGGACGCCTTCCACCCGACGGAGGCGGCCAACATCCTCGTCGGACGGAGAACGTACAGCGCGGCCCAGCCGTCCGACGTCCACCCGGTGGACCTACGCACACTTGCTCAGCTCTAGCGGCATGTCACATGAAGATCAGGACCAAAACCTATAGCTTATATCTTTTTCTTTGTTCGTCTTTTCTCGTGATTGTGGGGAAATAAGTGTAAGGCTGCATATGTTTTGTTACTTCGGTGTACAACTCGCAAGATATGTGTGCATCTGAACTTGTTATATCTATGCTAGTTACAGGCTTGTAGTTTCCGGTTTTGCTACTGTATTTGAGAACATACTTCCTATTAAACAAGCTCAGCTCAAGAAAAAAACATTAGAAAATTCGAACGAAGAATATGTGTGTTTTACACGCCGGTTTCACCGGTTGGTTCCATAGGCCCATCGCGCGCCTCCCTCTTGCACGGCCGGGCGCCCGCGCTCCTCTCGTCGGCACACCACCGAGAAACGGCGAAACGGCCGCGTCTGTACGTATACAAGTTGCCTGTTTAGGCGCCGCGAGGCAGTGAGCCAGTGAAAAAAATGTTGCCAAAATTTCGGCGGGAGCGGTAGGAATACAAATCGGCCCGAAAATTTCGGTTTTGTTGAATTTTGTCAAAAAAAATGAAATTTGCTTGAATTTTGTTCGAATTTGATTGTTTAAAATTTAAAATCCGAAAATTTCAGTTTTTTTTTGAAAATTCCGACCGAAATTTCCGGTTACCGGCAGTAACCAGAGTTATCGCTACCCTCCGAAAATTGTGACTAATTACAACATTGAAATGAAATAGAAGTATGGAACATACCATAAAACTGCTAGCTATATATGACTAGGGTCATTGGTTCTTGGAGTAATACTTGTATTTGGATTATTAGAGAAATAACTATGCAAAGTTTGTTTGTCCATCTTTTATAAATCTACAATAAATTATATGTAATCCATAAATACTAAGTGTCTACGTACATATAACTAGACTAGACAAGTAACAAGATAACATCACAAGTTCATAACATCATTTCAAATTTTGAACACTCCAATTTAAATAGCCACTGACCAGTGACCACCGTAAGTGTCATACTGTCGTTGTGTCAACTTTACCTAATTAGAAATAGAGAAATAGTATTTAGTTATCTGATTACCTTGGCTAGTCTGCTCGGCTGCTGCCAGCTCCTTGACTCCTTGTGACCTTCACTCATTCCGTCCTTCAATAAGTTATAAGTCCTTCTCCTCATGCAATAGCAGCAAAGGTGCTCCTCCCATTCCCCATTTCTCCTGGCGCAGCGCCAAGCATGGCGCCGTCCGCCGCCCTCCCAGTGGCTTCATGGCGGCTCCACGCCTCGACCCTCCGCGCCGCCTCCTCTTGGTCGCACTGCGCCCCTCTTTGCCGGTCTGCCTCTCGGCCTCCTACCTCCGACACCCGCTTGTCACAGTCTGGGCGGCGGCGCCCGCCAGCTCGGCCTCGGCCGCCGCCTCGGCCTCTCGGTTCTTGAGTCTCGCCTCGCCTGGCCTGCCGCCGCCACCGCCTCGCCGGCCGGTGTCGGTCGCTCGCCCTCGGTGGCTGGCTGGCCGCTCTCTCCTCCCGGTGTGATCGCCCCTCGCCACTGGCCCGCTCACGGCTCACCGCCTCATTGCCGTCGCCGTCGGCCGCAGCGTGCTTGTGTGCCAGCACCTGTGTCACACGGTGAGATCTGTGATGTGGATTAGGGATTTGAGAGATGGGGATTTTGGGGAGTGGCCGAATAGGGATTTGGGGATTTGAGGATTGCGAAAATGGGCCTATTATGCAAAGAATATGTCCCAAGCGGCCCAAATATACTTGACTGCTGAGTGCTTCTTCCCAGTGTTCTTCTTGCCGTGCCGTGCTTCGCTACCGCTCTTGGTCGTGCTTGCGCCACCGCCATCCAGGATCCAGCTGGTGCTTCCTCCGTTGAATGGACTGGGCGGAGAAGATGCAGCATGCGGGGTCTGTGGGCGATCCGATGGAGCGGTCTGCGCCCTGCAAGACATTGTCGGTGTTGCCTCCGCCGCCGCGAGGCGAGGCACGGCTGTCCCCACTGCGCGCAAGCACTGGCCGCGTGAGCCGTTTGGTAAGAAGCACTCGTAAAATGCGAAGAAGTGGAACGGCTCGCCGGGCGCGGGCGGTTGGCGGTTGCCTGGCCATGGCCGCCGGATGGCCCATGATAGCCATGAGTCCATGACTACGGGCTATGTCTTTGAAAGAGGATTGTCTTTGTGCTCCTCGGTTAAATCGGCCGGCGCGCCACGCAAGATCTCGAAATTTAACATTAGGATTACGAAACTGATACAGAAGATCAGATCAGCAATCAAATATAATAAGTTGAATAACTAACAACGCTTGTCCTCCCGTTGCGGGGATGGTACGTACGTACTGGGTAAGTAGGCTTCAGCGCAGCGCCCAATGCGGAAGAGGATTCCTTTAGCATTACAGAATGCTACGTAAGTAATTTCAGAACTGAGATTGTTTTGTTCCAATGTATTAAACCGATTTTTATTAATAATTGAGACCCACGTTATATTAAAAAAATCATAAAATAATAATATTATCTCTCAACCGTACTCTCCTATGTAGTTGTTTAATGCTCATATGAGTTGTTTAGTATTTTGAATCGACTCATAAGTAGAGTTCGATTATATGCATTTTTTAATTGGAATCGAGCATACCATTCCAATATATTAAATCGATTTAATGTCTCCTCTCTCCTTATTTGAACCGGCTAAAGTACAACATTAGAGATAGTCTTACTTGCATCTTGGTAAGTCAGAGAAGTACAGTGAGGTGTAGGTGAATCTCAGCCCTCCGATGAATGAACCGGACTAATGCTACAATGCATCGACATAGCAAAACTCTTGTGCTACAGTGTTTTGATGCTGCCTGTACAGCGGAATTGCTACAGTTCCTTTTTTGGGTTTGCCTCGCTGTGCACACTGTGCCTGTACAGTGGGATTGCTATAGTCCTTTTTTTTTGTTTGCCTCGCTGTGCACTCTGTGCACTTGTGCCGTAGCTTCTCAACGCGAGAGGAAACGGATCAGGGTCCGTAACACGTAGGATCACTATGTAACTATTGTTTGAGCGTGTGAACCGTAGTAACAAAATACTGTAGCTATTGATATTAAACTTTGTTTTCTGATTGAACGGTAGAAATCGCTTTATAATGATATGCACCGTATATCCTCCACATTAAAACCTTTAATGCAGAAGATGAAAAAAACGCATAGCAGACTTGCAAGTGCAACAAAGCAGATTCTGATAATAAACAGTAATAATGTATGCAACGGATTTCTTCTCCAGGAAACGTTAATAATCGCACCCAAAGGTAATCAACAAATAATGTTAAAAATAAAGAACTGCACTTTTCCAACTAGGGGATTGCATTTACTTAAGCTGCACTGATTTTTTATTATTGAAAGAAAGAAACCATCAACCAAAAAGATCAATCTGTACATGGGTGTGGATTTGACACAGCCCAAATAATCCTTGGATTCCTTCATGGCTCGGTGATAAACGTCTGATGTACAACAACATTGTGATCAGCAGTGAAGTGTTGCAATACCATTCTTTCCATAGAGAATCTAGATACACAAAGATATGATATAAAGCCAGTTGATTTTCTATCAATCATGAGTATGATCCTCCAAATGAAATCAACAGCTCCAGCTGGGTGTTAAAAATTGGATCGGGATGAACGTGACGAACGGGTGGTGCTGCCCTCGTTGCGGTCTTTCTTCCGCATGCCTTCGGAGCTCAGGAAACATCTAAGTGGTCTGATCTGTTCCAGTACAACCAACATGAGAATACCTTTTGCTTAGCAATGACAGAACACTTATCAGACCACAGTACAACAGAAAGCCAATAACTATTACCTTCCAACGGTTTGTATGAGCTAGTTCATTTTGGATAGCAGACAGCTGATCAATGACTTCTCTAAAATCAGGCCTGTGAGCAGGGTTTTCACTCCAGCATTGCTCAATCAACCTATAATAATCAACCTATAATAATCAGCATTGCTCAAATAGGCAAACCAAAGTCACCATCGATGATGGCATGGAGGAAATGGAACACATTAAAGTTCACATGTCCAAATAGTCAGATGAAACATGGGTTACAAAAGCTTGTTTGCTAGCAGTTGGCAATGCGTAGCCAACCTAATGCTTCAAGGAATTTGGTAATTGCCAGTAGCCACAACACAGAAAAAAGAGAATGCTTACTCTCTTAACCCATGAGCGTAATGCTTTGGAGGAGCTCTGAAAGGCGGCCTTTCTTTAGAATTGTGTGCCATCTCAATCTCATCAATTTTCTTATTATAAAAAGGGAGACATCCTTCAATCATCTGAAAGAGTTGAAATATCAGTAAGTAAAAATGGTCTTCTGGTGGGTTCTGGGAGTAGTTGGAGCAGAATTGAAGAGTAATTTCTAATTTAAAGTAAAATTATAACAACAATCTCAATCAAGGTATCAAACAAAAGTTCCAGGTTCTTACTAGCACTGCAAAAAATATGTTGATACCAACATGATGAATTTGATAATCATCTGTTGTGGCATAGAAATGTAGAATGCTATATAGCACTTTTACCTCCTGAAGTATCAAAGCGAACGAGAAGACATCCACTTTAGTATCATACTCCTCTTTTTGCATGACTTCTGGAGCAACATACCTACCTGTGACATATTTATCAATTATCAGTGCACATAGAAGGTGAACAAAACTTGTCAAAACAGTGAGCTGCCCACTAGATTAGCACAAACTAAGTAGGACAAACCAAAAAATACGCTTACAAGCATTGCCTGGAGATGTTACTGGTTTATCCTCTCTAACTTTTCTTCTCCATTTTAGCATCTTACACAAATCAAAATCTGCCACCTTCAGATGTCCAGTATCATCCCTCAATATGTTTCTGTTGTCTTACACAATGGACAGAGAAGTCTTTCAACAAATCAGGTATTTGAAGAAACTCATGGGGTATATAAAAAAGACGTGAGGAAATTTCACAGAAAATAAAGTACTCACGAAGGCTCAAGGTCACGGTGAATGATAGCTTGAGGTTTATGCTCATGTAAGTAATTCATTCCTCTATTACAGTTCACAACGGGTCACGAGTTAGGCCTATTTTACAACAATAAAAAAGTAAAACCGATATAATTTCTTTCATATTGGTGTTATGGGTGGCAAACCTTGCAATATCAAGAGCTAATTTCACTGCATATGACGGTTCTAGAGTTCCTTTCTTACTGAGGTGTTTGCGCAAATCACCCTGCAAATAAACATTTTGATAATTCTCAACAATTCATAAATAAAGTTATGTATTTTGATATCCAAGTGAAGGCATACTCACCTCATGTTATATAAATAATGATGAGTTAATAAACCTAGACATTTCTACATTGCTTAAATCATATTCCAGGTAGTTAGGAAGAATCATACTTGCAATGGTCTATTGTGGCCAAACATTGCCAAACAACAAGATACATACTAATTTGGCAGTGTCACTCAAGCATGACCACACCATTTTATTTCTTACTATACATGACCAAATAACTGGTATAAAATGAAGCCCTTGATCCACACCTAGGAAGGTTTGACTAGGGCAGCCTAGATATTAGTTAATCAAATGGACCTCAGATGTAGGGGCTATCAAATATCAGAATAATGTAAGTCTGAAAAGTACATTGGCCTAAGACAAACCTTTGGCATAAATTCCATGACAATCATCATTGGGCTGCTTTGTGTTACAGCACCCAAAAATTGCACGACATTTGGATGCCGTATTAGTTGCAGCACGTCAAGCTCATCTCTGAATGCCTGTCTGCAATGCAAAGACATCCATCCAAATTGTAAGGAAAATACAACCTGGGGATTGAAGAAACAATTCAGTGAAATAAAACCAACATAGACCAGGAACAAATGTAACTATTCAATGGAAGTAACCCACACTCTGTTGTCGTCAGTAATTAGATCATCATCCAGCTTCTTAACAGCAACCATAATGCCCCTCCATGTTGCTTTCCGAAATGTACCCTGAGAAGCAAATGGAAATGATAACAATGCATAATTTAAATATTAATAGCATCTGATGGAGAAACTCATGTCTTCGAAAATTTAGGTACGGAAAGTAGGATCTAATATCAAGAGTTCAATAGCATACGATCAGTAGACAGTAGAGTCAACCAACTGTACTAGTGATTAGAGTGGATTTGTAGCAAATAGTTTATGCGCTTAGTTGCTAAAAGATTCTCACAGGAAACAAAGGGCGAGACATATACATACCTTAGATAAATCATTGCCATTGGTGAAATCAAGTTCGTTTGGGTCAATCTCGTATTCAGGAACTTCACGATCGTTGTTAACATGCATAGGTGCAATCTTCAACAAATGAGACAGATGCTCAGAACACTTGAATACAATAGTACAGCAGGCAGACACAATACACGTACAACATAGTACCTTAAGCTTGGAGCCATGCTTCTCCAAGATCTTGATGACATCATGATTCTGGTAATGCATCGCATCCGCCAAAGGCTGCCAGATAGTAGTGCAATACATAATTAATATAGCAGCTCATCATGTTGACGTATTAAATCCTCGTAACTTAAAGAACAAATCTTGCCATCTAATACAATTTCCCATAGGAATATTAAACTTAAAGTCAGACCCCCCAAGAAAGAATTCTGAGGTCCTCAACCAAAGCAAGCTGATGGAGCAAAACAAAAGCAAAAGTTCAAGCAGCCTCACCGTGCTGCCCCACTGGTCCTCGACGATGGCCTCCGTGCCGCGGTCGAGGAGCAGCCCTACCACCTCGGCGTGGCCCTCGCAAGCGGCGATGTGTAGCGCCGTGCGGCCGTCGGAGTCGCGGAAGTTGGGGTCGGCGCCGGCGTCGAGGAGCTCGCGGATCCCCTCCGCGTTGCCCTCGTGGGCCAGGTACATCAGCTGGAAGCTCATGACGCCAGACGCGTCGCCCGACCCCTCCGCGCCCACGCCGCTGTCGCCGCCGCCGCGGTCGGGCGCCATCGACGACTGCTTCCCCAGCTTAAACCTCGGCGTCGTCGCCGTCGCCGCCGTAGGCGTGGGGGGCTTGGGATCCATATGGGGGCGGTGGAGCTAGGGTTCCGGCCGGTAGATCGGATCGGAGACTTTGACGAAGAAATCGAGTGGAGCGCGGAGAAGAGAAGGGGAGGGGAAGGGAGGGTCGGCGCGAGGGAGGAAGGAATCGAGTCGAGGGGGTTTGGGAGGGGAACTTGGAACGGGTGGGTGGCGGCTGAGCTGGCAACAGGTCCACCAACTAACTCCCCCTAGGTCTGATACCACAACGGAAAATTCCTCGGATGAGTGGGTGACACCTGGGCCCCGCGGAAGTAGAGCCCCAACGGCTGCTTCGCTCTAAGCTGGAGCTGGTGGCGTTTGCTTCACCACGTGTGTTTCGTGGTGTAACGGTGTTTATCACGGTGCTTCATTGGATAAACATGTATGCATTTATGTGATTTGTGTTTGTGTTTTGTTAAGACCGTTTGGAGCGTAGAAATTTTACGTGAATTTTATAAGAATTTAGCAGGAAATGGTATGATCTCAGGGGGCCTTAGAGGACTATACATGCATATACTTTGCAAAGACCACCCAGACCAATACAGGAGAGTGATTAACAAGAGACTTGGCCCAACTAAAGCATGGGTTTGAGACATGTTGGGTATACTAGTGGCCTGCCGCGCGCATTGCCGCTCCGGGAACATGAGATTTTGCAATACAGTGCACAATATCTACCCACCGTGCTTGAAGGGTCTGCCCGGTCGTGGTTGTTGAACCAACCGGTCGGATCAGTCGGATCAATCTATACTTGGGAGCAACTCTGTGATCTTCTAATTGCAAATTTTCAGGGTACGTACGACCCCCCTGGAAGGAGGATGATCTCCACCGAATCCGATAGAGTTCTGACGAGACTTTACGTCAATACATCAAGAGGTTCAGCCAGGTTCGCAATTCTATACCCGAGGTCGCAGAGTCATCTGTTATTTAGGATTTCAAAACAGATCTGAGAAATCGACGGTTTACGGAGGACATAGCAATGAACCCTCCAAGAACAACCGTTGAGCTTTTTGACATGGCCGACAAGTATGCCACCGCTAGTGAAGCAATCGAGTGGTGCGAAGCCATTGATCGGAAGGACAAGATTCCTCAGCCCGGCCTGGACAAGTCAGAGAAAAAGAATAAGAAGTCTCTCAAGAAGAAAAAGAACCGCAGGCCCGACGACAAGGAGGTCCTAGCCATTCCTGATAAATTCATGAAGGGTAAGAAGGACTACACCGGTCGGGGCAAGACGAAAGCTCCGACCGAGGGATTCCAGAAAAAGAAGAAGTGATGTCCACTTCACCAAAGAAAGCGAGTGGCATGATCTCGCGCACTGCCGAGTCCGCAAAAGCGAAGGATTATTATGCAGGTGAAGGACCATTTCCCGCAATACAAGAACCCGGAGAAACGAGCTCCAAAAAGGACAAGGATGGCGACAAAGAGATGGAGTACTAGGATCCCCAACACACAGTCAACATGATTTTTGGAGGATCTTCTTCATACGAATCCAAACGTCATCTGAAGGCCATTGAGCGGGAGGTCAACCTCGTCGAATCTCCGACCATTATCAAGCAATCGAAGTGGTCGGACATCGTAATTTCCTTCAGCAAAGACGACTGCCCCATTCTTTCGACTCGACCAGGTAGGTTCCCTATTGTTGTTGAACCAACCATTAATAATTGTAGGGTTAATCGAGTCTTAGTATATGGAGGTAGTTATTTGAATATATTATTTGCGGGAGCTTTAGAAGAAATGCAGGTCCCCATGTCAAAAGTGAAACCAGTGAAATATGCTTTTCATGGCATAGTTCCTGGCTCCACTGCTAAACTAATAGGGCAAGTTTCCCTATCGGTTACGTTCGGAAGGCCCAATAACTTTCGAACGAAAAAAATTTCGTTTGATGTGGTAAACTTTGAATCCGCATACAACGGAATTCTTGGTCGACCAAGCATTAGCAAAGTTCTTGATAGCCACGCATTACGGTTATCAAAGTTTGAAAATGCCGGGCCAAAGGGAGTCATCACTATTCGGGGAGATCGAAAAATGGCTTATGTATGTGACCGAAAATCCTTTGAACTGGTCGATGAACTTCGGACCAGAGAGGCTAATCCATCTACCATGCAGGCCAAACACTCGAGACCGAAGGTGACACCCAAACCCTCCGACCAGTCAAAAGAGGTATCACTCGACAAAGGCGCTTCTCCGGACAGCGCCAAGTCACTACCTGGGCCAGAAAATGCTGGTCCACTTGCTCGCAAGGTTCTGGTCGGAGCAAGACTCGATCCTAAATAGGAAGAGTTACTCGTCTCCTTCCTCCGAGCAAATCAAGACGTATTCGCCTGGCAGGCATTCGATATGCCTGGAGTCCCCCGGGAGGTGATCGAGCACAGGCTAGCTCTCCAGCCTGATAAGAAACCGATCAAGCAGAAGCTACGGTGTTTTGCACCTGATCGGAAGGAGGCAATCCAGTCAGAGATTGACAAGCTTCTCAATTTGGATTCATCCGTGAAGTCAACCACCCTCGATGGCTCGCCAACCCGTAATGGTTAGGAAGAATAATGGGAAATGGCGAATGTGTATCGACTTTACAGATCTTAATAAAGCTTGTCCGAAGGATGATTTTCCCCTTCCACGCATTGATCAACTGGTAGATTCTACCTCTGGGTGCGAATTACTAAGTTTTCTAGATGCGTATTCAGGGTACCACCAGATTAGTATGTGTAAAGAGGATGAGGAGAAAACTTCCTTCATCACTCCATATGGCACTTATTGTTATGTTAAGACGCCATTTGGTCTCAAAAACGCTGGTGCAATTTTTTAAAGGTTGATGCAAAAAACCTTTAGTCCACAAATAGGTCAAAATCTAGAAGCTTACGTTGACGATCTGGTTGTAAAGACCACCAACGCTGGCAATCACATATCTGACTTACAAGAAACTTTCAACAACTTGAGAAGGCATAACCTCAAGTTGAATCCGGAAAAGTGTGTGTTCAGAGTTTCTACTGAAAAATTGCTCGGTTTCCTAGTCTCGGCTAGAGGAATTGAAGCAAACCCAGTAAAGATAGCAGCCATCGACCAGATGCGTCCTCCGACCACGAAGAAGGAAGTCCAAAACTAACCTACATGATGGCGCTAAGTCGTTTCATAGCAAGGTTAGGGGAAAAAGGGTTACCTTTCTTTAAACTTCTTCGGAAACTTGGGAGTTTCGAGTGGACTAGAGAGGCAAATGATGCATTTGAAGAACTTAAAAAATACCTTACAAGTGCCCCGGTTTTAGTCTCTCCGAGACCGGGAGAAACACTGCTAATGTACGTGGCAGCAATACCACAAACAGTAAGCGGTGTACTGGTCGTAGAAAGGGATAACATCCAACGACTAGTTTATTACGTAAGTGAAGTCTTACATGGACCAAAGGAAAGATACCCATAGGTACAAAAGTTACTCTATGGTCTCCTTATGTCTTCAAGGAAGCTAAGGCATTACTTTCAGGCCCACAAAGTGGTCGTACCGACTGGATATCCCTTTGGTCAAGTCCTTGGAAACAGGGAATCATCAGGACGAATAGCAAAATGGGTGGTTGAGCTAGGGGCGTTCGACCTCCATTTCATTTCATGAACAACAATAAAGTCCCAAGCAATAGCAGAATTCATTGCTGAATGGACAAACCCTGAACCCACCCAAGGGCCCGAGTACGAACACCACGAGGAGTGGACAATGTACTTTGACGGTTCCTTGATGTTAAAAGGGTCGGGGGCTGGAGTGATCTTGATATCCCCTACTGACGAACATCAAGTATGCCATCCAGTTAAATTTTTCTGCCACAAATAATATGGTAAAATATGAAGGTTTACTGGCAGGACTCCGAGCAGCTCGTTCGCTCGGGATTCGCAGATTACTAGTGAAAGGCGATTCTCAACTAGTAGCGAATCAAGTAGGGAAAGAGTATCAATGCTCGAGTATCAAGATGTCATCTTATCTGGCGGAAGTACGGAAACTCGAAAAGCACTTCTTCGGTTTTCAGATCCAACATATTCCTAGAAAGAAAAACTTTCTGGCAGACCAGTTGGCATGGATGGCCTCCACGAGGTCAACCGTCCCGTCCGGAGTTTTTCTCGGGCAACTCGATTCACCCTCGGTAGTCGAGCCTTCCGAGAACATACATGATTCTTTACAGGTTGAACAAATCGATCAAAGGAACATGGATGCTCCACAGGTCGTTGACGGTTGGCGCTGTCTACGATCAATGTAGAGATTGGATGACATCGATCTACAATTATCTTCAGCATGACATAATTCCGGAAGATGATGTAGAGGCTGATCGTATAGCACGAAAAAGCCAAATCATACACTCTAATCGAACGTACCTTGTATAAACGAGGATCTCATGGAGTGTTGATGAGATGCATATCTCAAACGGATGGCATTAAGTTGCTGACCGAAATATATGAAGGAGTCTATGGAGCACATCATTCCTACAAAACACTGGTTGGTAAAGCCTTCAGGCAAGGGTACTACTGGCCAACTGCCTTTCATGATGCAAAAGGACTTGTGATGAAGTGCGTACAATGTCAGTTTCATAGCTGACAAGTACATCAGCCGGCACAAACCTTACAAACAATTCCTCTTTCTTGGCCTTTTGCAACCTGGGGACTGGACATTCTGGGACCTTTCCCAAGAGCACCCGGGGGCTTCGAATTCCTTTTCGTCATGATTGACACGTTTACAAAATGGATCGAGGCCGAGCCGGTTGTTAAAACAACAACTGAGGCCGCTAAGAGATCCCTCATGAAAAATGTGATCACATGATTTGGTGTACCCAGTTGTATAACCACAGATAATAGCGCCCAGTTCTCTAGCAGTCAATTCCAAGAATTCTGCGATGAACTTGGTGTCAAAGTTCATTTTGCTTCTGTTGCTCATCCGCAGAGCAATGGAGCAGTTGAGCGAGCTAATGGTATCATTATGCAAGGGATCAAACGTCGAGTATTCGACCAGTTAATCAAACGGTCAGGAGCTTGGGCTCAAGAACTCCCGTTTGTATTATGGGCCGTTCAAACCACGACCAGTAGTGCGACCGGTTAAACACCATTCTTTTTGGTTTACAGGGCTGAAGCCATGCTTCCTCCAGAACTCAAAATTGGCTCTGCTCGAACTGATCATTTTAACGAAAACGATCAGAATGAACGACGACTCGACGATATCAATTTCCTTGAAGAACGACGAAACCAAGCTCTTGTACGATCAGCAGTCTACCAACAAGCCATACGAAGGTACCATAGTCGTAAGGTGCAACCTCGCAACCTTGCTGTAGGTGATCTGGTTCTCAGAAAAATTCAGAACCAAGCAAATCGCAATAAACTTTCTCCCAAGTGGGAAGGTCCTTACATTGTGGTCGAAGTCACCCGACCAGGTTCCGTACGACTAGCTATGTCTGATGGGCAAATTTTGTCAAATTCTTGGAACATTGATCAACTGCGTAAGTTCTATGTTTAATTATTGTTTACATTCTTTCAATTTCAATAAATTCATTTATTCATTAAAAAAAAGTAACCTTGCTTATATATATATATATACCTATAGGCTGGTTGTTCCTGATTGTTAATTTAAACTGGTCGGAGAAGACAATTTTCTCTCCGATATCCTTTCCAAGGATCTCTGTTACTCTATGGCAACAACTTCTAAGTCTTACGCCGTATTGGTCCTAGTCATGAGCATTTTTTCCACGCGCGACAACACTCTTTTCTTAAGGAAATATATGAGTAATCAGAGCATCATACAAATAACTTTCCATACTGAATAATATGCCTAAGATTATGAAGATTATATTTCATTATTTCAAGATTCTGCTTTGCTCTTGTCTGGCTACTGGTCGGGACACGGAAAGCCTCCTAGTCGAAGTCTCTCCTTTTTCGCACGTGGTCCTGCCCACTGGAAGGAGTTTCCTAGCGACGGTTCTTTTCTTACGATCCTCGCTACCAGTCGGATAGAGAGTTTGAACACATTTCACGAAATATGTTATATGATTTCAGATCTAAGCATTCCTTCCGACCAGACTTTAGGATAATAGATATAAACAAGGTTCACTTATAATTTGTTGCATTCATTTTTGTATTTCTTCTTATGTCAAATAACAAGGTCTTTTATCCGACCATGTATAACTTTTGATTGGTATTTCGATCATGACAAACAAAGATCTATAACTAGGCGAAGTCATAAGCTGGTTCCGACCACAATGATTTCCTAGTATTGCTACGATCAGTTTTGACTTCATATTGGCACATACCTTCAAAACGATGGTTTTGACTTTCATTCTCTTTCTTGGCTACCGGCTTGTATAGTAAAGTTTTTCTACTATAAAGCAGTCGGGGGCTAAGAAGTGTATGAGAATTTTTTTAAAAAAGAGAGTCAAACAGGATAAATAAAGGCATTGTTAATGACATAAAAGGTAAGTTTTATACATATTCAATTTTTTTACATTTTTTGCAGGAGCCTACTCTAGAAATATTCCCAGACTAATTACTGCTTGTTGGAGATCCGACCTCCATCTCCTCTACAACTTTATCTCCGAGTGGCTTGAGTTCTTTCATGAACTTGGTCGCCTCCTCAGGTGGACAGTTGAAGTCATCTTCAATAACTTGGAGATCAATGGAGGGGTCGGAAGCTTTTAGTTTTGCCAAAGCAAAACTAACTCCGCTAGCAACGCCTGTTTTCATGGCCTAGGCATAGTTCTTCCGAGTAGTCTTGAGCAGAGTATTAAGATCCTCTAGAAGTTGACCCAAGTAGGTCATTTTCTCTACTGGATCTCTTAAAGCAGGCAGGCTTGATCCTGATCCCATATCAAAGATCATCTTGTTCAAAAATAAAGTCTTTTCATCTAGACTTTGAACGAGAGTCGCCTCCTTGCCTTGCTCAAATTTCAGAGTTTTTTCTACTCTGTCCAAAACTTGTTTTTGCTCTGCAAGAGTAAAATAGGTGATAAGCACAAAAATAATTGGAGGAAAAATAATAAGTCAAGTTTACGACCTATTACCTTCAATTTTCTTGTTAAGTTCTTCCTTCTTTGGTCGCCGCCCGGCGATCGACCGGTCCTTAGCTTTGATTTCTTCTTCAAGCAGAGCTGTCTTGGCTTTCTCAGCCAGGATCTCTTCTTTTATTTTCTCCAAATCTATCAAATACGATAAGGGAGAATAATTAGCGAAGGGCAAAGCGTTGAAGAAAGAAAAAGGTTAAGGGAAAAGTTTTTACTTTCTAATTTAGAGTGTTTCTGCTCCAAGTCTTTAATCCGCTGGGTCAGTCCTCTGACCACAGCAAAATTCTCGACCATGTGTTGCTTAAATAGCATTTTCCTCTTTAAAAAATTCTCTATAAAAGATTTTTTTCGGAGAGACTATGAAACTGGTCGTAGATACTTACCCGGATCGCCAAATCATTATATCCGCCAAATATTGAATCAGGATGCATTTTGATTTGATGATCCGATATTTTTCCCCATGCCTCGTCAAGCTCCTTATCCTCGATGAATTGGGTGTGAAAAGGGAACTTGTTAGGTTGAGGAGAATTACCAATAATGGTCGGAACCTGTTGAGGGCCTTTAGGGGCAACTACCTCCGCAGAAGGAGTTAGAACCACCAATGGTTCCAACTCGACTGTTGGCCCTGAAGCCTGCTCGGGGGCTTTTCCGACCACTCTTTCCTCATTAATTCTGTCCTGAGAAATGGTCTGCTCATGAACCTCCACAAGGATCTGGTCCTCAAAAGGAGTCTGGTCGGAAACGACCGGAACACCAAAGGACCTATACAAAGCAAAGAAGGGAAGTTTAAAAAACATCAAATCATCAAGAAATTATTAGAGGTATGCACTTATATGACCACTTTCATTTGAGCATACCTAGTTAATTTCTGAGATTTGACTTTAAAACGCGGAAGAGTAAAATCTGCATCGTCACCCTTCCTTTTCTTTTCTTCTGATCTTGCCGGTTCCGAACCGGCAGAATTGGCCAAATTCGTTGCATCATCCAATAGAATGTCGGAAGCGATGCCCTCGATCAGCTCGTCAAAGATTACGTCCTTGACCATCTGGTCGGGCGGAAGGGTTTCGCCAGCCTCCAGACCAGTTGTTCCAGTAACAACTGTCCGGTCATCAACGACCGGTCTAAGGTTGGCGGCCTCCGTAGTTGCGCACCGGTGGCCTTCAGCCTTCTCCACCTAAACCAACAAATGAATTTGGTTAGGTGATGAATTTTTTTTATCTAAACTACATATATATTCCTCTGAAATTTTCTGTTACCTCGGGAGATTCATCTTCTTCCAATGCGTTTGGGCACGAATCGGTCGGAACAATGGTGGGATGTTTAGCCTCACCAGTTTGTGCGATTCGCAACCCGACCAACTACAGAAATAGAACATGATCAACAATCTGATCGGATAATATGTATACATGATAAAAGATTTTTGTTGATTATTTACCTTGAGCCTTGTTAGTCTCTCTTCAGCAGGAACTATTGCCAAGATCTCGGGGAATCCAGCCTTCTCTCCAGGCTCCCCTACACAGATCAGCCTGATCCGCTCTCTAATTTCCTCAGAGGAAAGAACTTTAAAAGGAAAGGAGAGAAAACAAAACATGAACAGTTTTAAGGTAGTACATTAATCAAATAAAAATACTGGTCGGAGTTTATCTCAAAGACTTACCACCTCCTGAATAGCTTCATCACGACCAATGGACCAAATCAGGGAGTGAGTCCGAAGCTTCAGTGGACTAATCTGGCGCTTGGTGAGCCCTTGACTCGCAGGTCGTAGATGGCATCCACCCATCGTCCGACCACTCCTGTCTTCTCCACGGTCTTCCTCCACTTGAGATTTTCATTCGCTCTCATCCTGGCGAAGTAGAGGCCATCATCCTTCGTAACCGTCATATAGAACCAGTTCTTCTTCCATGATGACCACGAGGATTTCGAGTACATATGAATGTACTCATCGGCCTTCTCGTCGTGAAGGCGCAATGTACATTCTCCGGGAGTCTCCGTGGTTCTCCCCATCACCATTCGGTAGAAATACCTGAAGAGCTTAAAACTTGGAGGCACTCCCAGGTATGCTTCACACAAATATGTGAAGATGCTGATATTGGCGATAGAATTTGAGGCCAAATTCACCAATTCCACCTCGTAGAACTCAAGAACGCGGAGAAGGAATTTGTGTATCAGCAACCTCAGCCTGCATTCGATGTAGGCGAGGAAAACAGGGATTTCCCCATCTTCGCGGCTTGGAAAATGCTCTCCAAACGCCGGTCTCCATCTGATCAAATTCTTGTCTGGGAGCATCCCAATCTTCTCCAAAGCCTCAAGCTTTTTCTTGCTCAATACCGAAGGCAACCACTTTGTGATTTGCTCTGACATGGTGAAAATCCTCAAGGATGAGTAGAGTTCGTAGGAGATTTTGTGGTCGGAAGAACAAGAAAAGAAGGATAAAGATTTTTTCTCGACAAAGGAGATCAAAAAAGGGATCTGGAAGTATAAAAACTCCAAAAGGTCTAGCGATGAGGATTTTATAGCCTCAAAATCTTTAAATCACGATCGGAGGTTATCCACAAAAGTCTAAACGGCAAAAAGCTTCTTTTTCGCCCAACGGACAGAGGAACTCTTCAGTTCCCAAGGCCAGTCCACAACTTTAAAATGAACACAAACCTCCCCGAATGTCACGGCATTTAATGGGGGTCTGCCCGATACAAATTCATCAGAAGAAGGTGTTCACATGACTTGTTCATTTAAAGTTCGGGGGCTAGCTGACGAGGATTAAAACCTCTATGTATTAATTTAAATACATAAAAGACCATACGTCTTCATGGTCGTAACCCCTAAGGCTAACGACCTCACTGGTCGTAAGGATTCCAGAGGTTACACGATGGGTACCCTGGTCGAACTGGGCTTCGACCAAGTAGCTGCTCGGAAAAGCTATGAACAGGCACCCTTAACCGTATGATGAATGGAACACGTACAAAACGTTCCATACCATGCGATGATATACAAGACACTGACAATAAACCACCCTACGGTTAAGGTTCTCACAAGTACTTAACCGCAAGGTAGTTAGCACATTGTTAACTACCTTAAACCTCCGACCAGTCGTAACGTTTCATCAGGGACGCCTTCTCCAGGAGTAACTCCCGCCTCTTCGGAAGTTATTTAATGGTGGAACGCAGAAGACGAGGGGGAGACAACAGCGAACAACAGAAGACATGCAAAGCAAGGCAACTCAGAAGCCAAAGCAGTAGCATTCAATGCATTCGGTGTAATTAGAGATAGTCTCTAGTCAGGTCTTGTAATCCCAGTTCATATTAATAAAGAGCAGCCCCCATTCTCATCTAGGATACTCCACGTCATTTTCCTCCTTTTATTTTCGTAAGATCGGTGACTCGATCGTCGACACAGTCAGTTGTGTACTGAAGGGAATAGAACTTCTTAATTCATACCTAATCAAAATGGGATGGAGGTTACAAGTTATGCAGAGAAATAGTTAGTGTTCTTTGAACACTTTGTGAACTCTAATCAAAATGGGAAACAAAAATCCCCTTTTGGGTTAAAATGGAGAAATCCTTTGCTTGTGATGAACCATTTGATTCGTTATTTGAAATGTCATCCTATTGATTGGTGACTTAAGTTGTAACTGCAACTTCAATTTGCTAACTATTTGTATGATGTGTAACAGAGCAAACATGTCTTAACTTACTATTTGTATGATGTGTTCAACCCAAATTATGATGGTTGTATAATTTCTTTTGCTCTGAAACAATCCATTGTGTAACAGAGTAGACATGTACCATTTCTTTTGCTCTAAAACAGTCCAAACCTCTGTACTGAACTGGATCATTTTCTAACAAGATTTGCTAAAGAATAGTATCAATAGCATGTAGTTACACAGGTGCTTACATGCATGACAATTGTAGATGGATAAAGCACAAGCCTCAAACACTGCAATTTGGGATGCATTGACAAATGAAGTGTTCATTGACATATGTGTGGAAGAGGTGGTAGCCAAAAATAGACCCCTGCAATGTTTGAATAACAAAGGGCACCACAACCTTATGACCAAGTTCAAAGAACGTACTAATAGAGAGTACAGTCGTAAGCAACTAAAGAACCATTGGGATAGCTTGAAAAGGGACTATTCCAGTTGGAAAACATTAAAGCTCCATGCATCGGGGCTGGGCACCGATCCTAAGACTGGGTCCATTAAAGCAAGTGATGAGTGGTGGGCGGAACAAATTAAGGTACGCAATCTTTACTGTCCATGTATGTGCATAAGAGTTCAATTGTTCCATCGTTGTACTGGATACTTCCATTTCGTTAATTGTAGGCCATGCCACATTGTAGCAAGTTCAAGAAAGCCACCCTGCAGCACGAGGACAGTCTTGACATAATGTTTGATGGCGCAAGTTGTACAAATGAATCCGCTCTTGTACCTAGAGCAGAGGGTGCCGCCCATGTGAATCTTGAGGATGATGAGGGTGAGGGTGATGAGCCTGCGGGTGAGGACGAAACCACTACACGGAAGGAGTCACCCCATCTAGACAAGGGCAAGAAGACAACAAGACCGAAGAGAGCTGCCCATGACTCACCAGGTGGGAAGAAGCCGAAGAAGACGTTCAAAGACGTGCAATTGAAGCGTTTGGTGGATATTGTGGAGAGGTCTCACGGTAGCAAGAATTCTATCAACAATGCACCTGGTCAAGTGGTTGATCCAGTTAGGCAAGAGATATCTGATATGCTTGATTTGGTTATTGAGGCTGGGGCCAGAGAAGGGAGTGATGGGCATTTCTATGCCACACAGCTCCTCATCAAGAAGGAGTATCGAGATGTCTTTCACACACTGAAGACACCTCAAGGGAGGCTAGCTTGGCTTACAAGGACATGGGAGGAGAAGAAGAGGCGTTAGATAGTTTGAACTATATTCCTGAGGGAGGCTAGCATGTCATGTGTTATGTAATGTACTATGCCACGTAATATGTGACTTATGTATGCTACTTGGTGGTCTTTTATTAATTGAGACAATTGTCTTCGAAATGTGCTGGTTACTAATTATTTATGTTTTGCTTAGTGGCATGTGGTTGTCATACATTAACTATGTCATTTGTTTATGCTACGTGAGGGTCTCTTATTAACTATGTTATTTGTCTATGCCAGATGAGCTCTTCAAGTTCGTATGGCTCAAGTGATGATGAATCAACTCCTGAAGATGTTTTGGATGATGGAGGACCGGATATGTTCTTGCCGCTGGTCATGGTTGCCGCTTTTGCATGTTTGGATGATTATGGTGACTCCAGCACCAAGAGGCCAAGGAAAATACCGACAATGACGGGGATCCAATGGGTCGAGGATACACTTAGTAGTGCACAAGAGTGTTATGACATGTTCAGAATGCAAAGGTTAGTTTTTCTTAGACTTCATGACACTCTTGTTAACAACTATGGCTTGAAATCAACCAGAGAGGTCAACTCAAAGGAAGCATTCGCATTGTTCGTATGGACTTGTGGATCTCCTCAATCGAACCGCCAAGCCAAGAATCGGTTTGGCCATTCGAAAGAAACCATCAGTAGGAAGTTTGGTGAGGTTTAGAATGTGTGTACCATCTTGGTATTGACAACATAAAGCCCAAAAATCCAGAATTCACAACAGTCCATCAAAGACTTAGAGAGGCTAGGTTTTCCCCTTACTTTCATAATTGCATCAGTGCTATAGATGGGACACATATACCTATGACGGTGCCAGGCGACAAACAACCTGTCCATTTCAACTGGCACGGATACACTAGTCAGAATGTCATGGCTGTTTGTGATTTTGACATGAGGTTCACTTTTGTTTGCGCTGTGTGGCCAGGGTCTGCACACGACAAGTGCATATTCCTTGATACCTTGGTTACATATAAGGACTGCTTTCCACACCCTCCAGAAGGTACTTTCGTTGTTACCATTTTCCGATGAGGTACCTTCATATGTGGGTAAATAGTATATTCCATTTGAATTGTAGGAAAGTACTATCTGGTGGATTCCGGATACCCAAACCGCAAAGGTTATCTAGCTCCCTACAAGAACCAAAGGTATCATATACCTGAATTCCTAAACGGTGGTACACCAGTTGGACTGAAAGAGGTGTTCAATTATCACCACTCTTCCCTTCGAAATGTTATTGAGCGTATGTTCGGCATTTGGAAGATGAAGTGGTGTATTCTACTGAAGATTCCAAGTTATCATGAAGACAAGCAAAAGAAAATTATTGCTGCAACAATGCCTTGCATAATTATATTCGAGACAGTGCATTGGTTGATAATGATTTTGCTCGTGCACAGAGGAATGAAGATTATGTGGACAGGGTTATGTCCACTGACCTCAGCGCACATGATGTTACAACTACTATGGATGATGTTGGCATGATCGACCTCTGTGATGCTATTGCAACGGCTTTGGTAGCATCACGATAGGATAGATGCACGATGTATGTAGTCTTTTGTATGTAGTATCACGGCTTTGGTAGCCTGGTGATAGGATAGATGGAAGATATATGTAGCATTTTGTATGTAGTACTTGCCAATTAATAGCTTTGGTAGCATGAAATATTACATAGTTTAATGTTCTGAACATGTCTTCCCATGATCTGGTGCATCCTGTTGTGGAAGTTCTTGCAATGCTGATGATTTGGGATAACAAGTTTGTTGTGTGTTAATTGTGCTTCACATGTCCTGCAGAGGTACATATTTTTTATCAACTATGTGCTGGTGCGCCTACGTCTCTCAGAGGTACATAATCTATTCATTCACTCTTGAATTGGTCATTCCCTGGCTTATTTGCTTGATACAGATGATGAAAATTGACATCTGATTATATCCTCTGAAACTTGTTTCGAAACTAGTCCTTTCTTCTATGTCCACTTTAGAGGATGCAACATCTGGTTTTGTCCATCTTCAGCTGTTTGTCATGTTGCCTTGTAACTGTAAATTTGCACCCTGCAATATTCAATTGACTCCTCTAGTCTTCTTTTATTTAATTATGTGTTGCTTTAAGCAATGAATGTTTCTAGTTGGTCTTTGATGCTAAAATCGCCGTGTTGTTTCTCTTCCACATTACTCCATCGTTGATCTTTATATCTACATGTTTAATTGCATGTGTTTCAATAGGCACTTTTAGCATCTAGAAATTCTGGAGGAGTCATTTTTCTTGGCACATTTGGAGCTCTTGCGTAAGTACTACAAATGTATTTTTCATGTTTTCCTTTGTATGATAAGTTGCTTCTCCCGTTCTGTTACAGGCTTTGTGTGCTTCTAATTACAAAATTTAAGTTACAAGAATATCTGTCCATACATAAATTTTGCCTTGGAAAGTGAATAATAAAGTTTCACTCTTTTACTTGAACATATCTTACTTTATATAAATAAGTAAGCTTGATTTTTTTGGGTGATTAAAAGGGTAATGACAATTGTATCTGTAGTTCTTGGTCGAGCATTCTACTATGTTGGCGGCATCATTCCATTTAGGTAATTGTACTTGTTGAAGAGGACCTTCTATTTGCTTCCCTTAGTTAATATGCCTCTTGGCATGTGCAGGTTTGGTGGTACAGATTTCCCAGTTGATGACTTTCTTGCTGCGTGTCTCTTGGTAAGGGAACTATCTCATATTGTTCTTACGTCCACACATATTAAAATATGTGCTCAGAATTTGTGAAAGAAATTCAAGAGTTGTATGGTTATTTGAGGTTAATTTTTTTTATCAGTCCTAACAAGCTTTAATGGATTTTAAGTTTATTATGGAGTTACTACATTACTTGTTGCAGCTTCGGGTGATGAAGAAAAGATGAATGAGGGGCAAGAGAAGGTATAACTTCAAAATTCAAATTCTTAGGTTTAGTCAAGTATATCGTCACATTCCAAGTAACAAAATTCATAGTCTGGATCTAAACAAAAATCTATGTCATATCTTATCATCCAAGTTTTTACTTCATTTTTTTGTTCATTAGGGACTTTGAGAAAAAAATACTACAAATTTTTATTCTAGCAAATCGATAGCTTTTTTGCAGTTGTTTGGGCAAATGATGATCTTCTTGTGCTTGACCCTATTTCTATCTGATAGTGAAACTCCTTTATAATACTCTGCTGAACAATGACAGGCTGAGCTAGCAGTTTTGAAATTTTCTGGAAATGGTGAAGGAATAATGTCTCCCACCAGTACTATTGCTAGCACATTTGTTGTGGTTTTTATTGTTGGATGGGGTGATAAATCCTTTTTCTCTACTATTGGTACATCTCCTAACTATCATTTTATACAAGGGTGAGATTTCTATTATGATAACCAACATTGACACTAGTTTCCAATATTCTTACAGCACCTGCTGTAGCTTCATCCCCTTTGGGTGTCATTGCAGGATCGCTTGCTAGTCATGCTCTTGCAACATTGGTAAGATAAGTAGAGATGATAATAGTTGAGATAATTCACACCAAAATGGTACTGATATGCATAAACATTCTCATAATAACTTATCTGACATGCATAAACATTCTCATAATAACTTATCGTAACTAACATACTTAAGCATTATAACGTTGCAATTGAATCCTGGAAATTGTTTAGTGGTTTGATCATCAGTTGGTTAATTTATCTATTGTTGCCTCAATCAGTCTTGCATGTGCCTTCTCTTGTTGCTCAATTTTTGCCAGTCTTAATTAACTTTACTCCTTAGGAGTATAATAGGGAACAATCCACAATATGTTCTCATAAGAATTATCAACTATCGAACATCATATGAAAAATGTGAAATAAACATTTTCATCATGCTTAATTATATTAAGCGTGCATCAAATCAACTATATTGCCAAACACACAAGTTAACTCTAATGTTAATTCAATTAAAAGTTCCACGTCATCCACTTTTATTTCTGCTATTACTTATGGCCATATTTCATCATATTTGGTGAAGGAAATTACAGACCGTTATAGGTTGGCATTTTATCGGAGTTCTATTGCTGCCTCTTATTGCATGATACCCCTTACCTTCTGATATTCCTCAGCCCAAGGGAATACTTTACCTATGTTTAGCCTTAGCACTGATCTAGAAATCATAGAAGTGTATGTTGAGTTAATATGTGATCTGGATTTTGGGCACGTTTTTCCAACTAATTTGTGTAAATGTGCTTGCTATTGTATTGGCACTTTAAAAAAAATGTGTCTTCTGATTTGAATGATCTAATTTACAGGAGAAGAAAACTATTCTTCCTACATTTTCAGTGGAGCATATTTTTGGTGGGGTATTGTTGGCAATGTGTTCCAGTGACTTTATCTGCTTTTATGACTGGATTGATTGTAGACTAATACGCCAAATTGATGTGAATGTCAAGGTGAGTTCAATATTTTTGGACGGAAATTGTGTATATGTGGAGTTCATATTTAAATAACATGTTGTTGCTATTCGATTGCTGGTGTGGATGATGCCCAAATGTGTTGGGACCCAAAAATGCAATTCTAGACCCTCTGTGTATACTGCACTAGTCCAGGATCACGCTAGTGCACACAATGACAACATTAGTGAAATATCATTTCCATATACAAAGATGATTAATAAATAGACGAATAACAATAAATATCAGAGTAAAGACCTTAAGGTCAAAGCTTACAATTAATGCCTCAGAAGGCAAAACTCAATGAAGCTGCAGCGGAACGAAATAACTTCATTGAAGCCTATCCATATGCCCACAGGCAATCGGCTGGGATGCGCGACCTAGTTCTCCACGATCCTTGAAGTAGACTTCGTTGACTGATGACTCCTTCATTTCTGCTTGATTTATTAAAGCAAGCATGAGTACACAACCGTACTCGCAAGTCACACCACAGAAATGCAATTATACATGCAGGCTTATTCTAAAGAAATGGCATTCTGTGGTTCTTTTGCAAAAATGCAACATTTGCAATTGAATACAAATAATAGATTGAAAGCATACAGTAAAACAAATAAACAATATTTAATTTTAACAGTTTGATTTCACAAAGACACACAGCCTAAACAGATTATTCACATAGCCATATGATTTAGATCACATAGCTCCCTTCCCAACTGTTTTATGAAAATCTACCCCTCGTGTGAAATCCCCGAGCATGTCCATGACCGCGGATGCGGCTATTCGAATAGATTGATTTAACACTCTGCAGAGTTTGTACTATTATTGTGCTTCTATTGTTTCTTGTAAAATACCTTGTGTAGTTTGTACATGTTTGTTTGATGTTTGGAGCTGGACTATTGGAACTACCAATTAACTTATTCTTTGTTTCGTCATATCTCTTTGTTTTGATTTTCCATGTGGTGGTAACAAATGGTCATTTGATTGCATTTTATTTCATGCTTTGTATATGTAAATATCGATAAATTGGCACTAACTTCATATTTTAACAATGCAGGATATGAATCATATTCATCCCATTCGACGTAGAGGTCGCCAACCTGGAGGTTGTACCTCAGAAAGGAGAAGTGCTTCTGGTCCCAACAATAGTGACAACGTTTCGCAAAGGACGAGTGGTGTTGGCAATAATTGCAGTGGCAATGGCTCCCAAAGGAGCAATGAAGTTGCTCAACAAAGGGTGAGGAAGAAGAAGTCGCAGACCAAATTACATATGTCGTCGTGTGCCGGCAAGATTACCCTAGTACCTGAGGGTGACAAGTGAGTTCAAATTGCCCTTTATCAGTTAGTGTTTTGGTTAGTTTCACATGTGAATAATTAAATTTACATTATCTAGCTATAATCACATGTAATGGGGTAAATTTATATGGAAGATATTGAATGGTTAGATTGGATATTTGTTGAGAACTTGAGGTCATGCATATATAGGAATTAACCATGGCATTGCTGCATTATAGGAACTTGAGGTCATACATAGGAATTAACCATGGTATTGCTGCATTATAAATCTTCAATTGTTATTAACATATATATGATTGCAATGCCAACTGACCTTGCCGTGGTTAATTCCTGTGTAGGCAATTCAAGTATACCAATTACTAGCCCAAGAAAGACTACACATATCAAGCATAGCTTGGAGTTATTATCAAACATGAGTACCCAGGTGTTGTGGACGACAAGGATGAGCATGGTACTATCTCCAATACACGTCTTGCATTGCCATGTGATGATTATTATGTCAATGAAGACGATGAGGGAATAACCGCTGCAGATCGAGTAAAGCGAGAGTTTTGGGTAACTAACATTTACTTGTTAGTTCATATACATAAATACTTTAGTCGACTACTAACTAGTAACTACCCTTGTCCTTTATGTAGCATTTGTTCGAAGTTAGCACAAATGACAAGGAAGAAGCAGATCTTGTGTTCGAAAATTATGCTGTGGACCGTGTGAAGCATATGATGTATCAAGCTCGTGTTGATGCAGTCAAGGAGTACTACAGAAAACAAGGAGAGGATATTGACGACACGTTGGCACGTCCAAGGGAACTCCAGTATGAGCAATACTTGGATGGTAAGATTTGGTGGTGCAATGACATAGTATGGCCACATGTTTGTCGTCATTGGTGCACTGAGCAATTCAAGACAAAACGAAAGAGAGGCCAGGAAGCATAGTTAAAATCTGACAATGCTGATCAAAATCACGTGGAGACCAAACAATACCTGTTATGAATCAAGCTCTTCAGACCATGACAATTAACAAAACATGTCGCATTACAACTTAATTATAAAACTATTCAAGGCTATAACCTAGAGTTTCACCATATTGTAGGAACACAAATATGGACCACATAAGGCTACTTGGCTAAACACATATGCTGTAATGAAGTCAGGCATGAAGAATGTGGATAATAGTGGTAGTAGTGGTCGGTCAAGAGCGTAAAGCACGAAATACATTGTAAGTGCTCCTTGTTTGTATTCTTACAAGTGAACTTAGCTTTCAGGAAAGATGCTTAAATGTTGCTTCCAGGATGATTACTCTGCTGCTGCTATGGCTCAATACGAAGATGATTGGGAGCAACGACCACTCGATGGAAGCATATTGTACAACATCAATGGTGGCATGCCCCATGGCTGTGTACCAATAGGGAATGGTGCTATCAAGAAGAATGTTGTTCTAGCAGCTGCCAAATCAAGAAACATCAGGCCATCCAATTCCACCTCTTATCGAAATGTGGTTCGACATAATCAAGAATGACTCCAGACACAAGAAGTTCACCGCCAAATGATCTTGGTAATAATGTTCATGCATCTTATACTTCACCAGTCCATTATAAAGAATGATCTCGTGCATGCATCTATTTATCAAATAGAACTTACTTTTATGGGATTTAGTCAAGCATTATCAACTACCATTGCTAGTCACTTGGTGAGGCTTTTGGGAGAAATAAGAGAACACTGGTTAGCAGTCAATAGAAAAACCGGCTGTTACAAGAGAGCAGAACAGGTATATATATCTAGCTTTAATTAATTTGAACACCAAATGACTTCAGGTAGGTAATAATAAACTGAACTTCCAAATTCCTAATCATGCTATGTAATTAATGCCAGTGCTGATGTTTACTAGTATATATATAGCTTATTTTTCTAGCTAGCTTATTGTCTCAGTAATGGACAAACTAATGTTAACTTGACCATAATTAACTTGACCATAAACAGGAAGTAGTCCAAATTTTACATATCTTTATGCTCAGTTGCATAGAGCTGAATAGAATGTGTTGTGAAAGTTGACTGTAATTCAAGACCATTAATAGATGTTTCTATAAGATTTCACATGATATGACATAAACAAGATTATACTGATTCTACCGTAGCTGAGTTTTTCTGACTGCAGTATCATAATTCATAATACTTCCTTTTGCTTATGCTTTCTCCTTGACAAGATACATTCTAAAATCATGGTCTGATCACTTAGATGTATACTTTGAAGATTACTATGCATTTTTTATTAGTTTGGGGGCTTTTAGTTGGGATTGCTGAGTGAAAGGCTGAATGCATGAACCCTCGATTTCTTTTTTAAATAGAAGAGACAAAGTTTTACTTGCAATATTTTAACAGGCACAATGCAAGTCAGCACCTAGATAACTCCAAATTGTTACTTGCAATCAAACCAGAATGTCCTGGTGTTGTTTGTTGGTTATTTAGGGAAAACTGGTATACAATTATTACTCTGATACATAGATAGGTTGCTGTTAGTATCATCTTGTTGGTTGCTTATGGGAATGGTTATATACCTAGTCTGTTGTTAGTTTATTGATAGTCTACTGTTAATGTGCAGGCTAGTTTACTATAAATTCTTGGAGAGGGCTAAGAGGGGGTAGTTTCCGTATTTTGAATTTTTGTATGATTTTTTTGCTAAACACATGGAGTGGCGTCTTAAGATGCCATTTGCATATAGTATTTCTGCATGGGAAAGCATATCTTCAATATATTTTGCATATAGTACTTCTGTAAGATATTGTTTCTATAAGTACCCTGGCTATATATGTAATTTAGGATAGTGGGTTATTCATTAATAGGTGAAATTTAAGCTCAGCTAATGTGCCTTTGCGAGAATGTACAATTTTCATAGAGATTGCTTCGATTTGCTTAATTGGATGAGTGCATCTAGTAGCAAAGTAAATGTATTGAGAGGAAACATTTTTTTTTGCTAAGTAAATGTGCATGAGAAAGCATTACCAAGCATGGACTTTCCAACTGTAGATGCTTTTTGAGAAGATGGGCGAACAACCACCACCAGAGATGCTGCGCCGTGGCACACCTACACAAGCACAGGTAATATCGTTTAATACCTACAATTATTGCCATGTGTACAAACAAAATTCCCTACGAACTATTATTTTGTCTTGTTGCATAGTTCAACTTCAAGTGGTACTTTCCATCTGTCACCTTTGTCATATGGAGGACCATTTGACAAAGATAACTAATATTTTTTGGTGTGTCAGACTGCCAACAAGTAGTACAGCAGTGAGCGAGTGGACTCATGTTAAATGTTCTAAACATGGGCATAACCTGAATCTCATTTACTTATAGTTGATGGTAAGGTGGCAAATGACTTTTCTACTAGTTAGTACACCTATACTTGTGAGTTGTTTACGAGGCTAAACAAATTTTGAGTATATGCCAAGCGTCACATGTTCTTAAGCTGACTATTTTAAGCTTATATATTCTTGAGTAGTTGCCATGATTTGTTAACTAAGGAGATTTAGGGGTGCACATTTTGTATTGGAAGATCCAGTGGTGGAGTGCACATTTTAGTACCAAAAGACATGATATTGTGGGATGGGTATTTAATATAGGAGTTTGATAATTCAAACAACATTACAAGCCATTACGGTTTCTTCAACTCAAGTTGACATAATGTTTTCACCTTGCAGCAAGGGACTGGGACTGGATCCTCCCATGAGGGCTCACAACCGGATGATGGTGTTGTCGATGGTGCTGTCGATGGTAATGCTAATGTAAACGACAGGGACAACAACAGTGGCGACATTGATGGTGACAACAACCATGTTGCCATTCTGTGACTTTCAGTGATCTCTTGTAGTTCTTTTGACTAGCTAAACTTGAATGTAATGGAAATGGGGACTTTTGTGACTTTTGTATGCGGTACTTCACTGTAGATGTCTTTTGGATGGATGAACCAATCTGGAGGTGAAGTTTATGAATGTTGGTATGCTTGCTAGTGAACATGAATCTATTGGTTAGGGACTGTTTATGAAAGATGAACTTTTTGTATGTTTGTTCATTAATTATATGTTTCTTGATTGATGCGAGGATGGTATTGTGATTTGATTATATGATTCGGATATCCATTTAATTGTCTGCTACAACATTTTACTCGCTCAGTAAATCTCTTTGTAACATGCTAGTATTGCGATGATACGCCATCGAAATCAATTTTACTGACGAGGAAAACCGTCAAGCTATGTTTTCTGCCATTCTGGAAATTAGTTTTCCTGGCGGGCACAAACCGTCAGTATTAATTTTCTTGACAGTGACATTAACCTTCAGTGAAATCAATTTTCTTGACGGTTACAGAAGAATAGTCAATGAAATCGATAATTTTATTGACAGTGACATTAATCGTCAGTAAAATACGTTTTCTTGACGGTACTAGAAGAATAGTCAATGAAATCGCTAATTTTATTGACGGTTACATAACCGTTAGCGAAATGAATTTTCCTCACGGTTTCACCCCTCAGGAAAATGCATGTTTTTATTGATGGGCAATACCGTTAGGTTTAATTTCCCTGGCGGGTAACCATCAGCCAAATTGATTTTTTTTCCAGCTAGTGCTGAGAGGTTTTGCCTGACGGGTAACCATCAGGAAATTAAAACCTGACGGTTTTTCCTATTTTACTAACGGTTTTGAACTGTAAGGGAATACCCGTTTCCTGGGAGTGGTTGGTTTATTAACTTTACCACCCATGTGGAATTTTTTTTTGTTATATTTATCTGATCTCGCACTTAAGAATCACCTCGAGTTAATAACTTATTTCATAGATGTAGCTTAGTTAATAGGAGTGCATCTTGGTTGTTTATTATTCATATGGCGAGGTCTCAAGATCTATTGCAAAGCATGTAGTACCTGAACTCTTAAATTTTGTCTCTATTTTCTAATTTTGAGACAATAATGAAGCTGAAGTGCTTCCTATACAAGTTTATGGATAAGTAACTGATTCACTAGAAAAGTTTGAATTGATGTGCACCTAAATTTCTTTTGTGGTTTGGTTATTTATGTACTTAGTTCTCATGAGAAGGGCCAGTAGTTTGTAGCTATGCTGTTTTTATTGGCAATTTAATGAAGATGGACAACAGTTAGTTAATTATTTGTACCTTTCCTTCTATTTTGCAGCTTTGGGATGTAGATGTTTAGTGGAGTGGAGATTAGAAAAAAGAAATGCATGTTGGATAGCGGGGTAGAGAGGGAGCTGCCATCTTTGTGTCCTCCCACAAGCAGGTTAGTCCATCTCTTCATAACGCATGTGGAAAGAGAAAATAATTGTATATTCTATTACTGTTACTATTCCTACTTTCTGTGTAGATTTCATGAAACTTTTTTGTTCTACATTGTGACTGTGTTTTCTTCAGATAGTATACCTTGAATTTTTTTTAATTCTTGTGTGGTAATAAAAGATAGCTTCTTTGGATACTCAATCTTGAGAAATTGGTTAGCTATTTAATGAATGCTTCAGTGATGGAAAGTTTGGGCAGAGTATATGGCCCCCACATGTGGGCAAGGTGAAATAAACTAATTAGCAGTAGGGCAATGTAGGATGGAATTAAAAATGGTAGATTGTATAGATCCACGATGAAGTTTGATGCTCCCTTATATTCTTTCATATTGTAAGGATGTCATATCAAGTCATACTTAATCTCTAGATTATATTGAACTTTGCAGGCATACAATTAGAATTGCTTATGTTCTTTTTTTTCTTTTTTTTCGAGAAACTATAGAAGAAGATGCTACTACCTTTGTCTGAACTGTTACATGCATGAATATTACTCTAGAATCTATGAGAAGTCATTAGTCATCAATAGAGCATATACATTGACCATGAGAACATTTTGTGTAGTTTACCATGTCATATCACTTAATGTAATTGTTTTGATGAGAACATGTTGTGCAGTTTACCATGTCAGCATATCTATCTCTATATCTTGATGTCTCGCTTTATTAGACTACTTTGTTCCTTTGTTGTAACAAATAATGCATGATATTTTGTAATTGTCAAATTTCAGTCCTATTTTGTTAGTATTATAGAAACAAGGTATTGTGCATGCATAGTATTTTTCTTTGCTGTTGTCGGTACCATATGGAATTAGAGTACGACTGTCCTAACTTTTATTCACGTTACCATAATAGAAGGTTGATTTATTGCCTCGGCTATTCCTTGCAACTAAAATGATATTAGTTGTATGCTTTTCCTCGATGTCATTGAATTGTTGCAGTTTTAGTTTTGTAACACCCTGGCTATTCGGAAGCCAAGATGTCACCTAAATCATCTAACATACAACCATAATGTGGAAGAATTTGAATAATATCAACTAATGACATAAAGAGATCACTATCTAATAGAACCATAGCATGACAATAGTCTAAATTCAAGCAAGTATAACGAAGGGTGATCGAAGATCACAAGCAATACATAATCAATCATAACATAGAGAGGTTATCAACCACATCTAAATTTAATTATTACAATTCATCAATTAACGAATAAAGGCTAGAACCAAGTCCTATTATTGAATTGAAATATGGTGAAGTGAACGAATAGTGCATGTCGATTCCCTCCCAATAGAGCCATCATCAACAATCACCTAAAATAAACAAACAAAGCAAGAATGAGTCCGAGACTCAGCAAGTACAGTGAATAATTGAACTTACAACAATTATGAACAAGGCAACATCTTTTAAGAATAAGAACATAACATCGAATAAATATATGAATGAATGAAATGAATGGATTGATTGAAAGGAATGGATTGCACACGTGCTTATACCGGTATAGACACCCGTCGGTGTTCACCTAAGCCCGCATTTAACAAAATACGGGGATCCAAGTCCCGTATGAAGAACGTTTCATACGGGTGTCCAAATCTGCCCACATTGGAATAGTGGGTCTTACGTGCCCATACTGGAATTGATGGGTCTTATAATCCACTCCCGTGGAAGGAACATGAAAAATGGATGCATATATTGAAATATGAATTATGAAAGGCATCATGTCTACACATGGAATTAACACATAAGAAAGGAACATAAACTTTGAACATTCTCATGGATCACAGAAAAGCACAATACCAACATCAAGCATCCAGCAATCACTAATCATAAGAACATCAAAATACTTGCCTTTTGCGTTGCGACGCGTGAGTAGGCAAAGACGGTGCCCCTGAACTCGAAGCCTCTCCGCCTACACAAGTAAGTACTCGAAATAAGAACAACATGGTACAAGACACTACCATTAACGTTCTACAATACCCTCCCGAACACCCAAGAAATAGCCATAATCCCTAATCTGAAAACACGTAACACAACCACGGAATCGAATCTGGACAGCAAAACGAAAATAACCATAACTATTGACCTGGGACTCAAAACGAGGTGAGCCCAGTTTCTAAAGAAACTTAACGAACATATCTACAACATTCTAGTTGGTGAGATAACCCAATTCGGCCAAAATAAAATGCTAACAGGCAGTTGAACTCAGAAGACAGATTCTGCCCAAACGAAACGAACAGCAGTAAAGAACATAGCATAACTTTTGATCTACAACTTCGATTAGGGCGTTCTTTGACATTCTAGAAAGGTTATGAAATTTTATAAAAAAATCTAGTTGGGTGGAAACCCTGAATTTGCCTCTAACATGAACATAAATTAAAAGAAAAATTAACAGATCAATCTCGTCAGAATTCTGGGCAGCAAGATTGAAACTATCATAACTTTTGATCCGTATGTTGGAATTAGATGTTCTTAGCTGACACGGAAAGCTAAAAACATTATCTAAATATATCTAGGAGATGGACATCTCCAATTCGGTCTTTAAGGATCCTAAATTGGCCACGCAACAATCTGGACAGATTCTGAAATTCTAACAGCAGCAATTCGATCCAATTCAACTACTCGAATTCACAACTAATCATCATCAAACAGCGGGGAAAGCACATCGTTACCCTTGAAGACCCGCGGGAGATGATGATCTATCCTCGAAGAAGCTCCTCTCCTAGTCCCTTCTCCTTTCTTCTTCCCGATGGCCGGTAGCAGGGAGGGTGGTGTCGGGGAGAGGAGGAGCAGCAGGAGGCGGAGTATGTAGCACGCACATCAGAAGCTGTGGCTCTGTAGCAAAGAGTGGCTAGGGTTTGGTCCCTCCTCCCTTGCCTTCTAATGGGTGCCGGCCCACTCATGGGCCTTGGGCCACTATGGCCGGCTCCTCTCCTCTCGAATATGGGTTGGTGGCCCATTCCTCTCCTAAAATTCTGAATTTTGAACTTAATTCCATCTCTAAGCTTTGTTACAATCGATATTGAATAAATTTCCCTCTCCCGAATAATATTTTCTCCGATTGATATTTGGGGTATTACAAGTTTGCTTATTCGCTTTAATTTCAGACAATATTTTTAGAAACTTTTCACTATATTAGGGCAAAAAACAGTTATGAAATGCAAGGAATAGCCGAGGCAATAAAAATTCGAAGCCGGTTCCATATCGAGCCACTACATATGGGCAGATCGGTGCCCATTGCCTTTTTTATATGAGTCCATCCCAATAATATCTGCTACAAAGCAATAATGTTGGATTAATTTATGATGGAATTTGTTGGTTTCTTGATAAGCTAATTAAACTAGATATAAAGGAGGTCTAAATAAAAAGGAAGCGAAATAGAAAGACAAAAAACAGTTACGAAATGCAGTAGTTCTTCTTTATTCTTCTAATTGATTGCAATTAAACTCGGCTCAATCCTTTTTTATATTTAGCCAAAAAAAAGATCTTGATACGATCCTGAGACTTGATAAATCGAGATTGCTCTATTCTATATATTTAGAATATATAGGTATACTACAATAGATAAATACAAATATAGTATTATCATATAATGCTAGAATCAAATACGCAGTATTTGCAGGAAAAAAAGTACTTATTTATTGCGAAAGAATCAATGAAAAAAGACTATGGATCGCAATGATACTATAAATCAATGAACAAAGATAAGGAATCACAATGGTACTTCGGATGGGCATCTTTCAACTTTACCTTCCCTAGACGTGGACGACCCTAAACCAATTGTAAGGACTTTCTGTTGCTTATATGAAACTAGCTCAATCAAAGTTGTGTATGTATATTTCCATGGTCAATTTTTACATCTTCCTTCTGCTCAGTTCACAGTTGACTACACGGAGCAACTATTGTAGTGAACAAGCATTTCAGTTCTAGACCACTAATGATTTCTTCCTTTTAAATAATACTATGTAGTTTTTTTAGGCTTCTACATAGAGTTTGATTCCACAACTATTGCTTTTGTCATTTCCTTTACAACCACTACACTATAGCTACATGATATAGGCTTCAGTTCTACCTTTACCTTTATACTGTTTTCCATGTTTAACATTGGGTTTATATATCTTTAACAAAAGACTGTGAAAATTCAGTGCGATGTGAATGCTATCCAAGAGAACAAAAAGAATGTGACAGGCCTGCCACCACACTCCTAATTAAGATAAGGTCTTTTCGTTGACTTACTTTGCACATCAGACACAATTTGTTACAATTATATAGATGCATTCAGAATTATGACATTAACCATCCTAATATTGTCATCCTTTTGTATGACGATTCTATCCAAGAAAACAGAAAGATTGTGAAAAGCATGGCACCACACTCCTAATTAAGATAGGATCTTTTCGTTGATTTAGTTTGTGCATCATAAACAATTTTCTACAGCTATATACGTGCATTCAGAATTATGTCGTTAACCATCATAATATTGTCGTGCTTTCCTATCTTAATATTTTTGGTGCCTAATTTCAATAATAAATGGATATTATCATTTTTGTATTAGCTAAAAGTAGGTAATGAGTTATGTGTATGAGAGCGGTACGTATGAACTGATCAACAATCACGTTGAGGATTGCCCGGTCCATAGCTACTGCAAGCGAAGTTAATGTTGCCACTCTTACAAGCCAAAATCATGACAAAGGTTAGTAGCACATGAATGTATATGCTATGACACATAATATTTATTTATCTATCTATTTCATGATTTAATGTCACAGAGGTGTACCTGTATGTGTATGCATTGATATATCAAATTTATTATTTTAAAATACACCACCATTTGGTTCAATAAAAGAAATTGAGATTGACAAGTGCACATACTAATTTAGAAGGTTGCGCAGAAATGTGATGTATTTATTCTCATTTTATACCTCAAAGCAAATCGAGACTGGTTTTTTTCTGAAGGATACATAGAGGTGCAGCTGTTGTTCATGTATCGCCAGCCATAAAAACCACTTACAAACATGCATCAAAGTAATTACCTTATGGTACTTCTTTAAAATATTTTTGAGACGTGTCAGTGAAAAAATCCACATGGTCTTTTGTGTGGAGATTTTAGGATATATGGTTCAGATTTTTGAGACTATGTTTGCCTGTACACATTCTATGTCTTAGATCTGTTAATTGTTCATCACCTACAGTTCTTGAACACACTTCTTTCTTCGGTGTTCGAGCTCAATGCAAAAAAAAAAACTGACATCCGAAAATTTCGTTGTCGTGTTGTATATGATGTAGAGGAGGTTTTCATCACATTTTAATTAGTGAAAAATACTGGATTTGGCTTTCATTGAATAGCCTTTTTTGTCGAACTTATGGCACCTATGTTACACAGAAGGTTTGTAGTAAAGTTTTAGGTCTTGAATTGGTGTGCCTTCTACTTGCAAAGTTCTGGTATGAATGTGATGCAGTTATGTAGAGCACGGTAGCAGGTTCGTCTTGCCTATTTGTATACAAAAGAATGTCAGAATTAGATACCAAGAATTGAGAAGCAAATGTTTATCTATAAACACGCTGTAAACAAAGGCACGGCGTAGCATACACTTTCATGCTAGTATTTAGGATGGAGCAACTATCTAGTACTTGAGAAATTTAATAATAACTTAATCCCTTGATTGGACTTGTTTGATCTTTATCCTGAAAAGATACTAGTGGTCTAGACAGCCACCTCATGGTCGTGGTAGCCAAGGCACACCCTCTGGGTTCTATTTCTTTCTCTCCACTTTCCTTTTAACTAGTAGATAACCCGTGCCACATGGCACGGGCGGTAATGGTCTGTTAGTGAGTGGAAATTGAGTTATATTAGATAGAAGAGTAGGTATTTGTCAGTCACATATAGCCAGTTTCAAGAAAAGCTAACGCTAACTAAACACTGATAGTAAGCAGATGTACACATTCGAGCCATTTTTCTATCTCCTTGTGTTTGCACTTCACATAAGTTGGAATCATCATCATAAAAAAAAAGAATGTGTATGGAAAGAACTGCATGAGAGTAAGCGAAAGGGAATTAGCAAAACATCAGTGTTTCTTTGTATATGAACCTATTTTGCTTATGTTTCAAAATAAGAAAATATCAGGTATTTGTCAATCACATATAGCCAGTTGCAAGAAAAGCTAATGCTAAGTAAACACTGACAGTAAGCATATGTACACGTTCGAGCTGTTTTTTCTGTCTCCTCGTGTCTGCACTTCACATAATTTGGAATCATCATCATAAAAAAAAACTTTGTATTATTGAGGAAGCAATGAGCGTTGCGATGACCGAAAATGGGTCCCGTAGAGTCTGTATAGAGCAGCAGTCAGTTAGAATAAATCGGTTGATGTCATCTGTAGATGTGTAATAAATATCAAGTGAACTAAAATTCAACAAACAACAAAAAGGTAAAATTGAACAAATATGCTTATCCCATACAATAAACTACCCAACCAAGTGAATAGAGTAATAAGCACGCTTTATTGTAGTCTGCGAAGGGATTGCATGTTCAACGATAAATTCATCTAAAAAAGTTGCACCAATAAATAAATGACGTATTTATCCAACACAATAAACTACCCAACCAAGTGAATCAATGTTATGAAATGGAGCTAAAATATGCAAGAGGGACAGATAGACTAACCCAACTGATAATATAGTTAGCAGTAACTATCGCAGATGCATATGCTCTTATTAACCGATTGATTGTAGAATTCACATTGGTGCCATTAGGAGCTGTCAAAGCTGAGAGAGATTTGCAGAACTCCAAAGAACTAACAACATGCTCAATTAGCTGCAAATATATTAAGATTAATCCATATTTCTGATTCAGTACATTAGTAGCAATTAAGAGAGGTGTAAATTCAACAGAACGAAAAAAGTCTATGATGACTGGTGAGTGCCTAGGATTTCCTTAATAATTCTATACTGATATGATATCTGTCCTAGATTGCATAAGTTCTCCAGATATTTCTCATGGATGACTGTTCTATTGTACAGACGGCTCTAAAAAGTAAGTTGTGAATTTTTAAAAAGAAGATCTAACATTATAACTGGACTGACACAAAGTAAAAGCTTATTTGCTCTCACAGCAAGCAACGTCTAAAATAAAAGGCATTCATAGGAGAGGGAAAACACGATATACATTTGCTTCCTTATAATCTATGTTTCTGAATTCTGACAGTGTTTGTTCCTTAATTAGAGGAGAAAATGAGGACACGTGGGAAGCTTTATGCAATGCAAGTTCAGAACAATTAAAGCATTCTACGATATCACCCAAAACGAAGAAGGCTTCCCTTCAGAAACCGACTAAAACATCTCTAAAGATAGTGCATGTCATGATAAATAAGTTATGGAGTGACTCTGTTTATGATTAAACATGCTGGAAGGACGGGATGGGTTTAGATGGGATGGAAAATGCGCATACCTCAAGAGGAATTAGAACATTAAATTGCTTGTTCTCTTTTACAAATTCCTCTGCATACAAACAATAAGTCACATATGGTTTGCTCTGGTTATGGTCATATGAAATAGCAGGGATCATTCACCTCTATGCCCCAGATCTCTAAAAGTTGAGTAACTTTCATTCTTGGTCATGCACACTCATGTGCCTCTAATGTACCTGTAATAGAGAACTGAGAGAGATTTTAGCAACAATGAATTAAAAAATGTACCTCTAATAGAGAGCTGAGATTGTACAGACCTTTGTCAAATGTTGGGATTGGATAAGATCGATACAAAAAAAAAAGCAAATGCATACTACTATTGATTTTCTAATACCTTCTGAGGCTTGTCAAATATAATAGGCTTCCATCCACAGATACCTAAAAGATTGCTAAATCTGGGTTTACAAATGGAACTGGTTTATTATAGGTGGTAGGCAATATTCAATTGATTAAAAAAAATAAAAATGGAAAAAAGAATTTGAGTGGGACATATTCCTAGCATAGACTTGTTTTGAAAAGGCTAATATGGCTGTGATAGGCAGCACATCACCATAAGAAATGGATTGTTGGCTGATAATGCAATGTTTTGTGCGGCAACATGAAAAGCAAACTAATATTAATAAACCTATTGTAGACTATACATACTGCTTATAAACAAAAAGAAATTGCAAAACCATAGCTCAGTTCAACTATTGCTTGGGATTGAGTAACTTCTATTAGTAACTAAAAAAGCATGCTAGATGTTACTAACCACAATCTCACATTAACAAATTAGTCAATTTCTGCACCAGGTACATTTATGTTGCTATAATCCGTATATAGACTATACATATTGTCTATAAACAAAAAGAAATCTACAGAAAAAAGAGGCATGCATAGTTATGTGTCTATATACATGAATGGGGCATCCACGATGGAGCTCTTGCGCGGTTGCACGATACTATATGGCACGGGCGGTAATGGACTGGTAGTGAGTGGAAATTGAGTTATATTAGATAGATCATATAATCTGTAGTGTAGCTACATAGTTAACCGTAGCATCTGTTGAACTAACAAAATAGCTATCATCTGCAGTATCGACATGAAGAGGAAGGGAGTGACGAAAGGGTTTGTATATATAAACTGGGCTATAAATGTTTACAAAATAGTTCCATCAATAGTCAATCAATGGCATCAAACAAATGTATTAGTTTTACATCTCGTAATTGCTATAAGGTAGGAAGGATTATCAAGTTTAAGCTACGATCAGAATTAGAGAAACCACAAGAAAATTTATGAAAAAAAATTGCAATTAAAAGGTTTCATTCTCCCCATATTAAAAAGTTAAATTTTTAGTAAAAAAAAACCATTCAACCATCTTGAAACTGGAATTGCTATGTTCCCTGGTCTGCAGCCGCGTGTAGGGTCAGATGATCTCCCCATTCCTCAGATTTGCAGGGAGATACATAAGAAGCTATGGATAACTAAAAAACTAACCGAATTTCTCTCTAAATTGTGAACATGATAAGCAGCTAAAATCTTTGTTCAATTGGAACCTTTTTATTTTCTTCAAGTACACCTTATATTCCATTGGTACATAGCCCTCATAACGTTTTCTGAATTCGTTTCGCCAAAAAACAGGATAGTGTTTCAGCATAGTTGCATATCCATGAAACTATATGAGTAGTAATAATGTATTTAATGCTGGAAGAAGTCCATGGCTAAGGCATGAAAACTACCTGTTTCATAAATCGAACATATCTATCCACATGCAACATATGATGTGCTGTTTACATATTCATGCAGATCGGCACGAACAATCGGATTCTTAGTTAGCAAAAGCGCTAAAATTTTCAACAAAAGCATAACCTTGAATCCTTCACATAATCACAGCGACGAAAGCAGTAGTCATCAACCTTATCAACCTCTCCGGTGGTGGTAATGGGTTTGCTGCCACAGCAAAGAGACAGCCATCAGCCAGAATCACAAAAAAAAAATCTAAAAATGTATACGAAATCTGTTAATAGCCCAAGACGAATATATGCACGCAGATCTGCAAGAACAATCGGATTATTAGTTAGCAACAACGCTAAAATTCTCAAGAAAAACATAACCTTGAACCCTTCACAGAATGACAGCGACGAATAGGGAAAAAAACGCAACCTGGCGGGTGACCAAGAGGGTGGCGAGGGAGGAAGAGGGAGGGAGGCGGAGAAGGGAGAAGGAAGGGAAGGGGAGCCGTATCGGGAGACGCGGTTGCGCAGCGCTGGAGGGAGGACTGGCAGTGGAGGCAGTGACGGGAGGCGACTAGGAAAAGGAAGACAGAGGGAGGTTGACGGGGCGACGGGGGAGGAAGGGGACGATGCAAGGGGGGAGAGGAACAAAGAGGGAAGGAGGGATCTGCAATGCCGAGAAGTAGCCGGAGGGAGGGAAGAAGCGGCGGTGGAAGCAGCTAGGGAGGAGCGGCACACGGGACGGAGCAGAGAGGAAGAGGGAGGGCAGGAGGCGGCTGCAAAGACGGACGGACGGGGAGGAAGAGAAAGTGACCAGCAGTCTTTGGTAGAGGAGGGAGAGGGAGAGTACCGGAGGCGGATGAGAGGCATCGAGGGGAGGGCCAGGAAGCGGCGCTGCGGCGCGGGACGAAGCGTCGCATGATGGGCGTGGGACGGAGCGGGAGAGGAAGAGGGAGGACCAGAGGCGGGCAAGGGCGGGGACTGAGCAGAGAGGTGAAAGCTGCAGCCATGGGACGAACAGTGGAGGAAGAGAAGTGAGCAGTCTTGTGACAGAGGAGGGAGAGGGAGAGTATCGGAGGCGGAGGGGAGGCGCTGAGGGGAGGGCCAGGAGGGCAGCGCTGTGGCGCAATTTTGGGAAAGGGGGACGCGAGAAGAAGCCAGCGCAGGCGCTCACGAATCGTCCGTTCGGACCAAGCGCAGCAACTCTCTCATCCTGGCCGGTCGATGCGCATCCGACGGTCGCTATCAATCAAGGCGACGTGTCCAGGTCCGGAGGAGGCCCTTTCTACTGGGAATTAACTTTAGTAATGATGTCCTTGTTTTAATATAGTTTGTGGCTTTGTTCTGTGTGTAGGATGGTGACAGATATCCCTAAAACGACTGCAGCACGCTTTGGTACGATCTCACACGTTGTCGATCGAAAGAATTAGGGCTTATTTGGTTAGTGTCCTCGCATCTGTGCTCGAAAAAAATTGGTGTCTAGATGTAGTCTAGAAAGTAGATAATTTTTATCTGATCGGACAAACCTGAGGATGTGGTGTTTGGTTGAAGATCTGAGCCTGAAATTAACATAAAATTAAAAAAAACATTTTGACAATGGGAAAGCTTCTTCGTTTCTTCGTTAATCTCTTTTCTAATTGTCCCCGCTAGAGATTCAACGCATCATTTCTTCAATAAACAGGATCAGAGGAGCTTTGCTTCGGCTGCTTGAGCCCGGCGCCGTTTTTCATTGCCTGAGCCTGATAGAGCTGCCTGTGCTAGGGAGATTCTCAGGCTTCAAACCAAACACACAACTAGCAGCTTCCCAGCATACTCTCAGCCAGACGGATGTCCCTCAGATATGCAACCAAACAGGGCCTTAGTTCCTGTTTTCGGTTTCCACAGATCTGCTGACTGCCTCACAATCAACACAAACCGACCTATCACTTGTTAGTTGTTACAATGAATTGTGGAGCCAAACATGAATGCTATATAATTTAGCTAATCATAGAAATTCAGTCAGCTCTTTCCTGAAGAAGCACTCGATGCCTACAAGACATGGAGTCCATTAATACATAATTTTTTTTAAAAAAAAAACAGTTAAATCAACTCTCAGGGAGGAGGCTAGTAATGGATTCAAATTTAATCCACATTTAGTGGATCTAGAGCATGTAAATGCAATTTTAACATTCTGATCTCTTAAGTAATGTTAAACAATTGAAGAACCACGCCTTCATATTCTAAGTAAATATGTTTAACCGACCCACCAATTTTCGCACTTATCTGTAGGTCAACAGTCATGAACTACAAATAAATGATGTAACGAGAGCCATGAAACTATGACATAAACAATATGACCAAACGAGAACCTACCTTTTTTCCGTTAATGCCAATACCCAACCTTTTGCTTCTGAAGATGCTCAGCTCAAGAAATTTAGCATGGTGTGTTGCCATGGTGGCATAGTGCGCTATTTTTTTTTTTTTGAAATTCTATGCTGAAAGGCCACATGCTAAATGCGATGAATGCTCTATATTAATCCGATTCTTCAAGAGCCTGGTGATATTACTGTTGATTAAATGAGTTGATAAATAGCACATACTAACAATGGGGTAGTGGAGCAGCCGCAGCAATAGATCTGTAGCACATACCGGTGTTTGGGTAGCTCAAGCTTAGCCATAAAAGCATAGTTAATGCAAATCACATGAGTTTTTTTTTGTGGGTGTGTGGGGTGGGGTGGGGTGAGGACAGAGATTATCTGCGTTGGTTCTCTTAATACAGAGATGTTACAGTGTACGAGAATTAGGATCGATCTCCACCTTCCGATGGAAAAGCGAATGATGGTGATATGATAATCCTCAATTAATTAAATTGTTTATCTATAATTATTATTGTAGATAGCAATATCTCCATGTTATTCGTAAGGATACCTCTTATCATTAATAAAGGAGAAATTTAGTCAAGTGGTTGTAAACCATATTACGACCACCCTACGTAGTTGTACGTGCTTCTACGACTACCTAGTAGTCGTAAGAATTCCTACGACCGCCTTATATAATATCTCGTTTAAACATAAAACAAATAAGTAATTAGTACTGAAATTAAATAGAATTAGAGAAGGAATTGGAGGTTTTAGAGGGACATTTTTGCTTTTATTGGAGAACCTAGGCCGTGGACTTTCGGCCCACGGTGTTTGGCCCAAGTGGGAAGCTGGTTTAAGAGGGGGGCACCAAACCCTAGATGTTTACTGTAGCACCACCACTGTAGCATGCCCCTGCTTCCTTGTTCGGCCATAGAAAGAAGGGGAGGGAAGGAGGAAGAGGGGAGAAGGAAGAAGAGGAGGAGGATCTTGCAGAAAATTTGTGCTTTGGCTTCGTGTCTCCGAGGGTAACGATCTGAACCCATTAGATTTATCCTAGATTAATCTCTAATCTGTTTTTAGAACGTTTGGTCAAGGGGAAGATTAAATTTCTGTTCTGTCCAGATTCGTCAGATTTAGGGCAGTACATTGCGGGGCTGATTAGGGGTATTTAGACTTGGAATTAGAATTCAGTGTAATTAAAGAAAAGTTAGGTTATCACGTTAGCTTTCTAGGAAGGTCTGGATCGTCAAAATCCGAGTAGCGAACAAAACAATATGGCCTCCGGAAGGTTGCTTTCCAGATTCTGGACATAGTTGGCAAACTTCGTGTAGTTGGGTCGATTTCGTGTAGAAATTGGTAAAATTAAATATTTGTGTTAACTTAAATATTGTAGAAAATCTTGTGTAGTTTCTAAAACTCATATTATTCATATATGTTCAAGTTGTATAATTAAAGATATAAAATTATGAAACGGGTTGTTCTGACAGAATCTGGAACGGTCTTCAGGTAAAGGAACGGAATAGGAAACGGTAAAATCAGATTTTCTTCATAAATAAGAAATTGTAGGTTGTTTTATGAGGATTCCAGAAATTCTTGGATGGCCACATTTAGAGTTCAGATGAGTAAGATATGACCATTTTACTACTGGGATAGCAGGTAGTGTGTCCGGTAGTTTCGGGTTAAAAAGGGTTGGTTTGGCGTAGGCATGCGATGACGGTTAGAGTAAGGTGTTGGTGCTGTAATGTGAAGGTTTTGAGATGTGTTTTGAAATTGTTATCCAGGGAGTGGGGTCTCGTGTGCATTGACGCCGTTTCGCTCTCTAGTGTCACAAGGAAAAGAGGCAAGTGCATGGCAGACAGTGTTCATTGGTTGATCACTGTATGCTTTACCATTTATTACCATTATATTGTTGTGCTTTTACTTATTTAATTGCAATTAATGTTAATGGTCATTATTTATTAATCATGGTTGGATATAATATTGTTGGACAATGGTAATGTTGAGGAAACTATGAATAATTGTGCATTCATAAGCATCATTGCATCTGAATGGTGATCATGTTGATCACAATTCCACGAGAGTGGAGGAGGTCCCCGATCCTTGAGGAGGGCGGGCTTGAGAGCGTGTCATCGACGGGTGAACACTCATGCTATACTGGTATACACAAAAGAAGTGCATGTGGACATGTAGTATAGAGATGCATGGAATGAAAGATAGTTGATGATTGTGTATGTGAATAAAAAAAGAGGATTGAATGATTGAGCATGAGAATAAAGAAAAGTGAACAATTGATCACTACTACAAAACAGGCTATAGTAGACGACCCATCACAGACAGTTTTTATGGAACCGTCTGTGTTGGGTCTGTCGGGATGAGGCATCGGCTCTGCCGGTTTATCATAGACGGTTTTGTTAAGAACCGTCTATGATAGGCATCTAGCACAAACGGTTTATTAATAGAACCGTCTGTGATATACAAACCGTCTGTGATTAGCTGGATTATCACAGACGGTTCTCATTAGAAACCGTCTGTTAATTATCACAGACGGTTTGTAATTAGAACCATCTGTGATTAGCTGAATTATCACAGACAGATCCTAATAAGAACCGTCTGTGATAATTTCACAGACGGTTCTTAATTAGAACCGTATGTGATAATCGGTTATCACAGACGGTTCTAATTAGAAACCGTCTGTGATATCCTGGCATTATATAAATTGCGCCCGACACATCCTCGGTCGCCTTTGCCAAGATGTCATTGCGCTCGCCACTGGAGCAATCTGCCTCTGCGCAACCCTACATTTGTTAGGCCACTTGGCAGGGGGCGGTTTTTGCACCAGACATGCGACACAACTTCAATTGCAGGGGCTTTTCACGCCAATACCATCTGACCGTTGTGGCTGCCACATACTTCAAATGTCAAAAGGGAGTAGGCTCTGGTGGAAGAAGATTCAGGCCCGAAAATTCTTAAGGGGGAAAGTAGAGACTGGACTATCGCATGGTCTTTCCATAGTGAATAATGTGCACAATAGTATCAAATGCTCTGTAACATCTGTATATGCATTGGCAGGTCTTTCTATAGTGAAATAACAGAAATATGTCGCTGCCCCAGGGTAGCTACCTATCTGGATCTTTAAAGTTGAAATTCGGAATTTTTTCGTTGAAAGTTGAGTTGAAATTTGATTGTTTTAGATGAAAGTGAGAAATTTTGAGTTATAAGTATTCTAATTTGAGTTGAAAGTCACCGATTTCAAGTTGATAATTTTCAACTACGGTATTGACGGTTTTCATTTTTTTTTAAGTCAAAAGTTGTTATTTTAGATGGGAGTGAGAATTTTTTAGTTGAAAGTCTTCAAATTTTGAGCTAAAAGTCTTCGAAGTTGATAAAGAGAAGAAAAAACACGAATCTTGTGCAAAATCGACCAATGGATGCTGGTTGGGTTGCTACTCTGGGCAGAAAATCATGTCTCTAGTGAATAATGTGCGCGATAGTATCAAATGCTCTGTAACATCTGTATATGCACACGCACAGCACGATATAGCATCGCAATACTTTTTTTTTGAGGTAGCAATACTTAAATTTCCTGATGGAATGTCCTACAAAATTCTGTGTATTTGACGATCGAGGACGCATAACCTGAAGCAAAACTCCACCACTCGGGCGGGGTGGGGTGGATAGTGGCAGCTCCGACGGGAAAGCTTGGGAGGCTGAGCAACGGGGATTGGCGATGGGAGTGAGAGTTGCGGAGAGGGAAGCGGGGGTGTACGCCGTCTTGCCGGGAGCGCAGGCGACGCGCATTCTATTGATGATTTTTTAAATAATACATTTTTAATAGAATTACAAAATAAATATCCATTTAATAAAATTACAAAAATGGATTTTGAACGTCATTCCACATGGCGAAATGACACTGTCATCATTTGAAATGGCGATAGAAATTTGAGCAAATCGTCGTTCGAAATGACGACGGAGACCTTGCAATTCTCTGTCACCATTCCAAATGGCGACACAACATTTCTTATAAAAGACCCACAAAATTCGGGCAAAATTCACTTTTATTTGGAAAAAAAAGATAAATAGGGGAGGGAAGAGAGAGGAGGGGAGGGGAGGAGCTAGCAAAGCGTTGTCCATCCGGTCGTCCTCCTTGTAGGTATTTTTTTTAACTGAATAGATTATATAGCTTTAGATGTATGGTTACATAGTATTGTATGTTGTAGTATATACTTTTATATGTGTAGTTTAGTTTTAGATAGGTGGTCAATCGTGAAAATCTTGTTTATAGTACAGTACGTCGAATATGTCGGATGCAATCAATTTCAAAATTTACTACGATCAAATGACTATTCTAGATGGTTTCGAAGGGGTTGATTTGTATTATTTCCAATCAGTGAATATTATCCTAACAAGACCAGAGTAGCGTACATAGAGTGTTGTGATGCAGTGGTTGTATTACACCTTAAAGTTAGACCATGCTCTGCACGATCTAAAATTGAGTTGCTTTGTCACCCGATCACCACAGAGCACACATTGGGAGTTATTGCAGCTCAAGGGAACGAGGTCATGGCAGTCGTACCTAAGCATGGCGAGGGATCTCGGGTGGGATTTGGTCCTTCTGGTCTAAGCATATGTCAAAACTTCGCCTACTTCTGCGGCTGGACAAGGGGTTGTTGGTGGTGATGCCGAAGAAGTTGGGGACTCTAGCCATAGCGCGGTGCATGCAACGGCCGAAGGTTGGGGAGTTGCTGATATCACCGATGAAGGCGGCGTCGAAAAAGCTCCTTTGGTCTGGGAAGCTAGTGGGTTTACTGATGAAGGTGAGGAGATCGATGCCCTAGTTGAAAGGATGACGTTCGAAGACTGGGACTATGAGGCATTGTCGAAAGATGAAGGTTCGGATAACAAGGATGGTGGGGAACTACAAGCGGTTCCATCCAAGTGGAAAACATACCGATTCGATAACCTCGTCGTAGACGAATGATCCTGTGTACCGTGGGAGTACCACCAAAACAAGGTTAGACAAGGAGTCATGTACAACTGCAAGGAGACAATCCAAGAAGCTGTTAAATTATAGACCTTGTCGCTACAACGCACATTTATGGTAGTGAACTCTAACCCAAGGTGCTATGATGTGAAGTGCGAGATATCAGGATGCCCTTGGTGAGTGCACGCATTCCCGCCTAAGTGGAACATCTACTGGAAATACACTATAGTAATCCCTCACACATATATCGTCTCTGAATCAATGCAATCCCACAAGAACCTGTCATCAGGTTTCATTGCGAATGTCATGTATGGTCAGATCGTGAATAACCTAGATTTCAAGTCACGATCCATCATTCGGGCAATAGAGTCAAGGTTCTAGTACACAATCAGTTATGCTAAGGTGCGGAGGGTAAAGCAGAAGACATTGGAAACAAGGTTCGGTACGTTCAAGGGCTTCTATCACAGCCTGCCCGAACAACCCCGAGTCATACAGGACAATGATCCTGGTACTCATGTCTCCATTAAAGATTCCACGCATTCGAAATTCGCCGAGAAGATGGTCCTAAAGCGAGCATTCTTCGCTTTCAATGCATTCCAGCATTGATGTCTGATCTTATGCGTGGATGGCACATTCCTAACTAGGAAGTACAAGGGGCATATACTTACTACTATTGCGACAGATGGGAACAACCAGGTTCTTCCCATGGTGTTTGTTTTCGTCAAAAGCGAGAATATCAACAGTTGGTTGTGGTTTCTGAGGAACATAAAGATTTCTGTTGTACAGGGCTGTCCTAACGTATGCCTCATACATGACCGACATGCAAGCATGTTGAGTGCAATAATTCAACTGCAACAAGGGCAACATGAGTCACTTCCATGGGTGGATTAGCAAAGTAAGTGGTGCATAAGGCACATGGGTGCAAGCTTTTACAAGCAGTTTCACAACAAGAATTTGATGGAATTTTCAAATGGCTGTGCAACTAGAACTGGCAGAGGAAGTTCGACGCACTCTGGAAAAGTCTAGATGAACGGACGAGGACGCACAAAAGGGAGGCAGCAAAGAAGCCCACCACAAGCGTTGAAAATCTCCCCCGAGTCATTGCCCAAGTTACCCGTAAATGGTCCCAATTTGACGTGGAAGACCGACAGGCAGGTGAAATGCTTTTTGAACTAGATTGAGCACGAGTCTAAGGTGAAGTGGTCATTGCTACACGATAAGGATGGTGCTCGGTATGGTGTTATGACAACGAATCTAGCTGAGGTGTACAATTGGGTCATGCGCGGCACAAGGTGCCTCTCTTTGGTTGGTATTATAGAGGCAATTCTGCACAACACCACAAAGTACTTTGTTGGCCAAAGCAACATCCCGTCGCTCTTCATGGCAAATGACAGAGTAGTACACCGCGCCATGATCACAAAGTACATGGAGGAGAAGAGCGAGAAGGGTGAGATGCACAGGGCATTTAAGATGGGCACAAGGGAGTTTTGCTTCGAGATACTTTGCAGGGAGAAAGGACGTCGCGGGATGAACTGTGAGAGAATTATCCATGAGTGCACGCTTGGCCACACTCGTTGCAGATGCACTTGCAACAAGTCACTTTTTCTGCATAGGCCATGCTCATATGTGATGGCCGCATGTTCGACGTTAGCGCAGCATCCCATCTAATACATTTTTTAATATTTCACCAAGGAAGAAGTGATGCTAACATGGAGTGCAGAGTTATATGGTTATGACGTGGTTGGCCATTTCACCGGTCATCCTACTTGGGAGGAGTTGATCTGGGCCATCGACGTTAATAGGCTGAAAGAAACGGTTGACCGGCAGTAGAGATGGTGTATCAGGAATGACACAGACAAAGTAGAAGACATATGTCGTATGAAGAAGTGCTCTATTTGCAGGGAGTACGGATATACCTTCAAGTATTGCCATATGAGAAATCAGCATGAAGGAGAGGTTGGCAGTCCGGACGGGGCTATGGGGACCTCATCCGACTGCCCCTCTCAAGGGGGACACCATGGAGGTCAACATGGCGGACGTGGAGGTGGTAGCCATAGGGATGGTTTATCTTTTTTAAATATATTGCGATGAATGTTCTGCTCACTATCATTGTGATTTGTCGAACAACTATTTGATGGTGTATGTCCTAGTTAGTTGTGTTGTCCAATGTGCTGATGTTATGTGGTGCGTCGAATTATTATGTGTAACTTATGTCCTACCACTAATATTGTTTCTTATTACTTTTTATTTTTTTTTCTTACTGTGAACAATGTAACCACCTAATTTTATGTCTTTTGTTTACCGTTACTTTAAAAAAAAATCTAGGTCCTGTCACCATTTGAAATGGCGACAGAAGCTTGTCGCCAATTCAAATGGTGACTTAACTCTCTGCCATCATTTGGAATGGTGACAGAGACATTTCACACTATTCTCGTGGCGACAGGGCCCCTGTCGCCAGTCTAAATGGCGACATGGTCATTTCGTCATTTGGAATGGTGACATAAGCCTATTTTTGTAATTTTATTAAATGAGCATTTATTTATGTAATTCTATTAAAAAGGTCTTATTTAAAAATCCTCTATTGATACTGACTGGTTGGGGATGAATCGGGAACTGTGAGCCGATGTTACTCAAAAGTGAAATGAGCATTGATAACAGCGGCGAGTTTAGTATAGTCGGGGCGAAAACGGATCAGATACCGTTGAATATTGGTCTTCTCACAATCTAACCTACATTTTTTTCTCGGATTGGAGTAGGATATAAATACCCCGCATAAAATACAAGGGGGCAGCTAGTGCTCGGACTAGCCTCCCATCATACGCTCCGGTGCAACATTCATATACAATGTGTGCAATAATTTTAATCCATATGTACAACAAAATGCACAAAAAACAATACGATGCCAAGAAAAAAGATTGGTAAAAAAATCATATTCTCACCGAAAATTGCATGAAACAATTAGTATAAAACCTAGCTGTGCTTTAAACCTAGTTCAAATATCCTAATCAAACAAATTTCGATGTTAAAATATTTGAAAATAATAGTAACAATATCTGAAAATAATTATTGCAACATTTTTCGGAAGGGCTGCAACAAACCAGGGTGGATCATGCAACAACGGAGAAAATGAGCCACAACAAATTTTGATGTTACAACATTACAGCATTTGAAAATAATAGTGATAACATCTGAAAATAATGGTTGCAACATTTTTGGAAAGGCTGCAACAAACCAGGGTGGATCATGCAACAACGGAGAAAATGGGTCACAACAAAATACCTCTTGCCACAACATTTGATGCGCGGATCCATAGCCCGTCTTGTTCACCTCTAGGACCTTAAGATGCTCAAAGCTACACAGCTCAATGATGGCGTCAACCATGCCGGCCTCCTCCTCCGCCACCCCCCCCTGCGCTCTTCTATCCTCATGACCACCAGATCTGGGTAGCTTTGGCCGCGGTGGTGACATATCTGGTGAGCTTCAGCCATGGCTACAATGGATCTAGTGTGCTCCAACCACCCTTAAGGAGGGGGTCGAGCTCTAGCATGGATGATGGCTTCCCTTGAGCTCAATTATTGTCTTTAGTAGCAACGGATGCAAAAAAAAAAAGGAGGGTGGTGCGCAGGTGAGACATGTGTGCGAGGAATAGAGAGAAGAAAGAGATTAGGTGGGGGAGCGACTCAACTAAAAGTGACATGGACCAGGAAAGTAAGCGGCTCGGGGAGTGGGCGAGCCGTCCGATGCGTCGGACGACCAAGCGGTAGCAATCTCCAAAATACAAACACTGGATGTTTAGGATACAGGCACACAGGATGAATACAAATCAAATTTGAATCGGTAATGGATAAACTAACTAATAGTGTAGGAAAAATGTAACTTCACAACGAAAGAGTGAACTATACGACAAACTGGAGAACCGTTTATCATTCTTAACAACGCTTTCTTTGGGCTGTCCTCCCTCTTTTCTTCTTGATGGATGGACGCGCAAATTTTTTTAGTGTTCCAAAAAAAGTACTCCCTCCATTTTTTAGTGTTTGACGTCAAGTAACTATTATTTGCGTGCGGCAGCATCAAACAAAAAAAAAATCGGAGGGAGTACTTAACACCATAAATATAATTGTATGTATAATACCCCATAAGTTCATGTTATAAATGAGTCAATGATCAGAAAATCATACAGGATGTTATATGATATTAATGTTCCTATATTTGTTTTGATGTTTTATCTTTTAGTGATTTATTGGATATCTTTTGGATATTGTACTGCATGTATTATTCCAATATCCCCTTTTTTCGGATACAAGTACAGATATATTGAATAAAAAATGGGATCTTAAAAAAATGACAACAAGAGTGCTTTTTTTTCAAAGTCCATTTTTAGAAATACTGCTAGTTACTACTGGCGTATGTATTTTTTATCACAAAACTTATCGTAGTACATGAGGTAAAAGAAAAATTGAATATTCTCAACCAAAAATCCCAATTCAAAATTTCCTAATTTCCAAAACAATTCAACTGGCTTTTCCATGTTAAGCATCTCAACAAAAATAATGAAACCATCTTTCAAAACACACGGCACGACAACATTGAAAGCATGCTTTGAAATATCCGGTATGACAACATTGAAAACATTAATAACGTAACTTGCTGCTCGGACCTAAGGTCCGAGCGCTAGCGTCCCAACATATTTCTTTCACTTGTTGTAACATATCAAAAAAATTATATGTAACATTATCCTCTTCGTAGGGAGAGAGAGATTAAGGAAGAACAAGAAATATAGAGGGAGAGAGAGATTAGAGAAGAACAGGAAGTATAATCCGAACATAAAAAAAATCTTCCAACATCACCATAAACAAGATGTAACATTTTTTTTCATAATCACAACATTTTTTTCAACGGATCGCAACATCTCAAAGAATAGTATGCAACATTTTTTCCGACGATCGCAATATTTTTTTTCAACGGGTCTCAACATCACCGTGAACAGGATGCAATATTTTTTCCACAGTCGCAACATTTTTTTCAACAGGTCGCGACATTTTTTTTCAACGGATCGCAACATCTCAAAGAACAGTATGCAACATTTTTTTTTCCGACGATCGTAACATTTTTTTCAACGGGTCGCAACATCAGAACTAGAACCAAAAGCAACATTTTTTTGGCTTTGGATTTGCATTAAAAATTCTTTCTCACATTAATCTAAATTTGGGAGCTAGCCTTTGGATTTTGGACTAGAGAAGCTGTTGTAGTATACGAGACTTAATATTTCTTTGGGTGGGGGAGAGGAGTAGGAAGAGAAAGGAGTACGAGGTATTTGTGGGCGGCCTGCTGCGGGACATGGCAGAGGCGCTCGCGGAGGCTGATGAGGTCGAGGAGGTGCGCCTGATGCCGGATCCGATGGAGCCAAGTTTCGAGACACTTTCATGAGAGCCACGATAGCCGTGAAGCCGGCAGTGAGGGAGATTGGAGAGAGATGAGGTTAGAGAAGGAATAGGTGTTGGGAAGAGAAGGAAGACGACTTGTTCAGATCGTGCATCGGATATAAATAAGGCTGGTCCCAATGCTCCACCTTGGCAAGTTTCTTAAGACCGCCACATAGGCAAAAAATCGATGTAAGATCTGTAATTAAGGAAGAGAGAGAAGCAGACTCAGTATCTTATTTAGATACCACTCATACACGAGATCCAGATAGAAATACTAATAAATACTCTATATCAAAGGCCAGGATACAACACTCTGGATACTATCGTTAAGAAGGTGATATCTAAATGCTTTTCATACAATAAGAAACTGTAGTAAGAAATCACCCATTGGGACCAGCCTAAGGGAACGAGTGGTTAGGAGTGAAGGAGAAATTAACGGTCAAACGTTCGTTTTTTTATTTGTCTTATATGTACGAGTAATATCGTTTCCCAAAACTATAAAAGCTACCGGATGAAGAAAAAGAAAAACCAGTCAAACCAAACTACCCCAGGTCGGAACTCTCCCTCGATTCCCTTCCTCCTTAGAAACCGTGTCCCCCCTCCCTGATCAACAGCAGTAGCGGCGGTCAAAAGCTTCTCTGGCGACAACCCCCCCCCCCCTGGTCTGTGTCTTCTTCCTCCCTTCCCCTCGGTGATCTCCGTGCAGGAGCAGCGCCAGGCACCACCGGAGCCCACCCCCATCGACGCGACCGAGCTGAATCGCCAAGGATCCCGGAGGAGTGGAGGACCCCATGAGCCTCGCGGGCTCCGCCCTGGAGGCGGCGCTTCAGGCGGTGGGGCGCGGCCTCGATGCCGCGGGGGACCACCGCCTGCTCTACTGCAAGGGCGCCGGGAGGCTCGTGGCACTCGACGAGGCTCGCGCGCGGGACCTGCCCATCGGCGGCGGCGTCCTCTGCGGCGTGCCCCCCGACGTCGAGGTGGAGGTCTACCGCGGAAGCCCCGAGCGCAGCCGCCCGGTCTCCCCCGGCGCCGCCGCAGACGAGCCCTTCGTCTGCAGCTTCCAGAAGGTGAGGGGGATGCTCCCGATTGGGGCTTCTTTTGTTCGGATCGTGTGCGCATATACGGCATGTCGTGTTCCGTTCAACGACGCGTTGTGATGCGAGTCGTAGTGTGTCTCTTAAGCTTCGTGGCGGTTTCGCCTTGCCTGACAGCGCTGTGTTTGTTGGTTAGATGGCTGAACATTTCAATAGGAAGGCAAGCTTGCAGGAAACAGTGCCGCTGGGTTCCTTCAACTCTCTCTTCAGCTTTACTAGTTCTTGGAAGAATGACGCAGAGGCGACGAAGTCCCTCGCGATTGATGGCTACTCTGTGCCGCTATATAGAGTTAAAATAACGAGTGAAGAATTGTTTCTGCACGAGAGCGTTAAGCTTGCAATTCCATATAGTTGGGATCCGTCAGCATTGGCTAGGTCAGTAGGTAATCTTCTTGATTTAAGCTGTTATCAGGGTCCAGTCCTAATTGTTCCCATCCTATATAATTATGTGCATATTACCTGCGCTTATCATATAACCAGTTGCTCTTATATTACTTCTTCCCAGCTTTATCGAGAATTACGGTACCCATATTATTACTTCTGTTATGGTTGGTGGTAAGGATGAAGTATACATAAAGCAGCATTCCTCGTCCCAATTGTCAGAATTGGAGTTCAAAAATTACGTGAGAGAAATTGGGAATGAGAGATTCTCAGATGGGGAAAGCAAGTCAGATGTGCCCCCCATCAATTACAGTGAGAAGGTTAGCAAATTCCTTGCCTTCCCATTTTAAATTATTTAGAGAAATCTTTTCAATCTGTAGTTGCTGATAAGAACATAAGTTTGTCATGACTATCTTAATTGGTTCACCTTGAGGGCTGTACAATTTATGAGTTTACAAGGATGTTTTCTGTATCATGGTTATTTATCTGCCTACATCTTTGAGAACCACCTGAATTATCAACGGTGGGAAATAACTATTTTGAAAAATCAAACATGTTCGACAAAAGAAACAATATGTACTGTACATGTGTGCACTGCACCTCTTTAGCTGTCAACAAATCCTAAATCCAGCATGCAAAATGGGGGGAAGAAATCAATCCACATGTAACATAATTAATATTGTATTCCCTCTACAGGATATGACAGTAATCTTCAGAAGGAGGGGAGGTTGTGGTCTTGTTCAGAGTTTTATTGATTGGGTAAAAACTGTTTCCTCAGCACCAGATGTCATAGGCATGACATTTCTCCCTATTGTTTCACTTGTTGGTGATATACCTGGAAAGAAGCACCTTGCTCGTGCAATTGATCTATACTTGACATGTAAGACATGCATCTGGTTCCTTATTGTTACTATACATTTAAAGCACATTTGAAACCTTTAGTGTACACTTTTAATACCCTGACCTGTTGTCGCAGCGTACTATCATTTATATTATGGTAGCAAGGTCCCGTTGCAGTTGTGCTTCTGTTTATACTAAAATGCTTTAGTAAGGCTGATGTTTTCATGATCAAGATAGTTATGCCCTAAAGTCGCAATGTTGAGCATAATTAAATTAATACAGTTGTGACTTGTAAGGCTTCCCAAAGAGAGTGCTGTGGAGAAACATTTTATGTTTCTTCTATCAGCGATTGATAGTTATCCTTGCCCTTTTCCTGCTGCGAATAAAAAAAAATATTATATTACATGGTATCTTTTCAATTATGCTGTTTTGCTAATTCTTGTTCTCCAGACAAACCTCCAATTGAAGACTTGCAGTACTTCTTAGATTTCCAAGTTCCACTGGTTTGGGCTCCAGTAGATCCGGGTATTGCTCGTCAACATAGAAAGGAGCCTGTGTGCCCATCGCTTCAGTTTAGCTTGATGGGCCCAAAGCTCTTTGTTAGCACAGAACAGGTAAAGGCTACCCCTCGTATTTAAATACATGTGTATGATAATTCCTTTTTTTTTCTTCTAATTTTATGATATAGGTTAACTTAATAGCTCTCACCAGATTCTATCTTGTAGTTGACTTGAGTGTGAAAGTAAAAAACAGAAACAGAACAACATTTTGGTAATACACTTAATAACAATTTGCTTGAGACGTGAAGTTTAGGGTTCTGCCACATACAGAAGAACAATTTATATTTTTTAAATTTTGTTGCGATTTGCTGTGAAATAACTTAATTCAATTTTTCACGCCGTATTGCCTCAAGATGGTACAGAGGAATCATGGGAACACTGCGTTGCTTGCTTGGGGGTTCAATGGCAATTTGAAATAAAAAGCTTTTAAGACGAGAAATTCCACAAAGCAATGCAACACATGCTAACTTCCAATGAAATATATGCAGATATCTGTTGGCCGTAGACCAGTCACTGGCCTCAGGCTGTGCTTGGAAGGAACCAAACAGAACCGTCTGGCTATTCATTTGCAGCACCTTGGCTCACTACCAAAAATATTCCTACCTCACTGGGACTCCCATATCACAATTGGACCACCAAAATGGCAAGGCCCTGAAGAGCAGGATAGCCGCTGGTTCGAACCAATCAAGTGGAAGAATTTTGCTCATGTCAGCACTGCACCCATAGAGTACACTGAAACAAACATCACGGACCTTTCTGGTGTTTATATTGTCACGGGAGCACAATTGGGAGTGTGGGATTTTGGCGCGAAGAGTGTACTCCACCTCAAACTCTTGTTCTCCAGAGTTCCTGGGTGCACAATTAGGAGACCAGTGTGGGACCACAGTCCAAGTTCTTCGATGCATAAGACAGATGAAGCTTCATCATCCTCAAGTGATAATGCTAAACTTGCGAAGGTTGTTGACATGACTGAGACGTTGAAGGGTCCACAAGATGCACCTGGCCACTGGCTGGTCACAGGAGCAAAGTTGGGTGTTGAGAAGGGCAGGATTGTTGTGCGTGCAAAATACTCCTTATTAAATTATTGACCAAAATGTTTAAAGCATTCATTCATTCTGCTATGAAGCACCCTGTTTAAAGATAGCATTTGTTTTGTTTGTTCTTTATGTATGGTATTCCATGTAACATGATGTGGATTCATGCTTCTTCTTGTCGATGCTGTGAGCAAAGTAGCATCAAGATGTTTATGTCTAGTTCAAAAATATTTGATCTGGCCTCAATCATCTCTTTCGCAGCCATCTCTTTGCGACAGTGGAAGATGATGTATACTAGTCATGTGTCCGTGTGTTGTAACGAAAACTTATACTTTACCGAAATTTTAGTATACAATGCATACTATGCCCTCAAATATGCAATCATCAAATTTTCAAAGTACCGGGGGAGAGAGTTTTAGAACAGAGTCGACGATAACATACTGAGGGGCTGTTTGGTTCGTAGCCTAAATAAACTTAGCCAAAAATTTGGTATAATCAAAACCTGAGCAAAGCCAAATATTGACAGAAAGAATTTTGTTTGGATTGTGACTAACCATTATGGTGAACGATTTTCTCACCATTGGATTGCTCACGTGTAACATTGAATTTCATTGGTATTACACAATTTTGATAGCAAACCAAACAATAAATTTTTGTTAGCATAACCAATATTTAGTTTGATTTGCAAGGGTATCAAACCAAACGGCCCCTCAACCAGGGGGGCGTATCTGGTGCACAAAGGGCAAAGCGTGCACATATGGAAAAACCGCATCTCGGTCGTCCGTCCCGCATCCGACGGCGCCAGGAGCCTGCTGCTGAGGTGAGCGCCCATGGCGTTTTGCGTTTTGGCCCCCGATCCCCGCTGAACGAAAATGGCGAGGGTTGAGCGGCGGCGAAATTTTCTGACCCGCTCCCCGCGAACGAGAAATGGTGTAGGGTTAAATCACGTGCGCCGCCACGCGTCGGCGGTTGTCGTCGCCGTGCCGAAGTCGAGCTCCCGCCTCGTGTCGCCCCTTCTGAGTCTGGCGGCGCCGCTCGCTCGTCCCCGCCTCGCCAGATCGCGGCCGCTCCGCGTCGTCCCGCCCCGTCGTCGCCGCCGCTCCAGCTCTCAAGGTGAACATCTTGTAACATTCAGCTTTAAGATCGTCAAAGCGGTTATTTACAGAAGATAGCCCAGTACCTCTAGGCAGCAAAGACTACTGTTGATGGCTCTAGATGCTAAAATGATTTGCTGAAATCCAAGTATTTCTGTTGAGATCAAAGGGGGTCTGCAGTAATTTACTGTTAAAAATGGGGATCTTTTTTCAACTTAGGGGGGAGTGAAAATTTTGTTAACCTCAGTTGAAGAGTAAGGGTCTTAAAAAACTTGCGAGCCACAATAACAGAAAGGAGCAAAATTCTGCTCAACAATTTCTATACAATTGAGGAACAGATGGGCAGGGGTCATCTTAGAATACTTACTGCTTCCATTAGAGCATTAATTTCTGAGTCCATCAAAGTAGCACCAACTCGCTGCAAGCCAGTTTTTAGCTCCTGTAATGTGATATGACCGCTGTTGTCAGTGTCTAGCATTTTGAACATTTCTTTCAATCCTGCAATTTCTTCTTCAGATAAACTGTCAGCAATAACCTACAAACATATGCCAGTTCAAAATAAAACATTAACATGTAAACAGACAATATAATACCAGCTGGAAAATTTATATCAGTGCTCACCCTGAGGGCCATTTTCTTTAGTTTGTTCATTGCAGAAAACTGTTTTAACCGACTTAGGACAGCAGAATCAAGAGGTCTGTCAGGAGCAACTCCATCAACACAAACCCAAGGGTGACGTAGCAAAAGATGGGTGATTAGAGGAGATTTGTTTTATTGAAGAAATACTTGGAAGTTGCAATTGCTAATCTAGTCCTAACTTTGGAGATTTGTTTTATGATGTGTATGTGTATGTGTGCAATGCTGTAAGAGAGCTAGTATTATGATGTATGTGCTACTAAATTATGATGTGTATGTGCATGTGTGCAATGCTGTAAGAGAGCTAGTATTGTTCTTTTTGGACCTTTCTCAAACTATATGTGTATGTGTGCAATGCTGTAAGGGAGCTAGTATTGTTCTTTTTGGACCTTTCTCAAACTATATGCTTGAATTTAGATGCTAGAAGGGAGCTAGTACTGCTTTTTTGGGACCTTTGTCAAACTATATGTGTATGTGTGAAATTCTGGACAATGCTACATGTTGTTAGATGCTTGAATTGAGATTTTGTGAAATTCTGGACAATGCTACATGTTGTTAGATGCTTGAATTGAGATTTTGTGAAATTCTGGACAATGCTACATGTTGTTAGATGCTTGAATTGAGATTTTGTGAAATTCTGAACAATGCTACATGTTGTTGGATGCTATGTTAAAAGAGCATGTTTCCCTAAAAAACTGGGGTTCCGATCTTTGATGTCATTTTAGACTCAAATTTTTAAGTACTAGCATACACCTTGGTAAATGTAGTGCGCTAGGGTAAATGAATGATACCCAGCTGATCATGCATGCTTTAGAAAGAACACAGCTGATTATGGTATTTTAGGAACAACACAGTTATTACATTTCCTACCTACTGATGCCAAGCTGAGTATGCAATCTTGTGATGCAATCTGGGCACAAATTGGTACCAGAGCAAGCCAATACAAAATGCCAGGTTTCCATGAATAATGATTTCTTGCTTAGGAGTAACCCAAAATTTAGTTTGTGACTACCTTGTGATGCAATCTGGGCACAAATTGATTTCTTGCTTAGGAGTAACCCGAATTCGACATCAGAGCAAGTCAGTGACTACTTGTGATGCAATCTGGGCACATTTGAAGCTGTGACCAGCAGTTTGCATTTCAACAGGTTTGCAATCTGATGCAATCTGGGCACAAGCTGTGATCAGCAGTTTGCAATCTGATGCAATCTGGATATAGTTTGAAGCTGTGACCAGCTGTGACAGCAAGCAAATGTGCCCAGCACAGCAGGATATCACATAACCTGGAGCATGCGATCTGGACAGCAGCACAACCAGCAAAGAAGACAACCAGCTTGGAGGAACAAGCAGCACAAGCAGATGTTGCGATTACGGGCAAAGATGCAATCGGGCAAGAAGCAAATGTGCCCGACTTGGAGGAACAACCAAGACAAAGAAGACAACCAAAGAAGATAATCTGGCGATCTATATCGCACAACCAAGAACCAAAGAAGACAACCAGAAGACCAGATTTCAACATATCCACCAGGTAATGCATCGCAACATCTGCTGATCTATATCGCAACATCTGCAGCCCAATGTGTATGTGTGCAATGCTGCTCATGCCATGTGTATGTGTGCAATGCTGAGAAGTCATGCTCAGACACAATCCAGAAGCCTCAGCTTCAGGCTCCTTCATGAGCTTGCTTTCATGATGGTTGACATTTTACCAAAATCATCAAGGTATGGTCCATCTCAATTGCTGCTTGCTTTGATGGTATGGTTGACATTTTACCAGAATTCATGAAGCATCAGAATCCATTCATCACAATTGACACACCATACATCTGAAATTAATCCATTCATCCAGATTGAGACATTATAATTGAATCCATTCATCACAATTCAGATTACATAACAAAAGACTGGGAACATAACAAAATCTCAGTAGACATTCTTGTCAATACAAATTCCTAACAGTAAGAACAAAATTGCAACTAGAACAATTTTTAACGAACAAAGATCTCCATCGATTGGATTTCCTCATCTGCGTTGTTGATCTGGTCCACGAGGTCTTCATCTGGTCCAGAGTGGTCTTCATGGCATCTAACTGATCCAATACACGGTGCTCCAATGCACGGTGGTCTCCATTGCTCATGTTGACAGGCGAATGCTCCCTTCTCTGCTGTTCCACCAGACGCAACCGACTCAAATGATTGATGTATTGATCTTTCCACATGAATGTGTCGCACGTCCCCGCATACATCTGGACCAACCGAAATGCATAAACCCCCAAATTAGAACATCAAAAGTAATAGCAAAGATCATCTGAAGCAAAGATCAAAAGTAATAGCAAAGAGTTTCTTACCCCCTCATTCCTAGGGCATTTGAAGTATTCTTTTCCTTGATTCTTCGAGCTCCCCGACACGGCCCAGATCATCTGAATGTCGCACTTTGGGCAAGGCACAAGGGGGAGCCCACTGCTAGGCGCTCTCGCCGTCGATGACGACTCGGAGTGCGCCTCCCCGCGATCCTTCGTCTTCTCCATGGTTCGGACCTAACCCTAGATCGATTTGGGGGAGTGGAGGCGCAGGGACCTAGCCCTAGATCGATTTGGGGTAGTGGAGCCGCACGGACCTAAACCTAGATCGATTTGGCGAGGCGCCACGGACCACAAGGGGCAAGGAGGCGCGCCGAGCCTCACGACGGCGAGAGCGCTAGGTGGGTGGTGAAGGGCGCCGCTGGATCGAGGCGGAGTGGGTGGGAAGCCGCCGATTTGGGGCGATTGGGGATCGGGCAATGAAGTGTGGGGATCGGGAGGCTAAACGCAAACGCCATGGCGCTCACCCTCATGGCGTGCGTGCTCCTGGCGCCGTCGGATGCGGGACGGACGGCCGAGATGCGGTTTTTCCATATGTGCACGCTTTGCCCTTTGTGCACCAGATACGCCCCCCTCAACCAGCTCGTCAGAAAATAATAAATATGGCGAATCAATTGTTAGTCCTTGCAGCATTCAGTTATGTTTCCGTTCGTTGCAACAGATAAAACAAATCATACATGAGACTTTGTCGCGGACTAAAATTGTAACCTCAATCGATTATCTAAACATGTGACTCAAGAAGAAGCTAACAAATAGCTCATTTCCAAAAATACATCAGACTGGATCATATCTGATGGGTGTACAAGTTGCCACTGTCCACACCACATCACCACCTTGCTTCTTCCAGCTGCTGATGCTGATTTGGGTTTGCAGATGCAGCATTAAAGAGGAAAAAAGGCAGCAAGAATTAACTGGTAAAAGAAATCAGTTGGTGATTTCCCTGGAGAGGAGATAGTGGACTGGTGGTGGTGGTTATCAAAACCAATTGCAGATACAGGATGGAGGAGGATGAAAAATACCAGAGGCTACAATTCTGCACATGTTCAGTCCAAAACTGCAAATAGTACAAAAAATTCTCCAGCAGAACAAGCATTACATAGCCAATATAGCCATATAATCCAAACTTGGAAGAGGTGTTGACGAACTTGAGCTTGATCTCCTCGAGGGCCAAACGCGAGGTCTGCTTCAGCAGGGACTGGCGGAGGTCACCACCCTCTTCTTGGGACCAACGCAGCAGCCCTTGATCATGATGTAGTCGCCCTTCACCACACCATAGTGGGGGAAGCCACCCATCGGGGTGATGTCCTTCTCGGTCCTGCAAGGGCGGTAGCGTCATATACAGCAGGATCATAAGAACAAGATGGGCAGGTCATGTTGATTGTTGGGTCCTCATTGACAACAGCTTTCAAAGGTTTGTTTAGATAAGCACCTGTCGAACTCAGTGCAGGCAGCATGAGACTCCTGTCCAGACTTGCCGATCTTGTAAACTTTCTTGTTCATCTCAGTGCGGTGGTGATATCCTTTCTGACCAGCACGAGCGACGGTGTAGGACACCCTAGCAGGATGCCAGGCACCAATACAGGCAACCTTGCAGAGACCCCTGTGGGTCTTATGGGGAAGGCGGGTGACACCCCAACGTGTCACAACACCCTCATACCCCTTACCCTTGGTGACACCAATGATGTCAATCATCTCATCCTTCAGCTTCAACCGGGACTTCCTTTTTAAAAAACTTGTAGCCATAGTCCACCTTATCTGCGATAGTGCCACCATTAATCTGGATATCCATGAGGTGAGCCTTCTTCTGCTTCAAGCCCTTCATCTTTCTAATCTGAAATTGAGAAATAGCGTAACAACGGTGAGCAAAAACCTTATAATCTTAAGAATACGGAACTGAGATGAAAGGGCAAGGCAATCTCACCTGAGTGTGGGCAATAACACAAACAACAGAAGCATATTTCTTCATCTTCTCAAGTTGCAACTGGATTTCTTTCTTGCCTGCATCGCTGTCATACATGAGGGCATACTTTGTGAAAGCCTTCTTCTTGCTCTTACACCAATTTTTGTAGAACCTTCTCCTCACTTCTTCGCTAAGGTGCTGAGCCCAGATAGAGTTGAGGGTGCGAAGCCCACGAGGGGTCTTCACGTATGCCACAAGTACAACAATTACAAGAGGAGGGGTCTCAATGATGGTAACAGCCTCACAGGTTTCCTTCTTGTGGAGCTCTGCACAATGTCAAATACATGATGCTATTAGTAAATCTCAAGAAAGTTTCCATAAACTACTGCAGTGACTTGCTAAATAGATGCATACATTAACTTCCCAGAAAAATAAACCAGCCACGAAAGAAAAGGTCATATTAAAGAACAAAATTGTGCAAAAGATCAATCTGCTTGCAAAAGCGATAGGGACCAGACATGACAATTGTGGAATGATGGTTATATCATCGATAGAAACAGCAACAGCAATTGTTTTCTCAAGATACATATAAATTGTCCTAGCAATACAAAAACTGTGATCGGTGCAATGGAAAGGGTCAACGTACTGGAGCCAGGCTTCTCGACCTCACGCACGATGTGCGTCATTCCAGCCTTGTAGCCAAGGAAGGCAGTGAGGTGGCAGGCCTTCTTTGGGTCATCCTTTGGGAAGGACTTCACTGCAAAAACAAAAGGTGAGTGGTGTCAGATTACATGTAACACTGAATCAGTATGTCTTATCACTAAGTTTCACAAAAGCAACCAAGCAAAAAAATAAACTGCTGAACAACAATAATTTCCATTGGATAATACCTAGGTCCTAGAATTCGAAAACAAATGCATTCTTCAGATTTTTATAATATATAAATGAAACAAAAAAAAGCTAGAACCACTACTAAAAGTTAGCTATACAATTCCCGCATTTTTTGTTGTCTGAACCACTACTAAAAGTTAGCTAGTATGAATAATCAATAATGAGCTAATTGCCCCATTGGTGCATAACATGAAACAGCCATTCCGGTCGCAAGCCTGCGACGCATCCCCTCTAGGTGTGGCGACACAATTGGCGCTCAAGATCACATCACCGACGAGAGGAGGAGCCCGGCGACGGCAACCATCGAGCATATGAATCAAGGCAGGACCTGGTGCAGTAGTTGAAAACGATGTCGTATCCACTCTGAATCAGAATTAGTGCAACCCTTTGACATTTGGGTTTCTAGAATATTCTGCATAGCATAGTGACACTTAAAATTTCAAAAGCATGAGCTGTTAGCATAACTGTAGGTGAAGAAATAAGTTCAAATGAATGGTAACTGAGTTTGCAAACTTTACATGCAGCTAAGGGCAAGTGCTACAAGCCTACAAGCAAAGCTATACATTTCAATTGTCATCAATTTACAGAACATTTTGTTGGGAAAGATAAATTGACATCCGAATAAACCACTGCTACAGATCCAAATCGATACCATTAAAGTCGACATCCAAATAAACCAAATCGATACCATTAAAGTCGACATCCAAATCAACCAAATCGATAGAGACAGGGGAATTGGGGGCGTCAGCCTTACCCTAGATGGGGGAAGGGAGGACAACGGACAGGCGGTTGCAGCGGTGTCAGGAAGGGGAGACCGCAGTGTCGACCGGGAGGGGTGGATGTCGACGGGGTAAACGAAGAAGAGGATGGAGTCGGAAGAGAGGGGCTCTAGAACTGTTGAACCAACTCAATTAGAATCAGCAAGTTAACTTGAACATTGGCCTATATGCATTCTACTTCCAATTTAGCAGTTAACCTACATTTGTGATGCTCCTTCGTCACGGACAACTCCAACCCGGAGACCGCACAGAACACTGCAAAAGGAGCAATATAGTGCATCACTCACATCGCAAAGCATAGAATGCCATATTAACTAAACATCTCAAAACCAAGAAGGGAGAGGTCAAACCGGAGACCGCAGGGGTGAGCGCGCCGTCGCCGATGACCATACACGTGCCGAGCAGAGCAAACAACAGTAACAGCCTCTGCAGCACTCTGTACCTCTCCAGCACTGCCCTAGCCCTCGACACGGCCCGCTCGCCACGACGCCCGGCGGCCTTCTCTTCCGCCATGAGCTCCTTGCTGGTGCCGCCGCCGCCGGGAAGGAGGCCTGCGCGGACGTGGCGGCAGATGGGGGAGTAGAGCTTGAAAGTGCCGCCCTCGCCGCCGTCGTCCGCGCGGAGCACGATGAGCACGTACTTGACGAGGGAGATGAGGGTCAGCGTCCAGAACACGAAGGAGAGCACGCCGTAGATCTCCTCGTTGCCCGCCGAGTGCTGGATGTCGTTGCCGGTGAAGACGCTCTTGTACACGTACAGCGGCGACGTGGCCACGTCGCCGTACACCACCCCGAGGCTCTGGTACGCGAGCAGCAGCGCCGCGCGCCATGACTCCCCCCGCTTCTGCCCAAGAAGCGACTCGTCAGGAAACCAAGAAACAAAAAAGCTCGAATCTTTCGCGCCGAATCCAAGAACCCAAGCGACGAACTCACCTTCCCGGGCGCCCCCGCGCCGTGCCCACCCCTCCAGATCCATGTGCGCTCGCTCCCCCCGCACCCGCGCCTCAATGCGCCGCACTCGCGACAGCCATGGGACCAAAACTCGCCGCACCGCGCCAAATTGCTGAAAGGAAACAAGGATTCGGTGACGGAATCGTATCGCAGACTCGCAGTGCACCCAAGATTTGTCGCCTTGGCCGCTTGCGAGAGGACAACCAAGAGAAGGCAAGGGAGGCGGCGGAGAAAAGTGGTGGTCGGAATGGGTAGTGTCAGTGGCGACATCATGGGTGGCGTCGTCGGGAGAGGTGGGTGTGCAGTTTGGGTGAAATATTATTTTTAAGTTAAGGAATTTTATCAGACTTTTGCAGGGCATGATTAAAGTTTGGGCACGGATTGTCTTTTCGACAAGTATATGGATGTTGCAGATGTTTGGAAAAGTTCTAAAGTCCTTCTTCCAAGTTTGGTCTGCCACTTAAAGCTTTTGCTTGATTACTCGACTGGATAAGTGATGAGAACAATTATGTTCTGCTGTGTGGATCAAAAAAACACATCACATCTTTTGTAATATGCAAAATGACTGCTTTCCTGAAATTCATGTCTCCTTTTGTGCTAGTGTCAGCAAACTTGTACGTAATAATCACATACCTGTTACAATTTACATTGCTGTATTTCCTATCTTTTTGAAAGTAGCTGTTTTACGCCTGTCTGATACGCTGAATGTGTCCAGGGAGAAGAGATCACTGGCATGGTTATAATGAGTCACCGTAAATGTAAAAAATGAGGACACGTGCCCTTCTCGCTGCCGCCGCTGCTTGATTGCACAAATCTTTTGGCGCCTCATCTGGTCGACATCAGGCATGCTTCCAAATGGAACAAAAGAGCCGTTGACATGACTTGTTTTCTTTATCTTTTCCTGCCCATTTACAAAATCATCTGACCTTCTGAACCGTTAAAAGGAAACTAGAGTGAGGTGGGGTGACCCAAAGAAAATTTCTTAGTGTGAAGTGGAGTGACTCAGAAAATTTCTTCCTTCTAGCAACATATTAGTAATTTGTCCACAGCAATTTAAGAATTAAGAATATGCAGTGTTCAAGTTGGGGGAATTCTCAATTGAATCCAGTTCCTGATTCCTTCTGAGTTCTGAGTTGGCGTTTCCGCAGGGACATCCTTGGCGTCTCCGGGGAATATGGATTAGTTTAGTGGCGATGTCAAAGAAGATCCAAATATACCAGCGCCGGCGCTTTGTGGGAACCGGGGAGCAATGCTCAAATGAAATGTCAGGTACTGTATGTAAACAAGCTGTGCTTTGGTTTGACCAGCTTCAGCAATACATGACACACATGGCGTCATTTTCAACTTTGTAAAGTACCGTTCATACTTCATACTGAAGTTGATATGTGATGTGATATCGAAGAAAGGAATCAAATCCTGTTTTGAAGACAGCAACGAAATATCCTATCCCTGAAAAACAAAGTTATGGACGTTAATGTGTACATGACAAAATGACCGGACAAAGTTACAAAAACCAACGGTAATAGCCTATGGAAGGGTGGACAAATCAAACCGACTAATTCTTAAATGTACAGAGTTTGCTACACTCTGATCCATTATCTGACAACTGTAAGTTGTACATATCGTCCAAGTTGTATTAAAGAATTAGAATAGCTCCACATCTAATGGCCGTCGCTATTAATAGTTTAACAAGAACAGACTAAATGAAGAGATCATATAACAATCTTAGGAAGATTCGTTCATAATATAAGATGCTTTATATGGCTTAGAAACAGCACCTTTTGTCTGTCCACCTAAGAGAGTTCTTGGCCAAAATGGTAGCTCGTATTCTTGCTTACATTTCCAACTTCTCATTTTGCTAATATGCCAATGTTTTCACTGCTGTGTGATTTTTCTTGAAATCTTAATAGGAAAACGAGGAGATGAGCAAAGTAACTGAAGCCAACGGCAAAATAGACTCCATGGTATCTTTCTTTGTTCATCCTATGCTCTTGTTTTTAAATAGCTAATGCTTATCATTTCATATCATACAAACATGCATATGATGACATTCTATTTAATCTGTAATGGGAAATTTTCATTGATTATCTAATATGTGTCTGACAAAAAAAACGGGAGTAAGGTATAGATTACTATGTATTATAGCACTGAACAACAATAGTAGATAGACACTCATTCATGAAGACGCTCACTTGTCTGAATTTGCTTGTTTCTTTCTCATGTAAACGCCTCTCACTTCTTGTGCGATTCTTAAAATTTAATAGGAATACAAGAAGCACAGCAAAGTATCTGAAGCCAACGGCAAAGTAAACTACGTGGTTCGTCTAATGCTTACTATTCCATATCCATAAGCATGAAAATGACTTTGTTATTCACATAAATGATCCATAGGTGGAGACACATGAAGTCGTTGGAGGGAAGAAGTACGAAGCCATTGAAGGGAAGGTTGATTGGAGGGGAAGACCTGCATTGCGAGGGCGCCACGGCGGTGTTGCCAACTCTTTCTTCATTCTTGGTAACTACAGTCTTGCCCATAAAAGCTAATAATCCCTTAGAAAGCAAAATCACATGATAATTTTTTGTAATTTTATACTAGATTTGCGTTCAGGATCTTACTACTTTAGCAGCGTGCTTCTTAAACTTATTTATTTGAGTCCATATGCTCAGCTTGATTATCTAATTTGTGTTCAGTAATTGTTAGTCAAGCTAGTTCGTAGATTAGATGATAACATGACATGATATGGTAAGGTAAAATGCATACTGAGTTGGCTTAACCAATTGGAGGACTATTTGTTAGCTAAAAACACACAAGTATCTGGCTTTAACTATTTAAGTAACTAAACTGAGAGTTCATACCCTTGAATGAACAATATCAACTGTAGGGACGTGAGTGAGCAAATTGGAAGTACGAGAAACTAAATGAGCAGTTTCAAAAAAATAAAATGATCCAATGTGTAAATTATCTTTTCTGTGGTAGCAGCATATATAATGTCTCATCCATGAGACAGATTTTAATAATGTCTTGTGTTAATCATGGGACATTAGTTACTGGATATTCTGCACTTAACCAAGAACGGAGCAACATGTTGTTTTAGCAATCTAATGAACAACAGTACAAGAAGTGAAGCCTGTTAATCTGAGCTGATTTTGTTTGTTGCAGTGAACTTTGGACTTGAGAACCTTGCCTCTCTGTCTCTAGCCGTGAACCTCATCATGTACTTCTTGGTGGTCATGCACATTGACCTGGCCGATGGCTCCAACCTGCTGACCAACTACATGGGCACGAGCTATATGGTCGCGGTGCTCATCTCCGTCTTTGCGGACACCTTCATTGGCCGGTACAAGACTGTGATCATATCATCCGTGGTCGAGCTCGTGGTAAGAATTTTTCACTTGCAGTCTCGCACTCGTGCTGATCTGCTTTGCTTTTCTTCTCACATTTCCATTTCTGCAGGGATTCCTGCTGCTGACGCTGCAAGCTCACTCGACGAGGCTGAAACCGCCGCCGTGCCTCTTCCCCGTTGATCCGACGTGCCAGAGGGTCAGCGGCGACAACGAGGTGCACCTCTACATCGGGCTGTACCTCATCGCGATCGGCTCGGCGGGCATCAAGGCGGCCCTGCCAGCGCACTGCGCCGACCAGTTCGACGAGAAGCACCCCAAGGAGAAGCTGCAGATGTCCAGCTTCTTCAACTGGCTGCTGCTCAGCCTCTGCACTGGTGGGGCCATCAGCGTCACGGTGTTCGTGTGGATCCAGAGCACCAAGGGCTGGGACAAGGGGTTCGGCGCCGCGACGGGCGTGATGGGGCTCGCCGTCCTCGTCTTCATCGCCGGCCTGCCGCGGTACCGGATCTCCGCCGTGCAGGGCAGCAGCGCGCTTCTTGAAATCTTCCAGGTCAGGAAACGTTCTCGATCTTCTTGGACATTCAGAAGAGGGACAGGCAATGCAGGCTATATATGTAGTAGTACTCAACGTGCGTGGTTTTGTATGTTGCTTTCAGGTGTACGTCGCTGCAATCAGGAACAGGAATCTGCAGCTCCCTGAGAACCCTGACGAGCTGTACGAGATCAGCAGAAGCAAAGCTTCCCCTGACACGGAGTTCGTGCCCCACAGGAACAAGCCATTCAGGTGGTTAATTTACCGTGCAGATTTATCAACATGGAGAGGCAAACCTTTTCTAGCTTCCCCTGGTGATACTGACATTTACTGCATTGCATGACGCATGCGCAGATTTCTGGACAAGGCGGCTATTGTTCAGATACCAACGGGGGAGGCGCCGAGCCCGTGGCGGCAATGCCGGGTGACGCAGGTGGAGCACGCCAAGACGGTGCTCGCCATGGTGCCCATCTTCTGCAGCGCCATCATCATGAGCACCTGCCTGGCCCAGCTCCAGACCTTCTCCATCCAGCAGGGCGCCACCATGGACACGAGGCTCGGCAAGCACCTGAAGATTCCGCCGGCGTCGCTGCCCATCATCCCGCTCCTCATCCTCATCTTCGCCGTGCCCATCTACGAGCGACTCTTCGTGCCCTTCGCCCGCCGCGTCACCGGCCACCCCAACGGCATCCCGCACCTGCAGCGCGTGGGCGTCGGCCTCGTGCTCTCCATCATCTCCATGTCCATCGCGGCCGTCATCGAGGTGCGCCGCAAGAACGTGGCCATCCGGCACGGCATGCTGGACGCGAGCCCCATGCTCGGGCAGCACCTGCCCATCTCCTGCTTCTGGATGGCGCCGCAGTACGCTGTGTTCGGCATCGCCGACATGTTCACGTACATCGGCCTCCTCGAGTTCTTCTACTCGCAGGCGCCGCTGGCGCTCAAGTCCATGTCCTCGTCGTTCCTGTGGTGCTCCATGTCGTTCGGGTACTTCTTGAGTACCATCATCGTCAAGGCGGTGAACGCCGCCACCAAGGGCTCCACGGCGAGCGGCGGCTGGCTGTTCGGCAACAACATCAACCGGAACCACCTCGACCTCTTCTTCTGGCTGCTCGCCGTGCTCAGCTTCCTCAACTTCCTTAACTACCTCTTCTGGTCCAACTGGTACAAGTACAAGCCCCAACAGCAGGCAGTCGACCATGAGCATTTCGTCGTACCAGCAGAGCAGCAGCAAGTGTGACCAACTATCATGTCCGGCTAGTCTCTGAGTCTTAATAAATACTAGAGTAATATCATCTGGCTTGGAGGATGTCGTCCTCATCGTATCAAAAACCTCAAGTGCTTCCTTGCCAAAACCGTGCCGTGCATAACCGGCAATCATAGTATTCCATGAAACTACATCCCTCTCCTCCATCTCCTCAAATGCATTGCGAGCGTCCTCCATGTTCCCACATTTGAAGTACATAGCTAGGAGTGCATTCCCAACAAAGCAACCCACCCCATAGTCCCATACCCAGTCTTAATCAACGTACCATGCAGCTGCATTCCACACTCAAGTGCAGTGCAGCAATGTCAGCACATGTGCTCAACACACAAGCAAATGCTGACCTATTCACCCACTCACCATACCGCCCCATTTCTATGAACAACTGCAGGGTTTCCTCACTGAGACCACCTTGTGAGTATGCAGCCAGCATCGCAGCCCACTAGACTGCATCCTTCTGTGGCATCATGTCGAAAATTGTCCTTGCCTCATCCAACATCCCTGCCTGAGCATACCCTGTCAACACTGTGTTCCATGACGCCACATTCCTGCAAGGCATCACATCAAACAGCTCATTTGCCTCCTCCATCATCCTCCGCTGGACATATGCTGCCACCATTGCATTCCACGACACTGCGTTCCTCTCTGGCATGGCATCAAATACCCTCCTGGCCTCCTCCAGCATCTCATTTTGTGCATACCCAGACACAACTGCTGTCCATGTAAATACGTCCCTCACTGGAGCTGCATCAAACAATCTTCTCGCTTCCATCATATCTCTTGCCCTTGCATAAACCGAGACCAAAGTATTCCAGGAAACAACATCCCTCACTGGCATCCTATCAAACATCGCCCGTGCCTCTCCCATCTGGCCCCACTGCACATACCCAGCCATCAACGCGTTCCAAGAAATGGCATCCCACTCTGTCCTAGAATCGAACAACCCCCTAGCTTCCTGAATCCGTCCGTTCCTTACATACGCGGCAAGCATGCCGTTCCATGAGACAGCGTCCTTCTCCGGGGTAAGATCAAAGTAGTGCCGTGCGAGCCAGACGAGCCCACGGTTGGCATGAGACGAGATCATGACGTTGTAGGACACCAAGTCCTTCACGGGCATTTCGTCGAACAGGCTGCGCGCGTCGGCGAGGGACGATGAGACCGCCAGCGCGTGGAGAGTGTAGGAGAAGGTGTCGGGGCGGGGGATGGATGTCAGGATCTGTGAAGATCAAACAGCAATTTGGTGTGTTTCCGTGGATGATTTGGGAAGAGAAGACGAGCAAAATCTAGAGCTACTTTACTATAAGATAAGAATTAGAATATGCTTCATCAATGCTGCATCTATTACTGAGTTTAGGGTTTATATACCCCTCAAAGTTACAGCTGAAAGCAAATGTCAAATCTGAGTTTTAACAGCAATTACAGAGTAAAGAGATGAATGTCGCTTTGTGACAATACATGACGTCAACAGTGTTCCTTGACAAACATTGGATTCCTCGTCGGCCGTGCGATCCTCCTCAAATGAAATCCTACGGCTTCAGCTGCTTCTGGCTTTCACAAGTGGAGTCGACGAAACGTTACCCTGAGCGCCACATTCTCTTTCTGACGATAAAACACAGAACTTCACCAGCTCATCTTGAGGCAACCTGACATTTCCCCCTTCTGAACTTCACCCTTGTCCTCAAGGGTTGAATTCTGGAAAAGTTTTCTAGATGAATGTTGCATCTTCCTAGGTGGCATCGGTATTGTCTAGGTTCTCCCGTTGAACTAGCCATTGAACCACATGCTCATTACCTCGAGGTATCACCCTTCTTTCCAACGCTGCCATTGGACAATTTTTCACTTTCCCATTTGATCCTACTAAGGGTAATCCAGGGAGAGGAATAGCATTAGACCCAACATGTTTCTTGAGTTGACTGACATGGAATACTGAGTGAATATGAGCATTATCTGGCAATTGCAATTTGTAAGCCAATTTTCCTATTCTTTCCATAAACCGTAATAGTCCTGTCAACGATCGAGTCACCGATCTTACGAAATAAAAAGAGAAAAATGGCAAAGAGTTCTTAGGGGAGAGTAGGACTACTCTTTTTATTGCTATGAATTAGCTATTACAGGGGGTGCCTTTGACAAGGCAGTGGACTAATCCTAATTACACTGAGTGTAATGCTTGCTATCTTGCAGAATCAGACTTGAAACATGAATCTAATGCCGATTGGTGTGCTCCAATCTGATGCCGATTGTCTTCTGCGCTCCATCTTTAAGTAATCGTCGAAGAGGTGGCAGTTGCTCCTTGAAGAGGCACCTGCTGAAAGTGTCGCGACTGGTCGGAGCGAGGCAACGGTTGACAAAGTACCAACCGTTCGGCGGTTGTGCGTCTGTGAGACACAACCGTAGGGTGGTTGCTGTCAGTGTCTTTAGATTATGAAACGTCGTGTGGTATGGACCAAATATGACATATGTTCTATTCATCACACAGTATAGAATACACCCAGAGTTAGATCTGGATGCTAGTTCATTACTTTCTACGAGCAGTTATCTGGTCGGGAACTGGGTACAGGACCTCATCCGACCAGGTTCCCCATGATGTAACCTCTGGAATCCTTACAACCACGAGGATCGTGAGCCTTAGGGGTTACGACCATAAAGACATATGGTCTTTTATTATGCATTAAAGTAATATATAGATATTTTAATCTTCGCCAGTTAGCCCCCAAACTTTAAATGAATTGATCGTGCGAACACTTTCTTCCGACGAAGTCGTATTGGGCAGACTCTCATTTAATCTCGTGATGTACGAGATGGTCTGTTATTCACTTTAAAGTTGAGAAACTGCCTTGGGACTCGAAGAGTTTTTCTGTCCGTTGGACTTTGGTAACTCCCCGATGCGGTTAAAGAATTGCGGCTATAAAACCTCTTTAGCGCAGGGCTTTAGGATTTCACGCCTCTTGTCTTCCCTTTTCATATCCTGAGAGAAAATTTACTTCCGACCTTCCTTTGTCCACAACCTTCTATGACCTCCTTTCTTCCTTCATCAAAAACTCTGCCATGTTGGATCGTATCACCAACTGGTCGGCTTCTGATCTGAGTGAGAAGAAGCTTTAGAGCTTGGAGAAGATCGGGTTGCTTCCTAATAAGAACCTGATTTCTTGGAGATCAGCAACCGGAGAGCATTCTCTGAGCAACGAAGATGGAGAAATTCCTGTTTTCCTCGCATATATCGAACGCGGATTCAAGTTTCCAGTTCACTCCTTTCTCCCCAAAGTTTTGGAGCATTACGGAGTTGAACTGGTGAGTCTTGCCCCCAATGCCATCGCCAACCTCAACATCTTCGTCTACCTCTGCGAAGCGTACTTGGGGATTTCCGCAGATCTGGATCTTTTCAAGTACTACTACAGAATGGTGAAGTCGGGGAAGACGACCGGGACGCCTGGAGAGTGCACTTTGCACCTCCACAATGGAAAGGCCGACAAGTACATTTGTATGTACTCGAAGTCTTCGTGGTCGTCATGGAAGAAGAGCTGGTTCTACATGACAGTCACGCAAAACACAGCCTTTATTATGCTGGTAAGAAGGCGACCGAGAATCCAGAATGGCTATCTTCCGTGGAGAAGGAAGGAAAAATAGGGAGATGGGTTGAAGCCATCCAACTCCTTAGTGTCAGGGATTTAACCTCCTGGCACGTAGTAAGGGATTTTTCCATGCGTCGGATCAGTCCATGCCTCATCCTCCCCCTACAGCACCGGTCAACTACACGGCAATGCCTCCAGACTACCTCCCTGTCGTGCTGCACAGCTACCAGCCAACCCACTTCTCTACGTCTGCTGCACCTCCACCATCACGGGACTCCTCCGACCTCATAAACGCCTTCAACACCATGACACTGCAGGCCCCATCTAGTGAATGGTACATGGACACCAGTGCTATCACACACATGTCCTCCGGTTCCGGTAACCTCACCCATATTTCTCCTTTACCTCCTCGTCCTCCCACACTATGGTCGGCGATGGTACTTCCCTTCCCGTCACTAGTGCAAACCATTGCATCTTTCCCACACACACTCGTTCGCTACACCTGCAACACATCCTTGTTACACCTCGTTTAATAAAAAAAAATATTGTTTTCGTTCGTCGCTTTACCACTGACAATCATTGTGCTGTCAAATTTGACCCGCATGGTTTTTCTATGAAGGATCTTCAAACCAAGCGCGAAATTATCAGGTGAAATAATTCGGGCGAGCTCTACCCTCTCCGTCCTACTGCACCTCAAGCCCTTGTCACCTCCACCAACAACATCACCCTATGGCATCGATGTCTTGGTCATCCCAGTCGAACGACCCTTCATTATCTCGCCAGCACCTCCGCCATTTCATGTCTTTAAAAAATAAGTGACAACAACTTGTGCCATGCTTGTCAATTAGGTCGTGATACTCAATTTCCTTTTTCCAATTCTATGAGTCGCACAACTCGACCTTTTGAATTAATTCATTGTGATCTTTGGACATCTCCCGTGTTGAGTGTTCCCGGTTACAAATATTTTCTTGTGATATTGGATGATTTCACGCATTACTTGTGGACTTTTCTACTTCGTTTCAAATCCAAAACATTTTTGATTTTATCCAAATTTCACTCCTCCATTGTTTACTCAATTCTCCACCGCTCTCCGCACAATCCAATGCGATAACAGTGGCGAGTATGACAACAATGCTCTTCGCCAGTTCACTGCCTTCCATGGCATCTCCCTTCGTTTTTCATGTCCTCATACTTCCCAACAGAACAACAAGTCTGAACACATCATCCGCATAGTGAACGACATCATTCACTCGCTCCTTTTTCAAGCCTGCTTGCCACCGTCTTTCTAGGTTGAATCCCTCCATACGGCCACCTACCTCCTAAACCGTCTACCCACCAAAACTCTCCAGTTTTCAACTCCGTTTCAAGCTCTCTTTTTTCAGATTTTGCAATCTTACTCTCATCTTCGTATTTTTGGTTGCCTTTGCTACCCAAACACTGCTGCCTATATGCCGCACAAATTGGCTACACGGTCAGTTTCCTGTGTCTTTCTTGGATACCCTCCAAATCACAAGGGCTATTGTTGTATGGACCTCCGTACATGTCAGGTCATCACCTCTCGTCATGTGGTCTTCGACGAATTCGTTTTTCCTTTCGCTGTTTCTTCCCCGACCTCATCACCTGACTGTGATTTTCTTCATGTCCTTGCTCATCCTACGTCATCTCCGACGTATTCATCTCCTCCTGATGACCTCCTCCCCTTTTCTGTTGCTGCAAACCCTATCGCGGCAGCCCCTTCCTCCCTTGCCGCACCCTTGGCAGCTTATCTCCCCACTGCTGCCCTAGCCCCTGCCACGACCGACTTTTTCCCTGCCACGACAGCTCCTGCCGCACCTCTTCCCGCTGCTGTTTTGGCTCCTACCGCCGCCGTTTTCCCCTACCGTGGTCACTCCTTTTTCTATCGCGACAGCTCCTGATCTTGCCGTGACAGCTCCTGCGGCCAACTCCCAACCGGTTGATTCTTCCACTCGTACGGCACACATCTCCATTCTAGCATTCGCATTCCGCCATGTGAAAAGCTCAACCTTCATGTTTCCATGTCTACTGATATTTCTAGCCTCCCGAAATACATCCATGGTGCTCTCAATGACCCACATTGGCACTGCACCATGGTGGATGAATTGCAGGCTCTTCTCTCCAACCATACGTGGGATCTGGTGCCTCCACCTCCTAATACCAACATTATTTTCAACAAATAGATTTTTCGGCATAAGTTCCAATCGGATGGTACACTTGCTCGCTACAAGGCTCTCTAGGTTTTACGTGTTTTCCCCAACAACCTGGAGTTGATTTCGATGAGACCTTTAGTCCTGTTGATAAACCCGCTACCATCCAGACTGTTATTTCCGTTGCTATCTCCTCTGATTGGCCCATCCACCAACTTGATGTAAAAAATGCCTTCCAACCATTCTAAGGTGGTGTATTGTCGTCAACCTTCAGGCTTTATTGACCCCTCGCGTCCACCTCATGTGTGTCGTTTGAATCGATCCCTTTACGGTCTCAAACAGGCTCCACAAGCATGGTACACTCACTTTACTTCCTTCCTTGGTTCTATTGGATTTTCCTGTTTAAAATCCGACACCTCACTCTTTATCTTCCATAGCATCCTTGGTGTTGCGTACCTTCTTTTGTACGTTCATGATATTATTCTCACAATGTCTTCCACCTCTCTTTTATCTCACATAATTGGTTCTCTTCATTCTGAATTTGCCAAGACTGATCTTGGTGATCTTCATCACTTCCTTGGTATCATGGTTACTCAGTCCATTGCCAGTCTCTTCTTGTCACAAGCCACATATGCTGCTAAGCTCCTTGACCGTGCAGGCATGGCTTTGTGCAAACCGGCCTATACCCCCAATGATACCTCACCAAAGCTTCGTGCCACTGTCAGACCACCGGTTAATGATCCCGCTGCCTATCGTAGCATTGTCGGTGCCCTTCATTACCTCACGTTCACTCATCCTGACATCATGTACGCAATACAACAAATTTGCTTGCACATGCATGATCCGTGAGACTGTCATCTTAGTTTGGTGAAACGTGTTCTTCGATACGTCTAGGGTACTCTATCATACGGTCTGCATCTCACCCCTTCGTCCATGGACACTTTAGTTGCTTACAGTGATGCTGATTGGGCTGGTTGCCCCAACACATGACGTTCTATGTCCAGTTATTGTCTCTATCTTGGCAAGAACTTAGTATCCTAGTCATCAAAATGCCAGAACACTATTTCTCGTTCTAGTGCGGAGGCTGAGTACCATGCCGTTGCCAATGATGTCGCCGAGGCTACCTGGTTACATCAATTACTTCAGGAGTTGCGCTGTTCATTGTCCAAGGCCACTGTTGTGTTTTGTGACAACGTTAGTGCCGTCTAAATGACCACCAATCTAGTTCATCATCAACGCACTAAACATATTGAGATTGATTTTTACTTCGTTCGTGACAAGGTTGCTTTGGGACATATTCGTGTTCTACATGTCCCCTCGATATCACAGTTCGCCAACATCTTCACTAAGGGACTGCCATCATCCCTATTCATTGATTTTCATACCAGTCTCACCATCCGACCGGCCGACGCTGTGACTGCGGGGGCTTGTTAGCGATTGTTTATTCTCTATCTATATTTAGAGATATTGTCACTATTCACAAACTGACAATATCTCTTATAATCTTTTGTATAGATAGAATATATCTCTTGTAAACCGATAGGTTTGTAATCTATTTATACGAAGATCAATGCACAGAGCACATCGTGGCTTATTCCAAAACCTTACATATACTTCCATAGAGAGGGGAAAATGGAAGCATTATCCTTTCAAGTTTTGTTAAAGTGCGTTCCAAATTTGTATCGTGTCTATGCCAAACACGGCGTCGATCGGGGACAGACATGACACCGACCGGCGCAACCGACTCTGATTCGGTTTCGTATTTTCTTAGTACTCTTGTTTCCTAGTCTATATATATGTATATCTGTAGTCGCACGATTTAGATACATCGAAGTTCCCTGTGCATGTATTTTTCTCACATAGTGAATTCTACCTCTGTGCATATGGGTTTTTCCCACAAGTGTTATCTTCTATTTTACCATGTGTCTTATAACAAGTGATATCAAAGATCTGTGTTCGAAAACCTAGTCGCTACCCTGGAGGATCAGTCTAGACTCTGAGGGCGGCCAACATGCGGCATGGACAACGACATCGAAGGCAACATGCACGGCAAGTTGTAGCATATTCCCATCCCGTCGTCTCGACGACTTGGTGGGCCGATGTATTTTCTGAAGTATGTAAATTTTGAAGTGAGTTAGCACCTGATCTCGTTTGCACCAAGTCCAAAGAAAAGAAGAAAAGTTACGTCCGCATCCGTGCCGGTGTGATGTAGCGTGCAGGTCAAGTCGTGTGAACCCAAGGAGCAATGCATCGGGAAGAGAAGTCATCCAGAAGTATCAAAACCGAGGAGCAGCATTGCTTGTGCTCTGCGACTTCATCCGGAATTCCGGATAGAAACCAAATTTGGCTTTGCGTTGCATGTATTCAGATTTTGAGGTATTGAAAAAAGATAAACAAAACAATGTCAGTTGTTGGGACAACTAAATTTGGTGTTTTATTCACCGTTTTGATATGTTGCAATCTGGATCGCTTACGCGACCGTTATGAGGTTATAGCAATATTAATTCTCGGTAATTTGATGACACCCTAATTATACCTAGCATGGTACTCTCCGAAGTTTTGCTATTTGAAAGTGAATGTTTTGCTCCAATTTTCAGTTTGAGATGAATGATTAGGTGCAAAAAGGAGTTTTTTCATAGATACTACAACGTTTGTCTAGTTGTCGTAGCTCGATATGAGGGGTCTAATACAATTTCTACTCCATCGATGACACAAAAGATCCTTTCATCTGGACAGTTTTACATGAGCAGTTTTGACCATATCATGGATTCCAGTTATCTTTGAAGTCGACAGCTTGGTGCAGATGATGGCCACACGTACAAGTTGCTCTTTCAGCAAGTATTGTTTATCGAGTTTTGTGTTCCTGGTGGAGCATGTCAAATATCTATGAGATGAGTTCTTCACTACCTATCCAGCGCCACATGCAATGTTTTGGCTTATGTCGTCTGATGATTGAGCATTTGTTTCAGGACGTCAGTTGCACAGACTCGGACTTTACTGGGGTTTTGAACCGTGGAAGACTCAGATTTGTTCATTTGTTTTGTTGATAGCTGTGTGTTTGGATATGTTGATCCCTTGCTCAATTTGGCTTCATCAAAAGCATTTGGAGAAGATTGTTCTAGTCTACTCATATAATTTGGCTTCATGAGAAGCATTTGGAGAAGATTGTTCCAATCTTAATCATTGATATTAGTCCTATGGACTTTCGAGACACAAGATACGCCATTGAAAACTTATTTGGAGGAGATTTGATATTTTCGATACATGAGAGAATTCATCTCAAGGTGGAGATTGTTAAAGTGTTATCCGAATTCGTATCGTGTCTATGCTAGACACAGCGCCGCTCTATGCCAGACGTGGCACCGAGTGGTGCACGCGCAAAGTGGAGTCAGACAAGGCGCCGAGTGGCGCAACTGACTCTGATCCAGTTTCTAGTTCTCTTAAGACTCTTGTTTCCTAGCCTATATATGTACCTCTATAGTCGTACAATTTATATAAACCAAAGTTCCCCGTGCCTGTAATTTCTCCTCACATACTGAATTTTGTTTTTGTGCGCCGTAGTTTTTCTCACAAGAGTTTTCTATGTAAAATTCGTGTACTCTTTCGATTATCTTCTATTTTTCCGTGCATTTTATAACAAGTTTTAAGTTACAAAACTATTGATTAGATAGGGAAAAACTAGTTGTTTTTTACCCCTAATGTGTATGTGGATATCATGGGGATATGCTCACGATCTTAGGACGATGATACAATTGGCAATGGCGTTGAAGATTTGTCGAAACGCTCGTTTTTGGCAAAAGTTCAGCTCTGTCAGGCTTTAGCCGGTCAGAATGACCAGGGCGACGGTCCGACCAGCCTGTGTGGCGGTCTGGCTGGCCACCTCTGGCGGTCTGACCAGCCAACCCTCAGGTCGAGTCACTGGCGGTCAGACCGACCTTTGGGCAACGATCTGACCGGCCATAAAGTTTCTTTTGAGTTTGGAGCTGGGCCAAAAATAGAGGGTGTAGGCAAGAGAGGGGTTTTTCTACACTTGGTCTCATAATTTTTGGAGCTTCGAGTCAAAAGTTCTATTTGTTTGAAATTTCCAGAGAAGTCTCGGATTTCTAAGTTGAAATTTTAGCTAAGTCCCAGCTGGGCAGTTAGACCGGCCAACAGGTGGCGGTCAGACCGGCCAGGGGGGCGGTCAGATCGGCCATGGGTGGCAGTCTGACCGGTTTTGACTTGAATGTCGGCCGACTTGTTGAATTGGTTATAAGTTAGGTCAAGTTCATGGGTTTCAGTGCATATATGTTGCATGATGCATGTTTTGACTAACGTGGGTCAAGTTGCGAAGAACTTGTTCCCGGAAACGATTTCTTGGTCTATTGTTGTGCAGGTTGCTTGGAGGTCAACGATGGTCAACGGCGAGGATGATCGGGACTAGGCTTGGAGAGCTGAGGTTCAGAACGATCGAGGATGCCGGGTGAAGTCAGAAGACTCAAGCATGGCGCAAAATGGACAAGGATGACCGAACGGGAAGTTCGGTGCGACGGGTTGTATCAAGCGGCACGGGGGTCGGTGCAAGTGCCATAGTGGTTTCGGTGGGAGCCGGATGGGAGAGACTTACCAACATGAAGAGAGTCGTTGATCAACCTACACGTGGCGAAGCATGGGATTGCTTCATGAAGATTGGACTCGGCCTTCGGAGAAGAATCGAGAAGGGGTATTTTGGTAACTTCACATAAATACCGCTTTGATGACCTTTTGCTAACCTGCGGCGCAAGACGACGCAAGGAGAAGCGGTTTAGGTCGAGAGGAGATGAAAACGGCGCTTTAAAATGCGTGCGTAAGTGAAACCTGTTTGTGGTGAGCTTAACGGGTGCCCATTAGGAATATTCTTCTAGAAGCTAGCCTCCACTATAAATAGGGGAGGGTGCTGGTTTAGCACTTCCAACCCTTATATCGAAAGCCCTAATTTGTGTTTTAGGGTTAGGAGAGAATTGTTGAGAGGTTAGGGTTCTAGGGAGATGGATTGATTATGTGCTCATGTGTTGAGTCTTTGTCCTCCTGGATGGAGTGGCTGTAAACCAGCATCAATCCCAAGTCAATCTAAGCAAGATTCCTCAAGATGAGTCTCTTTTTGTTCTTACTCTCTATTTTGTGATTTCGGGGCTTTCTTTGATCTGTGAGTTTTCCTTCGGTTTCTGGCTTGTGTGAGAACCCGGGGTATTTAACTTGTAACACTTAACCATCCAATTGGTCCTAGCATCACAAACCAAATATCTCGTGCCTCGGTGTACATGTACCTCCTAGAATAGCGGCACACATACCCCATCACAAAATATAGCATCCATTCCATACAAAAGTCATTACAATACCAAGTCTTCAAATTACAACACAAAGGACATACATAATAGAGTTATTACAAAAAGGGTCGACCGGCCAAAATGACAAGGTAAATAAACAAAGTAGAAGTGGAAACATAAGCCATAAGATGGCGATAAACAAAATCCAACCGGTTTGCCCTTACCCATAAGGCAACCTGACTGGAAACCTCCAAACTAGTCGTCCTGCACGAAGTCGGTCTCACAATAGTCGATCCCTTGGGGATCAACCTCCTCTGCAACAATTAAGCAATGCAACTGAGTACAAAAATGTACTTGCAAGACTTATGAGTAACAAGCCTATACATAGCTACATGCAAGATGAATCAAAGGGGAAAGTTATATGGTTCATTTGATGCATAAAGCAATTTTTCATTTGCAATAATGTAATAGATTGAAGGCAGTTTGACAAATTTGTTTTTATTTGATTAAATAACAGTGAGACAACATTTATAAATATAATTAATATCCTGGAGGTGACTTCCCAACAGCCACCACAACATAGCACAAATTACCTATTCGTACCACCCGAATTCAAGTTTTATCGAAAATGTTAAGTCTAACTCTTGTGGAGACCTAACCAAGCGTGTCTATAACCTAGGACGAGGCTATTCGAATAGATTATTCCCTGTAGGGGTGTACCAATGTACCCTCATGCCAGACTGCCTTTTCGCCACATGATTAAGCACACTTCCTTAGGTATGCCGACACAGCTAAGTCTTACGAGACGTTTTCCAATGTTGTGTATTAACTACGAGTCGCTCGTATGGGAATGGAAACCTCCATACGTTGTGTTAGAGTCATTGTAAAGCCGAAGGTCAACTACCCTATAGGGTAAAGCCCCCGGACAACTACAATGCCCTTCGGTGTGGAGAACCTAGACAGGATTCCACTCCCGCCCACCCAACACATATAGACACATTTCTTCTTTTTAAACACAACACACACAATCTCCTGCGACTCGAAGCTTAACACACGCCAAAGTACTAAGTCAAGGGAGGTCCCATATCCCTCTCATGTGGTTAGCACGCAAAAGTTCTTGGGTCAGTGTCCAAGATGTTCGGCCCTTATTGACTCGGGCACCATTCACACACCCGATAACCACACCATCAAACCAATGTGCCCAAGTCTAAAATATTTTATTTTCAGTTTTAGTTTCTCAAATACAATACATACATGAGTACCCTGACCCATGTAATTTAAAGTGATGATATATAATAACCATCGCCGAAGCGATGATCCCCATTCTACCGTTCTAAGTATTTCTAAGCAACATCAACTCGTATACTACAAGTAAAGTGATTAGAGCCCATCCATCAAGCTCTAAATCACAGCGGATATAACCTAGGCTCAGTGGTAGAGGATGAACATTTACCTATAGTTTATGCAACATTTACCTACAGTTTATGCAACTATAGGATCACTACTCAATCGATAATTCATCATCAACATAAAGCATGCATACATACGCATTGCAAACAAGATAATAGAATTTGAAAGTAATAGGATCAACATGATCAAATGGAAACAACTGCTTGCCTTGCTGGAGATAACTTTCTTGCTACATAGGATCACTCTCGTATTCAATATAATCGTCGGAACCTATCGAAAGAATCGAGAAGAACAAATAAGAACGAATAACACCGAGAATACTCAAAAATTCAAATTTATCCAAAAAATCATGAAAAATTCACAATAGGTAGATCATGATTTTAGATGAATTTATGTGAAAGAATTATTACGTTTGGATTTAGTATGAGAAATTTATAGTAGTTTGAATCTTAGATTTCAGGAAAATCAAAATAATTCTCATATGTTACTGTTCACCGAAATTAAATGTTTTGGTAAAAATTTTCAGAGAGGTGGTGTACATGAAATTTTTATGGTAGACATAGCACCACATGATATGAACAATGAAATTTGATTCACCTCATTTGGAGCTAAGATGAATTTTCTATGATTTTTCAAAGTCAGGAAAGTAGTGTACAAAACATTTGTAAAATAAGATTTTCAGAGATAGTAACATGCTCAAAACCTATTCTACAATAAATTACACTATCAGAGGAATCCAAAAAAATTGGTTTCACTTATTTTGGAGTTACAGAGAAATACTTATGCATTTTTGAAGTTAAAACAATCTTTAGTGCAACAATAATACTAAACCTAAAGTAATTTTGCCAAAAGTGATTTCTGGAACATTAACATGGTTCAACCCATTTTTATAATAAAGTACATGTAAAAAGGAAACTAAAAAAATTCGAATCATCAATTTTGGTGTTAGAAAGAATTACTTATGCAATTTTGAAGTTTACACAATTTTCAGTACATAAATAATTCATTTAGGAAAATATAAAAGCGATAAATACTTTTTATACCCAACCTAACCTAGCTATAGACACTGACAGTGGGCCCAACGAATAGTGTCTTTTTTAATTTAATTTCTGATTTAAATTCTGCTGACAGGTGGGGTCCACTCGTCATACTCTAGGTTCACAGAATAGTGCGTAGACCGAGGGTCTACGGCTGGTCCATGGGTCTACAACTGTGCACTTAAGTTCCCGGGCCCACATGTCATACACAGATTTAAACCATTATTTTCATATCTTTTACTGTGCTTGGTCCCACATGTAAGAGACTCATCAAATCTTTAAGACATCATTAATCACTAATCAATGTCATTAGTCCTAATTGTTGCGCTTCTGATTGCTTTGCCGGGGCACCGACAATGGGAGCACCGTGCTTGCTTGCGGGCTGTGCTACGCGCCATCAAGGGCGCCGATCGAGGGCTAGGATAGCTCCACAATAGTGATGTGCACTACTAGGTGGTGGTGGCGTCCTCAACGGCGGCCAGTAGCGGTGGCGCGCCAGAGATGAGCGACAATGGACTTCGGCCAACCGTGTATGCAATGATAATGCTCCGCGTCGTTCAATCAAGCAGGTGCCAGAGCTATCAAGGGACTACGCAAGGCTACCTGAGTGTCAGACAGGGTCAGAGATGGCCTGGAGCTCGACCGTCGCCGAAGAGGTCCACAGCGGCAACTAGGGAGGACGAGGAGGGGTCGCTCTAAGCAAAAAGAAGAGGAATGAAGCTTCGGGATAGCTTGAGGATGCTAGTGAGAAGGTGCAAACGAAAATAATTTGGCAATGCCGTAACAAATCGAAGTGGGAGACGAAAGGTTGAACTTCGGCCGGAAATGGATCAAGCTTCAAATTCCCGGAAATTCCCAGACTCCTGTCATGCATCCGACAAATTGATCGAGGGGAAGTTATTCCTATATCCCAGAACACAAAGTGACGCACATATGGCTCACCAGAGAGACAAGAGGCACGATGATGTCCTTGCGGTGCATGCTCCAGAGACGCTGAGGGCACGACTGTGGTCCGAAGGCTACAAGGCAATGTAGAAGCGGGCATTAGCCAAAATAGAGATGGCATCAAAGGGTGAGTATGAGGGACATCAAAGGTTTGAGCTTACCCGGGCAATGAGCAAGAACAAGCCTCTTCCTTCTCTACCACCGAGAGAAAGAATGGGGAGAAAAGAGGGTGCCGAGGTAGTCTTATGCTCGGACAGATAGCGGAGAGGGGGCGGCATTACATGGCGATTCTCAAGGTTGGTCGAAGAGGGCGGCAGATTGACAGAGCGAGCATCGTGCCAATGGCTCGCTCAGAGCGCGGCGGCGACGTGGCGAGCGCGTTCTGCCAGAGGTTGAAGACGCCACTGAGCGCGTGGGCCCATCGCGTCAGCGGCACAAGACGGCGTGCGCCCAACCCTGGCTCAGCTGTTACAGCTAGGTGGCTCAGCCACGTCGAGTGGCTCGGGTCAGACTCAAGTCCGGCTCGAGTCAATCCAACAGTAAAAACTGATTTTGGAAGATAAGGCTGAGATGGTTAGCGAATTTTTAGAGATAGCTCTGAAGCTCCAAAAATTCTAAACTTTTTATGGAAGCTTGCTGGATCTGAGGACAACCTTGTATAATTTTTCTAGAAATTTTTATATAATTAATTTATTTCTAGAAAATTCACAAGCTGCTGCCCTAGGGGTTTGACTAAGGGTCTAACTGGTTTGACTAGTCCTTAAGAAATAGCAAATAAAATCTAAAAATTATGAAATTTTTTAGAGGAGTCACTAGGATGATCTAGAACCTAGGAAAAATATATTCAGAGGATGATCACAAGGTTTGCTTTAGAAGTTTTCAAAGTTTATGCTTCAAGTAAATTGAAGCTTCAATTCTTTGAAATGAAGAAATCCTTTGGAAGGATTTGAAGAAAATTCAAATGACAAACATGATGCATGAAAAGTTTTAATTCCTTCTCATTTTCTTACATTTGAAACACAAACCATATTTTGGGATGTTACAGCTTGGATCTAGCTTGCTATGACATGTGGGAATACATCTAGGATCATCTTAATCATCAATCACCCACGAGCAAGTGTTTGGATCATTTTTTGGTTTTGACTTAGTTTTGGAGCAACCTTCACTCAAACGGAAAAAGGTCAGAACTTTGGCAAGGATCTTCACGATCCTTGATTGGAATAGGTTCCTGACATCTTAGAGAAGGTATGTCTCAAGTTTGGTAAGGTTTGGAGTTGCGGATCAAAAGTTAGACCAATTTGTGATTTTGAGTTCGGGCTATTTTTACTGTTCATTGGCCTGGAGGTCAGACCGCAATGTACCTAGAGGTCAGACCGATTTCAAAGGTTAGACCGACAACTACATGGAGGTCTGACCACCCAACTCTTCAGGTTTTGAGTTTTTGTGATTTTGGTCTATTTGCTTCGGGGTTTTGATTGGATTCAATACAAGTCTTCCACTGTACTTGTATATTGATCTTCATAGCTTTTATAGCTGAGTGAAAATTGTGTTGAATTCAATCAAGGTGAAAAAGAGATCATGCTCCTATTCATCCCCCTAGTCGCCGTTTCGGTCCAACAGTATAAGCAACTAGCCTTTTTTTTTACCCCAATGTGTATAAGCTACTAGTTTCTAAATTATACGTAGAGATGCCAAAAATAAAACGCCTAATATGTAGTATAGGCTATTAGCTTCTAAATTATCGTACAGAGGTGCCAAAATAAAAGAGTGGTCATAGGCCAAGTTGGGCCACATGAAGCTCCACTACTGCGTACGCGATTTGGAACTCCTAGCTCCTAAGCACCCTGCGATGTGGAGTTTTTGGCTTAAATGATACTGTTTGCACACTAAATAGCAAATATTGCATTCTCCAGAGATCAAAGCCAAAAATAGCACCCGCGGACTCACCGGCAGGCGACACGTGTCCTCGTCCGTGCCATGGATGCACGGATGCCCTCGTCCCCTCTTCTAGAGAGGGGACTTCCGACACGTATCCTCGTCCCCTCTCTTAGAGAGGGAACTTCCCTCGTACGCGCTCCTAGGGAGGAGGCTTCCCTCGTCCACACGCCACGCAAGGAGACTTCCCTCATACTGCTAATTAATTACGATTAAATTCATTATGGCTAAATAATAAGGACTAACTAGTTACGACTAATTAATAACGACTAACTAACTACGACTAATTAATTATGAATAATTAGTTGAGACTAAACTAGTTACGGCTAATTAACCACAACTAAATTGATTAAGACTAATTAATTATGACTAAATTAATTTTGACTGATTAATTACAACTAAATAATTACAACCAATTAATTCTGACTAATTAATTACATTGGTTAATTAAATAACCCCCACTGTGTAATTATTTAGTCGTAATTAATTAACCCCCACCGTGTAATTGATTACACGGGTTTAATTAATTAATCCTCGTCCGCGCCACAGTGGGGACTCCACTCGTACTGCTAGCTAATTAATCAATTACACATATTTAAGGATTAATTAAACATGTGTAATTGATTAATTAACTAGCGTCTGAAATCCTATATTTCTGGTTTTTCTAAGCCTTTTTGAATTTTTCAAAATAAAAAGAACCATTTGGTTTTGTTGAAATTCCAAAGCTTAACCTGAGATTTTCAGAATTTGAAGTGTTTACACTGACTAAACTAAACTTCAACTAATCCAAAGTTTGGTTCTTTTGGTGTTACTTGAGCTCTCTGGAGCTATCTCTTCCTTTCTCTGTTAGTTCTGCCCTCCTTTTAGCCCAGCTCTTTCTGTCCAGACCTCCTTGAGTTTGGACCTCTCCTCGTGTCCAGACTTCCTTTATGGCCAGATCTCCCTCTTGTTCGGCCATCTCCTTGAGTCCAGGTCTCTTTGTGTCTAAACCTCCCCTTTGTTGGTTTGAATCTCTTTATGGTTCAAACCTCCCTCCTTGTCCAGACCACCCCTTCAGATTGACCTTCTCTTGGGACACATCCACCCCATGGTGTTTTAGCTCGGGTGTGTGTTTCAAATATCCTTGATTTCGAAATTCTAATTTTGGGTTGAATTTCCCCTTCGTTTGGACCTCCCTGAGTTCATTTGAACCTCCTCGGGTTCATTTGAATCTCCTTCTGTCCTTCAACTGAATCTCCCTTTACTCGATTGAACCCTCCAGTGTTCAATTGGACCTCCTAGTGTTCATTTGGATTTCCTCGTGTTCTTTTGCACCTCCTTGTGTTCAGTTGAAGCCCTTGGTGCTCACTTGAACATCTTTAGGCTACATTGAACCTTCTTCTAGTTCATCTGGACCTCCTTGTGTCCATTTAGACTTTTCTTTGGTTTATCTAGGCCTCCTGTGTTCACTTGGACCTTCCTTGGATCCTGTGAACTCCTCTGTGTCCCTTGGACCTCTCTGTGTTCATTGGAACCCCCTCTGAGTTCATATGGACTTCTTGGTATTCAATTGAATCCCTCTCTTGTTTACTAGAACGCCCAGTGATTCATTTGGATCTCCCTCTGATCAAATGGACAACCTTCTGTTCATTGGATCTCTTTGTGTTCAACTAGATCGCTTCTTGTTCAAATTGAACCTCCTTGTGCCCAATTGGATCTCTGTGTGCTGAAGTGAACCTCCCCGGGTTCATTTGGAACCTCCCTTGGGTACAATCGGACCTCCTAGAGTTCATTTGGACCTCTCCGTGTCCATCTGAACCCCATTTGGACCTCCCCGGGCCCTTAAGGACCTCCTTTGGCTTCATCTTGACCGTTGAGACCTCCCCTGTGTTGGTCTTGACCGTCGATATCTTCTTTGGCTTCATCTTGACCGTTGAGACCTCCCCTATGTTGGCCTTGACCGTCGAGATCTCCTTTGGCTTCATCTTGACTGTTGAGACCTCCCCTGTGTTGGTCTTGACCGTCGAGATCTCCTTTGGCTTCATCTTGACTGTTGAGACCTCCCCTATGTTGGCCTTGACCGTCGAGATCTCCTTTGACTTCATCTTGACCGTTGAGACCTCCCATGTGTTGGTCTTGATCGTCGAGATCTCCTTTGGCTTCATCTTGACCGTTGAGACCTCCCCTGTGTTGGTCTTGACCGTCGAGATCTCCTTTGGCTTTATCTTGACCGTTGAGACCTTCCCCGTATTGGTCTTGACCGTCGAGATCTCCTTGATCTCCTCTTGACCATCGGGATCACCTTTGAGTTTATTCTGATTGTCAAGACCTCCTTTGGACCACTTTCTGTGGCTCTCCTCCGTTGGATCCCTCTCCTCTTGAAACCCCTCCATCTATACCACCCTTTGTCTGGATCTGATGGTCCAGACCTCTCCTTCGTTTGGATCCGAGGGTCCAAACCTCCTTTGTTTTGTCCATCTCTAGTCCAGACCTCCTTAGGTCTAGGCTTCTCAGGTGCTTGGACCTCCCCTGGACCAGATCTTCCCTCTTCGATGCTCCTCTGGCTTAGACCTCCCTAGGCCTAAGTCTCCCCTCATAATCATTTGAGCTCCTTCTATGTTCTTTGGAACCCTTCGGTGTTCACTTGGATCTCCCTGTGTCCTTCAGGACCTCCCTGTGCCCTTTAGGACCTCCTCCTCGCTCATTTGGACCTCCCCGTGTCCTTCAGGACCTCCCTATATCCTCTAGGACCTCCCATTTGTTAGATCTGACCGTTAAGACCTCCCCTTTAGAGATCTTAACCGTTCAGACCTCCCCTTTGTTAAATCTGACCATTAAGACCTCCCCTTTAGAGATCTTAACCGTTTAGACCTCCCCTTTGTTAGATCTGACCATTCAGACCTCCCCTTGATTTGATCTGACCGTCAGGACCTCCCCTTGATTTGATCTGATCGTCAGGACCTCCCCTTGAGAGATCTGACCGTCAAGACCTCCCCTTGATTGGATCTGACCGTCAGGACCTCCCCTTGATTTGATTTGACCGTCAAGACCTCCCCTTGAGAGATCTGACCGTCAGGACCTCCCCGTTGTTGTGTCTTTTGGACCTCTGTCATGAGACCTCCCTTGAGCTTTGGTGGCCCCATCATCACCACACCCATTTTATTTATCCCTTGACCATGTCCTTTGCATGTGAGAGTCTCCCCACATTTAATTCATGTTGTGTCGCATTAAATGCTATAACTTTTTGCAGCACTCGTGCTATTCTTTTGTCCCATCTTTTGCCTGCTCCCATTGTCCTTTTCACCAACTCTTGAACACGTATACCCTTGGAAATCTCGATGGCTCCAGCTATATATAAACTTGGGCAGCCCTTCCCTTTTCACCTTTTTTCCCCATTTCTACTCCCCAGCTCAATCGACCAGTTCTTGGACCTCCCTCCATACTCTCAGGACCTCCTCTCTAAAGCTTCGGACCTCCTCCAGCAAGCTCCTTGGACCTCCTCCTGTTCACCTAACCTCTCTGTTGATTTTATTTTGGAGTTTCTTTGGATCTTACTTGAGCTTTATTTGAGTTGTTTTGTTTCCCACCGTGTAGATTGCGAAGGCAGCGAAGAACAAGACTTCCTTGAGGAAGAAGAAGACACTCAAGCCTTTGAGCAAGGCAAGTTACACCCTTGACCATGTTGTACCCAGTATTTCAACATATTTATGTTCCATTTTAAATAATAATGCATGCTTACTTTACTTAGATATTTTAATACATGTCTTTAAATTCATAGCTATGCCTAATTTCCATTGTATGGCCACTGTCGACATTAAACCAAATCCATTGTCACTCTAGATAAAATCTGGTTCTTGCAATAGTGAGAACTAGAAGCATTTGAAAATTGTATGCTTAGTATTGCTAGACCAAAATCTTGATTTGGGAAGTGTTTCTACCAAAAGACCAAAATATCATGTGTTTTAAAGCCATGACATTGGGTTATCATGGAGGTTTTGGAAAAATAGAAATGGCAAATGGATTTGGACTTGGGCGGATTGGTTTGATTGGTTGGTGCATGTCCATGCACGAGCTCAACCCGGGTAGGGTTGAGGCCTGTGGTCTCGTGGTAGCCACCAAGTCGATTAAGGACGGTCTGCGAGCCGCATCTTGCTAGCCACCATCGTGCAACCACATGTTCTATGTGGGCGGGACCTGGCCGACTAATTTGCAAAGCTCCATCGCGGTTGATCCTGTTGGTGCGGTGGGTAGTCATGTTACGACCTTCGTAGTCCCACCTAGCGCAAGAGGGGGCCTGAACCCTGCAGATGGGTAATCCAAAGGGGGTGAAACCTTAGCGAGGGTGGACTGCGGTGGATTGATGCATTGTAAAGGCCTTGTCATGTGCTCTAGACCTCTCACCAAAGGAAGTGTGAGGTGGCGTTGACGAATGCCAAACAAACTAGAGAAGACATGTCATGTGGGTAAAGCTGTACACCTCTGCAGAGTGTAAATCTATTCGAATAGCCGTGTCCACGGTCATGGACATGCTAGCAAAGCCACTCAAAGTTAGATATTGGTTTTGTTTTCAAAAGGTTTTGGATAAACTGTTTTTGAGGTTTCTATCCCATGGTTTTGGGCGGGGAGTCTTGTGACAGGAGGGTATCCTTCACCACTTGTTGATGAATGTTATCCAACTGAAAACTGAGATTTAGAAAATGAATTTTTAACTATTGTAATCTGCCTTGGAACTTAGTACTTGTATTTGAAATAAACTTGGCTTTATGCAAATCAACCATATTAAGCCTCCCTTTGAGATATCCATTTATGCATGTCATTCTGTTATTTGACGGGTGTAACTTGCGAGCATGGTTGTTGTGCTCACTCTTGCTTGATAACTATTTTGAGTAGGGAAAGAAAGCCTTGTGGTGATCTTGCTGTGGACCTAGAGGTCCTGGACGACTAGGATGCGCCCTCCAGCCGATTGCCTGTGGTGTATCGGATGTCCTTTATATTTATCTTCCGTTGTGTTTTGGTTTGTTGGCTTGAAGCCTCCCTTGTAATCAACTTTTCTGTTATTAATAAAGCTTTTGTTAAAGTTATGTTACCACTGTGTATACTGGCCGAGTTAGCTAGTGATCCTTGGGACTAGCTCGGTTGCACCAGAAGCATTGGGGTGATCCCCCGACCTCCACGACCGCCCTCGGGTCTGGTCGTGGGTGGTCCTTGGGGTGATCCCGACCCTCCACGACCACCCTCGGGTCTGGTCGGTGGAAGGACCTAGGACCATCTCCGGCCTCACGACCTCCTCAGAAGTGGTCTCTCGACCACCCCAGGGTAAGGTCGTGGTTGTTGGGGTCCTCCTGTGCCTCACGCTTGCCTTGGGACACCTTCGGGTCTGATCTCCAGACCTCCAGGCGGTTCTACCGGACCTCCTAGGTGGTCCTGGAGATCTCCTCGAGCGGTCCTACCGAACCTCCTGGGAGGTCCTGATGGACTTTCTGGGAGATCCTAGAGGACCTCTCGGGTGACCCCTAGGTTGGGTGTTACAGTCCCCATCGTGGCACGAACGAGGATTAATTAACCCGTGACGCGGATAAGGATTAATCAATTAAACCCATGTAATTCATTACACGACTAATTAATTACACGGTAGGGTTAATTAATCAACATGTGTAATTAATTAGTTGTAATTAATTAACCGTAATTATTTAGTCATAATTAATTAGTCAAAATTAATTTAGTCGTAATTATTTAGTCCTAATCAATTTAGTCATGGTTAATTAGCCGTAATTAATTTAATCATAGCTAATTATTCATAATTAATTAGTCATAGTTAGTTAGTCGTTATTAATTAGTCGTAATTAGTTAGTCCTAGTTATTTAGTCAAAATCAATTTAATCATAATTAATTAGCCATTTGAGGAAAGTCCCCTCACCTAGCGCGAGGACGAGGGAAATCCCCTCCCTAGGAACACAGACGAGGGAAGTCCCCTCTCCAAGAGAGGGGACGGAGGCACGTGTCGGAAGTCCCACGAACAAGGGCATCCGCACACCCGTGGCATGTACGAGGATACGTGTCGCCTGTCGGCGAGTCCGCAGTGCTATTTTTAGCTTTGATCTTTGGAGGAGGTTAGATTTGCTATTTTCATGTGCAAACAATGCCATTTAAGCCAAAAAAAACTCTGCGACGTGGGGCTCCAAAGCTCTTCTGTGCGAATCTCAAGATTCTACGGTCGTGCAGAAATCCAGAAATTTTTTACTGTTCTAGCCCTGTAGCAAATTTTAATTTCAAAAGTAGCCCTCTTCCATCATAATTTACAAAATTGGCCTGAGCGATTGCGTCTGCATGGTCTGCGGCGGTGACGACTGCCCCGCCCACGAACGGCAGTAGAGCCGCCGCCACCCCAAATTTAAGAGCTTTGCCCGACCGGTGTGACCCGTACCCAAGCGGCGGAACAAAGAAAAGTTACCCCATACAAATTCGATTTTTTTATAAAAAAGCAAAATTTTGTTGAAAAATTAGAAAAAATTAAACATTAAATTTTATTTGATTTATACAAAATATGAGCACTGAGATTTGTAAAAAAAAACTTTCATTAAGAAATAAGGGCACTGAGGTTTGTAAATTACGGTTTCCTTTTCTCCTAAATCGGTATTAAATTAAGTAGTTTCAATTTGTTTGTAGTAATTTGAAAATATAGCAAATGAGTTTAGAAAATTACGAAACTTTTTGTGGAGTCTCCTGTCATAGTGTTGTTGCTTCTGTAAGTTTTGTATAATTTTATTCGTTGAGAGAAAGGATAATTGATAAGCACCAGCACTATTGAACGTATATATAGGTAGGCAGTCGATGAAGTACTCTATGAAGCTTATACAGAATATGATAGAAGGGGTTGAGAACGCTTGTTGTGATTATGAAGATGCCCTAAAACATGGAGGATATAGCGAATGGTTCTTTCTGGGATTCCACTAGAAGAGACATACTTGCAATATAGGCTTGCTTTGATAGCTTAGCCGAGACACAGAACCAGAAGTACATTAGAGTCCGCGAACAGAAGCATGTTACACGTAGTCACATGGCATGATGATGGTTCGGCTAATTACTTTAGTCATCCTCGCTACTACTACGGTACACTGCGACACAAGCATCCGGACCATATAAGTATACATGCCTTTAGGGGATAGTAAAAAACATGGGGGGTAGGACGGGGGACTACTACGTAATGACCTGACCTACTGCGTGGACCTGGGCTATTTTCCCTTCCTTGCTAGCTCGGCGTTGAACTCCTCGTTGGCCTTCCCGTTCCACTTGTCGCGGGACTGTCCACGTCGGGCTGGTATGTCGAAGTCATCCATGTCCTGCGATTCCATGATGTAAGTGCATCGTATAGTGAAAATTGTAAGAATGATGTAAATTCTTCATAACTCACGCCAGTGATACGGATTCGCCGGCGGCCGGATCTGTTGTGGCGCCGGGCTCATTGCATGAGCTTTTCCCTTGCCCTTGTCGCGGAACTGTCCACGTCGGGCTAGTATGTCGAAGTCGTCCATGTCCTACGATTCCATGATGTAAGTGCACCGTATAGTGAAAATCGTAAGAATGATGTAAATTCTTCGTAACTCACGTCGTGGATACGGATTACGCCCGGGCGACCGGATACGCTGTGGCGGCCGAGCTCAGCCGCATGAGCCTTTCCCTTGCCCTTGTCGTGGGACTGTCCACGTCGGGCTGGTATGTCAAAGTCGTTCATGTCCTGCGATTCTATGATGTAAGTACACCGTACAATGAAAAACGTAATAAGGATGTAAATTCTTCATAACTCACGTCGTCGATATGGATTATGCCCGGGCGACTACTGGGCTCCTTCGGTGCCTCCTCAGCAGAGTGCAATGCGAGGGTTTCCTTCGCCACGAAGTTCTCGCCCGCGACCGAGTAGTTCAAAGATGTACCTGTTTGGATGAATGCCCTGTCGTACATCTTGCCGTCGATCCTTGGAAGAAGTGGCGATGCATCTCGGGCCGCCATTACGTGGGGATGAAGTTAAAAATATAAGGAATTCAACATTGGGAGAGGAAAATTGATCTTGTGAAAAAACGCTTACGAGGTGGTGCCCGCACGTGTAAACGCCTGGGGTGGCGATGTGCAGGTGTGTGGGTGAATGATCTCTGCCGGTTCGCCACACACACACTGCGGGATTGGAAAACGTGGTGGTACTGGAGCATCTTTCATTGAAAAATCTGGGTATTGTAGCTGTTTCCTCTTCTGCGCAAGCCACTTGCACTTCTGCAACAACCTCGCATAGAAGTTTGACGAACAGTCCATAGCTGGGTATCTGTTGTGTAGTGTTGTGTAGAGTTGGGTTTGGTTCAACCCCCTTTTATAAGCCCTATGGTTGGCATGGTGTGGTTAATTTCATGCAGAGTAGAGAGTCCTGTCTTTTAATTCTGAAAAGCTGAGAAGGTAGAGTGTTGTCATGTCGATCTGGAAAGCTGGCGAAGCATAGTGTTGTCACGTCTTACTTTGCAAAGGAGAAGTCATGTCTTGCTTTGCGTAGTCTTTGTCTTATCGGTCGAAAAAGTTGGCGAGGCGAGTGTTGTGGCGTCTTTCTTTGCAAGAGTCTTGTCTTTTCGGTCTTAAAAGCTGGCGAGGTGGTCAGGGTTGTCAAGTCGATCTGAAAAGCCTAACCCTAAACCTAAATCCTAAACTGCGCAAAACTGTCTTCTTTGGTCTTATCCTTTGCGCAAAGCGCCCGTGTGGTCTTGTCGGTCGCAAAGTCGCCGATGTGGTCTTGTCACTTTGAAGCGATCTCCTTTGGTCTTATCACTGTGCAAAGCTGGCCCGTGTGGTCTTGTCACTGTGCAAAGCTGCCTCGTCTGGTCTTGTCACTGCGCAAGGCTATCTTCTTTCGTCTTGTCACTGTGCAAAGCTACCCCATTTGGTCTTGTCTCTGTGCAAAGCAGCCAGCCCCGTCTGGTCTTATCATCTGCAAGCTAATACATTACCCGATTTGTTAGCCTTCCCCCGCGGGCTATAAAATGCACGCCTCACGCTCCGAAAGTAGGACGACTGGACCCTTGAAACCGTAGGAAGAAGAACATTCTCTGTCTTACAATAACATACGATGGCAGACGCCTAGGGACCAGTCCAACCGGGGTCGTCGAAGCCAGATCTTCTCCTCGAAAGGAGGGAGGACTTCGGCCCTAACTACCGGTTAATGCTGAACAAGCGTGCTCAACCGGTATGGTCGAAATGCGGACAAGGGGAGGACGCTATCATGCAGGTCATAGACGGCCCTTTCGATGGTGGACGGCATTTCTTCCGATGCCCATACTCTGGGGTAAGTAGTTTTGTTCATGTTACTGCTAATACATCCTCCATACTAACCGTCCCTTGCAGCAGATGGCGAAATACAACTTTACCCGCTGGATCGATCCTCCCCATGAACGACATGTTGCGATGCACGTGGATATATTGTGGAACCGAATCTTTAATTTGGAGACGCAAATTGACGATCTCAAGGAGCAAAACGATGACCTCCGCCAACAGATGCAGCGTGAGAGGGACAACGAAGAGGTCGTGAACATAGGAAGTTCCTATGATCCCACATGTTGCTGTGCGAACCCTAGCTGCATATGTGTGTGCCACTACAACGACGGTCAGCCACGTCCGAGGCGCCCCCCCTTTAGAACACTCTATATGGGTAGTGAGAGGCACCTTCTACCATTAGGCACGGGTGGAGAAGCTTGTACATCAGTAGTCTCCTCTTCTGTACACACTTATGTTCAATCTCCTAAAGCATGCAACTAAATAGTGGACGCGTCATTGCAGTTGCCTTTTATGGAGTTAACATGTTGCATCGATGTGTCGCGTGCTTTAAGTTATACGCATCGATGGGTACATAATGTTACTGGTTTATTCTCACTCATAACGGACTGCGATGCATACATAAAGAGTGGGCATTAAATCTCATTACAACTGAACTTCTACTTCACAACAACAAGAACTAATAGAAGAAAGACCGCAAAATTAACTAGCTTAACTAATTTTTGAAGCATGTTCTCAACTCTTTCCATCCTTTCGTCCAGTCTTTTAAGTCTATTCTCTTCATTCTGCGTTGGTGGGTCAGAGGGTCGAGCCACTGGACGAAATGCAGTAGTACCACGAGAGTCATCTTGTAAGACAGCAATTTGCATTGCAATATCTCGAACCACTGGGAAAACTTCATCAGCCCATTGCCAAAACCGACAAGTTGTGCTCTGAAAAAGAATTGCAGCTTCAAGTGAAAAAAAAACAACATGATGTTTCGAATGGAATTCGGCCGGGATGATTAGGCGCAACTTACCGTAAGATTTGAACACTTCATGAACACTCGGGATGGATTCGTTGGCGTATGCGAGGTGAACACATTCACCGGATCACTGCAACAAGGGCAAATCAACTGCTGCCGCAGTGATTGTAATTGTCTGCTCACTCAAAAGTTAGATAAGGCCGACGACATCCCGTCTAAGACTGGAGGAAAGGAGAAGAGCAAATGAGGAGTGAGGTGAATGGCAGCCAAAGCATCCATATATAGCATGCAGCTGAATTGCAATTGAGTGAGGTGAATGACAGCCAAAGCGTCCATATGCATTGAATAAACATGCACCCTACTATAGTAGGCCCCGTACTAGGCGCGGTAGGTGACTTGCACCCTCTAGGGGGTGGCGTCACGTTGCGTCTCGACCTGTCAGTCGCTATCTGTGTACGACGAATCTTGGGGCCGTGTAGCATCGTTTCCGCACAAACCTGCTTCATTGTGTCACGTCGCGGTAGGGACACGCCTGGCGGGCGTGAGGGACTCCCCTGTGCCGGTAGCGATAGGTGACTCCGCCTCCGCTAGCAGCGGTTGGGACCTACCCTGTGCAGTGCGGAGGTCACCTACCCCCTGTGCAGTGCGGTAGGTGACCTGCCCCCTCCGCCAGCGCGCGGTGACCTCTGCGGTGACGGACGGAGGGGCAGTCTGCGTCTCTGTGCTCGGCTATTTAAACGCGCTGCCGCGTACTCATTGTTCAGAAGCCTCAGGTCTCAGTTAGGAAATTTTCGCACTTGGTCGATCGTTCCTCTCAGGAATCTCTCCCTCTTTCTGAGGTGCTTCCCTCTCGTAATGCGATGTAACATTCTCTTCATTCTGCGTTGTTTGTATGTTGGCACCATTTGCCGAAGTCATTACTAATGCGATGTATGTTTGAATTTGCAGTCTTCTGTGTGTAAGGTTAAGAGTCGATAACGTCGTAACGGTAAGTTCATTTTAGCAACGTATGTATGGTTTTCATGTTGTGTTTTGGTTGAAATATTGTCTTATTTTCGTCAGAAATGGAGACACTGTACGTGTTCCACGGTAACGTGCGTACCGGTCCAGACGGAGTTGATTTGTCCAGCTGCCACCGTGCCTTGCTAAACGTTTCCAACCTGGCATACGTCGATTTGCTCAAGCTACGACGGTGCATTCAGGAGTTGTTCGATAGGCACGTCGCCAGGAACAAGATAGTAATAGAGGCGGTCACCGCCACCACGGTCCCACCACACGGGCAGATGTTGTGGGGCCTGGCGAAGGTGACCAGCAGTGCCATGTGGGCATAGTACATGGAGATTATTAGCAATCCTCACGCTCTAATCTATCGACGACCCATGGTGTATGTCCATTTTGTTTATCCTGCTTAATCCTCTGGGGGCGCCGTTGAAGGGGGCAGCGACGCTCTTGTCCCCCTCTTCGGTTTATTGACGACGGGAGAGGTCTCGAGAGCGCCAGACATCGTTAGGCAGGATGCTCCAGTTGATGGAGATTCTGGTAGTTTCCAACCGAATGAAGGTGTGGATAAATGGCGGGGTGCTCGTGTTGATTATCATGAGATTATCGATGGCATGTCCGAGGGCACTACCACCGAAGATGAGGATGAGTTTGACTCGCAATCCAGCGAGGACGAAGTCGACGATGAGGGTAGGGTCGTCGGTGGCATTGTTTCGACCGACATAGACTATGTTCCAAGTTGGTTGGATTGCCAAGTAGCCTCTTCCCTTGTTCTGGCCCAGGAGCACGAGTCTTTGTGGGCCTTCGATGCGAACACCCTGCTTGTGGGGCAACATTTCCCACACAAGGCTGCCGCTAGACAAGCTATCGTGAGTTTCGCGGTGAAGACCAGTCGGACTTACCGAGTTTACAGGTGAGTTTGAACGTTGTTTGTTGTATCTTAAACTATCTACAGTAAGTCGTGCTAACTATTACATGGCTTCCATTATCTGCAGGTCTAATCCTGACACGTACGTAGTTAAGTGTGTGCTTAGCTCTTGCCCTAACAAAGTCCGTGCGCAGAGATTCTCTGGGGCGGGAACGGCCTTCCACATCACAGTCGTGACGGATCACACATATGAGCTTCACGAGCCATTGCAAATGCATAAGAATGTAACCTCAGCCTACATCGCGAGCATCATAAGCCATGCAGTCGTCGCCGATTTGACCGTTTCGCCGAAGGTCCTGATGGCTAATGTAGCGAATACAGTAGGATATACCGTTAGCTACAGTAAGGTTTGGCGGGCGAAGCGGAAGGTCCTCGAAGGGTTGTACGGTACCTACAAGGAGGCGTACGACCTAGTCCCCAGAATACTGAAGCAAATTGTGGATGCTAATCTGGGGACATGCGTCAACAGGGTGGACAGGCTTGACCCGTCGAACATCCCACATTCTCTAATCCTTGATCGAGTCTTTTGGGCATTTGGCGGCGGTCAAAACTTCTCCCACTTCGCCGTCCGTCGACTATGGGCGGTACTTTCCTTCTTGGGAAGTACAAGGGCACCATTCTCACCGCTATTACGCCGATGGCAGCGACGATTACGCCGATTGCCTTTGCAATTGTGGAGAATGAGAATCTTGACGATTGGTTGTGGTTCCTAGCCAACATAAAGCAACATGTTGTAAGGACCGTAGAATGTGTGCATCATAACCGATCATCTTGCCGGGTTGTTGTCCGTTGCACACCATCTGAGACGGTACAAGCTCGCCGTTTCAATGGAGCGACATGCGCTGCGTTGGTGCATCGCGACATCTAGCCACCAACTTCCTGCAGCGCTTCAAGCAAAGACCTCATGAAGAAGTTCAAGAAGCTCTGCCTGCAGAACCAGAAGCGCAAGTTCGATGCCATGTGGTGGGAGCTTGAGGTCAAAACCGAGCGTGCAAGTGGAGGTTCTGGCCCAAGCGCACCGCAAAGCAAGTTCGCTGAGTGGATGAGCGTGCATGCCCCCGACTATGAGAAATGGTCCCTTCTTCACGACACCTATGGTGCTCGGTACGGCATCATGACAACCAACTTGTCAGAGGTCTACAATGGTGTGTTGAAAGGGGTCGGTGCCCTGCCCATCATCGCTGTTGTCGACGAGACATGGAACCGCACGGTTGGTTACTTTGTCAATCGGGCAATGATGGCCAAGCAGCATTTGGACGAAGGGAAGCAGTACTCGGAGGTTACCCTTGCCTACATGGACAAGAAGATTACCAAGGCCCGATCCCATGTAGCTATCACAATGGATGGCGTGAGGAGGAAGTTCGAGATCCGCCTGCGGGACAAGTACATTCTCGGCCATATGAGAGGTGACCGGAAGCATGTTTGCACCTTAGGCGATGTGTCAGTTTGCACCTGCAACAAGCCTCAACTCCTGCACAAGCCTTGCTCCCACGTATATGCTGCATGTGCTGTATTTCACCAATCTTGTAGCATGTACATGTCGGAGTACTACGACATACGACACTTGTATGATACTTGGAACGGGGAGTTCAACTCCTACGGCGTGGAAGACCACTACAGAGATCTATGGCGGGGAGCAGTGAAGTGGTCACCGAATGAAGCACTGCGGCATCCAGGCCGTGGGAGGCGTCAGTCAAGGCGCATCCACAACGACATGGATATGAGCCAACGTGGAGATCGGCCAAGACCAATAAGGTGTAGGCTATGCAAGACTCATGGGCACTCATTCAGGAACTGCCCAAATAGACCTTCTTCCTCCGGCGCCACTTAATGTAAGCTATCTGCTGTATTGAGTCATGTTGGTCGTAGCGATGTGAGTGTTGTAGTGATTTGCGTTGTAACCTGCACTGCTTCGTTTGGGTCATGTCCTTCATGAATGAGAATAAAATTGTTCTACTGAGATAGATAACGAAGTACAAGTGCCAATTACATTCCAATTACCACACTCTGTTTGGATTACAAATCAGTAACTGAAGTACAAGTTACAACATATAATAGACTTCTAATGTTACTACTGCTCACGTTGCTGCTCACTGCTCTCGGGCATAGGACCTTGTACTGGCCTTCCACGTCATGTTCCTGCCACATGTCTCTAACGAATCATTCTGTGAGGAGCGTCGACCTATCGGTGAGCGTGGGTTACTGCCGCAGACATAGCAGGCTCCTCAACCACCGTGTAAATGCGTGCGGGGGCATCACTGCGGAGTGGCGTTGAGAACAAGTCGGTGATCAGCGAGAGGATCCGTAGTAGGATCCATGGAGGGGCACCAACTCAGCTCAACTTGCGGGATGAACTGGGTGAACTGCTCGGGGTACGGTTCACCTTGCGGGGTGAACTGCGCAGGGTACGGTGTGTAGCCGGACTGATAGCATGGTGCCGTATCGCCCATTTGAAATTGTCCGAGAGTGTGGGGCTGGGAGGAAGAATCTGGGATAACCTCCGAGGTTCCGGGTTGCACGTCCGTGCTCTCTGGAATGGTCTCTTCCTGCCTCCGTGACGACGACGGCACCAGTGTAAGGTCCCTCCGTGACGAGGATGGCATCAGCGTAGGGTCCTTCCATGACGAGGACGACATCAGCGTAGGGTCCCTCCATGACGACGACGGCATCAGCGTAGAGTCCCTGCGTGGCAACTGCGTGGACGATCCGCGGCCCATGCTGCTGCGCCGCTAGGTCGACTCGCTCGGACGGGAAGATGGAGGGGCGAGGGTACGCGACGATGCTCCGTTCGATGCCTCAAGTCGACATCGCTGGGCCTTCCACAGCTCATGTTCTGAACGACACCTTAACATCTCGCAACAAAGCGTCTTCATGACGTAAAAAGACGTTCAACTGTGTTGTTCGTACCCATTGGAGTCCCCGTGGCCGCGGTCCTAGCAGCTCGCAAACGGTCCCCTGCATGGCTACCGAACAAACAAAATTTTGTTAGTTAACCCTATTTCGGAGGGTGGTTAATCTACTACGTGTTCAACGTACCGAATCGTCATGGCGGGCTGCACAGTGCGGGTCCAACCCCAAGTCCAAGCGTTCGGCGTGGCTAGGATCTGCATGTCGGGCCGGGGGGGCTCCTGTCAATCTCATCCGCGCATACCGTATGTACCACTCCAAGTACGTGTCGTAAGTCTCTTCATCGTAAGGCCGTGCCTCCTGCAAAATGGAATCAGTGGCCGTTTGCCATGCATCTTTCCACGGCTGCTGCGTCTGAAGCCAGTCATCGCTCTTGTGGCCCTTCTTCATCTGCCTGAAGGTGGAACAAAATAAATAAATTATAGTACCGACATAACATATGACTAAAGGACCTACAATATTATTAAGCAATGCAATCTACTTACAAGTGACTACGCCTCGCAAGCGGTCACCCTAGAGCAGGGGGGCTCTCCTGGTGCAGCTCGAACTGCCTCATCACCCGTTGTAGTTTGTAGGGCTCAACCATGTAAGAGAACACCAGAAGACATGTTGTCCTCCAGTACGCCGCATCCTGGTGGCATAGCAAGCTCAAGCCGTCGGGCGCCGTGCCCTGCACGAAGGCATCCGTCCAAGGAGCCCATATTATGTCGTCCTCGTGCAGGGCCTCGAATTCGTTGTGGAACTCGGGGTATATGCGGCGCGCTGTCTCCCTAGCCTACCCCAGTACTGCCACAGTCCATCGAGATCCCATAGTCGGGCCTTCCACGGGATCCTCGTCGTCCGCCCCACCGTAGAAATGCTGTGTGCGCGGGTAAGGGTGGACTGCGGAGCGGAAGTACGGACGTCCGACCGTGAAGTGCTCCCACGACCACAGCTGTAACAGCGTGTGGCAACCCGAGAGCACGGACTCTGTTCCCGTCGGCGACGCTTCTGAAGCATCGCGACAAAGCCGCGATCGTAGCGCCAAGATCTGGTGAACCCCAATCAGATTGCGGCATGTCCTCATCGTCAGCGTCCACGATGGACTCCGCAAGGTGAATATAACTCGGGTACACCATGTCCCCCTGCGTGCTAGGGAACATGACCCACCCGAATATAAACAACAAATATGCAATTAGGTGGCATCGAACAACCTCCTCCGTTGCGTCATTTGGGCAACGCATGAATTGTCGCAGCCAGGCGTGTGGAACGCCCTTAGACCTCTCGGGGATAGGCTGCCCGAAGCGATGGAGAAGACGCGCCTTCCAGTCCGGCGACCTCGGAGGGGGAACAACTGCACGGCCTCGCAACACAGGCCGGTAATGAAGCTGACGTCTTGCAGTGTCACGGTCATCTCTCCCCCCCCCCCATCGGAAGTGGAACGTGTGGGTTTTCGGCCGCCAACGATCAACCAGGGTGGAAAGAAGGGAGGCATCAATCAGGAGGTTCTGCCCCATATTCAAGACATGCGTCTGAGCATAATCGGCCGGATTTGAAGCCTCGAAACATACCGCTCGTCCAACGGTCAGGTCTACCTCGGTCCCCGTGTCACCAGAGTTGGCGGCCCATCGCCACCGATCCAAGCGTGACAGTGATGCTTGGCGTCCCATGCCTCCTCAAGTAGGGGTGGTAGAGTATGTGTCATTACTGCAAATAGAGAAAAACTAACAGTTAGCGAAATCTAATGTAGAACCGGAAAGGCGACTAGAGGGGGGGTGAATAGGAGCACGCCTAATTTTTCACCTTGATTAGATTCAACACAATATCACTCCAATAGCTACGGAAGCTATGAAGATCAACATTCAAGTACTACAGAGGACTTGTATTGAACCCAAATCAAAACCCCAAGCAAAACACCCTAAAAACTCAATTCACAAAGAGTTGGCGGTCACACCTCTCAAATTGGCAGGTCGATTTTTTGCCTAGCGGTCAGACCTCTCAAATGGACCAGTCGACCGCTACATGGGCGGATCGACCTCGATATTGGCGGTCGACCGCCAACCTGACGATGAACAGCTCAAACAGCACAGACAGCCTGAAAACCGAAACGAAAATCGGTCTAACTTTTGATCCGTAAGGCCAAACTCCACGAAATTTGAAACACACCTTCTTAAAGATATTAGGAACCTATTCCAATCAAAGATTACATAGATCCATGCCAAAGTTCCTATCTTTTTCAGTTTGAACGAAGGTGGGTTCAAAACCGAAACAAAATCTTGGCGGTGATTGAGATGATTTCGTGAGAGGAATCAATCTAAGATGGCTAAGGATGGTCTCCCATACAACTTAACACTCTCAATCACAGGAAGAATCAAGCCAAAAGCTCTCAAGAGCAAAACCCCCGAAAATCACCCTTTCTTTCACCAAAACCGGGCAAAACAAAAACTTAGATCCAAAAACTTGCTCGTGGTTGATTGATGATCTAGATGATCCTAGATAGGTTCCCACATATCTCAGCAAGCAAGATCAAGAAGAAAAACCAAGTAAAAACACCCGGATCAAGAAAAACCCCAAATCATCAAATAGAGAAGGTGAACACAAAAACAAAATAAAGACTCATCTCATGAAATCAGATTGGATTGATTGGAGATGGATGATTGTTGATTACAGCCACTCCTACCAAGGAGGACAAAGCTCTCTCCAAGGGCACTCACCCTCGATCCCTCTCTAGAACCCTAGCTCTCCTCCTTTCATCCCCAAACCCAAAAACACAAAATTAGGGTTACAAATGGCCAAAGGGTTCCAAGTGCAACCAGCACTTAGCCCTTATATAGTGGAGGCTAGATCATAGAGAATATTCCATTAGGGCACCCACTAAACCCTAGCATACAATGGGTTAACACACGCACGCGTCTCAAATCGCCGTCTTCATCATCGATTGACCTAAACCGCTTCACCATGCGCCGACCCGCGCCGCGATTTAGCCAAAAGGTCACCAAGGTGGTATTTGGTGAAATTACCAAAATACCCCTTCTTGATCCTTCTCCAAAATACCGAGTCCACAGATCGTGAAGCAATCCCATGCTTCGACACGTGTAGGTTGATCAACGGCTCCATGTCGTCAAGTCTCTCCTGTCCGGATCCCACCGGCACCACTGAGCACTTGCAACGACTCCCACGCCGCTTAATCCAACCAGTCGCACCGAACCGCCCGTTCGGTCATCCATGTCCATTCTGCGCCCCGCTTGAGTCCTCTGACCTCACCCGGCATCCTTGATCGTTCTGGACCTCAACTCTCCAAGCTTAGTCCCGATCTACCTCGCCACTGATCGTCATAGACCTGCAAGCCACCTACACAGCAATAGACCAATAAACCGTTTTCGGGAACAAGTTCTTCACAACTTGACCCACGTTAGCCAAAACATGCATCATGCAACACATATGCATTGATAAACATGAACTTGACCTAATAAACCCAAATCGCCGCCATGCGAGACGACGAAACAAGCCAAAACCGGTCAAACCGCCACCATGGCCGGTCTGCTCCCAAAACGGTCTGACCGCCAACCAAAAACCGGTCTGACCGCCAGTCCAGGACTTAGCCAAATTTCCTCCCTGGAAATCCGAAACTCTCTGGAATTTTTAATCAAATAGAACTTTTCACTGGAAGCTCCAAAAATTATGGGACCAAGTACAGAAAAACCCTCTCACTTGCTTCTGACCTCTATTTTGGCCCACTCCAAAATCCACAGTTCATAAAGTGTCCGGTCTGACCGTTCAGGCAAAGCCAGTCGAGACCAGCTCCATGGCGATCGACCGCCACCACAGCAAGTCGACCGCCCAACAACTCAAGCCGACAAATCAACACAAGGCATGGCCGGTCTGACCGCCACCATGGCTAGTCAGACCGCCAAAGGCCTGACAGAACTGGAGCAACGCCGAAAACAGGTAATTCCACAAGCCCTCAATGCTATTGCCAATTGTCTCATCATCCTAAGATCATGGGCATATCCCCATGATATCCACAATCTCCCCCTTGATGAACACATTGGCAATCTCTCAGGAAATGTAAGTTAGAGATTTAAAAATTAAAATACTCGACGTTTTCGCGCAAAGGCACAACTTGGTCCAATAGCAAAAGAAAGCAATGGAAATGACCAAGATTGCTTCAAAATAGCAAGGGCAAGTGAGATACAGCAAAAGAAAGCAAGAAAGCTTCCAATTCCAGAGAATCGACAAAAATCTCACTTAAGATCCATATGAAAGAACAATTGTTCTATTTGACCTTCGATCATCGTGAGTTTTCAAGAATTGCAATTCAAGTTCAGAAAGGGCAATAAGACCAAAAGAATGCAATATGAATGCATGAATGCTCCCCCTCACTATGATCAATATTTTTCAAGAGAGAGTTTTAAAATTTCAATTTCTGCAAATCTCTCCAAAAAGCTCCTAACTTCTCCCCCATAACCAACAAGTTCTTTATTAACATTACATTTTCGCTATATCTTCTCCCCCTTTGACAATGGATTCATCAAGGAATCATCCTTTCCTCTCATCCAGAGATGACAAATGCACAAGTAAGGAAGAAGCAAAAGAAAGAGCATGCATGAAGTGCAATGGGGTGGCTTCATTTTTGTTTTGATTTTTCAATTTTTAGGTAAAAGAAGCTTTGAAGATTACTCAATTGAACAGGCTAGCATTTCTACCATTAGTCAAGATACAACAAGCCTGACAAAGCTAGCAAGATCATGTTAAGACATATATAGCAAAGCTAGGCTAATGAGCTCAATATATCACATGTTGTTGGATTAAATTAAGCAATCGCTTCAAAATTAGCAAGTTCAACAACAGGTATCATAAAGTGATAATGGCCATGTCATAATGTCAATGTGAGATTAAGAAGCTAGCAAAGGCCATCTAGGAGACAAAAGTTCTGAAAAGAAGCATTTAGCTCAAAATGCCTCGAAAGCCCAATTTTCAACTGTTTTTCATTTGCAATGAATATTCAAGTTGATTAAAGGTCTACCTTAGTAAAGAAGGTCCTGGACTAGGAGCCATCCATAACCTCTTCCTAAGCTTCAACCAATTTGCCAATTTGTATTTTTAGCCATGTGCTAGATCTCAAGCCTTGCCGCGATCATCCCAAGCAACAAAAAGCTTAAAGGAGTGATCTAGGTCATCCAAAACTCCCCCTGAGTTCATGCCTAGTACAATGGCAAGCCGTCTCATGAGAACGAATTGGTGAGATCAGTTTATTCGCACAAAAGAGATCATTTTTCATTTTGCACAAGGGCTGTTTTAGATTCTTTAATGAACTGAAAGCTCAAAGATGTTCAATTCTAGATTCCAGAGCTAACAAAGCAATTTTGACAGGGCCAATGTCACAAAAGGATCACTAATTGTGCAACTAGCTAAAAGATCCGTAAATTGTAATTTTCAGTTCAAGTTAATTAACAGTTCCAGCTCATATAGCAAAGACATTGCTGCACATGTGAAAGCATGATAATTCTAGCAAGTCAAAAACTAAACACAATCTTGAGCAAGAATTGAAATACTAAAGCTCAAGAGGGTAATAAGCAAAGCTTCAACAATTTAAAAGAGATCAGTAAAGCTTATATTACAATGCATCTTTTTGGAATTTTATATGTATGCAATAAGGTACAATGAGATGCACAAAAGACTTTAAAAGCCTAAAAAGATCAAAAGGATCCAAAGAAGATACCACTTGAAGAAGGTATCAGAAGAGATCCGGAAAAATTCAAATGAACAAGGAAAGTTCAAATGAACAAGGAAAGTTCAGAAAAGAACTAACTCCCCCTCAAACCAACCCACAGGGATAAATTATCCCTAACTGCTTCTCAAGGTGGCAAACCTTGTTGGGTCTAAAGGCTTTGAGAGGAGATCTGCCAATTGTGCCTTGGACTCCACAAAACTAGCACAAAGACTTCAAACTCCACAAGATTTCTAGGGAAGGCAACTCGAAAAGCTAGGGAGCGAAACACAAACACTAAAAAGTTTACAGGCAACTCAAAAACCTGCTAACACTAGTGATTTGGAGACAAACTCGACCTAGGCTGTGAGAAGAATGCATCCTAGCAAATCATGGGATAAGAAGAGTGTCTAGAAAGGATACGTGCTAAAACAGAGCCTCCTATCTACCCTGAACCCAACAAACCCAACACCTGACACGAATCAGATGCAATGCAAGGTAGACTAGGGATACCATACACAAATGTAGGGTATAGAAGCTCGAACCTGAGTCGCACTGCTTGGCAGTGGGATGTAGTCATGATGAGTGAAGATCCATTTCTTGAAGCTCCAGAAGGTAGTTGCGCTCACCCATCATCCTCATCTCAAATTCCTTCGTCTCCAAGAAGTGATAGCCAGCATTGCATGCACAAATGAAGAAGAACCAACAGCTTGAGATGATACCACTTGTTGGACTACATGTTCATCTTCCCAGCTGAAAGGCTACACCAAAGAGACAGAAAAAGTCTATGTCTTGGTACTGGGTTAGTGAAACATTATCTAGGGAAAACAGTACTAAGACACACAACTAACAAGGATAGCAGCAAATAATCCAAAGCTCATAAAAGTATATAATCAATAATTCAGAACATGAGCATGAAGATAAACAAATCAATGACAGCACATGCTATCCAAGATATGGCAAAACTCAAACTATCCTTAATCAACAATAAGGCATAGGAGCAAGCAAACAAGCACATAGCATATCACCCATCAAATACACAGTCAAAAGTAAAGTATGCTAGTGAAAGTTATGGCAAGACTCATGCATCCACAATTAACAGCAAGGCACAATAACCATGTAAGCATAAAGCATGTTAGAGATCAAACCATGGATAAAGAATGCTAACATGGATATCAAGTAAGCATGTGGATACATACAACACAAATCAACACGAGCAAGATAAATCATGTTCAAATAGCACAAGCTCATGAAGACAAGAGCAAGCTTATACACCCATGGAAGTAATGAACAACAGTCTAATATATGGATACATAAGCAAGAATCAATCATGAGCAAGATAATAAGGGTACAAGATAGCACAAGCTCATGATGACAAAATCAAACTCATATACCCAAGGAAATAAGGGACAACTATGTGGTTCATGGATATACAAGCAAGGTAAAGGAAAAGGCATGATGAAAGATATCATAAGAGAAAAAACATGCCAATATGGTACAGGTGAGCACAAAGACAAGCACAACATGCCAAGTATGAATAATCATGAAGATAAGGGCATGAAGGTATAGGATAGCTCACCAGACATGTGAAAGCACCAATCATGAAAGCACATGCCTCTTGGAGGCCATCGTTGAGGTGGAGAACCATCAAGTGACCCGATCATGTGATGGAGCACAAGATCAGAATCTTTAAGTCCATGTTCTCCCACCCGCGTTCTTGGTACCTACACATGAGAAAGACAAGGTGTCCGAGTCTTGGGTCCCGAAGGGTTAGAGAGCAAATGCTTGGGAACCCAAACCTTGGATACACCACCACTAGAGGCAGTGGAACCATTGTGAGAGTTAGCATGATGCAAATGATGGTCCATGCTAGAAGATCCAACATCAACCTTGAAGGCACGCCGTGAGTGGATAACTCGATGAGGAAAACGAGATCCATCTCTAGAAAAGCGGCGATGACCTTGCTTGAAAGCACCATGATGAGAAACAACAGAAGCACCAATGGAACTCATACATCCTCGCCGTGGGCGTGTACCTCGATGAAAAAAAACGAGGTCCACCTCTTGGAAAACAGCAAAAATCCTGCCTCGGGGTAGCTCGTGGACCAAAACCAAAACTACGCAAACCATGTCCACGGTGTTGTCCGACACCACTAGAAAAGGTGTCAAAGAAGCCATCAACAAAGCGAGTCCTCGTGCTTGGCTCTTTAGTGTGCATGTTATGAGAAAGACTATGCCCACTAGGAGACTTAGAAGCATGAGCTCGACGCAAATGTTTTGCACGCCGGAAGCAGAAATCCACATGATGTCCATTCTTCCCACAAAATGAGCAATGGTGTAAAGGTCTACGAAAAGATACGGTCCGAGAGGACGAAGCACCATTATGGCTCAAAAAAGAAGTCTTGGAAGAACTAGCATCATGACTCGTCCTCGTATCGACACTAGACACACACATGCTATGAGAAAGACTATGTGTGTTTCTAGAGATACGATGACGCACTCGACGCTCATATTTCAGACGGCGAAAGCAAAACTCAAAAGTGTGTCCATCTTTCTTACAAAAGGTGCAATGGTACTTCTTTGTAGTACCATTTGAGAAAGAAGTACCTTTGTCTTTTGAAATCTCTTGGACAACACAAGAAGAGTCCGAAAGAGTCGAACTCACCAAAGAAGAGCTATCCAAAGCGATGCCACAAAAACCAACATCAAGTGACTCACATTTAGCACAAGAAGACTTCAACTCCGAATGCAAAGAAGCAAGAGAAATCTTGAGAACATCAATTTCGGAGTGAATGCAAATACAAGAGTCACATGATTTGGCGCTCATATCATCGCGCAAAGACTCAACCTCGCTCTTCAATAAAATGCAAGATGTGCAAGAAATTAATGATGCATTTGAATTAAGCATGCAGTTCAAAGCATCAATTTCAGTTTCTAGACAAGCACAATTTTTGCAAGAGACTAAACCATCCTTAAGCAATTTTTCATATTCAAAGCACATGCTACAAGGCCTAGCTTTAATATCAATAATTTCAGCCCTAACATTCTCTAATTGCTCAAGGTGAAAGGTATTAGGCAAGTTCAACTTCTCAAAATCAGCAAGCATGCCTACACAAGATTCACAATCATTTCTAGCCATAGATCTAAGATTGCCTATTTCTAACTTAGCATTATCAAGCTCATTATGTAAGGCAACACAAGAATCACATGGCATAGAAGCATTTAATTTCAACGATTCATTTTCAAATTTTAGGCATGCAAGTGAGTTATTCAGGTTCTCCATGTCTACAAGCAATAAATCATAAGCATTCATGGAGGTTTTCAATTCAGAGAGCTCATGAGACAAATCACTCTTCTCTTTTTCTAACAATTTTACTTTCTTCCCAAGAGCAAGCATTTTAAGATCATATGAATATAAAACATCTTCAAGTTTTTCTTTGCTCACCTTGCTTAGCTCGAGTAGGGGATCATCCTCTGGAGAGTCATCACTATCATCCTCGAAAAACTCTTCATCATGTTCATCCTCAAAAGCTACTGTGCACATGCCAATGGGCTTCTTATCCTCGGGCTCTAAAAGTGACTCATCCTTGAAACTAGGACAATCAAAACGAAAGGGATAGCCACAAATATCGCAGGTGAATAGCTCCTTAATAGACATCCAAAAAATCGTATGTTCAAGCCTCTCGTCACGACGGACATCAACGGCAAAAGAACTACGATAAGATGCAAAGAAACGCTCACAAGTCGGCACACTAGTCGCCATGCTCAAAGATCGGTGAAGATCACAAAAAGAGCAAAGTTGGCTCTGATACCACTTGTAGGACCGGAAAGGCGACTAGAGAGAGGGTGAATAGGAGCACGCTTAATTTTTCACCTTGATTAGATTCAACACAATATCACTCCAATAGCTACGGAAGCTATGAAGATCAACATTCAAGTACTACAGAAGACTTGTATTGAACCCAAATCAAAACCCCAAGCAAAACACCCTAAAAACTCAATTCACAAAGAGTTGGGCGGTCAGACCTCTCAAATTGGCGGGTCGATTTTTTGCCTAGCGGTCAGACCTCTCAAATGGGCGGTCTGACCGCTACATGGGGTGGTCTGACCTCTGATATTGGCGGTCTGACCGCCAGCCTCACGATGAACAGCCCAAACAGCATAGACAGCCTGAAAATCGAAACGAAAATCGGTCTAACTTTTGATCCGTAAGGCCAAACTCCACGAAATTTGAAACACACCTTCTTAAAGATATTATGAACCTATTCCAATCAAAGATTGCATAGATCCATGCCAAAGTTCCTATCTTTTTCAGTTTGAACGAAGGTGGGTTCAAAACCGAGCAAAATGCGAAAACGGTGATTGAGATGATTTCGTGGGAGGAATCAATCTAAAGATGGCTAAGGATGGTCTCCCATACATCTTAACACTCTCAATCACAGGAAGAATCAAGCCAAAAGCTCTCAAGAGCAAAACCCCCGAAAATCACCATTTCTTTCACCAAAACTGGGCAAAACAAAAACTTAGATCCAAAAACTTGCTCGTGGTTGATTGATGATCTAGATGATCCTAGATAGGTTCCCACATATCCCAGCAAGCAAGATCAAGAAGAAAAACCAAGTAAAAACACCCGGATCAAGAAAAGCCCCAAATCATCAAATAGAGAGGATGAACACAAAAACGAAATAGAGACTCATCTCATGAAATCAGATTGGATTGATTGGAGGTGGATGATTGTTGATTCTGACCACTCCTACCAAGGAGGACAAAGCTCTCTCCAAGGGCACTCACTCTCAATCCTCTCTAGAACCCTAGCTCTCCTCCTTTCATCCCCAAACCCTAAAACACAAAATTAGGGTTACAAATGGCCAAGGGTTCTAAGTGCAACCAAAGACTTAGCCCTTATATAGTGGAGGCTAGATCCTAGAGAATATTCCATTAGGCACCCACTAAACCCTAGCACACAATGGGTTAACACACGCACGCATCTCAAATCGCCGTCTTCATCATCGATTGACCTAAACCGCTTCACCATGCGCCGACCCGCGCCATGATTTAGCCAAAGGTCACCAAGGTGGTATTTGGTGAAATTACCAAAATACCCTTCTCGATCCTTCTCCAAAAGACCGAGTCCACAGATCGTGAAGCAATCCCATGCTTCGCCACGTGTAGGTTGATCAACGGCTCCATGTCGTCAAGTCTCTCTGTCCGGATCCCACCGCACCATCGAGCACTTGCAACGACTCCCCGCCGCTTGATCCAACCAACAGACCAACCGCCCATTCGGTCATCCATGTCCATTCTGCGCCCGCTTGAGTCCTCGACCTCGCTGGCATCCTTGATCGTTTCGACCTCAGCTCTCCAAGCTTAGTCCCAATCCACCTCGCCACGACCGTCATAGACCCGCAAGCCACCGCTGAGAATAGACCAATAAACCGTTTCCAGGAACAAGTTCTTCACAACTTGACCCACGTTAGCCAAAACATGTATCATGCAACACATATGCATTGATAAACATGAACTTGACCTAACAAACCCAAATCGCCGCCATGCGAGACGACGAAACAAGCCAAAACCGGTCAAACCGCCACCATGGCCAGTCTGCTCCCAAAACGGTCTGACCGCCAACCAAAAACCGGTCGACCGCCAGTCCAGACTTAGCCAAATTTCCTCCCGAAACCAAACTCTCTCGAATTTTCAATCAAATAGAACTTTTCACTCGAAGCTCCAAAAATTATGGGACCAAGTACAGAAGAACCCTCTCACTTGCCTACACCCTCTATTTTTGGCCCAGCTCCAAAATCCACAGTTCATAAAGTGTCCGGCTCGACTTCTCAGCAAAGCAGTCGATCAGCTCCATGGCTTGGCTCGATCGCCATCCCTGGCGGTCCGACCGCCAAAGAACCAAGCCAAATCAACACAAGGCATGGCCGGTCTGACCGCCACCATGGCTAGTCAGACCGCCAAAGGCCTGACAGAACTGGAGCAACGCCGAAAACGGGTGATTCCACAAACCCTCAACGCTATTGCCAATCGTCTCATCATCCTAAGATCATGGGCATATCCCCATGATATCCACATCTAAGTACGTACTTAAGGCTAAAAATTGCAATAAGACATAATTAAATACGTACTTAGCTAATCTAATGGAACGCGCGCTGCGGCTTATGAGTGATTCGGCCGCGCGCGTTCGTTTATGTACGCAGATAAAACAGACAGCGAATGACATCTATGTGAAATGATGTGACTTCGACGCGATTTAAAGGGGTAAAAACGAAACCGCTTGTACCGAAATGATAAGCTGCAAGAAAGCAATAGCACATATGGTCAGCAAGAATACCGCCGCCTGTCACAGTTCGCCAGTGTGGCGGGTGACTGCTGCGGCGCCATGGCGAAGCAGTCCCCTCGCCTCGGTAGGCTAATTATTCACGTGCCACTTTTACAAATTATGACGAAAGATGGCTACTTTTGAAATTAAAATTTGCTACAGTGCTAGAACAGTAAAAATGCTATCTGATGATATTTTGCGAGTTTAGTAGGAGTTTTGTTTCTTTCGCCCTCGGTCCTTTTTTTAATCTTTTAGATTTTGTTCGTAAATTAAACAGAAAATTCGGCATCCCAGGTCCCAGCTATGTGCAATACAAAAAACCATCTTCTCCTAGCCACATTTTTTTAAGCATGTCTTCCTACAGATAATAATTCTCCATTAATAAAGTTTAGACCCTGCTTACAACCCGGCAATTTTTCTTTGATTCTTACGGGAATCAATTTTTTTCCGATTCTTGCGAGAGTCGAATGATTCTCTGTGAAAATTCATGCAAAAATATTTTAAAATTTATGTGTTCCAAACATGGTTTTAAATTACTTAGATTGAAAAGAACAAAAAGGAAAAGGAAAAGAATGAAATTACCTTGGCTAAATAAAATGGTTGGCAGTATGGGCCAGGCACAAGGTCCAGCACAAACCAGTCCCGAACCACCATCAAGTGAGTTCGAGCCCACGCACTAAATGGCGAACCCACCACCGCCACCGTTTCCCCACCACCGCTTCCCCCGATGCCATCGACGATCCGGAGCATCTCCATCACGGTATCTGACGAGGATGGCGCCGCGGCGCCGGCAGCGCCCTGGCGGGCCCAGCGCGCGGGCCGACGGAAGGCGGCGCGCAGCGTGGGGCAGCGGGTCGTGCGGCTGGTGGCGCGGTGGTGGCCCATCCTCCTGCTACTCCCGGCCGTCGCGCTGCTCCTCTTCGAGGCCTCGCGGCTCCACGCCTCCCCCGGCTCCGCCCCGCCCGTCTCCAGCCTGGGCCGGCTCGACCCGACCACGCGCTTCGTCCATGGCGTGCGCGAGCGTGAGTCCCCTACCCTGTTTCGATCTAGGCGTAGGCTGTCCCTAAATTCCCTGCGCTCTAGTGGTTCCCAACTCCCAAGGAGGGTTCGCTACGGATTTGAGAGATTGCAAAGTAGGACTCAACTGTGATGGTAAATTGGTAATGCGAGTGTTGTATTGCGCAATGCACTGAGCTTATGGTGGTGGTCTTGACTACTGTTTTTGCACAATTCAGTAGATAGATCATGGCAATTGGACATTTGGAGTTAGCATGTTGGATCTTGCACATTGAGAAAGTTACACACATTAGGTGGAATAGGATTATAATGGTGTTCTTAGTTTCTTACGCACCAAATGTTTGGAACTTGATTAGTCAAATCCCGTGTCTAAAATAAAGTTGTTCTAACAAATCACACAGCACATAGCATTTCAAATTTGTTTTGCTCACTGAATATTTTAGCTTATTCTCTCCTTTTTTCAGTAAGCTACTCCTGGTTTAGCAACTTTCTAAGTTCGACTTGGTCAATACAATTGAAATTAAGCAATGACATGATTAGTTTTTGTATTCTTAATTTTGACAGCTTGCTTGAAGTTTCTTAGTCCCAAAAGTATAGAAAATTTGGTATTTTCTGAAGGTTCAGAACTTGATTCTGTGGTCAAGAGGATCATATACAAATCTGATGATAATGACTATGACACTTACCACTCCGAGGCAAACTCCACATATTTGCTGCAGCATTCAGAAGCTACCAGGTTCAATTTGTTTACAGGATTTCAGACACTTCCTGAAAGAGAGAAGAGCTTCAAGGTTCTAATGCTAACTAATGTGTAGTACTTTGCCGTAACAAAACTATGTCTCTGTAGACTTGTTTAATGTGTTTCCACTACATCCCCAGGTGAATGAGACTGTTAATGTGCACTGTGGTTTCTACAGTGACAATGGTGGTTTCAAAATTTCTGATGATGACATTAGATACATGAGGTCTTGTAAAATTGTTGTGTCTACCTGCGCATTTGGTGGTGGGGATGATCTATATCAACCTATTGGAATGGTCAATTCTTCTATAGGAAAGGTATTTGAGCCTTCAAGGTTTTAAAAAATGCAACCTCTATGTAAACCATCACATTTGATGAGTCTGTGTAGCTTTGTAATGGATGTTCTCATGGTAAAGCAGGTCTGCTATGTGGCTTTCTGGGATGAGGTCACACTATCAAAACAGGAAGCTGAAGGAAAAGTAATTGGTGAGAATGGAATGATAGGTAGGTGGCGTATCATTGTTGTCAAGAACCTCCCATTTGTGGATCAACGGTTAAATGGAAAGATACCAAAGGTAAAAAATCTAACGATGTCATAATCTATCAATTGCGGTAACTTCTATATTCTTAAAAAAGCTGACAACATATGGGGCCCGACCTTCTAAAGTTTAGTCTATTTCACTATTTGTTTAACCTGTCTTTGCGATTTTGTGTTGTTTGGTGATGATAACCATCCATTATGTCTCCTCATAAAGAGAAATGGCAGTGAAGTTAAATTTGCTGCTTTTGCCCCAACATTTTCTTCTGTCTTGCATTTTTTTAAATTTGTAGGATTGCACAACTATGTATATTTCTGATAGTAAATGCATAGCATGATTTTTGCAGATGTTGAGTCATCGCCTTTTCCCAGAAGCAAGGTACTCTATATGGGTGGACTCTAAATACCAATTCCGAAGAGATCCGATAGGAGTGCTTGAAGCGCTTCTTTGGAGGACATACTCTACCTTTGCTATTTCTGAACATGGAGCACGGAGTAACATTTATGATGAGGGGAAAGCCATTGTTCAAAAGCACAAGGCTACTCCTGAAGAAGTAGAGGTTCAATTAACTCAGTATCGTCAAGATGGGATGCCAGATGAAAAAAGACTACATGGATTAAAAGGTCAGTGTTTAATATTGTCTAATGAAAAGAAATGTTACCTTGTGCATGTGGAATCTTTTCTCCAAGTTCGAAGTTGCTGTGCGAAGCATGCTTGAGATGATCAAGTTGTTTCTCTTCTCAGCTTTATCTGAAGCCTCTATCATTGTGAGGGAGCTGTCCCCAATAACGAATCACTTCATGTGTGATTGGTTCAATGAAGTTGTTCGCTTCACATCTCGGGACCAACTCAGTTTTCCATATGTTTTATGGCGTCTAAACATGCCAAGAATCAACATGTTTCCTGTATGCACTCGGAGGGATCTTGTGAACAGTTTGGGTCACACAAGGAAAGTAAAACCTCTTCTTACACAGACAAATTCAGAGTCTTCTGCCGCGTGATCTTTTTTCTCGCTCACTTGCTGATAGTCAACTAACCGTTGATTTATATGTGGTTCTAATCTTCTATGTGCCTTCATCCACAATTTTGTTGTAAATTATTCTTTTCATTCTTCCTCAAAAAACACTATGACTTGGTTTGTACACGGACTTGCACCTGATACAAGTTAAGCAGTTGCTTTTCTGTATCTTGATGTTACATGTAAAAATCTTGTTTTCTTTGGTGGAAAGGAACAAGATTCAGTTTTTATTATGCTGACTACGAATGTGTAACATATGACTTGTGAGTTTGTGATGCACCTGGTGCAATCTTCTCAATGAAAATGAACTCCTTTATATTAACTTTCACGCTGTTGGAAAAAATTTTGCGCATCAAAACTCCAAGGAGCTAAGCATCAACATTCTTACTGTCGTGGGCTCGACTGTTCCAACCATGTTATGCATACTCCTTTCTAGCCATCACTAGCAGCAGCTTCCCTGTAATGTTGTGTGACTGGAGAATTAATGCATTCCTTCGATTTTCTCTCATTCCTCCCCTCTCCCACTCGTTCGCCTTTCTCGGTGTCGCTGTCCTTCTCCCCCGTGCTGCCAACCCGGCCTCCTCCCTCCGATGTCGTCCTTCTCCCCCACGTCGCTGACCTGGCCTTCTCCCTTCGCCGTCGTCCTCCCTGATCTGGCCTCCTCTCTTTGTCGTCATTCTACTCCCTCGGGCCTCCGCCCCTCCCTCAGCCGACGACCTCATTCGCGGGCATCAGCGACCACATCTCCCAACATGTCATCCTTCTCCCCTGCGCCCTAAACGTAGTCGTCCTCACCAATGTTCACCTAGGCGCTAGGCGGAAGGCGGGCGGAGAGCAGCCGCCTAGCGCCTAGCCCGCCTAGGCGCCGTCTAGGCGCCGCCTAGCGCCGAACAGGAAGCAGTACGGTCGGGCAGAGAAGAGATCGGGAGAGAGAAGGAAATGAGAAGGAAAGAAGAAAAAAGACAGAAAAAAGAAAAGACATAACTGGCCCGGTTGGCCCAACCCAGCCCATCAGCATCACTTGTGCTGCGTGTTGCTTTTCCAGCTCCAGCCTCTAGGTCAGCCCGTCGCCCTCCCAAAATCCTGTCGCCGCCTCCTATGCTTCCACCTCTCTCTCTCTCTTCCTTCTCAGTGCTCTCCCATTCCGTCGCCGCCTCCTCATCTCCTTCTCTCCCCTCTCCCACCCCCTCGACCTGGGAGACGACGGGACGAGGCGCGGCGACGGGGAGCCCGGCCGAGGCAGCAAGAACTGGGAGGAGAGGCGGCGACGGACTCGAGGAAGGCGGACGGGACCCGGGAGGCGGCGGCGACGAGATCCGGGAGGTGGCGGCACCGCCTGGCCGGACCACCACCACGCTGCGCTGCCCGCCTCGGCACACTGGGTCCGCTCTGGACCGACGTTGACCACCTAGGCGGCGAGCGCCTAGGCCCGATTGAGGCCGAGTCGCGGCGGTTGCCCTGCGCCCAGCGCCTAGGCGGCCGAGGCGGCCGCCTAGGGGATCACTGGTCCTCACCCACGCCTCCATCCTCCACGCCCCTAGGACGCCATCCATGTACAGCGCCGCCCAGTGGCGGACCCAGGATTAAAATCTAGGTTGGGCGGAATAACACGTTGCAATCACTTTCAATAGAGCATATAACACTAAATGGATATAAAAATCACAATCCGCATCATGTGAACATATAAAGATAGGTCAAATGTAGAAAATGTACCTCATCAATGAAGTTTACATAACAATTTGCCACCAAAATACCAAAATATTGAATTACTAGTAATAACCTGTCAAAGTAAATGGATGGTGAGTATTTAGATTAATTAATCATAAATCATAAAAAAAATTATTGAACATAACACGCAGAAAGACATACCACTAAATTACTAATTATGTCTAGGAGGAATGCAACTAGCAGGCAACCTGGATCTTTTATTTAAGAAAAAAAAACTTCAAGCTTAGATCACCATGGGCTTCATTTGTTTTGCAACATTGACACTGCTGCTTTGTCAGTGAACTAGGTGAATTCTCAATCTTAAAGTATAGCCAACTCAACAGGCAGTAAATCAGATGAGGTTTGCTTGTCTGAAAGTGCTTTCTGCACTGCACCAGCTTCCCCAGCTCCAGTGACCACCATTGCGACATACGCAGATGAGTTGATCACAGGAATTCTCTCTAGTGGCGGCTTTGGAGAGTCCTTGATGTAGGTAACCCACCTCTAGTTCTCATTAACAAGAGGGTGGCTTGGGAACAGAGAGGCAATATGGCCATCAGGGCCCATTCCCAAAAGCATGAGATCAAACCTGGGAAACACACTTGCTTGTGACATTGCAATCACGCCATTCTTAACAAGTTGCTTCAAGCAAGTTTCATAGTCATCTTTGCTCCTCGGTGACAAAGCATCATTTATAGCGTAAACTTAGCCAAGAGGAATTGGCACCTACAAAGTTGAAAGACAAAGACCCGGTTAAGTAGTTTTGAATACATAACAAATTACAGACACGAAAAGTGGCCGATGATAATGGAAGACTAGACATAAGAATGCATCTCGATTGCAACTTCAACAAAATCTTATCTAAATATGAACACTTTTATTGATGTTATCGCCCATTCCTCCAGAAACACTAATATAGTAGATAAGGTTATCGCCTAGTGTTGAATAAAATGTATCATCGCTGATGATTTGCATATGCTTCTCCACCACAAATATGCTGCTAATTCGCATAACACAGGGGGAACAGTAGAGGTTTCAAAATCTGAGATGAGAAGCATTAACTTTTTATTAATGACTCATCTAAACTGTTAACAAGGAATAAAAAATTTCTGCAACCACTTTCCATAAATCTGAAAATTTGGATCTATTCTTCACATATCATTTTGAGAAATTGATCCATAGATTCAAGTTTCATGGTCCACGGTATCTAAAGAACCTTAACAAAATTGGTAGTGTAAACAGAAAATTTTCACTTGATCCATCCTCACCTCACCGACACGGCAAGATTGCCAAGATGCCTCTGCCTCCCTCTGGCCTCGCTCATAAGCAGCTGCGGTGCCGCTTTGTCTTCTTAAGGCCAACTTTGCCATGGTCTTGCTTTCTTCACATTTGTGTCACGCCGAAGCCGCCGCCGAGTCAAGTATTTCTTGCCGCCCTCTAGAGCTGTAGCCATGCCGCTAGGGTTGGAGAGTGAAGTTTGCAAATTAGGGGAACCGGGGAAGTGAGCCAGCCAGTAGATGTAGTGATTTGGTAAGATGGGCTATTGGGCTTAGCTGGGCCTAGGCGTATGATTTGGTTTGGACTGTGGCATAACTAACAAGGAACAATGAAGCGGCGAAGGTGGATCGTGGCTTGGGGTGGGGTTTAGCTGGCCGGCTACCTCGGCGATCGCCACCCTTGCCTATATTGGGGACCGCCTGGCCGCCGACCCAACCTCCCTCCATGACGCCTCTCTCATCGGCGTCCGGTGGCTACACCGCCTCTCTTCCGTTCTTGAGCCCGGCCTCCTCCTCTGTAGTCATCTCGTCCCTTAGGCCTTCGGCAGTCGACCTCCTCTGCCCCTCCCTTAGCCGATGACCCCATTCGCGGGTGGGACGACGGTGAGGCCGACGACAGCCCGGTGTCAAGGGAAGCCCGCCGACGAAGGTATTTCAAACAATTTAATAATAAACCATAGCTCAAACTATAAAAGGCAGATTACCAAACACCACCCTGACTTCTTAAAAGCTAGGTGCTTATAAGTTGCTTAAGCCAAAAAATTGGCTTTAAGATATAAGATAAAATGCTAAGCCTAAATAAGCAGAGCCATAGTCAATCAGGCTCTTCAGAACAAGGGAAACATTTTTCGATCCTTATATTCCAAAGGGGGGCCTCACATGCTGGAGTATAAGGTTCCCTTTGAGAGGGCTTTGATGCAGCTGTAGGCTAATGAAGGTAAGTTGTCCTAGGCTCGTAGTGGGCCAACTCTACAGATTCCCTAGAAGCCCATGAGCAAAGCCCAATTGTTCCTCCTCCCCTTCTCTTCTGTAGTTCTCTTCCCTCCCCTCCTCTTCCTATCCCCTTCTTATCCACTCCACTCTCCACCTCGCCTCCCGGAAACGGAATGGCAGTGGCGTCTCACTGAACCCAACCCAACCTCAGGCACAGACATCACGGCCTCCTGCCTCCTGCTCACACCGCCGTTGCAATGGCTACGGCCATCGCCGCCTCCGCGTTCCCCTCCCCCGCCTTCGCTGGCGGCAGGCCGCTCCCGCGCCAGCGCCGCGCGGCGAGGTCCGCGCCCCGCCGCGCCGCCCCGGTCGGCCTGGCGGTGCGGTGCGAGCAGAGCGACAAGCAGAAGCGGCAGCCGCTCGCCGCGCTCGTACCCCGCGAGGAGCGCTTCATGTTCGAGGGCGACGAGCTCTGCGGCCCCGTACTAACCCCGCCTCCCCCCTTCCCTCCCCTCTAGGCCTCTACCTTTCTCACAGCTATTTGCTACAGTTCAGAAAACAATAGTAATGCTATATGACTTGGGAAGTTCACAACTGGTGCATTCAAAATGGAAAATTTTCCGCAGTTTAGGATTTACCGGTTGTACTCGAAGGCTTAGTTTAGTTCTTACAAGTAGCTCTGCATTCGTTTCGCAAAATCTCAAATGGCTTCTTTCAGTTTCATCAATTGACTCCGTCATATTAGTCTCTTTGTCAAATCCCTTCTTTACATGAATAATCTCAGTGAAAATACAATGCTTACATAGTACTACCATCATATCCAAAATTAACTACTGATAGTTCATGGTGAAAGAGGGTTCAATGAAAATGAACCTAAACGAAGGTGGAGTGGATGTTGTATGAGAAATTAAGACAAGAAAGCAAGCTACTATGGCGAAAATTACTTTGTTCTTACTACATCTGTTACACAAATGTTGTATTATAGCTCAATAATGTCTGGCTCTAGTTCCGCACCATCTGTTCATCTATTTTACTATTTATTGTTTAGGCTCAATTAGTAAGGGCGCAGTATGAATATTGTCCTTAAGTTCCACACTTCCACCGTTGCATTGGTGCCATGGCTTGTTCTTTCTTTCTTTTTTGTGTAACATGTCCTTTTGAGTTAGTTCATTCTGATGTTTGGGTCCTGCTCCTTTTGCTTCCAAAGGTGGTCATATCTATTATGTAATTTTTATTGATGACTATTCTTGATATGCTTAGGTTTATTTTATGAACATCGTTCTCAACTCTTGTCAATTTTATCAGTCTTTTGCTCGTATGGTCCACACTCGGTTTCCACTCTGTTCAAACTTTTCGTTCTTATTCGTGTGGGATACTTGTCGCATGCCTTTCATCAATTTCTCTCCGCTGAGGGAACTCTTCCTCAGCTTTCCTGTCCTGGTGCCCATGCTCAGAATGACGTTGCTGAACACGTCATCTTATTGAGACTGCTTGTACTCTTTTACTTGCATCTCATGTTCCATGACATTTTTGGGCTGATGCGGTTTCTACGTCTGTTTATCTCATTAATATGCAGCCATCTTCTCGCCTTCAGGGAAAGTGTCCTGGAGAGTTCTTGTTTTCCACTCCCCCACAGTATGACCATCTTCGGGTTTTTGGTTGTACCTACTATGTTCTGCTTCCGCCTCGTGAGTGCACCAAATTAATAGCTCAGTCTGTTGAGTGTGCTTTTCTTGGGTACAGTCTTGAGCATAAGGGCTATCGTTGTTATGATCCCTCTGCTCGGCGTATGCGCATTTCTCGTGATGTTTCTCTTGTTGAGGATCGTCCCTATTTTCACTCCTCTACCACTCGGTCCTCCCCTCCCGCTGAGTCTCTCTCTTTTCTTTACCTTCCACCCATTGTTTCATCTGACACACCTCTTTCTGTGGAGTCCTCTCTTCCATCCTCAGTCAGATCACCGTTTCCTCTTCACTATACTCGTTGGTCTAGGGTCCCTCTTGATACTTAGCCTTTTACTGTTTCCTCTGATGGCATGGCTAGTACTGATGATACTCTTTCTAATGATCCTCCACTGGCACCGTCATCTCGGTATGAGCTTTGTGATCGTACTACTATTGCTGCTCCCGACAGATATGGTTTTCTTTCTCATCTTCTTTGTGCTCGAGCCTCACACTTATTAGGAGGTCATTGTTCATCCTGAGTGGCAGTTAGCTATGGCCGAGGAGTTAGCTGCTTTGGATCGTACTAGTACATGGGATCTTGTTCCTTTACCTGCTCATGCTGTTCCTATTACTTGCAAGTGGGTTTTTAAAGTTAAGACAAAATCTGACGGCTCTGTTGAGAGGTACAAGGCTCGACTAGTTGCTCGTGGTTTTCAGCAGGCACATGGTCGTGATTATGACGAGACATTTGCTCCCGTTGCTCATATGGTAATAGTTCGTATTCTTGTTGCTGTGGCTGCTGTTCGCTCTTGGACTATCTCTCAGATGGATGTGAAGAATGCTTTTCTTCATGGTGATTTGCAGGAGGAAGTTTATATGACACCACTCCAGGGTGTTGTGGCTCCTGTTGGTCATGTTTGTCGCCTTCGTCGTGCTCTTTATGGCCTCAAACAAGGCTCCTCGTGCTTGGTTTGAGCGGTTCAGTTCAGTTGTGTTAGCTGCTGGTTTCTTCCTAAGTAATCATGATCCTGCATTGTTTATTCATACATCTCCACGTGGTCGTACTATGCTTTTACTCTATGTTGATGACATGATGATTACTGGAGATGACAAGGAGTACATTGCTTTTGTTAAGCAACGACTCAGTGAGCAGTTTTTTACGTCGGATTTGGGTCCTCTACGTTATTTTCTGGGGATTGACTTTACTCGCACGGCTGATGGTTACTATCTATCTCAGCAACGCTATATTCAGGATTTGCTTGCTCGTTCTGGTCTCATTGACAGTCGGACAGCTACTACTCTTATGGAGCTTCATCTTCAGCTTCGTCCTACTGATGGCACTTTGCTTGAAGATCCTTCTTGTTATCGTCAAATTGTTGGGAGTCTTGTCTATCTTGCAGTAACACGCCTTGATATTGTTCATTCTGTTCATGTGCTCAGTCAGTTTGTTTCTGCTCCCACGTTTGTTCACTATGCTCACTTGCTACGTGTGTTGCGCTATCTACGAGGAACTATTGATCGTTGTCTCTTTTATTTTCGGTCGAATCAGCTTCAGCTTCATGCTTACTCTGACTCGACTTGGGCGAGTGATCCTATTGATCGACGATCTGTCTCTGGCTATTGCATATTTCTTGGGTCTTTACTTATTGCCTGGAAGTCCAAGAAACAGACTGCAGTTTCACGGTCTAGTGTTGAGGTTGAGCTTCGAGCGTTGGCCACTACTACTTCAGAGATTATTTGGCTTCATTGGCTTTTAGCTGATCTTGGTGTGTCATGCAGTACTCCTGCATCTCTTCTGTATGGCAACACTATTGCTATACAGATTGCTACTGATCCAGTGAAGCATGAGCTGACTGAGCACATTGGTGTAGATGCATCTTTCACCCGTTCTCACTGTCAACAGAAGACTATTGCTCTTCAGTATGTGCCATCTGAGATTCAAGTCGCTGATTTCTTCACCAAGGCTCAAACTTGAGAGTAACATCGCTTCCATCTCTCCAAACTCAATGTTTCAGATCCTCCTGACCCATGTTGAGTTTGAAAGGGGGTGTTACGTATATGTGTATATAGTCCATGTGTATATATGGCACATGAGGCCCATCAGCCCTAGGGTTGTGTACTGTAGTATATATACTACATTATTCATCCAATAGAGATTGAGCTTAACTTGTAATACTTACAAGTAGCTCTGCATTCGTTTCACAAAATCTCAAATGGCTTCTTTCAGTTTCATCAATTGACTCCGTCATATTAGTCTCTCTGTCAAATCCCTTCTTTACATGAATAATCTCAGTGAAAATACAATGCTTACATAGTACTACCATCATATCCAAAATTAACTACTGATAGTTTCATGGTGAAAGAGGATTCAATGAAAATGAACCTAAACGAAGGTGGAGTGGATGTTGTATGAGAAATTAAGACAAGAAAGCAAGCTACTATGGCGAAAATTACTTTGTTCTTACTACATCTGTTACACAAATGTTGTATTATAGCTCAATAATGTCTGGCTCTAGTTCCGCACCATCTGTTCATCTATTTTACTATTTATTGTTTAGGCTCAATTAGTAAGGGCGCAGTATGAATATTGTCCTTAAGTTCCACACTTCCACTTGTGCATTGGTACCATGGCTTGTTCTTTCTTTCTTTTTTGTGTAACCTGTGCTGTACAGTGATCTAATCAAGCAATTTAATTTGCAGGACATATGGAACAAAACATGGTACCCAAAGGCTGCAGATCATGTAACTACTGAGAAGACATGGTATGTTGTTGATGCAACGGACAAGATTCTAGGCAGGCTAGCATCCACCATTGCAGTTCATATCAGAGGAAAGAATGAGCCCACATACACTCCAAGTGTGGACATGGGGGCTTTTGTTGTTGTGGTATGTATGTTTTTTCCTCAAAATAGTTTACAAAATCATAATGTCATATACAGTAGGACACTCCTCTCCAGTTCCCTTTCCAAAAGGTGAGTTAATAATGTTAGCAGCAGAGACAAATAGGCACCAAGAGGCATCTTGAAACCAGGTTTTTTTTAATGTTAATGTGGTTTATGACACTGGTGCATCTCTGAAGACTCGTCACTATAGACTATACAAAATTACAGATGCTATTGTGAATTCCTGAGCTGCGAAGCTGAACTTTATGTTCACATAGGTTAATGCAGAGAAGGTTGCTGTTTCTGGTAAAAAGCGGACACAGAAGCTCTATAGGAGGCACTCTGGACGGCCTGGTGGAATGAAAGTAGAAACATTTGATCAGCTTCAGAAAAGGATTCCAGAGAGAATCGTTGAACACGCAGTGCGTGGCATGCTTCCTAAGGGCAGGGTAAGCCATCATTGTTTAGCACTTCTTACCTAGTTGATTGCATCAGGTGTTTTTGTCCTAAAGCTATATATTGCACATGCATATAGACCATATACTCTTTTATCTTTCTTTTTTTTAGATGTGACGGGATAAGATTTATTCCCTCCACACTTCAAATTTAAGGTAGAAGTGAGACTCAAACTTGGGTGGAACTTTGTATGCCCACCATTGCATCCCAATAGAGCTCCCACTCTTATAATTTTTTCCGTCTAGTTTCTAATATGTCTTAAAATGAAAATAGCAAGCAACTTTCAGGATCTTTCTTTCTAATGCCCAAAGGTTGCGTTCATCGAGGCCATGGCCTTGGCCCTTGTGCGTGCTTCAACATATGTCCTTGCGTGAAAACAGGGCTTTTAGCATGCGTCTTCCCTTGACTACAATTCACGGGAATATAGCTGTTGAACAGCAATTACAAGTGCAGACAAGATTATTTGAATAGATCTTGTCAAGTAGTTTTTCTTTATATTTTCTGTGTAAACTTTACAAATACCATGCCCATGATGAATGTGTGACGCTTTAGATCCAGTCCGAAAATTTTGCTTTTTACTTAGTTGCCCAGATGGTATGGCTAACAAAATGTCGGGTGTGTTCTCTGAAACCCCCATGTTGCCTAGAGAATATCTTCGTTGTCTGAAGCTTTTTACTCTGGCTACCTGTTAAGTGTTAGTTACGCACTTTATTTGACCTCACTTCGGCATACGCACTTGGTCTCTGTATTCTTCTCAACGTTTTGAACATTTTGCAGCTGGGAAGAAGACTATTTACCCACCTCAAGGTGTACAAAGGACCAGAACATCCACATGAGGCTCAAAAACCTGTTCCACTGCCTATCAGGGATAAAAGAATACAAAAGACCGACCAGAGTACCCGCGATTGAAAAAGATACAGCAACCCTGCATCAATTCTCCTCTTAGGATTTTGCCCAATGTTAGGAATGTGACCCTAACATTCATCCATCTGTCCAGGGATTGGAGTGTTTTTTTTTTGTAATTTAATTATTTCCCAAAACTTGAATTTATTTCTGTGATAGTTCTTTTCGATGATTAATCATGTAATATGGTACGATTTGAAGCAATCCAATATCTCAGTTTTCCATTGAATGGTGTAATTTTGACCTGAGATGAGATACATGTGTTACTGTTTTGTTCAAAAGGTGCTATCTGGGCATCAGGTGTTTTTAGTCTTAGGGCAGTGAGATCTGTTGTTCCTTGTCTGTGTTCGCTAAATCCAGGAGCCTCCTTGCCCAGTGGCGGATAGCCCCTTCAGGCCTTTATCCCCTTGCACCTCGCCATCTCCTTTTGGCCTTTTCCCTACGTTGTAGGCTTTGTTATTTTGTTGCATCACATCAAAAGGGACGAACTCATGGTAGCCGTGTCATGTCACTTCCAAGTATCCTTTGCTATGCCTCTACTTTGCCTATCATGCTACAATCAGGCTGAACTACGTTCTACGGACGGCCTTCGTTTAGCATCAAATCTATTAGGTTATGATAATCTCATCTGGTGGAGCTACTTTTAAGTATAGAGAAAATAAGGAATGATCAATTATCGCTCTCAAAAATAAGCACAACATAGTATAACAAGTTGTCAATCGCAAACTCCTGCTAACCTGGTGACCGTATGTGACATCCCAAAATTTTGCATAATTTTTTTTTCACGAAAGCCTTTGCGTTGCATCTTAATGTGTTCTTTATTTTTCTTAGCTTTTTATTTGAATTTCCAATCTTTGAAAACTCTATTTTACCGTTTCTTATAATTACGAAAACCCTCGAAATGCTTTTGGGCTGAAGAACCGTCGGAGTTCGCCACTGGCACCGTTCTCCTTCGCCACGATCACTACCCCTAGCCCACGCCGTTCCAGCCACTAGTCCCCCTTCGCCACAGCTGTCACCCCTAGCCCGCACCGTTTCAGCCATTATAGTCATCCCCGTCACCGCACATCCTAAAAAATAGAGCCGTAGAGACCGGGAATGCGCCGTGCGTGCATCGTCCCTAGAGCCTCGTCGCAATGGAGCCCTAGCCCCTCCCCTGTTCTACCCCACTGCGAGTCAAGGAGGCAAACAGAGCACTGTGCTTCGGGCTCGCTACTGTGCACACCCGGTTGAGCCATGCAACTCGACCCAAGACCATTTCCTTTAGGTTGAGCCGAATCAAGTCAGCTCAGCCAGATTCGAGCCCAACGCGTCCAATCGAGCCGGATTCAAGTATGTTCCAACCGACCGAACCCAAACTCCTTTAGGGCCGAGCCGGACCATGTCTACCGAACCAGTTGAGTCAGACCGAGTCTGAACCGGTTTTCAGCCGGTTTAAGCCAGTTTGGCTAGTTTAGACGGTTTATGACCGGTTCTTGACGTTTTAGCCCCGGTTCACTAGGTTCCAACCAGTTCTTAGGGTTTTTCCACCGGTTCTATACTGTAGACCAATCCTACACCGTATTAGGCCCACCAAGTACACTAGTTAACCTTCTTTTGTCAAATTTGAATCATCCAAAGTCATCAATAGTCATTTTCGCTCTTTTTCAAAGTTTCAGGCCCGAGTTTTCAAAACCCTAAATTTGGTTTTATTTCTTTTGGTGTTGTTTTTGGCATTCCTTGTTTTATTTGGTGGTACTTGCATGCATTAGAACACGAGGAATGACAACCTAGAGCAGAAGGTGATCCAGAAGCTTTCGAAGGAATAAACGATGATTTCGAGCCAGAAGGCAAGTCACGATCCTTGATCATATTGAACTCCTATTGGTTGGGTACGTACATTATATATGGGCTATTTCCTGCATTATTTATTTGTCAATGCTATTTATTATCCATTACTTTTGAATAATCCGGCTTAAGTAGTTAATGCCTTTAATTACATTGTTTACGTGTCATCCTTGGTAATAATATGACCTGGTTTCCTTGCCAACCTAGGGTAGAGTACCTTACATTAGATTAACATAGTAGTGGAACAAAACCTTAATCTTGTCACATTGTGGTCCGCCATCATGAGTTGATGTGTTGGAATTTACGAGCATTTTGGTATGATGTATAAAATGTTGGATCACTCACCTAGAGTGATATTTTGGAAATGTTAGCTAAAGACGAGGATGGATGTGTGGTGAGTCGAGTACTTGGATCGACTTGTCGAACCTGGTGTGTGTTTTGCTTGAATAAGATGGACTTCCGTATTAGAGGGATGGCCTGCCAAGCGCCCAAAAGTGTTGTATTATGGGATGGCCTGCAGGACGCCCAAATTTGTTTGAATCACGAGATGGCCTACAAGGCGCCCGAAAGTATTTGGATAAATGGCCTACAAGGCGCCCGAAAGTATTTGGATAAAGGGAATCGTCTGCGAGGTGCCCGATTGATCTATTTATTTGTAGAAGTAGGGCGGAGGTTGGTATGCGATTTAGATTTGGCAGTTGCCACCTTTGTTAACTAGTCACTGAAACTCATTGGATGGAAGTGAAACTTGTTTCGGTGGTATTACTACCTTGTTATCCCAATTCTAATCAAGTTATGGGTATTCTTTACAGAGACAACTAAATCATTCGGATGTATCGTGTTTCCAGCTAATAGAACTATGTTTGTGGGGTGATACCTAAACCCAAGGCATAAGTAGTCTTTTAAATTTTAATTGTTAAAATATGGTGAAACGATGATGATGTTGAGTCATTACTCAGTACTCTTGGAGACTCAATTTATAACTTCACTTTGGTTTAATTAAAACTGCTTTAACAGCTAAACTATATGGGTATTAGTTGTGGTAGGTCCAACTCAACCCTCCTTGTTAGACATCCTTTGAAATCCCTGCGTTGCATTAAAACAAATTACCACCGTGGCTTGCTAAGTATGTAATGTACTTACTCTGGCATAATTTTGGTAAGTGGAACAGAGATTAATGACTTAGGGTCTCTCCTAGGCTCACGCGTGCGTGTGGTGTTCACTGGTTCTTCTATAATGTAAGATAAGTTTGGGATAATCGCCCCTCTAAATACTTAAAAGTTGGTCGATAGACCTTATTTTGTTGTTTATATATGATTTTACATTTATCGTGAGCAGGTATGGTATTCACACTGTGCGCAACTGAAATCTTGGACAGTTGTGGGTAACAGTGACACCTAGAAAATCAAGGGTATCCCCACACCACATTTACGCACATATGGGTACGCTTTAGTAGGAATTTTGTGAGATCACGGATTTATCTCCGATCTCTGTCTGTTTAGGCGTATACTAGGAGGGAACTTTTTTCTTATCAATTAACCATTTTTTAAATTTTAGTTTAAAGTTAATCCCCGGCGAACTTTATAAATTTTATTTTAAAGTTAATCACCGGCGAACTTTATTTCTAATTCTGATCTCTTTGGTCACGCCACCATTCGTAGCGTGACAAAACAACATTGTCACGCCATATGATAAGTCCGCTAAATAGCACTTTTTGTCACGCCGCTAGTCGCGGTGTGACCAAACAACACTGTCACACCACGGGTGATGGCGTGATAAGAGGTTGCCTAAATACGGGCTGGTGTGACAGCGTTGTTTTGTCACGTTACGGGTGGTAGCGTGATCAAAGAGGTCAGAATTAGAAATAAAGTTCGCGGAGGGTTAACTTTAAAATAAAATTAAAAAGGATTAATTAATTAAAAAATCACTATGAGGACATTTAATAAAAAAAATCCTACGCAGATATGACGCTTAAAGCATTACAAGTAAGCTAAACTAAGGACTCGTTTGGAATGTAAAATTCTTGTAGGAACTTCGAATAAAACGTCACATGAATTTTACTGCAGAGTTTTTTTTTAAAAAAAAATCTGTAAGAAATTTCCTCGCGTGTAAGGAAAAAAAATCGTGAAATATGAGAATCGCCCCACCATCTGGTCCTAGGTACATCAATAATACCTAGGCCGCTGCGCCTATTCATGAGTAGTCCTCTCCGCGTCACTGCTTACCTAACCCAGCCCAGGCAGCCAACGCCAACGAGACCGCGCACTGGACGCCATCCAGTCCGTCCCGACCTCTAATCTAACCTTCTGGAAAATTCCGCCAATCCAAGAAATTTCCCCCCAACCAACCAACCAACCCAACCCAACCCAACCAAGCAGCCGCCTTCCGGAGCCGAGCCCCACCCCGCCGATCACCGACCATGCGCTAAGGTCGAGCCGCCGCCTAAGGAGGAGGAGGAGATGGAGGGGGGTGGCGGCGGGGGCGCGTCGCTGCCGCCGTTCCTGAGCAAGACGTACGAGATGGTGGACGACCCGGCCACGGACGCGGTGGTGGCGTGGACGCCGTCCGGCGTGAGCTTCGTCGTCGCCAACCAGGCCGAGTTCTGCCGGGATCTGCTCCCCAAGTACTTCAAGCACAACAACTTCTCCAGCTTCGTGCGCCAGCTCAACACCTACGTAAGGAACACGTCTCTTCTCTTGCATACCCATCCCTCTCTCTATCTCCGTCTATCTCTGTTCCCGCCGCTGAATTGGGGCTTGGTCGGAATGCGTAGTGGTTTGTTCCTGTGAGCTATCGAGGAACGTGGAATTTTGATAGAAACGGGCAAGGCTTGTCCAATAGAAGAGCGATTGTTTAGGATTTCTTCTTAATCCCAAAGATTAGGGTAGCTTGTTAGTATAGCGCGTTATGTTTATGTTCATGTGACATACTTGTAAACGACCAAGGTCAACTCTCGTCCTTTATATCTGCAAAATTCAACTAGCTTTGCGCAATTCTATTTCCTTCCTAATCCGATTGAATTTTGGGACCAGTTCAGAATTAAAAGTTGAAAATGGTAAGTGATGTCGAAATGCAATATATTTTACACACCATTACTAAGTCACCAAACTACTATGAAGATAATTAAGTTAGCTGGTATACTTCATTTCTTTTGTTGACAGTACATGGTTTCTTTTGATCCTTGATAGTGCATGATTTTTTCTTGTGTGCATGTGTGATGCTATTCTAATATCTGTCCACTACTTATTCTCATGTAGGGCTTTAGGAAAGTCGATCCTGAGGAATGGGAGTTTGCAAATGAGGATTTCCTAAGAGGGCAGCGGCTCCGGTTGAAAAATATCCATAGACGCAAGCCCATATTCAGCCATTCATCACACACTCAGGGTGCTGGACCATTACCAGATACTGAAAGAAGGGACTATGAGGAGGAAATTGAGAGGCTCAAGTATGGTAATGCAGCACTGACCTTAGAGCTTGAAAAGAATGCACAGAAGAAACTTGATGTGGAGATACGAATGCAGGCTTTGGAAGATAAGCTATTTGTTGTGGAGGGTCAGCAGGAAAATCTGATATCTTATGTCAGAGGCATTGTGAAGACACCAGTACTTCTGTCTAGCTTTGTACAGCAATCTGATCATCATAGAAAGAAGAGGAGACTGCCAAAACCGATTTCCTTCCAGGAGGATGCAAATACTCAGGGGAATCAGATTATGCACTGTGATTTGACCAACTCACCAGCTCATGCACTTTGCAGAGAATCATTTGACAAGATGGAATCATCCTTGAACTCCTTGGAGAATTTCCTTAGAGAAGCAAGCGAAGCATTTGGTAATGATATTTCGTATGATGATGGTGTCCCAGGCCCATCTTCAGCTGTTGTTCTCAGAGAGCTCCATTCATCTGGGGAAAGTGATCCTCATGTGCCATCACCTCCGAGGATGAATACTTCTTCAGCTGGTGTAGGAGATTCACGTTCTTCTCATGATATAGCAGAGTCCACCAGCTGTGCAGAAACTGCAGACAGTCCTCCCCTTCCTCAAGCTCATTCTTGTGCAGATTCTCGAGCTAAGGTTTCCGAGATAGATGTTAATTCAGAGCCTGCTGTTACAGAAACTGGTCTATCAAGAGATCAACCTGTCGAGGACCCTCCTGCTGTTGCAGCTGGTGTAAACGATGGCTTTTGGCAGCAGTTTCTTACCGAGCAGCCTGGGTCATCCGATGTTCATCAGGAGGCCCAATCAGAACGGCGAGACGTAGATGGTAAAGCAGATCAGATGAAAACAGGAGATCGGGGAAAGTTTTGGTGGGGCAAGAAGAATGTCGAACAGATAACAGAAAAACTTGGGCATCTCACCTCAGCCGAGAAAACCTAACTCTGTTTTTCTTGTAGCTGAAATACTATTAGTACAGAAACATTTAGGACCATGGCATCTCCCTGTGAGATGCTGACTAACATTTACTTGCAGTGTACGATATTATCCCCATCTTGTACATTGCCTGTGTTTAGAATATTGGAGAGACTAGTTGCTATACTACCGTGATGTATCATACATTCATATTTGGATAGTTGAAACTTTCAGATACTCGTGCCCATGACTCTTATGATATTTCTCAGGTTTGTGGTTAAATGTCATAGGCGCTATTTTTACTTTCGTTGTTGACTACATTATCCTGTTCGAAGACTCAGAAAGTTGCACTTTTGTGTTCCAGTTGTAAAAGTTGCTGCCTTTTCCCCCCTCTTTTGAAGACACTTGCTGCCTGTTGCTACATTTGAGTGTGTTGCTTGCTGCCTGTTGCTACATTTGAGTGTGTTGCAGCTGCCAGATAAAAGTGTTTGGAGTTCGGGTGATCGGGTCTTTATTCTCTGTGCATGGTATGTACAATTTGAATCATTGCCCACTATTTTCAGCTCTGTGAAATAGGGGAATTTTTTTTTAAATAATCTATTTTTTATTTGAAATATCAAAAATATTCCAGCGATATTTGTTTTTACAAAAATATCGTCTGTCGCCCAATGGTTGGACGATTTGATCCTGTCGCCGTAGAGGTTAGCGGTAGTTCTGTCGCCATAGGGTTGGGCGATGGTCTTGATCGCCTAATAGGGTTGGGCGTGGTTCTGTCGCCTAATAGCCGGGCGGCGAGAGCTAGTCGCCCAACCCTATGGCGACAGAACCATCGCCCAACCCTATGGCGACAGTGAGCTCCTTTTTGCCTTTTAATTATTGTTTAATTGAGTTAATGAATAACATTTTGTAGGTTAATTAAATTTAGCAAATCCATGTTATTTATTTTGAAAATAATAGTGTTGTCACGATGTTGGTTGCTCTGTTTGTTATTTTAAGTAGAATATCATGGGTCTGAAATTTGTCGACTTCATAATAACATTTTGTGATCGTTGTATATTGTTGTAGTCGCGGTAAATTTCATTGAATTTTGTGAGGGCGATTGAGACGATAATGATATGTAAGTACAAAGGTAAGTGATATCACGATGAAGTCGTTCGAGCGTATATGCGTATGTAGGCACGTAGTCGATGTCGTACTTTATGAAGCTTATCTGAGAATATAAGTGAAGGGGTTGAGGGCGCTCATTGTGATTATGACGATGGCCTAAAACATGGAGGATTCAATGTCGGTGCGAATGGTTCTTTACGGGATTGCGAGAGAAGAGGCATACTTGCAATATAGTCTTGCTTTGATGGGTCTCGGAACGTAACTACATTACGATCGCGTCGGAAGCATCGTTACGTAGTCACATGGCATGATGGTTCGCTAATTGCTTTAGTCATGCTCGGTAGTACTACGGTACATTGTAACACAAGCATCCGGACTATGTAAGTATACATGCCTTTAGGGGATAGTAAAAACATGGGGGTAGGGCGTGGGACTACTACGTAATGACTGAGCTCTTTGCGTGGACGGGGCCATTTTCCTTCCTTGGCATTTCGGCGTTGAACTCCTCGTTGGCCTTCCCTTCCCTTGTCGCGGAGTGTCCACGTCGCCGGTATATCAAGTCGTCCATATCCTGCGATTCCTTCATGTAAGTACACGTATATTTAAAATTGTAAGGAGGATTTACATTCTTCATAACTCACATCGTCAATACGCATTACGCCGGCCGGATCTGTTGTGGCGGCGGGCTCACCAAGATGAGCCTTTCCTTACCCTTGTCGCGGATTGCCCACGTCGGCCGGTATGTCGAAGTCGCCCATGTCCTGCGATTCCGTGATGTAAGGGCACCGTATAGTGAAAATCGTAAGAATGATGTTAATTCTTTGTAACTCACGTCGTCCATACGGATGGCCCGGCGACCGGATCTGTTGTGGCGGCGGGTCAACCGCATGAGCCTTTCCTTGCCTTTGTCGCGGATGTGCACGTCGGTGGTATGTGGAAGTTGTGCATGTCTGCGATTGTATGGCGGATGTAAGTGCACCGACGGGAAACCTTACGTAATAAGGATGTAAACTCTTCATAAGCGGCGTCATCGATATGGATTACGCCCGGCGAGTCTTGGGCTTCTGCCTCCTCAGCGGTCCCGTGCGTAGGGTTTCCACCGCGACGAAGTTCTCGCCCGCACCGAGTAGTTCAAAGATGTATGGCTGGCTGGATGAATGCCTGTCGTACATCTCCGGGCCGTCGATCCTTTGGAAGAAGTGGCGGCGCATCTCGGGCTGCCATTACGTGGGGATGAAGTTAAAATTTATGAAATTGAGCGTTGGGAGAGGAAAATCGTCTGCGAAAAGAAACACTTACGAGGTGATGCCCGCATGTGTAGTACGCCTGCGTGTGGTGTGCGGTGTGTGGATGAATGATCTCTGCGGTTCGCCACACACACACCGGGATCGGAAAACGTGGTGGTCTTGGAGCATATTTTATTGATTTATCTGGGTATTGTAGCTGTTCCTCTTCGCTTGAGCCACTTTTGCTTCTTCAACAACCTCGCGTAGAAGTTTGCGAAGAGTCCATAGTCGGGTATGTGTTATGTAGTGGTGTGGAGAGTTGGGTTTGGTTCAACCCTCTTTATAAGCTCCATGGTTGGCATGATGTCGTTAATTTCATGCGAGTAGAGAGTCTTGTTTTTAATTCAAAAGCCGAGGGAGGCATAGTGTTGTCACGTCTTACTTTGCGGAGAAGTCATGGCTTGCTTTATGAGTGTTTGTCTTATCGATCGAAAAGTTTGGCGAGACAGAGTGTTTTCACGTCTTTCTTCTGAGTCTTGTCTTTTCGGTCTTAAAAAGTGGCGAGGTGGTCGAGGTTGTCAAGTCAATCAAAAGCCTAACCTAAACCTAAACCCTAAACCGGGCAAAATTTGTCTCGTTTGGTATTATCACCGCCCAAAGTCAGCACTGTGTGGTCTTCTCATCGCATAAAGCTGGCCCGTGTAGTCTTGTCACCGCCCAAAGTGTCTCCTTCGGTCTTATCATTTGCATAAAGTCGACCCGTGTAGTCTTGTCCTTTGCGCAAAAAGTGTCTTCTTCGGTCTTATCATGCGCAAAAGTGCCCGTGTGGTCTTCTCGGTTTGCAAAAGCTGCCCGTGTGGTCTTGTCCCGCAGAAAGTCGTCTCCTTTGGTCTTATTATCGCATAAAGCCGCCCGCTTTGTTAGTCTCCTCGCGGGCCTATAAAATGCACGCCCACGTTCAATTACGACCACTCGACCCTTCAAACCGTAGGAGGAAGAACCTTCTCCGTTTCTACAATAACATACGATGGCAGACGCCAGGACCACCCAACCGGGTTCACCGGCGGGACCTTCTCCCGAAAGGATGGAGGACTTCGCCCTAACCACCGGTTGATGCCCAACAAGCGTGTTCAACCTAAGTGGCGAAATGCGGACACGGGAGGACGCTATCGTCGCGAGCCATAGGCGGCCCTTCGATGGTGGACGACGTTTCTTCCGATGCCCATACTCACGGGGTAAGTAGTTTTGTTTATATTCTTGGTAATACATCGACCATACTAACCGTCCCTTGTAGCGAGATGGCGAAATGCAACTTCACCATTGGATCGATCCTCCCCATGAGCGACTGTTGTGCGGTACTGGATGTATTGTGGAACCGAATCTTTCATTTGGAGGCACAAATTGACGATCTGTATGAGCAAAATGACGACCTCCGCCAAGCAGATCAACATGAGAGGGCAATGAGGAGGTCGTGAACATAGGAAGTTCCTATGATCCCGCATCTTCTTTGTGCCAACCCTAGTTGCATATGTGCGTGCCACTACAACAACTGACCCGACCACGCCCGAGGCGCCTAACCGAGAACACTCTATGTGGGTTGTAGAGGCACCTTCTACAATTAGGGAGGCGAGAAGCTCGTACGTCGCAAGTGTCCCGTTCTGTATGCACTTATGTTGAATGTCATGAAGCATGTAACTAAATGGTGAACGCGTTTTTGCGGTTGCCTTTTATCGAGTTGCCATGTTGTATCGATGTGTCGCAATTACGTTCAATCTCGTAACGTATGTAAGTGAATGGTGGGACGCGTCATTGCAGTTGCCATTTATCGAGTTGGCTTTTGCATCGAGTAGTCGTGTGCATTAAGCTATAGGCGTTGATATGCATTGAACAAACATGCATTACATGAAAGAGTATACACAAGAACGCAAAAGTAATCCTGGCATCATATATTAAGTGCAAAATTAAAGTATGACATAAAGAACAAATGTGCGGCAAGTCGATCAAGACGGCCCTACTAGCCTCTAACCGCACCCCCATCCCCTCGCGTCGTCACCGCCCGATCCACCTCCGCGTCCTCCCTACGGGCTCGCTTTGGCGCCTTTTCTGCTGCTGGGTGTCGGGGCCTCGGCCGGATAGAGTAAGACGGTCCTCGAGCCCGATCGGCGAGGACCGAGATGCGGCAAAGGGTGGACAACACTGAGTCTTTGTGTGGGTCTTTGGTGCACCGATAAGCCGTGGAGAATGAGAACCTCGGCGGGTGTGGGGTGAGGTGTGGGCGGTCTGGGTCCTCGCCCACCAAAAAGTCTGCAAGCGTCCTCGCCCGGCTCGCCCACGTCCTGCGCGTCCACGTGATGCGCGTCCACGTCGTCATAGGGCAATGTACCTGCACAGCAAAATATTGTTGGTTAATAAAAAAAAACGCGAAGCGTGATGACCAGCAGAGACGTGACATACCCTCGGCTAGCGCCATGGCGTGTACATAGCTCTCCACACGGAAAGGTGGCACGACGTAGTGCGACGCTGCCGGTGTCGGACGTGCTCTGCTCGAGCTATCTGCCCGCCAGCGCGTCGATGTCGGAGGTCTTGTGCTCGAGCGGCACCGTCACGCAGCGTCGATGTCGGAGGTGGTCCTTTCGAGCTAGCCCTGTAACGCGGCGTCGATGTCGGAGGTGGTCTGCTCGAGCCAGACTGGTCAGGGCGCGTCAGTGTCGGACGTGGTGTGGCTGACCCTCCCGCTTTCTTTGTCTTCTTCTTTGGACGGCAAAGTGACGGACGGAGTGTGGACGCCGGGCGTGCCAACCTCCGGAGCACGGTGCGGCAATGAGTCGAAAATACGTCCGCGATCTTGCCGAAAACGACGGAAAACACGGGCCGTCTTGTCGCGTGTGCCCTCCACACCTCCGTGAACCTCTGCGGCCAGAGTCGCACTCCGTCGCAAGCTCGGCAACCATGCCCGCCTACATCGAAAAAGAAGACACGGTGAAAAGCGTAATGGCGGATAACACAAGCCAAATTTTGGTGTTGCACGAACGCGTGCAGCGTTGTGCGTCTGCGCTAAATGCGTGAGTGCGTGTCGGTCGGTCTTGGGACACGTGGTGCGGGCTCGTCTGCGGCGAGCACGAGCTCGGTGCGTGTCTGCGGGCGTACCGGCGAATATCTTGGTCATAGCTCGTGTGGTCGTGGGGATATCCTCCGCACACGGTCCTCGTAGTGCGTCCTCCCGCTGCGCTACCCACGGGCCCATCCTAATCCCCGGTTAAGTGCGCGGCGGACTCCTTCCCATCGAAGGCGCAAGGCGTAACTTGTAGTTAGGCCGTCAGGTGTAAGAGAGGACAACAAAACAACTTACGTATGCCGATTACTCACGAGTGCGTTCTCGCACCGCATGCCTAATCGTATCGAACTCTTTGGCGTAGGTTTAATGGCGCATCACACGATGCGCCCGTAGTCCTCCACGAAGACGTCGAAGACAAGCACCTGCGGTCGTAATACTCTCGGTCTCGCAAGCCTGGCGAGGGCGGCCGTGGGGAGCGCGAAAGTAACTCCTCAGTAGTATGGCTTCCGGTGACGTCGCCCGCCGTGAGGCGTCGAATCTACTCCACGAAGGGCTCAGACGCCCGTGTCACTGGACGGCGCGAATGGTACTCGCAACGTGAACAAGATATTAGGTAGGACGATCGGTAATATGAAAAATGAGTCACGGGAAAGAGTACGCGTGCCGTCGCACCGTGAGAGAGCCCATCGTCGGTCGGTCCACCTCGTCTCGTTGTACATCTCCGGCCGTCAGACGGTGCGTTGTTGTCATCAGGCCGCCCGAGGCTAAAGCGCTCAAACGACCACAAGCTGCGAGAGGAGAGGACACCCGCGAGGATGGAGTTGATGCTCGACTGAGACACGACGCACAAGCCGCGATAGGTGGCAGCAAGTACAGCCGAACCCCAACTGATCTGGGGGCCCTCCCCGTCGGCGATGGCCCTAGCGTACGCGATGAGCCTCGCGTCGACGGTGTCGCCGCGGATCGCGGTGAACAAAGACCCAACCAAACAGCCACAACAAGTACGCCTCGGTGGCGTGACACTGCCTTTGGTCGCGTGAGGTCCATCCGCTCGACACGCACAACGGAAAAAATAGTAAGTCCCTTTACGGAAAGGACGGTAGACAGTACCAACGAGTACGGTGTGGAACACATACCCGGAACTGCGACAACCACCGCAAGGGCGGCCCGTGCCTCTGTGCCTCCGGAATGACGTAGTACCCGACCGCCAACACAGGTGGGAGGACTCCAAACTGGCCGAAGGTCCTCGCGCCCGATTATCCGGAGGCTCTGCGGAAGGCGGCACCTCCGCGATAGGGAGGCCAAGAAGCGAGGAGACGTCTGCGGGGTAGGGGCCATCTCCCGAATGGGAGATGGAAAGTGTGAGTCTCGTCGCCACCGGTCTACAAGATTTGCGGCCAGGAGCGATCGAGCGGAAGCGTCGTGGATCGCCTGCTGCCAAAGATGGACGTCTCCGTCGCCGCCGACCATGGTCTTCGCCGGCTCGTCCTCGTCCGCGGGCTCGCACCATCCGGCGATAGGTAGTAGACCCAGCGGCGCTCAACTGCGAATGAACAAAAGGTCAATCTGAAGGTGCGATTCGCGAGAAGATAGTGTGGACGATACTAACTCGCTCTGTCGGCGTGGGTCTAGCCTCCAAGCCACCCGAGGTGTCCGCGTGCGGATCACCCCCAACACAGTCGCGTCGGCAGCCCCCGTAGGATGAGGGACACGACGCGACGCACGATGTACTCGGTCGATGCGCTCGTCAAGGAGGCCAAAACTCCAGTCGGATCCGTGATCCATACCTGCAAAACAACTTTAAGTTAGCAAATACGCGGAAATAAAACATCGAGTGTAACGAATGAGTAAATTTAACTTGCAAACAAACAAAATCAAAAGAGTACAACAGTACAACACTTAAATAAACATTACGTGCAACATACGATACATGTCTTACGGCATTACGTACATCAAATGAAAATTGGGTAGTACCGTAAACGGCTACATAAACAATACAAAGTACAAATGACAATGTGCATCGATTTGCCATTTCGGTCCCACTTTCACACGGAAGAAGTGCCGACATCCTTCCATAGCAAATGTTTACTCCCGGTGGTGCCTTGCATCGTCGGGTCAGGTGTGTAGCCCTCTGGCGCGTTCGCAGCGTGTACCCAACGCCTCGCTTGTGCTTCGTCCATATCATTCGTGTCTGACGACGACTCGCCGAAGCGACCCTTGTTGCCCTTCAAAGATGTCAATATCAGGAATCCAGATCCTATTTGCAATATCCAAGGTGGCGAAGTTACCCACAACCACAAGCCCCTAAGCTCGCCACCACGCTGCACCACCCTCTCCTTCAAGAAATACTCGGACACAAAGTTCAAAGGGTCCATCGCCGACGATCCGCATGCGGCGAGCACATGAGAGCATGGCTTGTGTAAGAGCTTCATTTGTTGCACGCATACCTAGGCTCGTTGACATGATCTCCAAGGCATACCTCGTGGGTGACAAGAGAACGAGCCGCCCCAAACCGGCTCTATCCGCAAGAGCACGCGTCGAAGCGATGCTCCATATTGCCCATCACGCACACCGTGTGCGACCGCCCCTACGTGTCTTCGCCGCATGTATGCCGTAATCTTGAGCAATACGGTGTTTGAGGTTCGTGGCATGAAGTCGCGGCATTTGCATGCCTCTCCTGAAATACCCGATTGTGCGTGCGAGAACACCTTCCACGATGGCGGCGAGGGCCGAGAACGAAGGCCCCTAAGAACCCGGTTGTACACCTCCGCAAGGTTAGTGGTCATTATGCCGCACCTTGCCCCGTCCGTGTCATGCGGCAGAGACCACTTGTCCAATGGTCGTGCCTCGATCCGATGGGAGAAGCACTCGATGTTCCTCGAGGTCCTCGCCCGGACCACCGGTTCGAGACTCTGCTCCTTGGTTCCTCGTGTCCACGTGTTTCTGCTTGTGTTAGTCGGCGGCGCCCATAAGCGTCAAATTTGCGCTTCTGGTTACGATAGCCACCTCTTGAATAGCTTCACCAAGGGTTGCCGGGAACTTCTTGAAGAAGTTGGCCCCAAATGGCGAATACACCATCGCTTTCGTCATATCCGGCCAAGGAACGGCTCCTCGGGTCTTCTGAAGTTTTTATGGCCTTCAAAGATCGGCGGCCGATCATGAATCACGCACACACCGGGGCGAGCTCCAACAACTCCCACCTCGGATGTTGAAGGAACCACAACCGGTGTGAAAATTCTCACCTTCGACAAATGCGATGGCTAATGGCGAATTTGATTGTTGCCGTCAACGCCTATGGCGGTAAGGATCTGCCTTTGTATTTCCGGTCAAAAAGTCCCATTAAGCGAGATCACGGGCAGATATGCCTAAAAGCCTCGATCACGAGGGATCAAGGCTCTGAAGGCCCTATGCATTACTAAAAACCTCGCGAAATTTTAGATGGCATGTCCTTCACAAAGAATGTACGCGTGCGGGTTTCTCTCTGCAAAGACCTCAAGCATACGAGGAAGGTTGTCGACGCCGCCTCAAAAGATCCAAACCGTCTTTCCATAGCCTTCGCTTCAAGACGCCACGCCTTCCCATAGCTGATCTTGTACTTGAATTTCTTCTCAATAGCCACCATAATGTGCCCGGCCTCCATATCCTTCTTCTCCACTATCTCTCCATACATCAAATTAGCTATGAATGTCGACGTTATGTTACGATGTACGCACAAAACACCGCTGAGCATGCACGAGTGCGGCTCCACCTTCGAGACAATCCAAAGGAGTCTCATACTTTGGTCTATCTTGCGTGCACTCGCTAAGGACAACCGGATCGCTTCGCATTTGATTCGGTGTAACGCTCTTGGCTAGATTTGATGACCAAACGTCCGCCGCATAGACATAGCCCATGACTTAATGGCATCTGCAAGGATGTCTTATCGACAAACATTGAGTGCAACCGAACCTCCGTGGCATGGTACTCCCACGGCGATTCGTGCTTTCGTCGTCGTACATAGACCCTCGGCACAACTGTTCCATTCGGGGATGGGAGCTCCGTCCTCATCGAATCGCCTCGTCGTCTTCTTGTAAAGCGTCCTCTTCACCAAGGCCATCCGGTCATCGCTTCCATTTGATGCAATATGTAATCTCTATGCTCTCCTTCATCACCGTCTCTGTAGGCTCATCATGTGGTGCCCGATCTTCCTCTCCTATATGTAGCGTCGGGCTCATCACAAGCAACATTCTCTGAACTCTTCAGAACACACCCTCGGGTCCTCTTCTTCACCAACATGCCGCAACCGAAGCTGCCGCAACACCCGGATTATATCCGCAGGGGCCCCTGACAGCTTCTTTTGGGCATGGTTGCACAAGTACCACACACTCATATCCACCACGACATCCTTCTATAAAGGCCTTCCACATCGCCTGCGCGATCGTCTTCTCAACTCCCACCGATGTTAAGTGGAAGACCGGCTCCAAAGCCCTTGTATGTCGACTTTGCAGACACCTCGAGGTTCAAAGAGAAGGCATGGGTCACCAAGCTTCACATCTTCGATTAGTGCATTCTCGCCGTCCGTGTACCAGAGTGGCTTGTCAAATCGCTCAAGTCAACACCGCACGGACCTTCACGAACGGTGCCAACACCGTAATGCACTTTCAATGTAGTGGGTACAGGCATGACTTATTGTATGGCTGCAAATATTTCCAACATTGCAATTAGTCAGCTCGCAACGCACGATATGCAAGTACTGCTACATTGTAATTTACATTTGTAAGGCCCTTCGCCTATAAATCGACAACTACACGACAGCATGATCAAGACATCATTCATTCCCTAAGGCAGAGGCCGCAATGAACGTGTGGTACCATATTCAGATTCAACCTAAAAACCGAGCTATTCCATAGCAGGCATTATCCAATTCGGACGCTAACTTGCAACCCGAAATGCTACAAGTGGCATCCCGGTCTTCTACCAATTACCTAAGTCAGTTAGTTCGTACTAATTTACTTCTACTAATTAGTTTATACAAAGTATTCATCCTCCTTATCGCTTTTTTGGATGAAATTGAATCGGTTATTATATCATGGAAGCATGCACTACATGATAGGAATATTAACTATGATTGTGCTTTAGCTGTTGGTGTTGGTATTGCTCAAGTTGGCGCCTAAGCAATCTGCGACTCAAAATAAACTTTTAGAAAACTAAAAGATTAAGTGAAGGCTCCAGAGAAGATTCCCATATTGAAAGGTGAGATTATCGACCCCTTCATCCTTCAATTTGGTGACGGTCCAAAACTCAATCCAATGAATCCATGAATTGCTTATTTGTTTCCTTAAATATCAACCAACATTGCTTATTTGTTTCCTAATTTTTAATCATCTTTTACCACAACCCGGTTGGTACCATTCAATTTCTCTTATTTATGTTTCATCAGAGCAAAGACAAACCAAATTCTAATGCCTCGACAAAGGTGTGATATCTTGCTACATTTTTGTAATCGAGCATATCTATAGAAATATTTGGTACATACATAAGGACGCGTTTCATATCTATGCACCTTGAACAATTCAAAAATCAAAACTACATTATATGAAATTAAAAATATTATTTTTCAAATAAGATATGAAACTGAAATTGCTTTGTAAGAGAATTTACAAACCTGAAATTCTACATATACTATTTATTTTGATTATGACTTGAATGCTTACATTTTTGGAATTTGATACATTAAGGAAAGTATTGCACTAGTAGTATTGGAAAAGTTGAGACTCTTTAACTTGTGCATTGTTAAGGATATAAAATTGTATTAGTCTAGCATTAGTACCAGTATTGTGTTCCATGTACATTTGATTTAATATATAAATGCATCAATTGCTTCCGTCAATTCATAGCATGCATAAGCCATTTAAGCTTTTTAATAGAGAAATAGTTTCAATCATCCAATGCAAAAAAAGCCCTTAGATTTATCTATAAGTATCCTCTACCTCAAAGCAGACTCTTAAATTATTAATAATTAAAATCTAAAATACCAAATGCTAGTCACAAGACAAGATAACACATATTATATCACATTTTAGGAGTCAATAGATGATTTCCTAAACATACATAAATCCAATGGATTGCATGAATCTCTGATCGTAACTTCATCGGTGCTAAAAACTCTCATGTCATTATGCTCCGGTGTTACCTTTTGTTTCCTATTTGTCTTTGCGTTTTGGTGAAGGCCCTTTGTAGTTGAATGTCCGCAAGATCTATTTATTTTATCTTATTACTATGCGCTTGGTGTTTGAGGATTTTCTAAAGTTTTTTATCGCTTCTACTTACATACAAACCAACAAATCTACTTTTTTTTTCCTAACTATAGTTTTCTTTAACGCTACTTATACCTAGTATTTTAATTAACTAAATACCTACTTAAAAAATACAAGACAAAATAAATCAAACTTACCTCCTCATAATCCAAATTTGTCTTCTCTTCTTCCTCTCCTTCTTTTTTTCTCCCTCTCCTTTCTTTCTTCTCCTGTCGCCGAACTGTTTAACCTCTGCAAACGAATCGCTCATGAGGACCGCAAGGAGGCTATATAGGCCATCGATCGCCGCACGTTGGGCGATCGAACATCTGATCGCTCTACGGTTGGGCGATCAGATCCTATCGCCAACCGCGGCGGCGATGTAATAATTACGCCAACCGCCGCCTCGCATGCGATTTTAAAGCCGGACGGTTGGGCGGCAAGTTTGATCGCCCAACCACATGATAGGTCCTGTCGCCCAACCATTGGGCGACAGACGATATTTTTGTAAAAAAAATATCATTTGGAATATTTTGATATTTCGAATAAAAAATAGATTATTTAAAAAAAATTTCGAAATAGGGACTATTAACTTGGCATAGTGGCTTATGATGGTCAGCGGTTTATCCCCATGATTCTGCTCGGTATGTATTTAGCGGGCATTGCTTCATTTCACTATTTGTGCATGATGCCATTGCCACCAACAGCCTCTTGTGGTGAATTGTGTTAGAATATGACTCTTCTTTTGTATTTTCTTATCTGTATATGAAAATCCCTCTTGTATATCCATATATATATTACCAATTGGGTTCTCTTGAATATACACATAATATTCATAACATGGTATCAGAGCTTGGGTTCTAACCTAGCTCTCTCACATTATAAATCCATTGCTCGTCAGTCACCGCCGCTTCGGGCCGCCACCACTTAAAGTTGTTCGGCAAAGCTTCGGTTCGCCGCCGCCACGGTTCCTCTAAAGGTGCTTGCAAAACCGCATGGCCGATCCGGCGCCATCACGGATTCAGCCACCTTCACGGATCCGTGCTTCTTCTTCACGTTGCGTCGCGGATCGCTTGCCGTGTCGCCCGAGTCGCTTTGTCTTCATCGACGGCGTTGCATCATCGTCAGCCCGGTGTCGCCCGTCGCCGATCGCCGACGAAAGAGCACGAGCTCGAAGCCGCCGCCAAACCGGACCTCCGATCGCGGTGTGAACCTCCGCTCGAGCGATCGCCCCCTTTGCTCGAAGGTTTAACCGCACTCGGAGCCGCCCGCCTCCGGTGTTCTTATTGCCTGAAGTCTTGCCAAATCGCCGCAGGAAGCGCCGCCCGCCGCCGAGGAGCCGCCGCCGCCACCAAGGGGCATCCCTAGCGCTCGTGTTCTTGATGTTCGTTAGCGGTCGAAGCCTTTAAGGCCAAGGCCTTTAACTTGACTTCGGTGCAAAGAAAAATAATAAAAAATAATAAAAAATAAAAACAATACGTCGATCTAACCGCCATTGTTTGTCGGCCACCTTTGTTAGACTTCATTGCCTTTTCGCCGCCGCCAGTCGGCGTCGCCTACCGATGGCTTCCGTTCCATCCGCTGCGATCCCATTCTCGGGAACAAAGCTTAATGGGACGAACTACAAGTTGTGGTCTTCACTCATGGAGATCACGCTAGATGGTCTCCATCTTTGTGGACGTGTTACTGGTGTCCGACCTTGTCCGTCGTCGTCGGTTCAGCCTCCTCCCAGACAGCCTCCTTCTGCATCTCCTGCAGAAGAAGAGGCCGCCAAGAAGGAGGCAGAGGCAGTTGCTGCTGATGATGCTGCTGATGAGGCCTTTTAGTATGCCATAGACGCTTTTGAGCATTGGTGTGCTGATGAGGCCCGTGTTCGAGCCATCCTGGTGGTCAGCGTCGCTGACTCCATCCAGCCAGACATTGTTGGTCTGCGTGCCACTCGTCAGATCTAGGACTACTTGAGCGAGCGATACCAGCAAAGCAGTGATGCTTAGTTCTTTTTGCTTCAGCGTGAGTTGGAGACACTTCACCAGGAGGACTCCTCCGTCGACAACTTCTTCCGAGCCCTAGCCAGTCTCTGGCGCCAGCTAGACGAGCTGGCTTCTCCACTCTGCCAGGAGTGTCATAAAAATCGTGATAGCGGATCGTGATCGCCGCGCTTTTATGACTTCGTCGCCATCTTAGCCCGAGTTTGAGCTGTCGAGGCTCAAGCACGAGCCGCCACCACGATCGGCGATCCACCGAGGCTCTTTCGACACGCCGTCTTTGAGAGCTGCTTGCGGAGTTAGCAAACCAGATTTATTCTTGCCGTGCTTGCTACCCCTTCTTCTTCGACCACACCGATGGTTTCTGCTTCAACTACAATTCCTCCTCAGGTGTTTGTTTTTGCTCTTGTTTTTGCACCAACTGGGGTTCAGTGCAATTATTGTAAGAACTTCGGACACGACTACCAACGTTGTGTGGTGCGAAAAAAGCAGAACAAGACGTGTGGGTGGGGCTGGACGATCCAAGGGGGGTAGGGAGGCCCTTCCTCGATGGGAGGACAGACTAGCACGTCAGGACTTTCTCAACGAGGTGACTCTGTTCAGCAGCTCTGTCAAGCTCTACTTCAGCAGCTCTCTCATAGCTCAGCAGGTTCTGCTAGTCTAGCTCAGAAGTCTCCTCTAGGTACTTCTTGGGTTCAAGATTCTGGTGCCTATTTTCACATGACACAAGACTCAACATCTCTCACTTCAGTAGGACCTCATATTTTTCCTATCTTTGTTCAAACAGTTGTGACAAAGACTTCTTTGTTTGTCATTTGTTAGGCACTCTTTGTCCATCGATTTTTTCTGCTTCAATTTGCTTCCCATGTTCCCCGACTAACCATCTGACTTCTCTCGGTGGGTTAGCTCACCAATCTCATTTGTAGGGTTGGTTTTGACTCTCACACCTGTTTCATCCAGGATCGACAGACAGGGACGGTACTTGGGACTGGCCGGCGCCGTAGGGATCGTTAGGGTCTTTATATCCTTGATCGCCTCCACCTTCCGTCCACTTCAGTTGCTTCTGTCAGCTCTACGTCTCCTTCCACCGCCACTACTGCCACCACCTCTGGCGTTTTTGCGCAGTGGCATCACCGTTTAGGCCACTTGTGTGGATCCCGTCTTTCTTCATTAGTTCGTCAAGGTGTTCTTGGACGTGTTACTGTTGACACGTCCATGTTTTGTCAGGGTTGTAAGCTGGGCAAGCAGTTACAGCTTTCTTATCATTCTAGTGAGTCTTTGTCTTCTCGTCCTTTTGACTTAGTTCATTCAGATGTATGGGGATTTGCGCCTATTATCTCTAAAGGTGGGCATAAACTTTATGTGATCTTCATTGATAATTATTCCCGTTTTACATGGATTTTTCCTATGTCTAATCGTGGTCAGTTTCTTGCGATCTATCGTAGCTTTGCAAGGATGGTTCGCACTCAGTTTGATTCTCTTATCCGTACTTTTCGCTGTGATTCTGCCGGCGAGTACTGTTCTGGCACTTTTAGACAGTTTCTTTCTGAGCAGGGCACTCTTTACCAGTCTTCTTGTCCTAGTGCCCATGCTCAGAATGGGTTGCTAAGCGCAAACATCGTCATCTGATTGAGACTGCCCGTACTCTTCTCCTTACCTCTCACGTTCCACCACAGTTCTGAGCTGAGACTGTTTCTACGGCTACATGTCTCATCAATATGCAGCCTTCCATAGCTCTTAAGGGTGTTAGTCCTATAGAGCGTCTCTACTCTCGAGCCCCCAGTACACTCACCATCATGTTTTTGGTTGTACTTGTTTTGTTCTGCTGCAGCCTCGTGAACGCACTAAACTATCGGCCTAGTCAGTTGAGTGCATGTTTCTTGGTTATAGTTCTGAGCATAACGGTTATCGTTGCTGGGATCCTTCTACTCGACGGATCAGGATTTCACGAGACTTTGTCTTTGACGAATCTCGACCTTTCTTCTATTGAGATTCGGCTCCTCTTATTTCCACCGTTGAGTCGATTTCATGGTTGTCTCTTTCTGACTCTTCACCCATTTCTCCACTATCACAGTCTTCCACTGGTTTGTCTCCAATGGTTCCTTCTATACCTCTGCCTCCGGTGCTGCCTCCTGCAGCACCGCATCTTGTTCCTGCAGCACCATCACCTCGTTTCTTTGGTATTCACTACTCCAGGCGTCCTCATCCTTCACCAGCCTCCTCTCCTCGTACTGCCGCAAGAAGAAGGCTTCTACTAGGGGTTGGACCGGTGCACTCGGTACACACGGCTGATAGACAAGGCGTACCGTGCTATAGCTTGTTGTACGGCCTCCTTGCTAGGGAAGCACTGCCCAACTAAGAGTGTGTTGTCATCAAACCCCTAGTGGAAGCCTTCTTCTTGCGACAGTACGAGCGAACGCATCGCGACATCATCAAGTCTCGATGCCACGTAAGGCACCTTCGATGACACAATTCCCCCGATTGGACCACCGAGCTGGTGCGTCCTCGTCGCAACCATTCGAGCTTGGGTCGGTGTCCTCGTTGGACTCCAACCCGAGAGCCTGGTCCGGTAGATACTCGTGGCAGTCAATGTGGGCCGACCACCACGATTCCGCCCTCTCATTTCACACGAAATTATGCACGGGACAATCCTCCGAGGAAGCACATTCCGTGCTGCCGTCTTCAGGCTCGGGCTGCGCTTGCCCGCTTGTAGAGGCCCCGGCATCATCAAGTTGGTTCGGCGCCCTGGGTACGAAATTCACGTACACCATCAGCTTCCCGTAAATGGCCGCCTCGGGCTAAGAGGCAATCTGCATGTACTGGCTCCATGCTACGCTTCTAGCCATCTTGCCGAGCTCCCATACATCATTCGTGCAAGTGATCCCCTCGATCACAACTTTCTTCCTCGTTGCCTCCATGACGAACTCCCTCCGGATGCAACTCCGAAGCTCGTGAATATTCATCGCGTCAAGCCCCTCCGCCCAGACCACCTTGTACTGGCATCTCGACAGGTCCAACCCGTCGAGTCCGACCCATACGAGACCATCGCCATAAAAAACATACAAATCTTGTACGTTCGACATTACCTAAAGCCACAACAACCCCATCGCGATACATTTGTGTACTTAGATACGACAAATTGCATACAAGTGATGGATTACATATGTGTAATTAGATACGACTAATTATTTACCACTAAACTAATTAACAAAGACTAAACTAACTAATTACGACTATTTAATTACCACTAAACTAACTAATTGCAATTGATTAATTACCTCTACATAAATTATGAGTAGTTTATTCGCGCTAATTTAATATGTAGGACTAATAACGACTAAACTAATTTCGACTAATTAATTAATTACCGGCGAACTAACTAATTAATTACCAGTAAACTAACTAATTCATAACTAATTAATAACTTACAATAATAACGACAAAAGCATCCGACAAATTACCTACCCTTCGTAGTAAGCTATAAAAAAAATTGAGCGACAAGCGTCGAGCAGCAAGCAAATACTTGATCTCCAAAAAAAATTAATTATGTTAAATTCTCTGAGTTCTCAGCGACGAGCGTCAGAATGAGAAGCGAAACACAATTGGGATAAGCGAAGAGCGACTGCGACATCTCGGTATTTATAGCCGAGCGAAGGAGGAGCCGTTACGTTAGCGTCGGGAATTTCGGATGTGTTGTCTACGCGCAGTACTGAAGGCAAGGAGGGACAGCCGTGAGGAGTCGACAGATGTGCGAACGAGGGAGGATGGACGGTTCAAAATATAGCCACCAGAGGGGGGCCATGTGGGAGGGGGGAGGGCTGGGCTGGCAAGAGGGGGGCAATGCGTGTGGGAGAGGGAAAAGGTAACACGTGACCAGATAAAATGAGTACACTTAAATGGAATTGCGAGGTAAAATCGGAATGAGGAAAATTATAGAAAAATTACACAAGAAAGTACACTATGTTACGAGCATTCACGTAAAATTTCATAATTTTATGAACTAATTTGCTATATTTTTAAAATACTACGAAATTCGCAGATTATCGATCGAAACCCTAACCCTAACATGTGACGGCGGGCAAAGCGATCAAGACGCACGATGGCCGTCTTGATAACACCACCATCAAGACCGCGACGCTTGAAGCGCGGCGTGGTATGGTCATTTGGCGATGACGGCGGTCGCATGATCGAGCGCTAATTTTGCGAAAAAAAATTCGCTGTGACTATTTTTGTAATTACAAAACGAAATCAGCCTAAAACTCTCTGGAAGTCTGGAGTCCCTGTACCTACAGGCAAGGGACGGAACTCCAGCCGGGGCATTTCTTTTTCAGTTGACAGTTTCTTTTCAAGCCCTACAGACTTGTTCGTGCTACCCCCCATATGATACTCGTGTTCAGCTGAACATTGTTTTCCACAGTAATGGGACCATGACTGTAGCCTATCGTGGTGCAAGTGTAACCATGTAGGAATTAGACTATTTCGAATTCCTGCATTCAAAACAGTCCATTAAGTTTTAGACAGAGTTGTACAGCTGTACTTCTTCCTATACATTGTGTACACAGAGATGTCCATGATTCAAAGGCTGATGATAGCGTCATTTCCCTTATGTTATTAATTCAAGCTTACTAAAAGGAGCTAACAAGTGCAACTTTTTCCTTTCATACTCAAAGAAGCGAAGGGCTGTAATACAGAGGATAGACTGAAACATAACGAGCAGATCACCACCACCCCAACAACCAACTTAAGAACCATTTGCCAGTACTCCAAGCAAAGTGTCCAACGGCAACGTCGGACACCGTTGCGCAGCACAGGTTAGTTAAATCGACTGGCAAGTAGGCTTCAACAACACGTCTGCAATTAAGCATATGCCATAATTTGGAACCTGCAGCAACACTATATCCAGCTAAAATCATTTACCCCAACAAAGAAGGGAAATAAAAGCTATCAGAATAAGAAAGGAAGCCAAAACAAGGCTGTCAAACAACGAACCAAACCTCACCATTCATTCACATTGCTACGACTTTCGAACTCAAAAAGAAATCACTGTGTAATGTGTTAATAAGAGATCACAAGCTGCGCACGTACTCCTTTCGCATGTGCAAGTGCCACTCCTATATCCCCATTAGGCCCTTACCTGAGCCATACAGTTCACTCGCCTTCAGTGAAGCTTTCCATTTTACTCGAGACGGAAAAGGTTAAAAGAGAAACGTGCAAAGGAAGGTCGCGAGTCAGCTATGGAAATATGGACCTACGCTTTGCAGCAAAAGATTGTAATGTCTTGCCCGACTGGAGGATCAAGCATCTTCTCTGCAGTAGCCTCACTCTGGAGCATTCGTAGGCCCTGGTGTTAGTCATTCCTTGCGTACCCAACTTCATATCCATCAGAAAAAGAAAAGTGTAGAAGAGACTGTTGAATCGATCATCATAACCTGCAGATGTAGCCAAAACCCTGACTAAGATCCTCCCATCGGTCTATCACTGGACTGTGTTTGTTCACCACCGATATCGGCCAACTCATCGGCCAATTCATCGGCCAACTCGGTCACAGATTCAGGTTCTGTAGCATCCGCCAGTACGCTCAGCATGGTAACCACTTCAAATGTATCATCCAGGTAGAATTTGGCTTTGCTTGGTTTTTGTCCCACAGTGCACGCAAACAATGATGTTTTTGGAGAAACCATACCCTTTGTGATGATATCGGCAATGTTCTCAAACATGTCCTCATCCGACCTGTCATCACCAATGCATAATACAAAGTCGGCCTGCTTTCCTCTCTCATTCATTGATGCGAGTATCTTCTCAGCTACTACTCCCTTGCTTACTCCCTGAAGCATTAACATAAAGCAACAACAGGAATCAATGTTAAGTACACAGCAGTACATATCAAAGACTTAAGTGAAGGTTGAGCGGATGACGTAAATCCCAGTGTGACCATGACTTGAATTCACTGTTACTAAAAAAACTAAACCACTTGCAGAAGAATGACATTGTGAAAGTAGGCCAGGTGTAGTAACTAAGGCCCTGCAAGGTGATATGGTAGTATTCAGAAAGCAGACAACAAAAGAGCTTTTCAGCAAGGCCACTAAGCACAAATATTAGAACTAAAGCATCACCATATTGCTTCTTGGAAAGTTGTTTTCAGAAAGCTCTTCTGCAACCAGGAGATAAGCTAAACAGGACCTAAAAGGTCCTTTGTAACTGACAGGAAAGCTAAACACGACTTGCACATGGAGATAATATATTTGCAATGAGCAGAATCACACCTACAATAGCTGCATACAAAAATCCAAAACTAATGATTGTATTGACTGCACGAAAACAAAAGGTACTAGCTAAACTCAGTGGGGACAAATATGCACATCACTCTATGGAACAACTTTATTTTATAGAGTATAGACACATGAAAATAGAATATAAAATATGTTTTCTAAGGTACAGAAAAATGAATTTATCAGTTAAATGGCAAAAATTCTTACAGAAGGTATTTGAGAAATTTCGGAGATGCACAAACCTGAGGTTTGACTTCAACAATGAACTGGCCACTCTTGACAGAAACTGGTTCATTTGCTAGTACACTCTCTAGGTGATCAAGCATCTCCTTTGCCTGTGAGGATCCAAAGCCTGGGTCAGCGTCCTGATGGTGCCACACCAAAGCACTTTCCTTGGTCTCAATGTACGATCCATCAGTTGCTTCCGTATACAAATTCATCACTGGCTCTGCCATTTGCATCCATCCAAAGTCCAAAGCCTGGGTGCACGTTTGCCACTCTTCATCTCTAGTCCACCTACACACGTTAGACACAGCGCATTTCATTCCTTCTTGAGAAAATCTGACAGCAACCAGGCTAGACCAGTTATTATTGTCAACCCTGACTAACAAACCAAATAGATTAAAGACTGATTCTAGAAACATAACTAAAGTTTTCATGTTTATATGAGCCCTTCAAGTTGAACTTAATACTTTGTACCTTCCAAAAGAAGGAAAACACCAAGACACAATTGAACAAAGCAGAACAACAAATGTACAGATACAGATTAAAATCATGAGGGACAAACACTGGAACTGCCTCCACTCTACTTGTACAGGTGCAAAGAAAACCCCGTATCTTATAAGCATGACAACACCAACCACAAAAGGTACCACCACCATCTACACACTTACAATAAATCTATATTCTGGGGTTTTCTTTTTTATCTCTTTTTCTTATATTCTATTTGTCTACTTGTTTCGGAAACAAAAAGATTGCGATCATTTCGGTTTGACCAGTTAGCCCAAGAACCAAGCCATTTAAATCAGTGTTTGGTAATGACTAATGAACAGACTTATTATATCAAGATCAGAAGATACATGGCATCATTTATCCTTCCACGCCATGTTAACTTTGCAGAAACAAAAGTTCCTGCTACCAGTATTCCCAAATAAGGACGAAATGTGCCAAAATGAAAAATTATACCTCAAGAAGTAACCATGCTCAGCTGCAATGCCCAGCTTCGGACATGAGGAAAACCATTCTCCCAGTTTATTCCTGTCTCTCCCACTGACAAGGAAAACTGTGTTCCTCCTATCTGAGCAGAGGGTATTGATGATACTCAAAACTTCTGCACTAGGTGTCTTGTTGATGGAAGTCTGAGGAACCAACGTTCCGTCATAGTCAAGCAATATAGCCCTGCTCTCTGACCCCTCATAAGCCATAACAATTGAATCCATGTTAAGCTTTGTGAAATGAGGGTCTAAGGCCACCACCCTGAAACCAAACCCCAACCCAATGCCCCAACATGTCCTCCTAAAGTGGTCCTTGCAAGCCCTCTCCAAGTCCAGGATGAAGCTCTTTGACCAATAAGCAACATCATGGGTGCTGACATAACGGTAATGCTTCTCATGCCTCAGCTGCTTTTCCTGCTCTGACATTGAAATGGCCTCATTCATCGCCTCAGCGGTTGCCTCTGTATTCCACGGGTTAACCCGAATAGCACCACTCAATGACGGTGAACACCCAATGAACTCTGACACCACCAGCATGCTCTTCTTCGGCCTGCTCACCTCCGATGTGGGCTCAGACCCAGGTACCCCCTGCCTACAGACAATGTATTCATATGGTGTCAAGTTCATCCCATCCCTCACAGCAGTCACCACCACACATTCCGCTATCGTATAGTAGGCAATCTTCTCCACACTAGACACGTCACGATCAATGAAAACAACAGGGTTGTATCCCGACTGGCCAAACTCTCCATTAATCCTATCGCAGCTCTCCCGAATCTCTGCCTGGATGGCTTCCAGATCCTTACCCTTCCCACGGGCCGGGTTTGCAATCTGCACCAACACTGCTCGCCCCTGCCACTTGGGATGCGTCCTCAGCATATTCTCAAAGGCAAGAAGCTTCAAATTTATCCCCTTAAAGATATCCATATCATCCACACCAAGTAACACAGTCTTCCCCTCAAACTGCTGCTGCAGCTCAGAAACCCTCCACTCCCTGTCGGGCAAGCGCAGAACCGACTGCAATTGACCCATATGAACTCCCACTGGCATGATTTTGATCCCAACAGTGCGGCCAAAGTAATCCAACCCAATGTACCCACGCTTTGACTGGTATTCGATTCCCAGCATCCTACTACAGCACGAGAGGAAGTGCCTGGCGTAATCGAAAGTGTGGAACCCGATGAGGTCACAATTGAGCAGCGCCTTTAATATCTCCTCGCGCACAGGGAGGGTGCGGTAGATCTCCGACGAGGGGAAAGGGCTGTGGAGGAAGAACCCGATGCGGAGGCGGTTGAAGCGGCGGCGGAGGAAGGTGGGCAGCGCCATGAGGTGGTAGTCGTGAACCCACACGTAGTCGTCCTCCGGGTTGATGACCTCCACGACCTTCTCGAAGAAGAACTTGTTCGCGTGCACGTATGCCTCCCACGCGCCGCGCTCGAAGCGGCCGTTCCCTGAGGAGGATGCGGAGGAGGATGTTGGGGACGCGGAGGAGGATGTTGGGGACGCGGAGGAGGAGAAGGGGAGCATGTAGTGGAACAGAGGCCATAGGTGGCGCTTGCAGAAGCGGTGGTAGAAGCGGTCGTTAAGGGGTTCAGGGAGGAACACCGGGGCGCAGTGGAAGCGGTCGAGCAGCGCCTGGGAGACCTCGTCCTGGTCGGCGACGGGGACCTCCGCGCGGAGGCCACCGACGAAGAGCACCTCCATCTCGTCGGGAATGCCATCGCGGAGCTGGAGGAGCAGCGAGTCGTCGTCCCAGGAGAAGGACCAGCCGCGGCCGTCGGGGCGGCGCCGCGCGACGACGGGCAGCTGGTTGGAGACCACGATGAGGCGATCGCACGCCAACGACGAGGGCACGTCGGAAGCGACGCTGTTCGTCGCCGCAGGCTCCGACTCGTCCTCCCCGTCCATCTCCGACAGCGTCCCCGGCACCGTCATCACCCGCGACATCCTCTTCAGCCCGAACAACCCTGACCTCCGCCGCCCCCCGCCTCCGCCGCCGCCGAACGGGCCCAGCGCCGCGAAGTTGCCCTCGGCGAGATCGAGCAGATTGGTGTACGACCGCGACATCATGGCTGAAACGACCGGAGAAAGCTTCGCCACGAAACCCTAGCCCGTTCGATCCGCGGAATGGAGGTTTTTTACCAAACCCTAGGAGTTGGTGTCCGCTTTGATCTGATCTGAGAGAGACGGCGAGGCGAGACAGGTGGTGGGTTTTCGAGTTTGGAATGCAATGGAAATGGGAAATGCGACCGGAGACGAGAGAGGTCGGGGAGGACGCGCCCGTATATTCCACCGGGGTTGGGCTCGGTGCGCGACGCCTCCTGCGGACCGCGTCTCACTGACAGCGTGGGTTGGCGGCCAGCCTGTGGGTGGTCCGGAAGACCACGTCTAGGGAGGGTGTTGCATCGGGAAAAGAGGATAAGGTTGCGCTTGCCCCTCCGATGCCAGCTGGCGTCACGCGCCCCACCTTCCCGTGTAGGGCCCGCTAATTGAACGGCCCAGATGAGGGTTGTTCCGGCTGCGCCTACTGGATGGACGGCCAAGAGTCGACCACTAGCATGCCGTTTCAAGTTGCCATGGGGCTGTTTTAAAACAGTTGGGAATTTTAACTGTTCCGGGGACTCATTTGGATGTTTCCCTCGTCTTTTCCGGGGTACAGAGGTGGGGACGCGTTGCGGCGAGAAAAACGTGTCGGGTGTAGGGCGTGACACGTGTCCATGGCGTGGTGACGTAAGGCCTGACGCGCTTTAAGTAGTGGTTCCACGTCCCGTGCACCAATCCAACTCCCGTGTTTCTTTACGGAGAGTTATCTCTCATTTAATCGTATCAAGATAAAATCAATGCTAATATCCAACTTTTTTACCTAGTCTTTTAAAATCAATAGTCGATGCAACTCACCGCGACACGTAAAGGTCAAAATGAGACAAATGACACATGGAGTACTACGGATTTAAGCCCAATAGTTTCGATACAAATCGAGCTTGCATACTCGTGTTTGCATATTTTGCCCGTTTAGTTTTTGTTTGGATAACCAAAATATTAGTATGTGTTTCCGTATTCTGTCACGTTCAGTATCCAACTTGTTCGCATCCGTGGGTTACAACTAGGATGCACTTGTGTTTTCATTAATGTGGAGGTTGTGTTTGCCTTTATAGATTTGTACTATATTGTCTCTCATCGGATGGTGTTGGGTTCGGGCCTTTTGTTTTATGTAGTCCGATTACAGGGGTAACTCATACCGTTACTTCTGTTTGCTTCGTCTCGGCCGTGATCAATTCCCTCCGTAATCGGATACCAGGCAGTGGAAAGCTCATAAGTCGTACCCCTTCCACCCGAGCGTATCGCACACGACTCCTCGCCTTCACTCGACTCCGCGATCTTCCACGCGACGGCGCCGCCGAGCAGAGATCTCCTTCCCCGCGCGACGAGGAGCCTCCACAGTCGCCTCATCCCTCTCCCATCCAGGGTTCAGATAATATGTTCCAAATTTTTACCCAGGTCCGATACAATCGATATGGCCAATTTTCAGAAATGTTCGGTTGATTTTGGCCGAAAAATTCAAATCAAAATTTAAATTTAAAAAATCACTGAAAAATCGGTTAAAAATATCGGGCATCCCTCTCGGTCTCACGGGGCGAGAGGATGTTGAGGTCTTGACCGGATCCCGAGGATGCCACATAGCCCACGATCTCATTCAGCTTATCCCCCTTGGGCGGCGATGAGGATCTGCCAATGCCACGCCTGAGATGTGCGCCGCTGCTCGCTGTCAACCAGGTTGCTTGGGGCCAAGAATAACCAATCTCCTCCTTCTGATCCGATCCGAGACAACTTTTTTTGAGGAAATGACAAAGCTTGCCGCTATTGCATTAAAGATAGAAAAAAAGTTCGGTACAAAACTAAAATAAGAAATAAAAAACAAGGAAGGAAAAACAAAATAAAACACAAAGAGAAAAAAAGAAAAAAAACTTCATTTCCCTGACGTTTACTCCTTTCACGTCGGTCCTCTGGCGTAGGTATCCTCCTCGTCTTACAAGTATACTTGCAGCTTGGTCGCCCCGCTTAGCGTCCATGCCCGCGCTTCTTCTTTGATGATCGACAGTAATCACGTTGGCACCTGCCTGAGATGCTGGAATATCCGTCTATTTCTTTTCTTCCAAATGTGCCACAAAATAAGGACAATTAGTGATGCCTGGCCTTTTTTACAAGTTTCCTCCCCCGAATGGAAGATATCGGTCCACCAGTCAACCATCTTTAGATGAGTTTCCCATTGCAAGGGCTTTAAATTATCTCGCTGCACTTAGATAGCCACTAAAGACCAAATATGCCTGGCGAAAGAACACTCCACAAACAGGTGTATGGCTGTTTTCGGGTTATCTGTGCATAGTGGACACCAATAATCATTTTGCATATGGCGGCGAGATAGGATATCTACTGTCGGTAGCCGGTGCTGAACTAGAATCCATGTGAAAATTTTGCACTAGAATCTGGACCGAGAGCTCTGACTGCCGGCATTTCGAAGATGGCTGCCTTAATCTCCTGCTCTGTGAAGGGCAGTTCCAACTCGGCTGAGGTGCTGGTCGGAACCGAGTTTAGACCAAGAAGCCCCCAAGGAAAGGTATAAGTCACTGGTTTTGCAGTGCCTAAGATTGTGGTGTATCGGTTGGCCAACGCCTCCTCCTTTTCCTAATGAAGAATGAAAGCTTCAAGGTATGGATTAGCTTCTTTCTTCTTCTTGAATTTGCTTTGCAATGGAAAAATCTTGTGTTTGCATCACCTAACCATAGCCAATTCAACCTAGAGCGTTGCTTCTATTTCATTATCTGAATGGCCGCTAATCCCAGAATTCTGAGCTTGAGTACTACGTGTAGTTCATGTTCTGCCTAGAGAGTTGACACTGCTCTTGTGCTTTGTCAAGCCGCAAGACCACCTCAAGAGCAATACGAGTCTGAGTTTTATAATAGCCAATTTGTGATCTACTCCGTACTCTGAGGGCCCTGGCCGTTTTTGGCATTTGGGCTGAAAGTCTCTTTGTCGGGTCAACCTCGTGGATCGACTAGGACCAAGCCTCCTGGACCACCTCCTTGTACCCTGACATTAGTGGCCAATAGTTTTCAAAAGTGAATCTTCTGGGAGGTCTAAGTCGCTCTTCCCCTGAGATCAACAGAGGACAATGATCTGAGATTGAGGAGGAGAGCGATCGCAGTATGCAATCCGGGTAAGCTAAATCCCATTGTGGATTACCAAAGGCTCTGTCGATCCATTCCAGAGTAGGATTACGTTGGCCATTGGACCAAGTGAATCTTCGACCTTGGAGACGAATCTCTTTTAACTTGCAATGATTAACTGCCCCTCTTAACCGCCCCATGAGCCTTCGATTCATATTCAAATTACTCTCATCAGAAGCTCTATAAATTAGATTGAAGTCCCAATTAGCAGTCACGGGCATCCATCCCACCTTGAATATGCTTAATCTCCTCAATGAAGGCTTGCTTTTGCTGGTCCTCATGCGGGCCGTAGACGACGGTGAGCAACCAAGGAAGAGCCCCATCATGTGGGGTTACCCTCATTGTGATGGATTTACTAAGAATGAATGAATTGTCCATTTGCATCAATGATTGATCCCAACAAACCATTATACCTCCTCTGGTTTTGTTAGCCGGTTTATAAATCAAGCTCTGCGGCCTTCCTCCTGCAATTTCAGTGGCAAGGCTGGGTGTGACCACTGCGAGTTTGGTTTCCTGCAGGCACAGGATAGAGCATGCTGTGTCTGCTGCCAACTCGTGGATTGTCTGTCTGTGTGCTAGAGCATTGAGTCCTCGCACATTCCAACTCAGAATTTTGTAGGGTGTCAACATAAAACTATAAGAGAACGCGGTATAGGTGGAACACACAGCATGTATATTTCTTCATGCCAAGTTAGTACAAAGCACTCCAAGTACCTGCAAAAGTTCTGCCCTCCCATACGAAACCAACAAAGCAACCTACCATGCGCAAGAAATGCCCTACAAACAGAGGCTGGGCGCGGCAAACTACTAGTGGGCATGGAGCCTTTCAAACTATCCCCTACTGAACAAGGCACCCAGAATGCAGATGACATGAAGAGCAACACTGCTCAAGCTCCTAAAGCTAGTACGCCACATGCGCACAATAGTCATGCTGCCGCAATCTCCTGGACCAGCGCCGAGAGGTCCTCGGCAATAAGTCCCATGGTTGGCAGGTCCACTTGTGCTTTGCCGTCCACACCCGCCAGAACCCTGATGGCTTGGATGGTTTCAGGTTCCAGGGGAGTGCTGAAGAGGCTGTTGAGGCTTTCCTTTGCTGCTACAACCGATCGATGGGTGTCAAGGGCCTTGCCGAACCTCTGCTACAGCAAGAGGGAAGCCCGCTACGCCCCTCCCACCTCAGAGCCGGCTTTCTTTGCTGCGGCAAGCTGAGGGTGTTCTTCCTTCTACTCTCATCACTTCCATGTTATTTTTTCTCTATTTTTTCCGATCTTTCCAGTGTTAGTGATGGATACAAAAAGTGAGTTATTCTTATGAGTTTCATGGTTGAATCAGTTGTTTTATGTTTAGATCTTTGCAGAAAATTTGTATTTTGGTACCACTACCTCAACCAAACATTGCAATGAAATTCAAAAAACATTTCGCACTCGAACAAAACAAATTAACTAATTGACCAGTAAACCAATTCCATCAGTTTTGTCAGGTAGGCCCGGTGAAAACAATTTTTCCAAACCCAAAAGGTATCGTATGGTAATGGCAACTTAACAATCCTGAATTCCTGGTTCTCCTCACGAAAACAAACAACAATGTCCATTCTGATATCTGAAAAGGACAATTATCAGTTAACTAGTGCACAAATAAAGCTTAGCATATTCTAAGTAGTCATTATAAACGAAGAGTTTAGCGAGACTTGAGCAATCCAAGAAGCCAGCTTTTTTAAGCCAGGAATTAATCAATGTCGTATGTCAAAAAGACCACCCAAACCGCTGGTTGCCACAACATTTTTTCCAAGTTGGAAGCTAGATTTGCGTAGTCCAGCGAAGCGACATACAGATTTGTTAAATAATGGATGTCATAATCGCGAGACGATCATCCAATCACACTAAAGACAGACACAATATAGAGATAATCGATCTAGAGAAAAATCCAAAATCTTTTTATTTATCTATGTCATTGTACATGGAGTTCTCATTTTTATAGCTCAAAGGGGTGAAACCCCTCTAGGGATGGTTTAGTCTTTTGTTCATAATTAGGTTTCGTAACACCCCCTTGGGCAATAGACAACGATATGCAAATGTCTCATCAAAAACTTCTTCCAAAAATCTATTGGGAAAAAAGAAACGAAGAAAATGGTACATTACATTCGTAAGTTACATTACACTTGTTGTCTCACTAAAAACCTTTATGTAAGAAAACTTCAAGAAAACCCACCAAGAAAAAGAGTACAACGTTTAATCTTCGGGATCTAATCTTCAAAATTTTAGATAAATCCTCGTGATTTGATAAGGGTTATTATCTAGGGATTTACTCCCCTTAAACTCTGCAACTCTTTAAATCATCTCATTCCAATGTCATGAATGCATCTTTGGAAACTAGATGCAGACAGAGACTTAGCAAATAAATCAACTAGATTTTCACAAGACTTTATTTGCAGGATCTTTACCTCACTATTCTTCTAGAGTTCATGATGATAGAAAATTTTAGGAGCGATTCGTGATGTTGCTCTTGAAATTTGTGTAATACAAGTAGCATTATCTTCAAATATAATTGAGGGCGTATTGACGGTATTAATGCCACAAGATTTCTGGATGTGGTTAATCATGACAAGGATTCTTGGCCAGGTTAACCTTTTTGGTCAAAGTCAAACTTCCTGTCAAAAGAGACCCTTTTAATATAGGCCCATTATATAACGGTTATGAACTTACAACCAACTTATAAAAGAAGTCTAAAAATCCTTTTATTACGGTCAAACTGGTCGACGACTAGTTTAGGTCACGAACGACCAGCTATGGATATTGTTCGACCATCAATATGGCCTTGGACAATCACTGACCACTTAACTGGTCGGGAAACACCAACAGTTACCCACGTGACTGGCAGGAAGGTGACTTTTGGCGCATTTAGCAACTTACGATGGTTGGCTAACTAACATGATGATTCAAGACTCTCCTGATGAACATGCGTAAAGATTGGAGACACCTTTAGAGGCGTTAACTATCACCCCTTGAATAACTATAAAGAGGGTAGCCCACGTTCTTTGTAACATAACTTCATTCATTCATATGTTGAACGATCATTACGATCATATTGTAACATACTTTGTATTCTCATTCAAATATCCAGTACATTCATAGTAATATACGGTCTTCATTTGATAACGTTCTCACATTACATTTATGAATGTTTGATTAGGAACCCTTTGTTCTGATCATCAGCAAATCACACATCTAGGCCAAACACATTCAAGTGAGGCTTCATATAGTGCTATAATCTCTGATTGGTTGGTAGAAGTAGCCACCAAGGTCTGCTTACATGACTGCCAAGAGATGGCTGTACCAGTACAAAGTAATACAAATCCAAAAGATGATAGATAGCCAACATATCTTCAAGATATAGTAATGATCATCAGGATCTATGCATGGTCTTCATGATTTTTGCGTTGTCGACCAACTATATCTAAATTGTTTAGTGGTAAAACCTTCAAGGTGAATTTAAGAAGTAATTATCATATCAACACCTTCCAGGCTTGACTAAAATAAATATTTTCAAAATCTCAAGTATCATGATCAGTATTTAGCATATGCACCCCTGTAGGCAACTTTCGTTGAAGTCTTGTTGCTCTAATACTTTTAGAACATTTTTCGAAAATGAATATAGGCAAGGATATTGTGATCAAATCAACTAGATTATCACAAAGAGTCTTACATACAAATATCCTATTACTCTTTTGGAGATTTTAGGATAAACACTATTCGGGGGTAACATGCTTAGCTTATCAAATACCGCTATTTGATTTTGCAACACAAGTAGATTATCCTTGTAGAGAATATGGGGGTAATATTAGCTGCAAAGTCGTATGACATTCGGATACATCTTTTCAAAACCTTTCGGGGTGTTAATATGTTGTAACTATCTCCATGTGGTTAAAGTTACAACCAATGGTCTGTTCTGCAGATCTAAAAATTATGGTTGTACCACTATGGAGTAAAATATAACAAGTGTTAGTTTTGGCATTTAGGGGATTAATTGCCAATATCACCAATGTATATCGTACCTTGAAGGTACTAAAGAAAACTATCATTCCACTAACTTCTGATGGAACATGCACTTCATAAGTGCTTATGTGGCGCACTTTTGGTCTTTTTGTTCCTCGTAACATTCTTTCGGGTCTTGATGGGTCCTTGTCTGCTTCTATAGATCATATAATCATTGGTGTGATTAAGAGGTCGACTAGTAAGATAGTTTCTCTTTAGGGAGATACTCATTTTTTCGAGAGATGCTCTTTCTACGGGTAAGAGACTATTGAGTATGAGTTTTATATATATTACAACTTTTTTCCTTTCTTACTAGGAATTTTGAGTCCTTCGAGGATCTCGTCAAGGATTTTCATAACCCATTTGCTACATGTACTATTTATTCATTCATGTCATAACGGTTTCTACGAGGACCTTTGAACCATAGCTTTCACCACCTCATTATATTCAGAATGACCCGTCAAGTCTGAACTAACTGGTTCTAAGACTTTTATTTATCAATTATGGTTCAGCCTCACATGCTTTCATTATGTGACCCAATATGAACGCTTGAAGCGCTTGGCCATGGACTTTGATTCCAAATCTGTGTTCTCGTAAGATAAACTTTAGCAATTGTAGAGGCAAAGTGGTTGTCGACAACTTTTCTTCCATATCCTCCAAATTGAGGGTGTCTTAGTGTTGACCAGATCTTTGTCATTTCCCAAATAAAAGATTCTTGGTCGTTCCGCATTCTCAGCATTGTAATATGCGCACATCAAGTTGCTGGGGTTTTCATATTCATGATGAGCCTCTTCATGACGTATCTCACCTTGAAGGTGAATTCTCTTCAAGAGTGTTTAAGGAGTAATTAATAATTTTTTTGACTAGTGTCAAGATCTTAGACCCGCAGGCGTCCTTGTAGATTTTAGATCAAGGAGCAATAAGCCAATTTCGCATAGGTGGATATACTATTCAACCCGGGGTATTCCACTCTTAGCGACATATTTACTACAAGTAAACACTATGGCAACTCCCCCATAATCAGAAAGTATCTGGCAGACTCCCCGCTTCTAGCGTACAGATATATAAACTAAACCTTAAGTTCAGCTTGACTAGTACGTGTATCTTAGTACAAAAGATCTTTTCCTTCTGGAAAATACGACGACATTCGAACTTTTGGGCATTTCTCTCCCCCTAATGCCGAGATTCAATCTTTATTAATATCATACTACAAAATTCCTCTATCATGGGCACATGATTGATTGAATTTTAGATCCAACATGATCTCCAAAAACTGGTGGTGGTCCAAAGGTGTATGCTATAGTGGTGATAACATGTGGGAAATGTTTAATTTCTCTAATACTCACTAATTTTAATAAAGGGTTTGATAATCATATGTAGTGAGCTAAACTTTTATCATTGCAGTGGCACAAAAACTACATGATCCTAATATTCTGTAGGATATTCCAACTTCTAGTTGGTTATTAATATACAACGAAGGTCCCATAGGGGGGGGGCCAAGTTTTGATCCAATTACTCATACCATATTTTAAATAATTTGGATCTTCAAACTTCAAGCTTATAATTACGTAAAATATTTTTCTTATGGTCATAAGTAGTGTGTTTTAGCAGTACAAATCTACAGGATGCTCTTCAGGAACATAAATATAATATTGGAACATAAAACATTTGACTGGATGTTAATATTGCATGGAATACTATATTTTCTGTTGGAACATAATTATATATTTTTATCACCCAAATGAAATAATTATTCGACAAAGATATTTATTGTTCAACAGGAACACCATATTTAATTAAGGGTGATAAATTGTATGCTTGATTTTAATTTATAATGTCAGAATAAACTTGGCCAAAATTAGATCATTCAGGATCAACAAAAATCCAATACAGGTCATTATATTTTATTTCAAGAATTATATTTGCTTCAAGCAAGTGATATGGCTTCTGAGGACCGCATTTACCAACATGCATGTCTCATTTCCGATGAGTATGCCACGCTTCGATGCGTAGCCTACATGGCATATGTGCGATTGTGTCAGGCGGCCGTCGGTTTGTCGTGTGTATTCCCGCATGATGGCAGTTAACATATTGCTGAAGGCACAAATCAATTACCCTTTCTGGGCTACAATGATTGTGGTTGCCAACGACATTGATATCAGCAATGGCGTAAATGTTGTTTTCCATATCAATTGGATAAGGATAATAATAATGTAATTTACTTTCATTATCTCTCAAAATAAACTAGATTAATTGATTGCTTCGGGCTAATTTGTTTCTGGCTTTGACCTAGGGTATGCCATTGTGCCTACCATGACTCTTGTTTTGAATATTTTTTCTTATGCCTCTTAGGTTTTAGTATCCCACACATGTCCAATTTTCTCCCCTTTTTCATGTCAATTATAAAAATTTCGAGTGATAGCGTGTTCATCAGGCATTTGCTGAAAATCAACTCGGAGTTTTAGCAAATATTTGTAATCAGGAGTACAATTTTATTGGCATGAAACCAATATATACACTGTAACATTCTGCTTACAAAGTTCTTCAATTAAGAAATCATTGGGGTGGAGGATAGTGTTATATAGACTAAGTCTTGTGGTGTAAGTTATTTTGTACTTATTTAAGGATTATGGAGTTTTCTAGCCAAATTAATCCGTCAAAGATCAGCATATGACTAGTTTTGTTCTGGTGCCATCAGGAAAAATTGTTTCCCTTTTGCCATCTGGGCATCCATGCACTACAAGCTATTCAATTGATGCTTAGTGGATATCAAGAGCACACATCCAATATTTTGTTAGCAAGACATGACAAAGTATTTCCTGTTTTAGGCTTACAGTTTACAAATTTTATTCCATGCAAGATCAATTATTTTACTACAGGTAAGATATGTTACTGGCAATATGTTCTATTAAGCAGATTTAATCAACTATTTAGCAGTAGTTAAGGCTTTAATAGAACAACTTAGACCATCATTTTATTTATGGCATCTGGGAAAAACCAATCTAATTCATAAGTTTTCAGCATAAAACAAAAGATAAGAGATGCTCATCATAAGCTGGACCAAGCTTGGCAGGAGCTAAATCTATACTACTAATGCCACTCGTGTAGGAAAGCGACATTTTTAACAAAGCTAATGGATAATTTGGAGATTGCAACAGGTCTCCATAGAACATACCATGGGTTTATCGTTCCCTTTGATTTCACCTACTTATCAATCAAACCAGCATTTAGTAACTTCTGACTACACGGTGCAAGGCAGAGTTACACACATTTACGGACTTCTGGTCCTAGGTACATGTTCCTGCAGGGGCACAATTTAGCTTTTTCATGCGTTCTTTTAGAGAAAACCATAGAGCCAGCGGATCACACTTAGTCACCACGTAGTCATTCTTAAGGGCGGAGTAGAGGTGCTACCTCATAAACTGCAAAGCCTTTGCCTTTTTAGCGGCAGCAGGTTTAGGTGTGCCAACGGTAGGATCGACAATGGTATGGCATAGAGATAAATCAAACTGATATAGTTGCTACCATCCCAGGCAAGCAAATTTCCATTTATTGATGTCTAACATATTCCACATAATTCATATGCAATTTTCTATGTGTTTACAGAAAGTAAATAATTTTAAATTGCATGAAACAAGTACAAAAGAGTACAAAATAATTTTGTCTATTTAGTCAACAATTTTATAATTTCCCATAATTTTCCTAGTATTTTTTGGATTTTTTGATAATTTTTAAGGTTTGGAAGCAATTTTTCAAAATTACTAAACCCATTAATAAATTTTCCAAAACACACAATACCAGGAAAAATAAACAATAAAATTATGATGCTTCCAAGGTGTATTAGGCCTAAGGTTTCACAAAATTATGGAAGCTCGTATACCTAAAAATATAGTTTCTAGGTTTTAATATGATTTTTTTTTCAAAATTTGTTTAGTATTTCTTGGAATTGCCAGAAATTACAGGGGTTGAGCTACAAATTTTGATACTGCCACAAAAAACAACACGCAATTAACCAAAAATTTAGGTGGTTTTCGCAAAATTTCTTTATCCGCTAATTATCCTCGTGATGTTCTAAATTCTGAGGGCCTTTCTGCAAATTTTCCAAGGGCCTTTCTACAAATGTGCCATCCGGACCGAATCCAGTCGATTCTGCGAGGAGACCCATTTGGCCTACTTGGAAACACCTTCTTGAGAGAAAGTGCAAGTTAAACCAAAATCACAAATTTGAGCTACCGATAGCAAGTTAAAATTAAGTGATTCAACTAGAGATACATTTGAAATTGAAAGGTCATTGGATATAGCAATTTTACCCAATCCTATTATCTTCCCTTTGCTATTGTCACTAAATGTGATCTTGTCATTATTTCCTTTTCCATTTTCAAATGTGGTGGATATTTTTTGATCCCTAGTCATGTGTTGGGTACAACCGCTATCAAGTACCTAATGTTTTCCACCGGTCTTGTAGTTTACCTACAAAACAAGAATCAAGGTATTTTAGGTACCTAAATTGGTTTGGGTCCTTGGAGATTAGCAACCAAGGCTTTGGGCACTCAAATAGCATTCTTTTTTGCGTCTAAAATTGAAGTGCTAATAAATTTAGCTACAATCTTGCCATTCATGGATTTCTTAAGCATGTAGCATGAATCATAAATGCCATAGGTTTTAGTTTTAGTAATGGAACATGAATTTCGTAAATGTCCTACACAATGACATTTATAGCAATATTTTCTATTTTCTTTTTACAAACCTGGTGGGCTTGTAAACTTACTTCTTACCTTTCTTGATAATAAATTCAAGTCCTTCTTTATTGAATGAGCATCTGTTCTCACTCAATAACTTGTCAAGTGCAGCCTTTCCCTTGAAACGTCTTTTCAAGTTTTTGCTTAACTTGGTCACTTGCTCTTTTAATTCATTGTTTTTAGTAATGAGTAATGGATCACAAGACTTAGCCATACAAGAATTAGAGTTAATTTTAGAGCAGCATGGCATGGCTAACAAATCATCACATGAGGTAGAAGTACTGGACATAGAAATGATATTAGAAGTAACTTCTACACTAGGCATCTCATTTATAATGTCACAAGTAATTGCTACATTTGAATGAGATTTGTTAATATCCTTTAGTAGGAGTGAGTCATGAGTTTCTTTTAGCTCCTCATAAAAATCTTTTAGAGAGAGATATTCTTTCTTCAAGATCTTAAATTTTAACTTCTCTTTTCCAAGGTATCCATTTAATTCTTCAAGCATATCCATTAATTCCTCATATGTAGGCTCATTATCATTAATGGATTTTACCTTGTCTCCTTTTGCCATGAGGCATGTAGGAGTGGAGAAGAGTGATGAACCTTCCTTGATAGTAATGCTAATAAGTCCCCTTTTCTTAGAGGACCCGTCATCATCAGAGTCGAAGTCGGAATACTCCTCATCGGAGTTCTATTCTCCAACATATGCTTCATTCTTGTCATCTTTGTTAAGCATTTTGAAATTCTTCTTCTTCCCATTAAATTATTATTTTTGGATAACTTGGCATTGTCATCCTTCTTGGTTGGGCAATGAGAGGCAATGTGCCCCTTTCTCATTGCACTCATAGCAACAGATATTGCTATAACGCTTGTTGTCGTTGGAGAAGTACCCCTTTTTGTTCTTGTCAAAATGTGCACTCTGGTTTGAGCGCCTTCTCACGAATCTCTTCATTCTCCTCACAAGGAGAGCGAACTCCTCTTCGGAGTCACCTTCTTCATCCTCCGTTTCATCACTTGATTTCGCTTTTGCTTTAAAAGCGGTAATCTTCTTCTTGGAGGAGGATTGCTCTACAAGCTCCTCTTTGTCTTTCTTATACAACTCATTGGTGATGAGGTTGCCTAGGAGACTGATTGGTGTCATCCTTGATAACTCAGGTGAGTTGAGGAATAGAGTCACCAACGTTTCATACTTCTCCGGTAGAGCCCTAAGCATTTTGTGCACAATATCAACATCAGTTAGATTAGTGCCTAGGCCGTTGAGCTCATTTACAATGTTATTGAGTTTAGAATACATCTCGGTGATATTTTCATGAGGCAACATTGTAAATATCTCATATTTGATCCGAAGTTTATGCAATTCGGCCTCTTTAACCGTGGATGTGCTCACATGAATTTCCGAGAGCGTAGTCCATATCTCATGAGCGATTTCTAGGTTACTCACTCGATTGAACTCATCCACGTTCAAAGCTCCAAAAAGAGCATTCATTACTTGAGCATTGAGGTGGGAGTTTCATTCCTCAAGATCCGTGGGGTGTGTAGGATCAAGTGCCATAACGAAACTCTCACTTACAATTCTCTATATGCTTGGGCTCATGACCTTTAAATAAATAGACATTTTAATTTTTCAATAAGCATAATTTGATCCGTCAAATAAATGTGTATTGCCTATGGACATACCCTCGCTAACCATCATTTCTCTCTTAGACGGTCAAGCCTAAAACAAAGAGAGACCCTACTCTGATACCACTTGTAGGATCAGGGATCACCGACTAGAGGGGGGGTGAATAGGAGGTTTCTAAAAATCTTATGCTCTAATTAATAATTTTAACAAGTATGGCCTAATTAAAGATTTCTAGCACAAGTCAAGAGATATATTCCAAGTTTCCACTATGACACCCTAAGGATATGTCAATACTAAGTATAATTTTAGCTAAGCAATTCTACACAAATAAGTTGCTAGAAATGTAAATGCGGAAATAGTAAAGACAAGAGAGAAAATCGCAGAGAAGACAATCGATGTTTTTTCCGTGGTATCGAAGACTTGCCGGTCTTCACTAATCCACGTTGAGGTAAGGCCAAATGAATTGGACCGGCTCCACAAATTGAGCATAATGAACCTCAAATCTACTAAGGTTTCTCTTCCTCCACTTTGGTGATGGCGAACACTGAACCACTCACAACCAATGTCGGGCTTCTTCACAATCTTCTTGAAGAGATCACCGCACAAACTTCCTCCAAGCCATCTAGGTGCTGGCAAGCACCAAGAGTAACAAATCACAGCCCTTACTTGAAGGTTGTCAAGTGCCCAAAGATTAACTAATGACGCAAATACACTTGAATGCTCTCAACTACCTCAAAATGAGAAACATGAGTAGAGGAGAGTGCACCAAAGGCTCAAATGTATTCAATGAGGTCCAAGGGTACTGAGCTTGGTGCTGGTGAGGGGGTATTTTGTCGAACCTGGGAAAGAAGGATCCTGAATTCTTTGTGTTTCATTCAATAGTCCAGGAACAGCTAGTGTGCACAGTCAAACAAAAATGATAACAAATTCATATCACGCATTTATTGGATAATCAACTGAGTTTATTACAAGCAGGCCTGAGGCCAAGTAAAATATATAGCGGAAAAGCGTAAATAAAAGGTAGGCCACACGATCTACCACAGACAATCGTCTGGGGGCACGGCCTAGTCTTCCAAGTCCTCACCGTTTGGATAGAAGTCTTCTACTGAAGAAGAATTATTAAGCAAGGGTGAGCAAAAACAACCATGCTCCGCAAGTTACACCCAATAACAGATATAATGCATGCATGGTAATGTCAAGGAAGGTTCATAGGGTTATTTTGCATAAAGTGACATTTTCAATTGTTAAATACCATTACTAAGTTTCAAGTCAATTTTAAACTATAGTTAAAATCAAACTTTTATTTTAATTCATCAATCTCAAGTGTAGGATAAACCTCTGTACATAAATGGTGAAGGACTAAACCCCCTTACACCAGGCTTCCTGCCCAATTTTTCCAATTGGATTGAAAGTCCAAAAACTTCTGAGTTTGAAATTATTTTAAAAACAAAACCAAGTCTAATACACGAAAGGCTTTACTCAGCATGTTTATGACCGCAGACACGGCTTTCGAATAGATTATTACTCTGCAGAGTTGGTACAGCTTTACCTATAAGAGACAGTTGCTTAACATGTTGGCCAAAACACGCTTCCGAAGGCGTGCGACTAAGCAACTATTACGAGACCTTTACCCTATATTATTTCCATATATTTATGCCCGCTAAGGTTTCATTATCGTAGGCTTCACACAAAATGATAACACCTTCTTGGGCCATGTGAGTATTAACAATAAGTCTTCACGACACCCACACCTTTTCATGACATAATTTTGGTGAAATCATGTAGTTTAATTGGCCAAGTCTGTCCCACTCCAGACTTATGGTGGTACGAGTTTGGCTTAACAATCTGCAGCTCGCAAACCGGTCCTTACATGACTGGGCGACTTCCAAAACAATCTTTGGGCCTCAAACATTCACTGATTTGAGCCTGTGCATAAACTTGCATCCACCAACGGTCCAATTCGCCCAAGTCTAACATAGTTTTATTTATTTTTCATGCTAAAACATTTTTCAAACATTCTATGGTAAAGACAATACAATAGTCTCAATTTTAAACCAACTTTGTATTTTGGCTAAATTCCCCAAAATCAATATTTTGGTCTACGCATTGACTAAGCATAATTTTCTAATTTATTTTACTAAGGTGACAAGAAAATGACAATCCAAACATCAATTTTGGCCATATAAAGGAAATAGAGTAACTAAGAATTTAAAACAGGAATTTAAAATATTAAACTATAATTAAGCATGCAATACTTTGAAACAGAATTTAAATAACTTTAAATAATAGGCTCAAATATGATCAAAGAGTTTAACTTGCCTTGCTCAAAGTCCTGATAATCTGACTCTTTAGACGGGTCAAGCTCTTCGGAGTCGTTAAAATCTATACGCGAAAATAATCTAAATTCAAACAAAATTCAAATGAAATTCAAACAAAATATAAATGAAATAATTTTGGTTTATTTAGCTATATCTTGTTTTTAGATGAATTTAGAAATTAGAATCATCGAAATCGGAGCTGGTATGAAAGAGAACGGGTCCTCAGAAGATTTAACCCTAAAGAAAATAATTTGATCTAATTTTCTGGAATTCCGAATTAATTTTCTAAAGGAAAAGGTATTAATGACACCAGCATGACATCAGCACTGGAATTTAAATTACCGGCCGAATTATTTTCCTAATGGAAAATCCTTTTATTTCTCTGACATGTGGGACCATGGTCCATGGACCAGGCCCACGAAAAGTCAGAAGCTCACCGTGAACGCGGTCTACGGAATAGTGTAAGCGTGCACGTGTGCTGGTGCATTGCGCCACGTGGGCACTGATGCGTGCGAGAGAGGCTGGTGTGGCGGCCAGGTGGCTGCCACGTTGACGACCACGTCAGCTCAACAGTGGTGGTGCTACGGCGATTAGCTCGCCAGCGCTACGCGGCATGGCGAGCCAAAAGGGTGTGTGCAAAAGAATGAGAATGCAACACTGAACCTGATGTGCACTTTCACGACACGAAAGCGTGCGGGAATCGCCGGCAACGAGGACGAGGGCGGTGGAGCGGTTCCGGCGAAGCTCTAGTGTCGTGGAGGTGCACCTCAGGTAGCGCATGCCGTGACGATGGTGATGGTGCAGAAGATGGTGATGAAGCGTGGCTGACGGTGACAAATTTGGCAGCGCTAGGGTTTATGACCGGCGAGCTTCAAAGCCAAATTCCGGTGAACTGGAAACAATTGGGGCGAAGAGGATGGCAGGGTTGGGATGAGGAGCTGGAGGTGCACCCGGGGCGCCCTTTTATAGTGCTCGGGGGTGGCCGAATCGACGACAAGTAGTTTGGGTTCATTTCGGATTACGCGACGAAAACGGAGATTGGCGGCGATACGAGATAAACTAGTGTTTGATTCGGGTGCAGGGAGATAAGTGGATAACGATGACGGGGTTGGCGAGGGAAATCAGGCCATTTTGCCCGTTTTCGGAAATGAGCTTGAAGCTCTGGCCATGGCGGTCACGTGCGCTGGAGAAGAAAGCGAGGAGGACGAAGGCCTGAAAAGGCGGACCCACGTGTTAGCGCACAGAAAGAGAGAGGAGGAGTGCGGACTGACATGCGGGTCTGCATGTTAGTGGGAGTGGAGAGGGGTGGTGCAGGCTAGGCCAGACGCACGTGGAAAAGAAACGGGTCGAGGGAGGTTTGAGCCCAAAAGAGATTTTCGAATTTCTTTTGATTTGTTGATTTCAGAAATTGGGTTAAACCATATTAGCTTTTAGAAAATAGTAAATAAATTCCAAAAAATATGAAAAAATTCACAGAAATTCCCGAGTTATTTTGGACTTAAATAAAATATTTTCAACTTAAATTTGGTATTTAATTCCACAAATAAATTATTTTGCCTTCAAAATAATTAGGGAAAATATTTTTAAATCCCAGAAAAATTTAGAAAATTCAAGGAAAATAATTAAATTTTATTTCTAACCAGAATTTAAAATTTGGTATATTACGTATTTATAGCCCCAGCCACAAATTCGACTATTTGAAGCAAATCCCTAAAAGATTCAGTAGGTGCGGTACTACTGCCATTGATCAGATGGTACTACCGCACCTACTGTTCAATGGTCATCTGTTGTTCATTTAATGCTTCTGAACTAGCCGTTAATGTTGGGTGTATTAATACCGCACTCATAAGGGTCGGTACTACCACACGGAGGTAGTACCGCTCGGCCTAATCGATACTACCAATTTCCAGGGAAGGAAAAACTCCCAAAAATATGCTCTCTAGAGATAATGTACTGTCAACTAGAAATCGGTCCTATCGCACTGCGCTAATACTGCTCCTCAACTGCTGTCATACCGTTTTTCATTGATCTTTTTCCAGGTGATGTTCTAAATGCAATGCATGATTCTTTAGTTGATCAATGTGGCACAAAATTAAATCCTCAAGCTACCAGCCATGATTCCTCTTTATAGTACGGCATCTAGCCTGTAAATCTAGTCTTTTCACCAAACATCGTGACCGTTAAAAACTATAAAAGGGTCCTTAGGCTTCATAATACCTTTTTTTAGCCATGTCAATTCTTTATCATCTTTGCATTCCTATTTCCATCTTGTCATCCATAATCCAGGACAAAGCCTTTAAAACATCTTAGCACACACGTTAGTCCAGTAACATATTGTTGTCATTAATTACCAAAATTATTTTTAGGGGTCTAGATGCTTTCAATCTCCCTCCTTTTCATAATTGAGGACAACCTAAGCAATATAAATGAATTGTGAGGTTTGAATATACACCAAGTTGTATATTCTTGTTTTGACTTTTGATTTGCAAATAATTCTTGAGATGAGTTCAAGGATATAAAGAATTAGTTGCTTTCAAAGTCAATAAACAAATAAACAAAACTCTCCATAAACATGTGCATATAGGTTCATGCAGTGATTTTCATACACATGTGTGGATTTTTGAAAACTTTGGCGGAGTTTCCTTTATTTATTGAATTGTAGGAAACATGTAAATATTAACCATATGAAGCATAAAGAGATAACATAATCATGACAAAGATATAATAAGCAAAGATAACAATATAGCATGACACTAGTGTCAAGGTGCTTCATAAGTTCAATAATTAAACTATTACAATCTGATTACAAACAAAAGAAGTCCAAATAGATAATATAAAATAAGATATAATAAAAGTCTTGACCACGAGCTTCGTTTCTCCATCATTTCTCCCTTGCTACCCCTTGATATCCCCCTTGATCTCTCCCCCTTTGGCATCAAATACCAAAAGGAGTTTCTCCATACACCCTTTAGCAAGAATGAGGGGTGATGATTGGCATGTATTCTGTATGAACGCTATCACTGGCAAGGTAAACGCCAAACTTGTCTCGAATTAGCTTCACATTGTAGGGAGCATAATTAATAGTGTCCTTTGTATCCCTCTTTGATAGAGCTATCTCAGTTATGATGAAGTCCACAATATCAAATTTGGTGCCCTTCAAAATGTGATAGATAATATTCTGAGCCTTGCAATGAACCTCATTATTGTTGCCACCTCTTGGAAAGAATGTTGCTCTCAATATCTTGTTTATGATGATGGGCATAGGTAGTAGTCCAATTGCTTTTCCACACACAAAAGTTTTGAGAGGCATCATATAGTTCGTCTATTTAAGTCAAATTCCAAGGCTCCTCAAAGATGTACCATCATACTCTGAGTTGCAGGGATGAGCCATGATTCTTGACAATCCGTGTTTGAAGCACTGAGTTGTTGTGAGGCAGTCATCCAAGTAGGAATCAAACTCTGGAGAGGCATGAACTGTGGCATAGAATTGCTTGATGGTTCTAGCGTCATAGTCGCACTTCAAGGTCACAAAGTTGTCCAACTTCACTCAGTGAAACGAGTAATGGAGTCCATTGCAGAAAGGGTTTTGAATGAGATAACTCCATGTCACATATTGATGATTTGCAAAGTTCTTTCTGCCATACACGTGATAAAAGACATCCTCTTAGAACTTTGTGTAAAACTATGCTTCAGTTGCATTTTTGGGAAGTAGAAACTGATTTGTATGCCTCAAAGTTGTATACTTTTCACCTCTTATCTTCCTTTCATATATATATATATATATATATATATTCAATTTGCGCTTTTCCTTTTGACGAAGAAGGGAGAGCAAGGTTGCGAGACATTTTTGCTAAGTCAAGAAAAACAATTAGGACAAGGTAGGATAGGACTAAAGTAAAATAACATGATAGTTTCAACATTTCTCCGCTGGAGCGGTAGTACCATAGTTGGCACACTGGCAGTACCGGTGAGCGGTAGTACCGATGGCCTCGGGTGATAGTACCGCACCCGCAGAAAGTTCTTAGGGCATTTTATCAAACTTGCATCTAGCAGGTATTTGGCATGATAAATATAATGGAATAGACATAATATGTCACCAAATATCAGTTCCAATCATTTTGCCCAAAAGAAATTGAGTAAATCATGCGCATTTTGCTTTTAGCCTTATAATTGAAAAGGTAGCAAATAAAAGGAAAGAGGGGATTCCAACAAAGATTACCTAGGGAATGGGAGTGAAAGGCTGCCAAGAACTTGAGAATGGTAGGAACTTGAAGATTCCTTTGATCCCCTTGAGGATTTGAAGTTGGAAGATTTGAGGAGAAGAGAGAGGAGAGAGGAGTTTGAGACTTGGTGGTTTTCTAGAGGAATTGATAGGTTGGACCGTGGAGGAAGGAAGGGCAGAGGATAAGGAGTCGGCCACAACCATTTTTGGGACCACCAGTTAGGAGCGGTAGTACCACACGTAAGGCACAGTAGTACCAGACGATAATAGTACCAGCAGTTTGACCGCGGTAGTACCGTTTTTCCTAAAAAAATCAGGGGCTGAACAGGGATGCAAATGATCCTTAATATAACACTCAAATAAATACTTTTTGTGATCATTATGTATGAGATAGATAATAAAAGCCCCAAATAACATAGTTTTTATCAAATTAGAGAATTTTTTAGAAAGATTTTAAAATAGTTTTCACGAGAACTTCAAGAACTCAAAATGAGAGCAAATAACACGAGACATGAGTTTCAAGCAATATTTGAATGATCTATAACATTTAACTCATTCCTCAATTTGCAAAACCAGCTCTCATCGAATGGTTAGGTGAAGATATTGGCTAATTGATCATCAGTCCATATGTGGCTAATAGTTATATCTCCTTTGCTCACATGATCTCTCAAGAAATAGTGGTGTATATCTATATGCTTGGTTCTTGAGTGTTGGATCAGGTTATTTGCTATCTTCACGACACTACCATTATCGCACAAAAGAGGCATGTTGTCGAACTTAATTATATAATCCATCAAGGTTTGCCTCATCCAAAGCAATTGAGCACAACAACTACCCGCGGAAACATATTCAGCTTCGACGGTGGATAGGGCTACATAATTTTGTTTCTTGGATGACCATGACACTAATGATCCTCTTAGGAATTGACAACTACCTGAGGTGCTTTTTCTATCCACTTTGCAACCCGCATAATCAGAATCCAAATATCCAATTAAATCAAAATTTGCACCTTTGGGATACCATAAGCCAATACTAGATGAATACTTTAAATATCTAAGAATTCATTTCACGACCACTAAATGACATTCTTTTGGTGATACTTGAAATCTTACACACATGCAGACACTACCAATCATTGATGTAGAAAGCTTTAAATCTATCGGTTTACCTCCTCCATTAAGGATGAGATGACTATTGGTTGCCATGGGAGTCTTGATGGGCTTTGCGTCTTCCCTGCCTTGTTAAAAACCTTTATGTGAGAAATCTTCAAAAAAACTCACTAACGGAAAAAGAATGCAATCTCTCTACCTTCTGGGTTAATCTTCAGGATTAAGGTAAAACTTCAAGACTTTAAGTGGATTATAATTCAGTGGTTTCTCCCTTGATCCCTGCAACTCTCCAAGCCACTTCATACCAATACCATGAACGCGTTGTTGGAAATTGGACGTAGGCAGAGACTTAGTGAATATATCAGCCAGATTTTCACAAGATCTAGTTTGTAGGATCTTCACCTCATCGTTCTTTTGGAGTTCATGAGGATAGAAGAATTTGGGAGCAATATGCTTCGTGATATTACTTTTAACATAACTCATTTGCATTTGTACAACACAAGCAGTGCTATCTTCGTAGATAATTATTGGGGTATCGACGGTGTTAATGCCACATGACTTCTGGATATGGCTAATCACACGTTTGAGCCAAATGCATCCACGTGAGGCTTCATATAGTGCAGTAATTTCTAAGTGGTTCATAGAAGTAGCTATCATGGTCTACTTAAATGACCGTCAAAACATGGCTGTACCACCATATAGAAATATAAACCCATTATGAGATTTGGCACTATGGGGATCAGATAGATAACCAGCATCTATATATCCCACCATGGTCAAGTCTTGGTTCTTTTGGTAAAATAAGCCAAGATCTTGTGTACCTTGAAGGTATCTGAGAAGAGTCTTAACGCCAACCCAATACCTTTTAGTTGGAGCTACACTATGTCTAGCCAATAAGTTGATCACGAATGCAATTTTAGGCCGGGTGCAGTTCGCAAGGTACATCAGTGCCCCTATGACGCTTAAGTATGAAACTTCTGGTCCTAAAACTTCTTTGTTTTCCATCCTCGGCCTAAATGGATCTTTATCCACATCTAGATATCTTACTACTATAAGGGTCTTTACGGGATGAGATTTATCCATGTTGAATTTATCCAATACCTTCTTGGTATAGGTAGACTAGTGTACTAGGATTCCTTCAGGGGAGTGGTCTAGCTGCAGGCCTAAGCAATACTTGGTTTTACCCAAGAATTTCATCTCAAACTCTGTCACAAGATAAAAACTTGCTTCCTTTATGTCCTCCGCAGTTCCGATAATATTCAAATCATCGACATAAACTGAGATGATACAAATCCATTATGGGACTTCTTTATAAACACGCAGGGACAATCATCATTATTTGAGTAACCTTTCTTCAGGAGAAAGTCACTTACTCAGTTGTGCCACATTCTTCCCGACTATTTTAATTCGTACAACGACCTCTGCAGTTTGACGCTATACATATTGCGAATAGTTTTATTAGGATCTGGAATTTTGATTCATTTAGGGACTCTCATATAGATATCTGTATCACATGACCAATATAAATAGGTGGTCACTACATCCATCAACTGCATTGATAAATGCATTCAAGCTATAATTGATATTAATTATCGGAACATAGTTCCACTCATCATGGGAGAGTAGGTTTCATCGTAATCAATGTCGGGTCTCTGCGTGAACCCTTGTGCTACAAGCCTCACTTTGTATCTTATCACCTGGTTGTTCTCTTTTCTCTTCCAGATGAAAACTCATTTGGATCCTTCAGGGGAAACTTTAGGAGGTGTTTGGGCCCATTTCGTTTTATTTAGCGAGTGCAATTCTGCCTCAATTGCTCCTTTCCATTTGACCTAATTTGAGCGCTTCTCACACTTTGTCATGGACTTAGGTTCAGGATCTAGTTCAAGAGTTTTAGCAATTTTAGAGGCAAAATATATGTCGACAACTCTAGTCTTCTTTTATATGACTCTCCTGAGTCTACATAATTTGTGGAAATTTCTTCATTTATTTCTTCTAGCTCCTCATGATTACCCACAACGATGGAGTCTAGGTGTTCCAATTTTCCAGCGTCAGACTGTGTGCGCAAAGTTTCGCTGGGTTTGCCATCCTTAGGATGGATCACTTTAGGGATTTTCTCAACATCAGGTTGAGTTCCTTCAACTATCTTATGGAGTGATTTGTCCTGTTCGGTTCTTTGTTTCTACAAACGTCTCCGCGAAATTAACACTACTACAAAAATGCTAATACTGGACGCCTGATCACAGACGGTTCATCGAAACCATTTGTATTAAACACAATCTCAGACGGTTTTTGTTTACCGACCGTCTGTGTTATTTTTCACGCTAAAAACCGTCTGTGAAGAGGTCATATCACATACGGTTAATGTTTAAAATCGTCTGTGAAGTATCACAGACGGTTTTTTGTCAGAACCGTCTGTGATATTACTACATATCACATACGGTTTTTGTTGAAAACCGTCCGTGATAATTAACTCATCACAGATGGTGTAGTGTATATGGGTCCCCAACAGAGTCTTCTTGATCTCTATCTCTGGTGCTACGGAAACCGCGGGAGATCTCCAAGCCCGGTGAGTCAATCGCCACTCCGTGCCCGGTTCGAGTATCGCCTCACCTCACTGAGCCCGCTCGTGTGGTCCATTTTAGCTATTGTTGCCGAGGAGCTTACCTCCATCGCCTCTGTTCACTGATCGATGACCAGCCACCTTGGACCTTCCCCGACTTCATTGACACCTTCCTCGTGATCGAGGTGAGCTACTGGAGCATAAGCATCGTTTAATTTGAGTAGTTTCAGGCGTTTACGCCTGAATCGCTAGTGAAGCCCATGGCGCTGCCACGGGACATCACCGCCGGTTTGCCTCAGCCGACCTTAGGGTCCGAGCCACGACTATTAGCAATGCGATGTCACCCTAAGCCCAATTTGAGCTTCAAATCCTACTGTTTTTAATCATTTAGTTAATAAACTAAAGAGTCTATGACATGTGGGACCGCCATAGATTTTATAAATAAAATCATGAAATAAAAAATGTGTCACTGACAAGTAGGGCCCACATGTAAGTTAATAAAATCCAGAAAAATGTAAAAATGAAAAAAAGCACCTTTAGTTCGGAGAAAAATACACTTTCTTTGTTGGAAAACGAAATTAAGCCTCAGAAAATACGCTTTCGAAGTCACCCTTTTATTTATTTCCAGGGTTTTCAATACGAACCGTGTGATGGACCGAAGCTGATTGTACGCTGAGAACCGTGTGAGTGAAGAGTACATTAATGGTGTGTGTGCTTTTACAAGAGCTGCCGAGGAGGATATGTTGAATAAGGGGGTGGAATATATGTACTGTCCATGCATTGACTACGAGAATCTGAAGATGTTTAAGAACCGAGCGCAGATCGAAGCACACTTGATTCGAAGGGGTTTCAAAAAGGGTTATACATGTTGGACTAGTCACGGTGAAGAGCATATTATACAGGAAGTCAACGATATGCCACCGGATGATGTCGATTGTCGTTCCGATTCGGATAGGCTACACGATGACAATCTAGATCAGATGCTTCGCGATGCGTATGGAAGGTGATGATGAGAGAGTATGTTCAATTCCGGCTTGATGGAGGACTCGGAGAAACCTTTGTTCCTGCCGCAAGCGGAATACACAAGGTTGTCATCCGTGCTTGAACCGCTGAAATGGAAGGCAAGCAACGGTTGGTCCGACAAGAGTTTCACTTGAGTCAGTAGGTCTCTTAGCTAACATGCTTTGAGGGAAACGAGTTACCCAAAACCACCTACAAAGCCAAGAAGGTTCTGTCCATTGGGAATGGAAGTAGAAAGAATACATGCATGTCTGAATGACCGTATCCTCTACCGTAACGAGTATACAAACATGCATGTATGTCCGGTGTGCAACGCATCCCGATACAAGCGTAAGAATCAATCAGATGACGACGAGGGAATCGAGGTGAAGAAAGGACCTCCTGCTAGGAGCTCGTCAAGTGATATGCTGTCATGGTTGGCAAAAGGGCCAACATTTACAGTTGTGACATGGTGAGGATACGACATAAATGGGTACACATTCTATACGCAAGATCAGGATATAAAGAGCACTAAACAGAACAGCGGTGTCCGCATAGATGCATTCAGTACCGATGGGCTGAGTAGCTCCTACTATGGGCAAATAGAGGAGATATGGGAGCTCGACTACGTGCTTTTCAAGATCCCCCTATTTTGGTGTCGTTGGGTCCATCTCCCACAGGTGAAGGTCGACAAGTACGGCATCACTATCGTGGATCTCAAACGTGTCGGATACAAAGACGAACCATTCGTACTGGCTAACCAAGTTGTTCAAGTCTTCTATGTAACCGACCCGGCAAATAAGAAGCGCCACGTAGTTCTTCATGGAAAAATGAGGATTGTCAGAGTTGAGAATGTAGTGGACGAGGAAGAATACAATCAATTTGACGAATTGCCTCCTTTCGGAAATGACATAAGGGTCAAGGAAGAAGAACGTGACGAAACTAGCTACATACGAGTCGATCATCATGAAGGGCTCGTTTTTAAAGATTAATTGAACAATGTGTGTATATGTATGTTCTGATGAATGGTTAATTTTAGTTCATTTGAGTTAATTGATTTGTACTGTGAAATGGGTGTGATTGTTTCTGAAATGAATGTGAATTGGATGTATATACATGTACTTGTTGTGTTTTCTGCTTATTTCAGAGGGCATGCTAGCATTTCCTGAGGCTAGCCAATAAACAGAACTAGATTATCAATACAAAATAATATCATACACGGTTTGTAGATCAAACCGTCTGTGATTATATATCACAGACAGTTCCTTGGTTAAACCCGTCTGTGATACAATATATCACAGACGGTTATTGATTGGAACCGTCTGTGATACATCACATATCACAGACGGTTGTTGATTGGATCCGTCTGTGATACATCACATATCACAGACGGTTCTACTTTAGAACCGTCTGTGATGTCCATCCCTATTTATATTCGGACTCTAGGGTTTGCCCGTGCCCCCCACTTCCAACGATTAAGTTTCTCAACTCCTCGCTCCCTCCTCCCCTGAGCTCGTCGCCGCCGTCCTCGATGTCGCCTCCTCCTCGAGCTCGACGCGACTCCTCCCCCGAGCCTATCGACGCCGTCCTCGATGCCGCCTCCTCCTCGAGCCCGGCGCGAGTCCTCCCCCGAGCCCATCGACGCCATCCTCGACGTTGCCTCCTCCTCGAGCCTGGCACGCCTCCTCCCCCGAGCCCGCCGCGCCTCCTCCCCTCCCCCGAGCCCGGCGTGCCTCCCCTTCGACGCCGCCCTGCTACTTCGGTACTGCTCCCTGCTCGTCCTTCTCCTCGATGCTCAAAGGTAACCAATACCGAGTTGCCGGCCCCGACGCCCCTTTCCCTCACTCTTTCTATCAATAATATGTCATGCTGTCATGGTCCTCATTGACTCATGATAATTGTACTTGTTTTAGGAATTTGTATTTGTTCTAGTCAGTTATTCATATGGTATTTGTTTTGATACTACTACTGGAATATATTGCAATGTGGTGTGGTGGGCTTGAGATGAATGCTCTGTGATGATAATAGTCTTGTACTGAAATTGTTTTGATAATCGGGTTTGAACTTGAGCTCTAATTGGAATGCTTACTCTACATCTGATAGCAATATCAAAATGTTAAATCTTAGCTTTATGCTGATTTCGTTTGTTCACATGGTGTCTGTGTTGAGCATATTATTCCTTTTAAATTACTTGGAGGATTTACATGTTTATGTCAATTATTATCTATTGGTGTGTATACCCATACACATAGAGATCAAATCTTATGATAATATGTTCACGCGTGTCAGAACTTCTATTTCTTGTGAAGATGTCTTCCGCTCATTCTTCGTCATCGCCGCCTCATGTGTCTGATGATGCACCATCCTCTGGAATATCCAACCGCGGTAGAAGAAGTGGAATATCGAAAAGGCCCGCGGGCCGATTTACCATCACGGAGGTCGATCAGTCTGGGACCCCTATCAATCCTCACCGAGCAGCGTCCGCATTCCGAAGAACGGTCAGAATAGTTGCACGGGAACGGGTCAACGTCACCTACGATTCGTGGAAGGAGTTGACCAAAACTCAGAAAGATGAGCTGCTGACGGATATTCTCAAATCGTTCGAGATCCCGGAGCAACACCGGGATTCCGTGCAACGACACGCGTTGCTACAGGCGTGCAAAGCGTGGAAGAACTTCAAGAGCATGCTTGTCAAGAACTACGTGGAGAAGGATCTAAGGCCCTTCCACAAGTATCTGTTCTTGGAAGAGTCCTGGGCCGAGTTTGTGGTGAAGAAGACGATAGATGAATTTAGGAGCGAAAGTGTGACGCACACGGCCCTCCAAGCAAAAAAACAAGCACCCCCACAGACTTGGCACCGCTGGGTATACGGGTAAAATCCCGATATAGAGGGATCAGGACCAGTAGGCAGGCCTTTCGAATGTCTCCCCGCCATTTCCTGAGATCACTGATGTGCACGCCCAAAACTGGTTATTTGGGAGGTTACATACCCTGTCTACGGGGGAAGTCTCCTTTCCAAACCCTGCAGACCAGGAAGTGTCCTAGCGCTTGGTAAGATATCGAACTACCTAGTTTGTAATTACTCCATAACTTCATAGGAAGTGAAATGACATGTCGGGCTAGTGCAGGTAACGTTGAGTGCACAATCTTCCTAAGGCTCATTCCAGGCAGACAGCGAGAAAGATATACTCTCTGCGGCCCTAGGAAACAATGAGCATCCGGGTCGCACGAGAGGCGCTGGTGTTTATGTTACATGGGCAGATTGGTTCCAAACGAACTCCGGATCGTACCGGAGTAGGAAGAGAGCCAAAGCCGAGCGCGATGCAAAGCTACGAGAGGAGATTCGTGAATCTCTCAAAGATGAGATTCGTGAATCCCTCAGAGATGAGATCGATGATCGCGTTAGAGTTGCGACGCAACGGCAGCTAGAGAGCTTTGAGGAAAGGCATAGGTAATTGCAAATTCCAAATCAGTTGCAAGCCCCTGCCCCTACTGTGCTAGTCAGCCCCCCAAACTTTCGAGTAGCTGCACGTCCAACCCTACCCCAACAGGCGATGACAGATTTCTTGTCGATGACATCCAGGTAATAATTATTATCTTTGGAATGCTCGATCCATTGATAGGCTTGTTGGAGTAGCTAATTTTGTATCGTTATATAGGTGGCTTTGAAGTGCAAGCTCCAAGTGAGATATGCCTCTGTTGTTCTAGATCTTCGCCAGGCTAGGTGTATCCATCCGGTGTCCAGGGCTTTGGTGCAGTGTAAATCTAAGCAGGGTTTTATAAAAGTGAATGTGGACGGTGTTTGTGCCAATTTCGAGGCCGTCCCGCTGCATATTCCCCCAAACAACGAGGTCATGACTCTAGAGAAAGCCGTTAGAACATTCATCCAGTGGCCCAAGGGGTACATCTGCCTGGAGCTACCTGCTCCTATGTCAACTTCACGGGAATGTCCTGGAACGGTATCAAGTCCACGAGAGCTGACTGCACCGAAGCTACCTGCACCGACGCGGCAAGGGCCCGGTGCATTTGAAGCATCTACACCTCGTGCTCAGTCGACTCTTGTGAAGTCGACCTCTACAAAGCGAGGCAGCAAGGGCAAATCGAAGACGGTTGACTCCTATTCTGATATCCCCTTCTTGCCGTTGGCCCAGAAATTCATGCTATGCGAGCCGTTGGTCGAGAGGTTAGACAGCCCTACCCTAGGATCGTCTTGCACGGCATTGCATACATGGTACATGGAACATGCCAACAAGACAGATGAACAACGACGCTCGGGTGTCACCGTCATGTTCAAGAAGGTTCATTTTAACCATGAGCTTCAAGACTGTGTCTTCACGGTGACCTTCGAGGACTTGTTCTGTCTCTTCAACCTCGACCAGCTCGACGTCTCACTCATGCGCGAGGCCGACAATCGTAAGTGCGCATAATCACGGTCAATGTTCGTGTAATACCGATAAATGTTATATATAACTCCTTGCTTTTGTATATAGATACATGATGTCTGAAGCCAAAAGAAGGAATTCACCGGTAGGTTTTCTTGACCCACACGTGGTCTCCGAGAAAACCATCAGGGCGAATGCAACATTCGTCAAGGATTACGTTATAGCATTTTTGCTGGCTCGCCGCAACAAGGAATACATACTTTTACCCTACAACCAGGAGTAAGTGTTGCACTACTGGCTATACTTGTTGATTTGTACTTTATAAGCAACACGAATTTAGGTTTAATGACCATGGTGACATACCTGTGTAGGTTCCGCTGGATTCTAATTGTAATTATACCAAAATGGAGCTCGATAATATACCTAGATTTCCTACAGAGGACCCCTCACAACTTCACAGTTATCTAACATTTAATCAACAGGTAAACACATTTCCTCCATAGAAACTCTATTGTAGTCTTTCCTTCCTTTGCAATGGCTAAGGCTAACTTCTTGGAGTCACGTAGGGCGTTCAGCGTGTACTATGCTAAAGGAGCGAAAAACAAGGGAAGGACGCTGTCACATGATCTAAAATTTTCGGTACTCGCTAGCTAGTTCACATTAATCCTATATAACACTTCATAGTAATGCCTCTCGAACTAACCAATTCTATTTTTGCAGTGCCAAAGAAATTGCCGGGTCGCAACGCGTCTGTGGATACTATGTTTGCCACAACATGGAACTACTCATCGGTTCCGCGATCACCAATGATCATCAGGTTTGTCAATCTTGCAACAATTATTTTATATATACTTACCAATTTATATAAGCACGAATTTAATCTTCCTAGCAACAGGTTGCGACCATCGCCAAAACTACGTTGGAACATAGCGAGCTCATAAAAGTTCGATCACACCTTGCGTTATTCCTGAACAGTCAGGTCATAAATCCAAATGGGAGTTTCCACAGTGTAGATTGAACTTGATTGGGATAAGATTGAACTTAATGGTACATGTGTGTAAATGTACATTAATGGTTAATTTTAGTTAATTGATTTGTGAATTGGATGTGCTTGTTTCTGAAATGAATGCGAATTTGATGTGCTTGCTTCTGAAATGAATGTGAATTTGATGTGCTTGCTTCTGAAATGAATGCTAATTGGATGTGCTTGTTTCAGAGGGCATGGCTAGCATTTCTTGAGGCTAGCTAATAAACAGAATTAGATTTAGAAATGCAAAAGAATATCACAGACGGTTGCATCTACAAACCGTCTGTGATAGTCGACTATCACAGACGGTTTGTAGATCACAGACGGTTGCATCTACAAACCGTTTGTGATTGTCAACTATCACAGACGGTTTCATCTACAAACCGTCTGTGATTGTCGACCATCACAGACGGTTTTCAATTAATAACCGTCTGTGATGGTCATGTCATTATTGACACATAAACTCAGATGACTCACGAAATCATCTGTGATGACATTTTTGAACCGTCTGTGAAGGCCTTTTCTGTAGTAGTGTAAGTCCCGTGCACCCGAAGGTCTCCTCCTCTTCTTTGCATGAAGGGTATGAGTGGATTTAGTATCTACCTGGGGTACTTCCACTCTCTCTGGTGCATTTACTGCAAGTATTTGTGAAGGCATCTAGTAGATTATTGGCTATCTGTTGCAAATATATTATTCTCCAAACATCCAGTTCCGAGGCTTTAGTGCGTGGGTCTAAGGACTGAATGCTAGTGACATTCTAATCAATTTCTCAGCATTCTTTAGAGTGGTACCTTCCCCCTAATGCCTAGAAATTGTCCTCATAAAAAAACAATCAGCGTACCGAGCCATGTGCAGATCCCCTATCATAGGCTCTAGGTATTTAATAATTGACAGAGATTCAAAACCTACATAGGTCCCTAACTTCTGGTGAGGGCCCATATTTGTACGCTGCGGTGGTGAAATCGGCACGTATACAGCACAACCGAATTTTCGCAGATAGGAAATACTTGGTTCTTTTCCACGCACTAATTGCAAGGGGGAAATAGGGTGATATGCAGTTGGTCTGAGTCAAAATAATGCTGTAGCATGCAACACTGTGTGGCTCCAACAACTGGTGGGCAGCCTACAATTCTGTAAGAGTGGCTTAGCAATAAGTTTTATTCTCTTAATTAATGACTCTACGAGGCTATTTTGAGTGTGGACATGTGGTACTGAGTGCTCGACTTTAATGCCTAAAGCCATACAATAATCATTAAATGCCACTGAGGTAAACTTGCCAGCATTGTCCATTCGAATAGACTTAATCCTTTCATCCGAAAAATTGGCTCTTAATATGATTATTTGGGCAATTAACTTTACAAAAGCATGGTTCCTTGTAGACAGTAGGCAAACATGGAACTATCTAGTAGAGGCATCTAAGAGGACCATAAAATATCTAAAGGGGCCCAATAGGGGTTGGATAGGTCCACAAATATCACCTGGAATTCTCTCCGGGAAGCTAGGTGATTCACCTCTTAGTTTCAGATAAAAGGTTCTAGTAATTAACTTTCATTTGGCACAAGCGGGGCACATGAAGTCTTTAGGTCTAGGATAGTCTGTGCTTTTTATGTTATGACCAACAGAATTATTAATTACTTTTCGCATCATACCCAAACTAGGATGACCCAGATGATCATGTCAGATCTTAAATATTTTTGGGTGTTTAAAAATTGTTTTCATCGCAACATAATCTTTAGGTTTTATATATGTGCAGTACAATCCTCATGAGAAAGAAGTGAGTTTTTTGACCACTTGCTTCTGGTATCCATTAGACTCAGTCATGAGTAGGTATTTTGTACCATTCTCATTATTAGTTTCTACATGAAATACGTTCAGACGAATGTCTTTAAAACTAAGGAGGGTACGTTTAGATTTGGGATACAAAAAAGCATACTCGATTGTTATACGGATACCCATAGCCATAGGCAGAACTACGATGGCCCTTCTAGTGTCTACTATGAGAGCATCACTTCCATCGATGGTCATAATATTCCCAGTTTTCTTAGTTAAGGTCTGGAAATATTTAGTTTCCCTAAAAATTGAATTAGCGATGCAACTGTCTATCAGACAGATTTTTCTCTTCCGCCATTGGATAGTACCCAGTTGTTCTATATTTAAAACATGATTTATTATCAAACAATCATTCATCACGAAACATAGTTTGAAATGTAGAACAAGCATAGACCAATAAAATAATGAATTGAATAATCTGGAAAAATAACAATGCCAAGAGTTCAGCCTAAGCAAATAATGAATGATAAATGCTCAACATGAGCATGAATAAACCAATGTTCATCAAGAACTAAAACTAAACCGATCTGCAAAAATTATTTGATGAGACTACTTCAGGTCTCCATATAGGTCTTGGCTGTCCTTATGGAGGTCCAAGAGCTCCAACCCAAGAAGATCGTCGTGATCCATAGAGGTGTCCTCTCCCTAGGCCACGTTGTCAAGAATCATGTAATCATTCTTCTCGATGTACTGGTTAGGAGACGGTCCAGTGAGAACAGGCCGAGCGGCGAAGTGAGCCTCGACTTTATTCCCCTGAGTCTTCTTGACACTACTAGTGGATTGCATGTAAAGATTCACCAAATGTTGCGGGGTGCATCAAGTGCGCGACCAATGGCCAGTGCAACCACATCTAAAACAAGTCTGTGAAGGATGTGTAGTCTTTCTGCCTGAGTTTTGCTTCTGGGCTTCCCTTGACCTTTTCCTCAACCATGGGATTTACCCCTGCCTATCTACATTCTGGCCTTCTTCCATTTACCCCTATTCTATTTTGGGCCTTTTCCGTGGTCTTGCCTTTTGCTAGCCTACTAAGCATTGGTCTATGCTTCAAGCACAACCATTGTCCCAGTGGGACGTATCTTATGGTTTTCCATTAGGATTTCTGCATGTTTCTCTGCTTCCAGCAGAGTGTACATCAGCTCAGAGCACTTCAAGTACTTCACATTGCGGTACTGTTGCCGCAGTACCCTCATGTTGGGGTGGAGGTGCACAAAGTCTTTTCTACCATATCAGCTTTTGTAATGGTCTGGTTACAAAACCTTAATTTAGAGATGAGTTTGTGCATGGCAGAGTTATTTGCTACCACAGTCTTAAAATCCTAAAAGCATAGGTGACTCCATTTTCGTTGTGCTTCTGGGAGTAGGATAGATTTTGCTAGTTGTAATGTTCCTGCAGGGAATTCCATAGTGCTAGTGGATCTACCTCCATTAATTATTCAGACTTCAGGTCTGCATGGAGATGGTGCCTCAGGAAGTGCAGGCCTGCATACTTTGTGGCCTTAGGGATGACAGGGGCGTCAGCTTCTCGCTCGGTGATGGCAACTCCAAGAGATCGAGACTTTAGACCGATCTTTGCATCCATCAACCAGGTGAGGTAGTTATTGCCATTCAGGGCAAGCTCAGTGCATTCTTTCTTTGCGATGTCTGACATCTCCTACAATAGGTTCATACAATGTTCAATTTTACTATAGGTAAAATAGAATATAAAACATGAATATTGTAAAATCAATAAAGATTGGTTTGGCATCTATCCAAGAGATATTTTGATGAATTTTTCTAGCAATCATCATGATTTTATGCTAATTAACGAGGTCTATGGATAATTTTCAGACTTACCAATATGACAAAAAAAAACAATTTCAGCAAATAAAGCTAGGAGAACAATAAGAACCGATTGGTATGAAGTTTCTTTGTACCATCCCAAATTTGTTACCAAAAATAAAATTAATAAAGTTATTATTTTATTGGATTATCCGAGTTTCAATAGTGTTTTCTTGGCTTTTCTTGAATTTCCAAGTTTTAAAAAGTCAAAAATAAAATTTATTGAGTTTTCTTGGATTTAAAATTCAAAAGGAAAATTTAATTATTTTTCGATTTTAAAAAGTTTTTCCCTAATTATTTTAAAGCCAAAATAAATTAATTACAAAAATAATTACCAATTATAAATTAGAAATATTTTATTTAACTCCAAAATGTCTCAGAGAATTTCTGTGAATTTTCTCATAATTTTTGAACTTTATTTGCTATTTCCTAAAGCCTAATTAGATTAACTAAATTATTTAAATAGCTAAATCAATAAAAATCGAAACCAAACCTTGGTAGAAACTCCACCAAACCCATTCTTCTTTTTCACAAGACGCGGGTCCGCTTCGACCTATTTGTCCCGTGCGCCTCTCATCTCTCTCTATCTCGCTGACATGCGGGGCCCACCCGTCAACCTCTCCCTTTCCCTTTCCTTTTCTTTCTTTCGCCGACACATGGGACCCACGCTATAGTGTCATCCCCTACCTTCCTTTCTTCCCCGCGCATCCGCGTTTCCTTCCTCCATTGCCGCTCAGCAAAGCTTTCCAAAAACCGTCTAATCCCGAATCAATCGCCCTCTTTCCGTGCACATTTAAAGTCATAGCCAACCTTCGTCTGCTACCACCACTCCCTTCCTTTCCGCCTTCAATCTCGTGAATCGCGCAGATGGCGACGTCGTGGTCAATCTCGCGCCACACGCCTCGTTCTTTCCTTTCCCGGCCACGCTTTCCTTTCCGCCATTGACGCTATCACGAGACCTTCCAAAACCCGACTCAATCTCCATCAAACTCCCTAATTTTCACCGCCATTACTTCCCGAATCAATCACGCACCCATTACTGGCATTATCTTTCCATCTCCGCCTTGATTTCTCTAAAATCTTGCTGGTGTCCCGGCGGGAGCTTCTTGCGCTCTACGCCGCTCCGGCCTCGCCCTTGCCCTATAAAAGGATGCCCCGGGTGCGCCAACTCCATATCATCCCAACACCGCCACTCACCTCACCCCAATCCTCTCTAGTTTGCTAGAATTTGTAGCCGAAGCCTCACCGCCCGAAGCTTTTCCGCTGTCGATTCCGCCGCCGACATGCTTGCTCCATCGCCTTTGTCTCCGTCCACAGCACGACCGCATCGTCACTGACCCCGTGCGCGCATCATCTCTGCTCGAGGATCCCCAGAGCTACTTCACTGACGTTGACCAAAACCCACAGCCGCCAACCTTTGTCGCCGCCGGCCACTCCGTTGTGCTCTGCTGCCGCAAGGTAACACATAAGGTTCAGCGTCATCTCCTCTTCTTCTTTTTTGCGCACCTTCGTGTAGCTCGCCGTGGCACGTAGCGTCAGCGACCTTGGAGGACCCCGTGCCCTCCTGTAGTTGAAACTCTTTCGACCAGGTGCTCGTAGCCCTATCGATCAGGTGATCACAACCCTTTCGACCAGGTGGTCGTAGCCCTTTCTACTAGTGTAGTCAAAATTCTTTTTGACCAGTGTAGTCGAAATCTCCTTCCGACCATGTGAACAGTACTTTCGGAATTCTATCTGTTCTTGTGACATCAAAACTTCCAGATGTTCGTTCTCCTTCATACGAACTTCGACTGTATCGATTCTTGTTTCTGAATCCATATAAATTCAATATCTACCTCCCAAAACTAAAATTATTTAATCTGGAGTTTATTTGTATTTTCATTTGAATTTATTTGAATTTGTCGCATTTTGCGTATAGACGTCGACGACTCAACGGAATTTGAAGAGGAAGAGTCCTACGAGCAAGACAAGTTACATCTTTGATCATATTTGTTCTCATTATTTCAAATTGTTTAAATTATCATTGCATGTCTATTTCTATGCAATGTAATTTAAATACTTATTTCTAAATTATAGTTATGTCTAAATCCTTTGTACTGCCAATCTTGACATTGAAATAAACCTACCTTGACAGCTTAGATGAAAATCTAGTTTATGCAATAGTTTGAACTAGAACATTTTGGGAAAAAATATGCTTAGCCATGTTTAGACCTGAAATATTTGATTTGGGAATTTACAACCGAAAAAATCAAATGTTGTTTAAATTGTATCCATGGCATTGGTGTGTCATGAAATTTTACAAATGCTTTGAAAAATAAAAGGAAATCAAAAATTGGTTTGGACTTGGGCAAAATGGATTGTTGGTGGGTGCAGGTTTATGCACAGGCTCAATCAGGGTTGGGTTGAGGCCCAAGGTTTATTTTGGAAGTCGCCCAAGTCAGTTAAGAACCGGTCTTCGAGCCGCATCTTGGTAAGCCCCATCGTATTACCACATATCCTGAGTGGACAGGACTTGGCTAACTAATTTGCAATATTCTACCGTGGCTGTGCCATCCGGTTGCATAGGTGTCTTTATAACCTACTTTTATGTATTCTCACCTGGCGCAAGGGGGGCTTAAATCCGGCGGATGGTTAATCCAAAGGAAGCGAAACCTTAGCGAGGCAGGAGTATGGTGGGATGGCACATTGTAAAAGCTTCGACACGTGCTCTAGACTGCTTACCATAGATGGTGAGTAGTGGTATCGACAGATGCCCAACAAACTAGAGAATTTGTGTGTTGTGGGTAAAGTTGTACAACCTCTGCAGAGTGTAAAACTATTCAAATAGCCATGTCCATGGTCATAGACATGCTGAGCAAAGCCACTCAAACTTAGACTTTGATTTTGATTCCAAAAGATTTTGACAAATGATTTTGGATAGTTTACCTAATTAGAAAATTAGGCGGTTAGCCATGTGATAGGAGGGTATCTATCACCATATTTCATATGGAGGTTATCCTACTATAAAACTTGAGAATTTATCAAATGAATTTTAGTTATAGAATAACCGCTTTGGAACTTAGTACAAATATTTAAAGAAAACATTGCTTTATGTAAATGCAACCAATAAGCCTTCCTTTGATATATCCTTGCATGCATTATAATCTGTTATTGGGTGTAACTTGCGAGCACGGAAGTTATGCTCACCCTTGCTTAATGCAAATAAATTTCAGAGGAGAAGGACTTCACTATCGGTGTGGATTGTGACAACTAGGCTGCTACTCTAGTCGATTGCCTGTGGCAGATTAGCTGGGCTCTTCTACTTCTTCTTCGTCTTCCGCTGTGTTTGTTTAATGTTGGCTTATAAGCCTTTCTTGTAATCAACTCTGATTATTAATAAAATTGTGCGATTTATGGATGTTACCATATTTGTTTACTGTATGAACTAGCTACTGATCATGGCACTAGTTCAGAAATACACAGAGGATTTGGGGTGTTACTCCTGGGTCTGACATTCTTGGGTGTGCTAATACGAAAGATTCACAAATTTATGGAAGCTCATATGCCTAAAAACCATGTTTCTAGGATTATTTAAGGTTATTACATAAAAATAAATAATATTGAAGCAACTAACCATAAGCTGAGGGTCTAGATTATAAAATAACCATGGAACATACTAATGCGTCGCAAAAATCGGATTCCCAAAGGGTTATTCTGCAAGAAAATATACAAATATGAAATCTGCCTTAATTTTCCAATCTCTAGGGGGTTTTATGCAAAATTTTCTTATCCGCGAAAGTTTCATTGTAATTTTCAGAACTCTAAGGACCTTTTTACAATTTTCTTGGGTTTTCTTCTCCTTTTTTTCTTTTTTTCCCATTTGTGGGTTGGGCAGGCCCATGCTTAGCCGAACTATTTAGGCCGTCAGCGGGCGAGGGCTAGGTTCCTCGGTCGCATGGCACAGGCTATAGGGCAAGGCAAGGCGCTGGTGGCGGATTTCGACGATTTGGCCATGGGCAACCTTCGGTCGTGGCGTATGACGGGCGTAGCGGCATCGCGGGCAATGGACAGTGGCTTGTGCACGTGTTGGCCGACGTGGTCACGGGCGATGGCGCGGCTTCAAGGCGGCGGGTTCACGCACGGGAGCGGCGACGTGGTGCAAGTGGCAAAGCGCAAGCGGTAGGGCAAAGACATGGGCGCGCGACGTTCGTGGAATGTTGGTGGTGGCGACGCGCCATGGCGCGCACCGCGGCGCACTGAGCGCGACGGCTCGAGATCTTTGCTGCGCGCGATGGCTCGGGATGCCCGAGGGCGTGTCGGTAGCGGCGGCTCAGATGCTCGTGATCGATGCATCCGCGGCGGCGCGCGGCTCAGATGCCAACGGCGAAGGCGGTGGTTGGCGGCGAATGGTGATCTTGGCGCGCTCGTGGTCGATGGAGCGATGCTCGACGTTCGGGCTGGCGGTGAAGCATGCATCTGGTGTGGCCGCACGATCCAGCAACGGGCTGGCATGGCGGCCACCTCCCCAACATGCTGCGACTCAAACCTAGCGAAGTCCCTGGAGTCGTAGACGACCTTTGGAACCTTGTCGTGTCGCTGCAAACCAAGCCATGTCTACGGACACGATGCAAGGACGCAACGGCGGTGGTAAGTGGGCAGCAAATGCGGGAGGACGACAATCATAGCTTTCACGGCCTTGCCTCATGTTCGCATGTAACAGATCTATAGACTTGCAATCAATCTACTATATTAATCTAATAACGAGAGTATAGATCGAAAAGGAGGGAATTCGAATGACATACCGATTCGACCGTGTAGAGCGATTTGTACTGATAACGTGCTGAATAACGTAGTCGTCGCGGGAAAAAACAAGTCAATCACCGATGAGAGAATAGATGGAGACATAATAAGGAGAAACCTATTTATTAATTGAACAATTTCTTTCTATGTATAAGGAAGATCCTACTTATATAAACTAAACCACCAGGGATTGTTTCGGTGCTATACTCATCAACCTCGTTATCGAGGGTTTCTCAACCGTAACAAGATTGTCCTGGTGGTCGCCTTGTCATCGAACGCCAACTTGCACGCCGTTGGACTCGGCTGGCCAGCAACAGTTGCATCACGTGGTGGGTGGGTCGCCGCGCGCTCCCGCGTGTTGAGGCGCGCGCATGCCACCGTGTACATGACGTGGAGGTCGTTCACCGCGGCCAATCCGGGGCCGCGCGTTGCATCGCGTCGGCTCCGACTCAGCACCCTCCTCCCTCCGTATCTGAACGGAAAGGAAACATTAAAGAAACCGCGGTCTCTCTCGTTGTCTATGACCTGCGAAGCTGCTGTTTTATCCTGTTTTTCTGCGTGGACACAGGAATGCTAGCTACGACGGTTAGGTTACGTGGTCCAGCTAGCGCGATGATCGGTCAGTCTCTCTCCGTGTCCTAGAGGCTAGAGCTGTTTTGGGGCTTGGCAACAAGCTAGTATTCGTACTTTCGTAGTTTTCATTTGTGTGTGTGAATTAAATATACTTCTTGGCATTCATGCAACAAAGGTGAACTCCACTTTTGCACGTTTTGCTCCAAAAATGATTCTACGGTTCCAACTTTTAAGAGGTTTCGTGTACCATACCGTGGTAAGTCCATTACCTAGGGCAACAAAGCTGTTAGTACTGTAAGCATGGAGCCAAATTTTAGAAAATCCACGAAAAAGCTTCGATTCCTAGCTATCTAAAATGTTTCACTTGACATGAGGGGCCGTACCAACGTTCGTTTAAACCTTATCACAGCTGATCCGGATCCTATTTCATTAGGTGAGAAGATTTAGCAAGAAACCAAACAGCACCCCACCTGCAAGTCCACATAAGTTGCACGCGCGATTTGCCCCTTTCTAGAAAGACCACGCTTTCTGCAAAAACAACACAAAACTAAAGCCTATTAAGAAACCATTGACCAAGGATTTTATAGGTAAAATACCAAAAGTACCTCTCATGTACACAAAAGGTTTCTATTGTCTCTCCTCTTGGTGATTGGATTTGTATTCTCCTGCAACGACTACGATTACTCAACACGTTATCAACACAAATTGCTTTACACGGCCTAATCGGTATGTCATCGAGATTCTCTTCTTTCTGATCCCGAATTTTGATATTAGATTAATATGGTAGATTAATTTGTATGAGCCTGATTAGATCGGTTAATTGCTAATGAGGGAGTAATGGTTGTATAACTATTCATCACGCGTACAGGTGGGCACGGTGTTGTGCACTTTATTGTTGTTCATCGCGTGTACGGCCGACACAGTGCTGCCCACTTGCCGCTGTCATCGTGTTCCTCACGGTGGCGAGGCGAGGCCCCATCGGACGTCCATGATGCTAGGGGCCTCGCTCGGCTTATCGCAGTCGCGTCGCGCGCGCGAGATGCGTCACCATACCAACATCGCGCCGTCGTACTGCACCGACGGCCGTGCCACACGCTGCTCCGTGGCTTGCGCCTCCACAAGGCAAGGCGCAATGTCGTCGCTCGCCCGCGTGCCCGCCGGCTGCCGCCTCGGCCGTCCACCGCGCCGGCCCAAAGCCGCCCACGCAGCCCCGTGCGCCACCTGCGCACCTCGGTTGCGTCGCCGCGTGCCGTGCCCAAGGCGGCATCGCGTGCCCGAGGTCGCTGCCCGCTCGCACCTCGGCTGCGCCAGATGCGCGCCGCCTCCGCACCTCGGTTTTGTCTGGTTCACAGCGATGTGATCATTGCGTTTTCAATAGGGGAGATTTGAAACGCGCTTCAGTGAGTGACAGAGAGAGCCATGACTGTTCTAAAACCTATCTCAAGTGCTGATTTTCTTCTAGAATCCATCTGAAATGTTTCGCTTGACATGACAGGCCGTACAAGCTTTCGTTTAAACCTTATCACAGCTGATCCGGATCCTATTTCATTAGGTGAGAAGATTTAGCAAGAAACCAAACAGCACCCCACCTGCAAGTCCACATAAGTTGCACGCGCGATTTGCCCCTTTCTAGAAAGACCACGCTTTCTGGAAAAACAACACAAAACTAAAGCCTACACCCATGCGAAAAAGATAATAAGAAACCTAAAAGCATGCATGCCATTGGCAGCAATTTGGGGCATATCCCCGGATTTTATTTCGGATATGAACGAATCAGCTTTTGCATCCCCCGCCACTGCCTCCTAAGCCTAATCAATGCGCAAATTGACTAGATGATGAATTTGTAGCCAAGCTTGCAGAGTTTTTGGTGGTATTAACATTTTTTTTTTGTACTGTATTTACAGAAATGACGGTGTTCCAAATTTTTTGGCAAAAATAATGCTGCGTCCACACGGCCGCCATGCGGAGACGCCCCCCGCCCGCCACGTTGCCGCTGCCAAGACGGGCAGGCGGAAGCGCCACCGCCCGCCACGTGCCCCTCGGTGCCGATCCGCCACGTGCCCCCTCGATGCCAATTAGGGTTAGGGTTAGGGTTTCGCAGATTTTGTAGCATTTTAAAAATATAGCAAATTAGTTCAAAAAATTATGAAAATTTACTTGAATGCTCGTAACACGGTCTACTTTCTTGTGTAATTTTTTCTATAATTTTATTTTTTCAAAATTTTTCTCGCAATTTCATATAAGTATAATGTTTGCACAAATTTATAAATTTAGGAAATGAGGTCCAAAAATTATGAATTTTTAGGCTCCTCATGCAGTGGACTTGATTGCGTACTATTTCAATAATTTTATATGTCTCAAAAATGAAGAATTTAGGTTGCGAAGATTAGGAATTTAGGTTTCGGAAATTAGGTTTTCATGATTTCAGGTGACTTGGAATGTATGGAAAAAAAATTGTGTTAAACTCCGTTGGAGACATCGATATACAATATGTTGTTTTCTGGAGACGTGCAAGGCATATTAGAGTTTGCAATGAATTAGGGTTTGGAATGAAGTTGCAATGTACGTTTTCATATAGATAATTGTCGAGATTCATCCTCTTCTAGTGCATCTGAGCACGAATCGGTCAGAACCACGGTGGGATGTTGATCCTCACCTGATTGTATAACTCGCAATCCGACCGACTACAAAAATAGAGCAAGATCAATAAACTGGTCGGAGAATATATATATGCATGGTAAAAGAGATTTGATTATCTACCTTAAGTCTTGCTAGTCTCTCTTCAACAGAGACTATTGCCAAGATATCAGGGAATGCAGCCTTTTCACCAGGCTCCCTAGTGCAGATCATCTTGATCCGCTCTCTGATTTTCTCAGGAGAAAGTGCTTTAAAAAAAGGAGGAAGGAGACAAGAGCAGATTTTAAGGTATCACGATAATCAAATAATAAGTTATACTGGTTGAAGCATTTCTCAAAGACTTACCACCTCCTGAGATAGCTTCATCACGACCAATGGACCAGAGCAGGGAATGAGTCCGGAGCATCAGAGGACTAATATGGCGTTTGGTAAAATCTCTCACCACATGCCAGGAAGTCAAGCCCTTGACCCTCAGGTCATGGATGACATCCACCCATCTTCCGACCACCCATGCCTTCTCCATGGTCTTCCTCCACTTGGGATTCTCGTCATTTAATTCGGCGCAAGTAAAGGTTATCATCCTCGTGAATCGCCATGTAGAACTAGTTCTTTTTCCATGACGACCACGAGGATTTCGAGTACATTTGGATGTACTCATCGGCCTTTCCATCATGAAGGTGCAGCGTTGTGGCGACCCAACCCTAGGGCACCTGAGAGGTCCTCCCAGGATCTCCTAGGACGCCCCTTAGGACCTCCCAGAGGTCCCAGAGCACCTCCCGAGGCTCGGGTAGGATCTCGCGGGGTACCAATCGAGTCTCCGCAGGCCACTCGAGGGTACCAACGTGGGGAGCAGGAGTCACGGAGAGATCCTCTACTGCCACGGCCAACTCAGGAGAGGTCATAGGACCTGACCTGAGGAGGTTGTGAGGCTTGAGGGATCACCCTGTGATTCCTAGCGTGAACTCGAGCTAGTCCCAAGGATCTCAAGCTAGCTCTTCACAAAGATACAAGAATGGTAACATCCACGACATAACTTTATTTACAACATAACAAAGGAGTTGTTTACAAAAGGTGGCCTTGGGCCAAAAGCAAGCTTACAAAAGAGCGGAAACAGACGTCCATCCACTATACCACAGTGCAAAATAGCCGAGGGCACAACCTACTCGCCCCGGGTCCTCCTCTTCTCCGCCGTTGTCCTCTCTCGATAAGATTTTGCATTGAGCAAGAGTGAGCACTACCATTGTGCTCGCAAGTCACACCTGTGGAATAACAAAATGACATGCATATATGGATATACAAAAGAAGGCATAATAGGGTTGATTTGCATAAAGCCAAGTTTCTTTCAATTACAATTACTAAGTTCCAAGGCGGGTTTTTAATAGATAAAACTTTTTCAAACATTTGATTTTCGTTGATAGCATTCATCAACAAGTTGGTGAAGGATACCTCCGTCACAAGGCTCCTCGCCCAAAGCCCATGGGATAGAAATCCCAAATCAGTTTATTAAACATTTTAGGAACCCAAATTCAACATCTAACTCGAGTGGTCAGCCGCCAAGATGTCCATGACCGTGGACACGGCTATTCAATAGATGTACACTGCAGAGGTTGTGCACTTTATGTTGGAGATATGCCCTAGAGGCAATCATAGAGATGATGATATTTCGTTGTATCCATGATTTAATAAATGTTCCTTGAATATTACCTTTGTGTTGATTAACAAGTATGTGACTTGTTTGTGAAACTCTTTACTTATATGGTTATTCTAAAGTTGTCCCTAGTCGGAGTTCATGTGAGGACACACGTGAATGATGGATTAGCACATGTATCGGTTGATGACCATATTTCATGTGTCATAGACATGGAGATGTCAAACCAATAATGTGGACACATGTTTAGAACATGGGGTTGGACCGACCCAACATGAGACATAACAATTATACTTATGGTTCTCTCTACACAATGTGTACGCCTTTGTCCTTAGACCCGAGATTGTCGCATGTACTTGAGATGTGAATCGACCTACTTAGGGCTATCAAACGCTACTCCGTGAATCGGGTAGTTATAAAGGTAGCTGGTTTGTCATGAAGCATGTTGCGAGGCATGGTCGGTCGAGATGGGATTTGCCTCTCTACCGAGAGAGATATCTGGGCCCCTCGAGTGATCGGATCCGAAATGCATGGTCGTGCTACTTAAGGTTAAGAGTTAACCTAGTAAGGGATTAGGATCACAGATCGAGATAGAGTGGTCACTTGGAGCTCAATCAATATCGTGAGGCAAAGGGATTGGCATGTACATAACGTTGTGATGGTTCGTCCGATATGATCTTTGTGTACGCTTAGGAGTTGGCACGCCTTGCTAGAGGCCGCTACCAACTATTGACCAAGTATGTATACTCGCCATATCTAAACATACGTGAACCTATAGGGTCACACACTTATGGTGAAGCCTCAATTCGGATTGGATCCGAATTAGATCGGCATTGGGTCCTAATGGGCCTCTATTAGTAGAAGCCCATTGTAAGGACGCCTATAAAAGGAGGGCAAGGCGCATGTGATTGATGATGAGTTTTTCGTGACATCCTCAAACCTCGCCGCCACCCTCCCACGCCCTAGTCGCCGCGCGGATCTAGTAGTCCGGCGGCGCCGCTTCTCCCGTGCGTGTGGATACCTTTGAGGCGCCATTTTCAGAAGCGTTTGGACGAACCGCAAGAGAGGAGTCAGACGTGGGACGCCGCGACGAGGACGAGGAAGTAATACGACTACTCGCCTCGACGTCCGCATCAACTTAGTACGACTACTCGCCCCGACGTCTTGCATCAATTTCCGCACCTGCGCGTCTAGTGGTAAGACCGTGATCTATAACTCGCAGTGATCTTGGTTTACGGGTAGAAATTTTATTATTTTACGCTAGTGTAGCCTATCCGTAGCCCTTCACTTTACCCACATGACATGATTCCTCTAGTTTATCTGGCATCCGTCGATGCCACCTCTCACTACCAAAGGTAAGAGGTCTAGAGTTCATGACAAAGCCTTTAAAATGCATTGTCCCACCACAGCCTCTCCTTGCTAAGGTTTCGCCTCCTTTGGATTCAACTCCGCAGGATCTGGACCCCCTCTTGCACCAGTGGGAACATAGGTCATAAAAGACCATTTTGGCCATAGAAGACCTCCCACTCCTCCCATTGGATCAACTGCGGTGGAAGTTCTGCAAATTACTTAGCTATGTCCCACACCCCATACTGGAGACATGTGGTTGCACGGTTTTGGCATAGCCCATCATAGGCCTAGCATTGGCGGCTCAAAGACCGGTACTCAACTGACTTGGGCGACAATCACAAACCCCTGGACCTTCACCTTATCTAGGTTAGAGTCCGTGCACAAACCTTGCACCAACCAAGCAAACCAATTCGCCCAAGTCTAAATCAATTTTCATTTTCTTTGCTTCCCCAGCAATATTTTCACACTCCCATGACATCCCAATGCCATGGTCAAAACATTTTAAACAATAGTTGGTCATGAAGGTAAAGATTTCCCCAAATCAAGTACTTTTGGACTAAGCAAGACTAAGCATATGGTTTCACAATTGCTCCTGGTTCACACTAATGTGTTAACCAGGTTTTGTCTAAGGTGACAACAGATTTGGTTCAATGTCAAGTTGGCCATATGAAGGAATTAGGCATAACTATGTGTTTAAAAACAGGTATTAAAATATCTTGGTAGAAATAGGCATGCATTATCCTTTGAAATGTAACATAAGTAAATTGAAATATTGGGTGCAATATGATCAAGAGCATGACTTGCCTTGCTCACTGCCTTGAGAGTCTTCTTCTTCAGTGCTCTCAAGCTCCTCAGTGCCTTCACGATCTATACGTGAGAAAGGAGACAACTCAAACCAAATTCCAAATAAAGAGCCAAAAGAACTTCAAAAGAAACTCCGAAACTTAATTGATAGAAGCATCACATATTCAAAATGGGTTCTTTGGGAGAGGTCCCAACTTCATCGGGAGAAGCTCACGAGGAAGGTCTTCACGGAAGACCAAAGGGGTGGCTTTAGCAACAGACCAAGAGGATGATACTTGCGCAGAGTCCAAGGAGGTGATCTTTAGACAAAAATCATAGAGTTCCAAAGAGAAGCCAAAAGAAGAGGTCCTGGAAGAGGTATAATCTCTTATTGTGGTAATAAGAACAAGAACAGATCAGTGCACAAGGGGGCTTACCAGCAATTGGGAGGAGGTGACGAGTTGAAGGGGAGGTCGAAGGCAATATGGGCGGTTGAGGACAACGCCCAAGCTCCTAACAAGCCTCCAATGGTGATAATACGATGAAGAGATGCTCTGGCGATGTTCTTGGCAAAGAAGGACTCTCCAGAAGCCACCGGGTGTGAACAATAATGTTGAGTGTGTGAAAAGGTGGCAATGGAGGGCTCCGGGACTAGTTATAGTCAAAGGAAGTGAAAAGACCACTCAATGCGTACATGATTTGGTGAGCATATGAGATGGGCAAGAGGTACGGGTGTCAAAGAAAAATATAAAGGACGAGTGTAATCGTTACGGAGGAGACTAGAAAAGACACCAATAGTGCCCTGTAACGACCCCATACAATAGAAACAACCACTTGCTTGGCAGCTTTTAATGCGACAATACATGCATTAAATGCTCATGGTACTAGTGTGGCGGGAAACATAAAATAGGTAAGCCTGGCAGGTGGGACCAGCCAAATCTAGAAACAGTTGGGTCAAAGGGAGGTTACGGCAGTTGATCTCCAAAGAGGAGGTCCAACGGCCAAGATTGAGTGCTAACGGGAGGTCCGCGTGGTAAGAAGAGAACCTCACCCGCAAGGGAGGTCTAGAGTCAGAGGATCAACTCCAGACAGAGGTGCGAACGGTTAGGATTTCCAAGGGAGGTCCTAACGATCGAATCGCTAACGAAGGAGAAACCGACAGTTAAGATCTGTGGGGAGGTCTTAACGGTCCAGATGTTCAAAGAGGAGGTCAGGCCGTTAAGATCTCAAGGGAGGTCTTAACGGTCCAGATTCTGAGAGGAGGTCCGGACATGGGGAGGTCCAGACATACATGGAGGAGGTCTCGCGACAAGAGGTTCTAACAACCAAGATCCCATCAAGGAGGTCCTGGCCGAGGATCCTTGTAAAAGGAGGTCCCGATCGGTAGGATCTCACCAAGGGGAGGTCCTATCGTTAGGCTCTCATGAAGGGAGGTTCCACGGCTCAAGGAGGTCTTGAAGGAGGTCTAAAGGAACCGAAGTTGACGTGGGAGGTCTCGATCGCTAGGATCTCCACAATGGGAGGTCCTGGCGGTGAGGATCTCAACATAGGAGGTCCTAAAGGTTCGGGAGGAAATCTTTGGAGGTTAGGGTTCCTAAGATAAGCGAGTAAGGAGGTCCAATGGGTGGGGAGGTCCAAAGGACTTGAATTCGAAGGGAGGCCTAAACATATAGGCACGGTTTAACCAAGAGGAGATCTAGACCTAAGGAGGAGGTCTGAACCAAAGAGATTCGAACCAACAAAGAGATCCAAAGAGATCTAGCTCAGAGAGAAAGATCTGGACATAAGGGCACGTCCAATTGAGAAAAGGTCTGAGCCCCCAGCGGAGGTCCAACTTCAAGGACCACTGGGAAGGTCCAGGCCACAGAGAATGTCTAACCTGAACATAGCACAAAATAGAGACGGAGGGGAGAACTGGCCACATACAGAAGGGGCGACAACATAAAACTTAAACCACTCCAACGAACCAACTATGAATTCTCATCAAAACAAAATTGTTTTATTTTATTTTACAAATTTAAAAAGGACTTGGAAAATCAGGATGTTACAAGCGTGCATTCTCTAGGAGTCCCCGTGGATTTCCCCAACATCACCATCCGATAAAAATACCTAAAGAGCCTCAAGTTTGGACGCACTCCCAGGTATGCCTCACATAGGTAGATAAAAATACTAATATTGGCGATGGAATTAGGGGCCAAATTCACCAATTCCACCTCATAATGCTCTAAAACACGAGGAAGGAATTTGTGCACCGGTACCCTCAGCCCGCACTCGATGTGAGCGAGGAAGATTGGAATTTCCCCATCTTCGCGGCTCGGAAAGTGCTTCCCGGCCGCTGATCTCCATCCGATCAGATTCCTGTTTGGGAGCATTCCCATCTTCTCCAGTGCTTCAAGCTTCTTCTCATTCAGATCCGAAGACATCCACTTTGTGATTTGATCCGACATGGTGAAATTTCTCAAAGGGATGAGTAATAGTCGGAGGAGGCTTTGAGGTCGGAAAGGCAATAAGAGGTCGGAAAGATTTTCTTAGCAAGAAACTGAAGAGGATTCGAGGAAGATTTGGAAGCGTAAAAACTCTAGAGCCCAGCAATGGAGATTTTATAGCTTCGGGTCTTTAACTGCAATGGGGATTGATCCAAAAAGTCCAACGGGCAAAAGCGTCCAACGGACAGAAAACTCTTAGGTTCCTAAGGCAAGTTCTCAACTTTAAAGTGAACACATACCACTTCGTATATCACGACATTAAATGAGGTCTGCCCGATACGACTTCGTTGGAGGAAAAGTGTTCACACGACCTGTTCATTTAAAGTTCGGGGGATAGCTGACGAGGATTAAAACCTCTGTGTATTATTTTAATACGCAATAAGAGACCATACGTCTTCATGATCGTAACCCTATATAACGACCACCGGTCGTGAGGATTCCAGAGGTTACATAAGGGTACCCTGGTCGGACAAGGTCCTGTACCTAGTCTCCGACTAGGTAGCTACTCGGAAAAGCTATGAACTGCTATATATAACTAATCCCAACTATGTTTCATACCGTGTGATGAATATAGCATGTGCTGTATACTCCATATCACATGGTTACATAGTCCTAAAGACACTGACAACAACCTCTATACGGTTAAGTGCCTCTAAGGCACTTAACCATAGAGCAGTTAGCACATTGCTAACTGACGTCTCGCCCCGACCAGTCGCAACGCTTCACCAGGGACACCTTCTCCAGGAGTAATTGCCACCTCTTCGGAAGTTATTTAAGAGTGGAGCGTAGAAGACCAAAGGGCGATTGAATGAGATACAACAAACAAATTGGACACAACGAGTGTGGCGATCAGAGACAAGCAAGACGGCATTGTTAGATTATAGCATAGCAATCTCCGCATTCAGTGTAATTAGGGGTAGTCCCTAGTCGGGTCGTAGGCACCCCTTGTAAATCCAATTCATATCAATAAAGAGCGACCCTATTCTCTCCCAGAAAATATCACGTCATTTTCCTCTTTTATTTCGTAAGATCGACGACTCGATCGTCGATAATAGGCCTCCCGTAAATGGCCGCCTCGGGCTAGGAGGCAATGTGCATATACTGGCTCCATGCTACGCTTCCAGCCACCTTAATGAGCCCCTCCGCCCAAACCACCTTGTATTGGCATCTCAACAAGTCTAACCCGTCGGGTCCGGCCCATAGGAGACCATCGTCACAAAAAAAACATACAAGTCTTGCATGTTCAACATTACCTAAAGCCACAACAACCCCATCCGCGGTACATTTATGTAATTAGATACGGCAAATTGTATGCAAGTGATGGATTACATATGTGTAATTAGATATGACTAATTATTTACCATTAAACTAATTAACAAAGACTAAACTAAGTAATTACGACTATTTAATTACCACTAAACTAACTAATTGCAACTAATTAATTACCACTACATAAATTACGAGTAGTTTATTCGCACTAATTTAATATGCGGGACTGATAATCACTAAATTAATTTCAACTAATTAAATAATTACCAGTGAACTAACTAATTGCCTGCAAACTAACTAATTACCAGTAAACTAACTAATTCATAACTAATTAATAACCAGTACACTAACTAATTACGGTAATAACAACAAAAGCATCCGATAATTTACCTGCCCTTCGGGGTAAGCTATAAAAAATCGAGCGACGAGCAACAAGCAAATACTTGATCTCAAAAAAAAATATGTTAAGTTCTCTAAGTTCTCAGCAACGAGTGCCAGGACGAGAAGCAAAACGCAATTAGGATGAGCGAAGAGCGACTGCGAGATCTCGGTATTTATAGCAAAGTGAAGGAGGAGCCGCTACGTTGGCATCGAGAATTTCGGATGTGTTATCTACACGCAGCACTACGGGCAAAGGGGGACAGCCGTGAGGAGTCGACAGATGTGCGGAGAAGGGAGAATGGACGGTTCGAATGGTGGCCACTGGAGGGGGGCTGTGCGGGAGGGGAATAGCAGGGCTGGTGGGAGGGGGCCATGCGTGCAGGAAGGGGAAGGGGTGACATGTGGCGGAATAAAATCAGTATAATTAAATGAAACTGAAACCCTAATCAGAACAAGTAAAATTATGGAAAAAAATTACACATGAAAGTAAACCGTGTTACAAGCATTCACATAAAATTTCATAATTTTTTGAACTCATTTGCTATATTTTAAAAATCCCACTACCGTAGCCAAAACCTAAACCCTAACCAAAAGAAACCCTAACGGGAGGGGAGGGGGACACGTGGCGTCCGGGCGGGCAACTACACGGCGGCCATGCGGCGACGCCACCTCACTGCCACCATGCGGCAGCGGGCACGTGTCGGGCGAAGGGCAGCCGTGCGGTAGGGTGCTATTTTTGCAAATAATTTTCGCCAACGCCCATTTCTGTAAATAGGACACAAAAACATGGTAATACTGTCAAAAATTCAAGCTTGCATCATCTACCGGTTAAGCCGTTGTTTTTCTCTCTCTTTCTGAAATGCTACGCGTACAGTCTCTCTTATGAAAAACCTTAGATCATCTCCAATGCACTCTTTTTGAAGGAAACAAGAGGAGAGAGAGGTACTTGGTACCTGTGCTTCACATTAAAGCTCATTCTTGAACCAGAACCAAGCAAATGCTTGGTACCTCAGTTGGTACCGGAACCAAGAGAATAAACAATTTGCCCAGCACATATGTCAGCAATCCTGTCGCGCCAAGAGGGGGAGCGTCGCTGTGGCAAGTCACGTCATCATGCTCGTCGCAGCCTGAACGATGTCGACGAAGACGTATGCGTCATCGCCTCCGATTGACCGAGCTCAAGGTCGGGAGTTGTTGCCACCACCGAATCTAGTCGAGAGCCGCTGGGTTGAGGAGGTCCCCCGCATCCGCCTCCGTTGGATCTGGTTGAAAGCCGCCGCCAAAGCCGAGGTTGAGGCTGGTGCAAGGGGGGGGGGGCTTGCGAAGGAGGGAGGCAGAGGCTGGGTAGGCTGACACGAAGGGGGTAGGCGAGGGAGGCCGACACGAAGAGGGAGGCAGAGGAGGGTGGCACAGAGGATGGAGGCAGTGGTCGCCGGAGCTAGGAATCGACGACGGCAGGGAGATTAGAGGAGAGAGAGAGAGCCGAAGGGGCCGAGGGAGGGGATGGTGCGGGTGGGGTGAGGAGAGACTAAGGGAATCTCTTTTTAATTTAGTTTGTGTGGTCCTACCTTTGGAGATGGTGAGAGATGCTAAACACTGATGAGAAAATGATAGGCTTAGCACATATACGATGTGGCAGTGATCTGATGGGTCGGTACCCAGATGCTCTTGTAAAAAAACCATTCGAGATAGTTACTGACAAACATGTCCCAAGTAAATTGGACCGGTCAATGAGACCGGCTTATCTATATATGATTAAAAGAAACCCGAATGTGATTTGTGCGCGTAGCAGTGCTCTCTTTCTCCTGGGTGGAATCTCCGTCGCTATAGCACGGGGATTAGGCGGGGCGGCTCGCTGGCCCTCGTGGTTACTTACTTTAATCCCTCCGCATGGCGTTGTCGACTTGTCGTGCGGTGGTGGTTAGTGGCCTCGGCGTCGCAGGGCGAAAGCGTCGGTGGTCGCTTTGTTGCGACCGGTAGCACTTATGCCTCTCTAGCTAGGCTCGTGTGTTCGGTACTTTCTTTTGGTTTGCTCGCTTTGCGTTCGAATGTGGTGTAGTACTCCGCCACACAACAATGCAAGTACGAGATTTTTGCTGTTAGCTCTATGTACATGTCCTTCCCTTCTATTGCGTGTTAAGTTTGGTTGCATACATTTAGGAAAAAATCTACTTAAACCTATCAATTACCGTGGTTTGTCTACTGAACCCTGAAGTATAAAACGGGGTATTGTACTTTTAAACTATATAAAACCGTCTAAATACGCCCCGAAGACAATTATGGAGGTGGTTTTATTACAGTGGCGAATGATGTGGCCGATGACATGATTATGACTACATCTTAAAATTATTTTAAGTAGTGGGGTGTAATTATCATAAGTCAAGTTTCAAATTTTCTTTTTAAAAGAATTTTCCATGAGGAAAGATGTTCACTCAATGACAGGGGGCTCATTTTTTAATGATTTTAAAATTTAATCCGCTGAGTCATCGCCACGGTGCTAGCTAAGTCATTCGTCACGGTGGCAAAACCGTGTTAGAGAGGGTATTTAGACGATTTTGTATTGTTTAGGAGGCACAATACCTGGTTTTACACACCAGGCGATTAAGTAGACGAACCGCCCTACATGAGAGAGTTAAGTAGATTTTTTTATTATTTAATTAAGAGCAGGTTGTGTACTTTAGCTAATTAGTTAGTGAAAAAAAATCGGATTTGCTGCTGTGAGTTGCGAATATTATAGGTGTGTTTGGTTGGTTGCATAAATTTGGGTCAGGCTCCTCAGGTGCAGAATTTTTTTTTTGTTTCGCTTGTTTAGATGGTTGCATACGTAAAGCAGCTTGGCTGAGCAGATGCAAAAAGTGACTTCGGGCCAGGCTGGGTAGAAACACTCAATTTCTCCGTTTCTCCATATGCAGACTCTGCTAATGACATTATTAAGAAGTGATTAGTACATATTAGGTAGTATTAGAGTAGATTAAAGTGGGTTAAGGTAAAATAAGGTTATTAGAATATATTAAGACAAAATTAAAGCCATTCTAACATTTTCTTTCTACTATCTTTTATATCTACGCTTGCGGTTAACGTCCTTATGCACTCAACCAAACAACATCTCAGCATAGCCTAGTCCAACAGAAATAGTCAACCAAACAACCCATATTGCATCTATACAGCCTGGCTCGTTTCAGTCTGGATAACCTATACGGGTCAGACTAAAGATATACAGGAACCAAACACACCCTATGTGCATATATTGCTGCAGGTGCTGAGCCACAGAACCTGTCCACCTCGTGTGTTTTGTTTGATTTGATTTGATTTGATTTGCTTTTGCTGCTCCAACCTCAAAGTGCCCCAAGGAAAGGCACCTCATCCACTTGCATAGTTGCATCCCGGGTACAACGAAAAGAGGCCAAAAAAATAAAACCTTAGCATCTGGCGAAATTGTGTGCCTCATTCTTTTCTAAAAGATCGTGGTGTGCCTCAATCAAGTATCCTGACCTTTATTTTTACTTGTTCCAAATGTGCATTGACTCCTGGGATAGTCATATGCACAAGAATTTCTCCTTGACTTTGTGAGAGGGAACAAGAACACGTGGTCACAGTATGCACCTTAAGATATATTACTATGATATAGTATATGTAGTTATCTGAATGAATCAAATTTTGATGGGTTGAAGGAATCTACTCCATCAGGACTAATATTCATGCAAGATGCAAGTTCGCAACCAAATTAACCAAATTAAATGCTCATATGCCATAAAATCATATTAGTAGAAGGGTGTTTCGGAAAATATCGGTGCAACGACAAAAGAAGCCGCTTTCACCTCTTTTGGCGAAAGATACTTTCCAGTTTTCCTCCACTACCTACGCCGTACATCAAAGTGAGCAGAAGCACGAAGAGTCCAAGACTCCAAATGTCATCCTGTCAGAGAGAACAACAATCCAGACGCCACGCATACACCACGCACCAACAAACGGGTAGAACCACGTGAGATACGAACGCGACCGCGAGTAGATTGGATCCTCGTGTCGTGTTCCGGCCTTGACTAGCCACAGCCCACAGAGTCCATGGCTGGCAGCCTGGCAGTATTCCGATACGACAACTTGGTTTTTTTGCACTTCATTTAATCCCCAGGTACTCCACCAAGTATGCGCGCCGCGCGGATGCATTTTTTGGGGGATATAGGTAGCGGATACGGCTAAGAGATTACGAATCCGGCGTACGCGACGAAGCTAGCCTGCATGTGGTGCCCGCGCCGGGACAGCGTCGCCGTCGGCGGAAAGCAGCGGATGGACGAGCGAGAAGGGCGCCTCGGTGTGCGACGGCTTTGGCGCCGGCTGGGGCTTGACTGGGCCGGGCTCGCGATAAGACAGCGACGCGCATCCGACGCATTCATCCGGTGCGGATAGGAACTGCTCGACGGCTCCGATTCTTAATACGCCGGATATTTATATCTGATTTCGTTCGATTTGCAGGGACCACGACCACGACCACGGTTTTCTCTCTCCCCCTTTCTTCCTCCTCCTGTCCCCTCTAGTCTTGCTAGCTATTGGTCTCCTTTTGGCTTCTTCTTTTCTTATAAAAAAATAGCGAGGAAAATTAATTAGTAGTGGGACTATCGTGAGGATTTTCCCGGTTAAGACAAACATGCATGTCAATTATTCTCGGAAAACTATTGCATTTGCATATCTAGTGTCCTCAGGAGTCAGGAGAACTAGTGCTAATAAACCGAATACAATAGTCACACTGCCACGGCACGTTGCGACGGAGAAAAGACGTGACGGCATGCCTGGTTGCATGCCTGATCGATGCCTGCCCGTAAACTTAGAACGCCAGCAGATCTTGACGTGTTCATGGCTCCATGCATATCCCGGAAACTTCAAAGATACGCGTATCTTTATAGCAAATCTCCGGTCAAGGGCTTCGATAAGACCGGATTATTTTGTTGGTGAGAGGCTGCATTGCTGGGAAGCAAGTCCTGCGTTTTTATCTCATGCCTTGTCGGGTTGGCTAGGTTGGTCCAGACAAAACATTAACTTTCTGTCCTTTTTTAAAAGAAATTTACATGTGGATCATAGATATACTGCTTATTGCAAACACACACACACACAGTAAGATTCAAAGGGGAGAAAATAATAGAAGGCACCAGTCTTGGATGTCAATGGGCCGTATATTTGAATGAAAAATTCTAGCCCAAGAGAACAATTGGCCTTCTAACCCTATTCCTCCATCATGGAAATTCCCCTTGCATTTATTTGTCCTTCGTGGCTCCCTGGCCCACTTTTTAAAAACCGTTCTCTTAAGTTTTGGCCTTCAATTCGACAGCAGCGGAAGTGTTGCAATCCAACGCTTTACCTAAGTTGAAGTGTGTCAACTGTCAAGATACCTCAATTACACATTTAACGACACATCTCACAACTCTTGTTTCGTGTCAGAACTTTTAGCTTCGAATGTAAATTCCGCGCCGGGCGAATTCACAGATTGACGGACGAACAAGAACAGGGCTGAACAGCAGCTACTGATCTGGACCCTGGATCGATCTGCCTACCTAGAGAAAGGAGAACCAGTGCGTAAGGTAGTACGTACGGCAGTCGATTATACTATTTGCAGCGCTTGCACTGGCGGTGCATCATTATGCTTTGCAGCGCCGCTTGCACCAGTGCTGCAAATAGTATGCCTGATTGCCTACCTAGAGAAAGGAGAACCAGAAATGCCCATAAATCTTGTACTCTGCTGCTACTCATTTGGTTCAAACCCTTGGTACATATTGTATTCGGGATTCGCATCGTCAGTGATTGTATTGCTTCGCAAATTTGCGACCCCTATCTGCACAGTAACTGCTGATTGATTGGGTTTCGTACATTCCATCTACATCTCGATTAATCGATGTGACCCTCCTGGCATACAATTAAGCATCTTCACAAGTCACGACGATTTCAATTCCATTATAGAAAATACTGGTTTGAGGGAGGTTGTAGTAGATGAAATTCTTTGTTTAATTTCATTATAGAAAATATTGGTTTGAGGGAGGTTCAACTTAGTGTTAGAAGATACACTTGATGTAATAATTATGAAGATCCTACTTATGAATTGCTAGATGAGTCTTGGTGAATATTTGAGATCAACCCACTGATGGGTTTTCCCCTATTGATGTTTGGCAAAATAAATTGAGGAAGTTGAGACAAAAGTTAAAAGGTTGGAATAGTAATGTGGAAGGTTTTTACAGAAAGCATAAAAATGAATTGTTGACTCAGATTGATATTCTGGATAAAGAATGTGAAGTCACTGAGTTGAATGGTGACAAAAAAGAGTATAAAGTTTCTTTAGAAGAACAGCTAAGTAAAATTTTGAAAGAGGAAGAGCTCAAATGGTTTCAGAGATCTAAGGAAAAAGAGTTGTTAGAAGGAGACAGTAATACTAGATTCTATCATGCTAAAGTTAATGGTAGGAGGAGGAAAATTTTCATTTATACTTTGCATCAGGATGAAGGAGTGATTGAAGGGAGTGAAAAGTTGATGGAGTATATAACTGACTTTTATAAAAAACCTTTTTGGTCAATCTGATTTCATTCTGTGTAACATTGAAATGGATGTCATTCCTCAATTAGATGAGCAGGACAGAGAACTTTTAATTCAAGATTTCACTTTGGTAGAGTTACAAACTGTTGTCTTTTCTATGGAAGTGAATAAAGCTCCTGGTCCAGATGGGTTCCCTGTGGAATTCTATCAGAAATTTTGGCATTTAGTTAAGGCTAATTTAAAAGGTTTGCTAGATGGTTTTTTTTTTCTGGAAAAGTGGATATTGCAAGATTGAATTTTGGTGTCATTTCCTTGCTGCCAAAAGGAAGGGATGGAGATAGAATTCAGAAATTTAGGCCCATTTGTTTGCTAAATGTTAGCTACAAGATTTTAACTAAAGCTTTAACTAATAGATTGACTAAGGTCATTGATAAGATAGTTCTTTTGTCTCAATCTGCTTTTCTTAAGGGAAGGTATATAATGGATGGGGTGCTAGTTTTACATGAGACTTTGCATGAATTGCATAGGAGAAAATAGTTTGGCATCTTATTCAAAGTTGATTTTGAAAAGGCCTATGATAAGGTTAATTGGAACTTTCTCTTTAGAACTCTTGTGATGAAAGGTTTTCCAACCAAGTGAAATGATTGGATCATGCATGTGGTTAGTGGGGGTAAAGTTTGTGTTAAAGTAAATGGAGACATTGGACCTTACTTTAGAACTTTTAAAGGTCTTAGGCAGGGTGATCCTTTATCACCACTACTGTTTGATCTTGTAGCTGACATTTTAGCTCATCTCATTAGGTAAGCTCGGGATTTGGGTTTGGTTAAAAGCCTTAATTCTTGCTTGTCAAAGGAAGGGACAACTATCCTACAATATGCTGATGATACCATATTCTTGATTCAGGATGATATAGAGAGTGCCAAACATTTGAAGTTTATTTTATGTTTGTTTGAACATCTTTCAGGTTTAAAGATAAAATTTCATAAAAGTGAAGTTTTTTGGGTGGGGTAAGCAGGTTTTAAGCAAAAAATCTTTGAGGAAATCTTTACTTGCAAAAGGGGGGGGGGATTTCCTCTTAAGTATTTAGGGATTCATGTGGATAGGAAAAAAGTGAGAAATTTGGATTGGAAACATGTTGAGGATAAATTTGAGCATAAATTGAGTGGTTGGCAAGGGAAGTTACTAACTTTGGGAGGGAGATTGATACTTATTAATTCTTCTCTTAGTAGTCTTCCTTTATACATGATGTCTTTTTATAAATTATCTGTAGGTGTTAGGAAGAAGATGGATTGTTTTAGATCAAGGTTTCTTTGGAATTCTGATGGGGGCAAAAAGAAATACCACTTGGTTAGTTGGCCAGTGGTTTGTTTGCCTAAATCACAAGGGGGTTTGGGTGTTCTTGATCTTAAAGTGATGAATCTAGCTTTGTTAGGTAAATGGCTGTGGAGGTTAGAAAATGGCAGTGGTCATTGGCAAGATATCATTAGAAGAAAATACTTAAGTAAGAAAACCCTGTCTCAAGTTACAGCTAAAGCTGGGGACTCTCATTTTTTCAAAGGAGTAATAGAGGTAAAAGATGCATTCATTTCTTGTTGTAAAAGGAATTTAGGAGATGGTACTAGAACCAGGTTTTGGGAAGATTTGTGGATGGGTGATGTTACTTTTGCAGTCAAATATGCTAGACTTTATGATCTTGTTATCCAGAAGCATGTCACAGTGGCAATGGTTTTTAAACAAGGGGTGAAGTCTATTAAGTTTAGAAGGACCCTTTGGGGGGGGGAGCTTAATTCTGTGGCAGCAACTTGCATAAGAGTGCAATAAAGTGAAGTTATATTGTGATTGTGACAAGTTAGTTTGGCTATTGACACCTTCTGGAGTTTTTTCTGTGAAGTCCTTTTACAAATCATTGAGAAATCATTGTTTTGATTTTCCTTATTGCTTCATCTGGGGTGTGAAACTGCCTATGAGAGTTAAGATTTTTTTTGTGGTTAGTCCTTAAGGAAAGGATTTTTAAGATTTTTTTGTGGTTAGTCCTTAAGGAAAGGATTTTAACTAAAGATAATCTTTTGCATAGGGGTTGGTCAGGGAACAAAGCTTGTGTATTCTGCAGTATGGATGAGAATATCAATCATCTTTTTTTGGTTTGTCCTTTGTCAAAATTCATTTAGAACATTGTGGGGTGTGCTTTTAACTTACCTTGCCCTCCAGCTGATATCCATCAGTTACTGAATGACTGGATGGGATGTTTTGCTAAGAGGATAAGAAGGTTGGTCACAGTTGGTGTAGCTGCTATTGTTTGGAGTATTTGGAGAGTTAGAAATACAGTTGTTTTTAGCTTAAATGGCCTCTAGAACCGATGTTTGTGTTGTTTGATGTTTGTCGGTGGATTAGTATTTGGTCCAAATTGCAGAAAGAGGTAGATCAGGAAGTGCTAGTCAAGGGCGCTAAAACACTTGAACGAGTGGCGATGAAAGTTTTTGGAGCAAGAAGAAGATGGACATCGTGGATCAAGAAGCTGAAGACTGGAGTTGATCATGGTGGTAGTTAGTTTGTTGCAGTCCATGCTATCGTTTTGTTGTTTTGCTGGCAGTCTTCTTTCTAGTTGTAATAGCAGTGTTTGAGCTCCTTCTAGCAGCTTCTTTTCTAGTGTAACAGATGTTCTGAGTTCCTTTTGTTTTGCTTTAGATAGTAGCTGCTGGTTACTTCCTTGTTTTTTTGGCTTTCAGTTGGTCAGGGGAAACTTTGTAACTTGGTTTCTGTTAATAGTAACAGGGGTGTTTCACACCCTTTTATAAAAAAAAATTGGTATGCATTAAATGTTGGAACCAAGCCAAAGAAGAAAGTGATCACACGCACTTGCGCCGGAGACAAGTACTCGCTAGAAGTAAGAACACGTGAACATACTGGAGAAACACATGCACACGCAGCGAATCAACACACGTACGAGATCACACCAGAAGAAGCACATGCTCAGGATCAGCTTGTTTGTGCAAACTAGCACACACACGCACGCACGCTATCACCTGGAACAAACACAAGAGACGACGAGGAGATTTTGCCGCTGCAACTTGCTTCCCCTCAGTGTTTTGTGATTCTTTATATATAGGTTGCATGCAATCGTGCTAGTAGGACGTGCATGCAAACAAACTAGCTAACAGAATCTGTGAACAAACTAACAGACTAACAGTTATGGGTTGTTCTGCTAACAGACTAACAAACTCAATGTACGTGCACACAGTGACGTGATTAACTTAACAAAACATGACTCAAGACTGGAGACGACGACACAACTCGAACATGTTTCAGACTCTAGTCTGTTATAAGATTAATTCTAACAATCACCCCCTTAATCTTGTAACATCGACTAGCTCTAGTTTATGACACATCTCTAACTTGTTGAGGCAATTGGTCTCAGCTACGACTTGCCCAACTGTTACTCGACACAGGATGATGAACACATCTCCTCAACATCCTGGACTCAACTCCACGGACTCATCTCAGGATGACGAGCATATCTCCTCAACGTCCTGGACTCAACTCAGCATTAGAGCAACGCCGATTGGTCTTCAGCATCAGCCACAATTAAATGCACCTCCGCTTTCTCCTTCCTTGGATTACGACATTCAGAAGCGAAGTGCCCGCAGTCCTGACAATTGTAGCAGCAAACCTTCGCCTTGTCGAACTTGTGATTCTTCATGCCAGAGTTGTTGGTGCCCTTTTTATTGGACCTAGATTCCCACTTGGCACGGGTGCTCACCTTTCTCGTCGTGCCGCCGTCCTTTCGTGCGTTCCTCGTACGCCTTCAGTTGCCCAACCACCTCCACAACCGTCATCGTCTTCATATCACCAAATTGCTCAATGGTGGAGACGATCGGCAAGAATTTATCGGGGATGACACGCAGAAACTTCTTCACGACAGTGCGCTCCTCCATCTTGTCTCTGAGGACACGAATCTCGTTGACGATGGTGGTCAGCTTCATGGCAAAGTCCTTGATGGACTCCGTCTCCTTCATGCACATCACCTCGAACTCACTCATGAGGGTCTGTGCTCGTGCTTCCTTGAAGTGGTCAGCGCCGATGTGCATCTCCTTCAAGGTGTCCCAAGCCTCCTTGGCCATCTCATGTTTGGCCAAGACCATCATCATGGCCTCGGGCACAGCTTGGAATATGACGGCGAGAGCCATCTGGTCCTTGCGCTCACCGACTAGCTCTTTGCCTTCCACCGTCACCTGGACTCCTTGTACGCGCATGAACACCTTCATCTTCACCGCCCAAGAGCCATAGTTGGTCTCAGTGAGCATTGGGTATTGGAGGGTTATCGATCCATCCTTTGCCGGTGCCTTGGATGCCGCCGTGTCCGAGGTGTCGCCACTGCCCACGGACTTTTGCGGGGACAACATCTGCTTCGACATGACACGCTACACCGCGCTCTGATACCACTTGTTGGAACCAAGCCGAAGAAGAAAGCAATCACACACACTTGCGCCGGAGGCAAGTACTCGCTAGAAGCAAGAACACGTGAACATACTGGAGAAACACATGCACACGCAACGAATCAACACACGTACGAGATCACACCAGAAGAAGCACATGCTCAGGATCAGCTTGTTCGTGCAAGCTAGCACACACACATGCACGCTATCACCTGGAAAAAACACAGTAGACGATGAGGAGATTTTGCCGCTGCAACTTGCTTGCCTCAGCATTTTGTGATTCTTTGTATATAGGTTGCATGCAATCGTGCCAACAGGACGTGCATGCAAACAAACCAGCTAACAGAATCTATGAACAAACTAACAGCCTAACAACTATGGCCTGTTATGCTAACAGACTAACAAACTAACAAACTCAATGTACATGCACACAGTGACGTGATTAGCTTAACAAAACATGACTCAAGATTGGAGACGGTGACACAACTCGAACACATCTCAGACTCAACTCTGTTATAGGATTAATTCTAACATCAAACACAATCTAGCCATCCAATTATCCAAGTGCGCTATATGCCTTTAATTTACTGTCCCCACAACGGTTTGTACAAAACCACATGTTTTCACGTAAGAGAGAGCAAAGAATGTAGAATGATTTTTTTACTGCGCACAGTTCATATTCGCAGTAGCCAAGGGAATAGTGAACACTCTCAGGCTCTCGGCTAGGGGTGGGAGTGGGGCGGTTTGGTTCGAACCGACCTTAACCCATAATGCCCATAGAATCTAGTGCATGGCATGGGTCGGCCCATTTGGTGCAGCTACTGTACCCTGCATGACCCATTGGATAGTAAGGATTAAACCATTTCAACATGTGCCACTCTGGGCAAGTTTCATTTGATAGGATACCATTCAAGAAACTGATACAAGACAGACATATCAGTTAATATTATTGGATACCATGAACTGATACAAGACAGACATATTAGTTCCATTAGACAGACACTAGTAGATAGACAGACAATTCCATATCTGTTTGATTCGATACGATGATACACTAGTAGATAGACATATCAGTTCCATTAGACAGACACTAGTGGATAGACAGACAGTTCCATATCAGTTCCATTAGACAGACACTAGTAGATAGACAGGATGAAACATTTGCAAAATTAGACTATCTAAAGCAAAATCTTACCAGTTCCACATCAGAGTCCTCCAGCCCTTGCTCTCCTCCCACTTGCATCATACTGCTGCAGCCGCCATCCTGCAAAAGGGAAGGCAGTGAGTGCATGTGTCACATTGCCCTTCACATGAACCCTCTTTGGCTCTGGCTCTGCTACTGCTAGGCGAAGGCTAGCTAGCTCTTGTGCCTTCTTGAGTGCTGTGTGGAATTTCTTTCCATCACACATCCAAGATCGAACTCATGTAGAGAGACCATCACACAACCAAGATCGAACTCATGTAGAGAGAAAGGGATCCAGATTTCAGAGACGTATATGATCTTGACCTGAACAAAGCCTATGGGTCCTTGAGCCTCCTCAAGTGAGGTATGTGGTGCACCAGTGGGTAATTGGTTGCCTTGGCCCATGCACTACACCAGCTCATGTGGAATCTGTGCCATTCCCATTTTTAGCACCTAAAGCGCATCAGTTCCATTTAGCATAGGCTAGAGGGGATGACAAAATCTCATCAGTTCCACATCAGATGTAATTACTTAGTCACAAGAACAAACGAAGTGACCCTGTAACAGTGTAACTCATGGAATCAGAAAAGACCATGTATGTATACAATCATGTAGCTCCACATCATCAAAAAGACAAAAAAAAAGCAGAAAGTTCACCTAGGTCATGGTATACCATTTTTCATGATAAAATTGAAATTTGTGACATGCAACACCCTAAATTAGAGAGGGAAATGAAACTGTATAAATATTGGGGATGGTCCTATACCATTTTAAGGCACGGGATTCTAACAAGGAAATGAAGGAATAGTTTACCATCCAATTTACAAAAAGAAGGTACTTGATCCAATAGGTTATAGTTGAAGATCATCTTCCTCAATGAAGTCGTAAATCGAATCCATCTTAAGTTGATAGGTACATATGGTTCAAAAGGAAAGAATAATTATTACATTTAAATTTCACATTGCATCCACATTAAACGCAGCTCAGGATTAACAAGAACAAAAAGCTGCAAAGAATCTATTCTCAGCAAATCCCATGTTTATATAGAACAACCATTGTCCAATTAATGTAAATTGCAAAGATTCTATTTAAAGTTTTACCGGATGCTCTCAGCTAATCTTGTAGGCACACAAGTGCTTCAAGCTCTCTTGAGTCATTAAACCGAAAATCAGAGACGACTCTCTGACCCATGCTAAAAGCTGACTCGGATGCTACCATTGAAGCATGCACAGCCAAAACATCCTTAGCCATTCGAGCAAGAGTGGGATATTCTAGATAATTCATTTTCCACCAGTTCAAGATATCAAAGTGACCACCTGGGGGGAGTGGGGGCTTCACCAAATATGTCTCAAGTTCTGAGGACACCAATCTCGCCAAGCGAGCCTTAAGGCTAAGGTGATGATCCCAATTTGCCAGACGGTGGCTACCATCTACACCCATCTCCACATCACCACTTCCTTGAGGTACGAACTCTGAGTTGTTATTATTCAATTCAACATATGCACTGAAGAGCCGTCTGAACACCTTCTTCACTTTTACAAGTTTAGATGTAGCATTACTCCCGAAAGCTTGGAGAAAACGGAACTCGAGAAAGACAAACTTGAACTGTGGGTCCAAAATGACTCGAATTGATAATGTCATCCATGACAATTTCCAATATTTATTGAATTTTTTCTACATGTATGTAACCATGTCGTGAATACAAGAATCCACCTTGGAACCTTCTCTCTCTAAGGCAAGTTTGACTTCCCAAATCTCATGAAACCATAAGTTTGAGGTGGGGTACTTCGACCCCGAAATTGCTTCCGTAGCATCATAAAACACTTTCAATAGTCTACACAATAATTCTGTCCTTTCCCAATCATCAAAAGTTGGTGTGTAGACGTAGTTTGGATCTTGCAGCCCGAAAGAATCAAACGCTCTTCTAAATTCCATAGCTACAACAATCATATGATAGGTTGAGTTCCATCTGGTCGGAACATCAAGACATGGGCGCAAGACTTGAGATACGCCCTGTTGTGTAACTATCTCTTCGAATCTTTCCTTCCGAGATTGGGAACCCTGAATGTATTTCACACTCTCCCGAATCTTGTTAACAATGGGGTTGATAAATGACAAGCCTGCTTGGCATATCAAATTTAGGATATGTGCTGCACAACGCTGATGCAAAAACTTGCCGTCGCCAAGTAACACACGCTTAGCTAACAAGTTATCCTTCAACAACCTAGCCATTGCACCATTGCTGCTTGCATTGTCCAAAGTGATTGCAAATAAATTGTTTTCACAGTTCGCTCTTGGATGGCCTTCAGGACTGTGTTGAACATAGCTACACCAGTGTGAGGTGTCTCCAACACAGAGAATTTTATGATTCTCTTCTGTAACTTCCAATCATCATTGATGTAGTGGACGGTGATGCACATATAGCCCAAGGTCTGATTGGACGTCCACATGTCCATCGTCAAGGAAATCCTTGAGTTTGAATTATTGAATACCTCCATAAGAGATTATTTCTGCTCCTCAAATGCTTTGAGGCAATCATTCTTCAATGTTCTTCTTGATACCATCTTGAAGAGTGGATTTAGACTAGAGACAAACTTCCCAAACCCATCATACTCCACAATTGAAAATGGTAACTCATGCAACACAATCATTCTCACCAACTCTCTTCGTGTTACCTCAGGGTCAAAACTCTAATCCCTCAGAGTCACTCCATCTGGTGACATAACAATGGTATTCAATTGATCCACAACTCTAAGCGACTCTTTTCTTTCTTTGCATCTCCTTAAATGATTGCGCAAAGCACTTGTTCCCGCCCCACGTTTAGTACCAATATTTGCATTGCAATACTTGCATTGTCCCTTTATAACTACTCCATCGACACTGACAGACATATATTCTCTCCAAGCCTTAGACCTGAACTTTCTTCCACGTTCAACAAGTGAGGTCCCAACATCAACACAATCTTCATCGTCCTGTTCATCACTTTCTTCGTCCTCATGCATTTCAGTATCAATAGCAATGAGTACAAAGGAACATTGGGGAAAAAGATTATTTAAAAAGGCTTAGGCTTTTACTCAAAAAGATAATGAAAAAAGATTAGAACTTTGCATTATCAATAGCAATGACTACAAATGAACATTGGGGGTGCATACACATGTGGAAAAACCACACTTCACAATATATGTACCTTTTAAAAAAGAAGTAAATGAACTTTGTATTCTATGGTGCCAAACTGCCAATAAGCTAATGGGGCTACCAATTACTTTCCCTGAGAACATAATAGGGCTACCAATGTTATGCTGTGGAATATACAAGTGTGATTTGAACAATATAACTCAATGTATGATACGACACCAAACAACATTATTACTGATTTGGCCAAGAGTAAACCAGGTGCTCCACGACCACCCCCAGGTGGCCCACGACCACCCCAGAGGTCTTCAGGACCACCCCGGAGGTCTTCTAGGACCACCCCGGAGGTCTTCAGGACTTCCTTCTAGGACCTCCTCGGGACCTCTCTCTAGGACCTCCTCGGGACCTCCCTCCAGGACCTCTCTCCACAGAGGAGGTCCTAGGAAGCAGTTATCCACAGGGTCCACGACCAGTTGGTTTATGACCACCCCCAGTTGATCTACGACCCCGACCATGTGTCTTACGACCACCCCCAGTTGGTCTACGACCACGACTAGGTGATTTACGACCAAGTCCAGATGGTCCACGTCCACGTCTTCGACCAGGTGTTCCAAAACCAATATGGCAAGTGAAGATGGAAGGATCAGAAGCCAGAGATGGTCCAGAAACAGAAGAACATACGGTTTCGTCGATCAGATGCATCCGGATTGGTTCCATACCAATTCAAATAAGTTTATTAGGAAAGTAAGAGTCTATTTTGGATATTTAGTTTGTTTCCTAGGGATAGAGTCCAGGTAGATCACGTTTGTTAGTTTGTTCGGCCTCAGACCGTGCGTGTGCGTGTTTGGCCGCACCCTTAGGTGCCAATATAAGGCCAGGGCATCGCCCGTTGTAAAAGGGAGTTGAAAAGTTATGGGTTAAGAAATAGATACCGGAAAATCACTATGGTTTTGGTGGCACATGGTCGGTGTGATCTTGAGATTTTCGTGAGAAATTAGTCTTTGGTGTGTTGAATCCAATTGAGGTGTTGGATTTTGCTTGCTGGAACTTCGGTTCTTCTACCCTTTGTTCACGTGCTGCGGTGTGCGTGGGAGAAGGTTTATCTAGATTTATCAAGGAAGTCTTGCTGTTCTTATGCTGCGTAAGAGCTAGGAGGCTACCGTCAAGGTATACCGTGAAATATTGGGCCAAACAACGAGATCCCGCTAGCTTGCTAGTTGGATCTGCATTAGGTGGTATCATAGCGCCAAGTTGTTCACGGTGCTGTTTTTGCCTGCTATTCAAGATGGTGAATTCGGCTGGCAGTGTGCATAGCTCACATCATGGTGCTTATGAAGAGGTGCTGCACGTCGAGGGAGAGATGCCAACTGCTTTCCGCACGAACCTTGAGGCAACCAATGGACACTTTACGGAAAGGTGTAACGCGCTACAAGAAAGCATTGACAACATGCATGTCGAGTTGGTGGAATGCATTGATCGTGTGGAGAATCACATTAATGTGAAGTTCATTGAACATAGGCAAGCCCATGATATCCGGTTCACTGCTATAACCGACTCACTACAACTCTTGGAGTGAGCCTTAGGACCGGGAGGTGGTGCTGCTGCCCCTGTGCAACCGCCACCAAATCATCGGCGCCATGCCAATCATCATATCGGGGGTGAGTTATTCAATGGCAATTTCGATGAGGTCCGTTCAGATGGTGCTATTGGTGGAAACTACTACAACCAGGAACAAAGACGTGGCTACAACAACCGTTGTGGTGCTGGTCATGCGCCCAATTTTTTTGAGCGCAATGGCGGCGGTGCGGGTCGCAACCGCGACGACGATGGCATTGGAAAGCTGAAAATTTCTATGGAGACATTCAATGGGCGTACAGATCCGGATGTGTACCTAGAGTGGGAGATGCGGGTGGATCAAATTTTTGATAGCCACAACTTCACTGAGGAGAAGAAGGTACGCTCTGCATCAATTGAGTTCACCGAATACGCTCTTGTTTGGTGGAACCAATTGTGTCGTGCTGGAGGACGACCCGACACATGGAAACACATGAAGAATACCATGAGGAGGCGCTCCGTGCCGGCGCACTACACTAGAACCTTGCACAGGAAGTTACAACGACTTCGTCAAGGTTCCTTGTCTGTGGATGACTAATACAAGGAGATAGAGATTCTCATGATTCGTACAGGCGTGAACGAACCTGAGGAGGCGACCATGGCTCGCTTCTTTGAGGGTTTGAATGATGATGTGCAAGAGAAGACGGAGTCATCGGACTACAATAATCTACAAGACCTTGTGCATCATGCGGTGCGGTCTAAACAACGTCTCTTGCAACGCCAAGCACGAGGCAGTTGCACTACCCACAACAGTACGTGGAGACGTCTACAACAGCAAGGAGATGATATTGATGCAAGCTCCAAGGTGGCATCATCACACCGGATAGTCGGGGCTATGTCCACGGAGGCGTCAAAGGCTGTGAGTAATGGAGGTAAAGAAGTCTCTAAAGCTGATTCTAGTGCATTTTCTTCTGCTCGTACCAGTAACATTGAGTGCTTCAAATGCAAAGGAAGAGGACACACGATGCGTGATTGTCCAAATCAGCGAAAGGTGTTGCTCACTGGGGAAGGTTATGTCACGGAGAGCTCTAGTAGCGAGTCTGAACACGACAAATCAGAACAACGGGAGACCATTGTTTGTTCTTATGAAACAGGGATATCCATTGATGATTTGCCCTATCCAAGTGGTTTGAACATGTTAGTTCGAAAGGTACAAAGTTCTGAAATTGAAGCTAAAGGGCAACGGTGGAGTGTTTTCCAAACGGAGTGCAAAATCAAGGAGAAAGTGTGCAAACTGATCATTGACGGTGGGAGTTTCACCAACATGATTAGCAAAAATTTGGTGTACGCGTTGGGGCTGTCCACATGGAAGCATTCTGAACCTCACTATGTGGGTTGGTTGAACAAGGCCGGAAAGCTGAAAATAACACACAAGGTACGTGTGTTGTTTTCAGTTGGCGATTATGTTGATCATATAGAGTGCGACGTTTTTGCCATTAGAGGTGTGTGGTTTGCTGTTGGGAAGACCGTGACAGTATGATCATGATGTCACACATGCTGGGAGAATCAACACTTACACTTTCAAGCATAAAGGCAAACATCATGTACTAACACCAATGGCAGATAGTGCAATCAAATCTGAGATCGCGCTTGCTGTTGAGAAGAAGAAGGCTTTGAAGATTATCCTGAAACTGAGGACGGTTTCACTTGAATGGGGAGGGGATGATACGGCACCAAACAACATTGTTACTGATTTGGCCAAAAGTGAACCAAGTGCTCTATGACCACCTTCAGGTGGCCCACGACCACCCCGGAGGTCTTCTAGGACCACCCCAGAGGTCTTCAGGACCTCCCTCCAGGACCTCCCTAGGACCTCCCCAGGACCTCTCTCTAGGACCTCCCCAGGACCTCTCCCCACACAGGAGGTCCTAGGTAGCGGTTATCCACAGGGTCCACGACCAGTTGGTCTACGACCACCCCCAGTTGATCTACGACCACGACCATGTGTCTTACGACCACCCCCAGTTGGTCTACGACCACGACCAGGTGATCTACGACCAAGTCCAGATGGTCCACGTCCACATCTTTGACCAGGTGTTCCAAAACCAATATGGCAAGTGAAGAAGATGGAAAGATCGGAAGCCATAGATGGTCCAGGAACAGAAGAACATACGGTTTCGTCGATCAGATGCATCCGGATCGGTTCCATACCAATTCAAATCAGTTTATTAGGAAAGTAAGGGTCCGTTTTGGATATTTAGTTTGTTTCCTAGGGATAGAGTCCAGGTAGATCATATTTGTTAGTTTGTTCGGCCTCAGGCCGTGTGTGTGCGTGTTTGGCCGCACCCTTAGGTGCTAATATAAGCTAAAAAGGAGTTGAAAAGTTATGGGTTAAGAAATAGATACCGGAAAATCGCCATGGTTTTGGTGGCACATGGTTAGTGTGGTCTTAAGATTTCCGAGAGGAATTACTCTTTGGTGTGTTGAATCCAATTGAGGTGTTGGATTTTGCTTGATGGAACTTCGGTTCGTCTACCCTTTGTTCACGTGCTGCGGTGTGCGTGGGAGAAGGTTTATCCAGATTTATCAAGGAAGTCTTGCTATTCTTGTGCTGTGTAAGAGTTAGGAGGCTACCGTCAATGTGTACCGTGAAAGATCGGGCCAAACAACGAGATCCCGCTAGCTTGCTAGTTGGATCCGCATCAATGTATCAAAACAACAGCCTACTATTGTGGATAAAAAACACTTCCTACAAAGCTCTATTTGGACCCAGTACAACCAAATGAACATTTTAAAATATAATGCACATAAAAGCAATCACTAGGCCATCCAGATTGTACCAGAAAATTACTTTAAATAGGAATTAATAGGCCTCCTAATCATTCATAAAAACCAGAACCAATGCAAGCACTACAAGGTTGTTCCTAGACCAAATTGTAGAGGTAAACTCCAAAATGCCTAAGCCATATTGTGAAGCTAAAATCGAATAACACAGCGTCAACCTACTATCCACTGTCATACCATATCAAGAATTGACTCCTGTAAGTTGTAACACAAGAGGCAAACACCAGGTTAATTAGATGAATATCTTCACAGGAGCAAGAGAGCTTCTAAACAACAGTTCATGAGCTGCAAAACAAGGAAATTATCACCAGACGGGCTAATATCCGACCGATAGATGGCACCGTCAGCTCTAAGTCTCATAATCATTCAAATTTTAATGGGGGAACCTATTCAAGATGCCACAAGTTAATACACACAAACTAGTGCTTTTGAAACAAAGATAGCATCCCTGCAAGAGTTAAGACAAGTGCAAACTCACAAGGCACAATCAATAAGAAATTAAAAGGCTACAACCGATCATTGTAGCCGGAGAACTAGCATGCAGATTCAACAACACAAAGCTTAATCCGACAAATCATAAATATGTCTAGACCTAGACCTTATTCGGATCATAGGTAAAATGGCAATCGGTCTCACCATTAGGGGTACTGATAAGGGCAATCGGTGTAGCCGGAGACCTCATCGCGGCAGAGAGTCTTGCCGCCAGAGACATCACCAATTCACCACCATAGCCCTTGCTACCGGCGATGACGAAGAACATCCTTGCCACCCTTCTTGAAACTAGATCTCGCCCTCGCCGCCGCCCTCCTCCTCACTCCCACCTTCGAAATCACCCCCTCCGCCGACCTCCTCTTCGCTCCCACCTTCGATCCGCCTTGATCCACCACCCCCACCGCCGGCCATCACCCTCTTCCTCTCTCGCTGCTCGTGCTCGGCCGCCGGCCGCTTCATGTTCGCTTATTCTTCCCCTTCTTGTTTGCACACAGGTGGAGCGATGGAGACGGGGCACGATAGGGTGGAGACGGGGGCGCGATATGGTGGAGGATCAAAGCGGGGCGCATCGGAGGCGGCGGATCCAGTGGTGGCAGGGTGGAGGTGCATTGGAGGCAGCGGCCAGCGGATAGAGGGACTGGGGGAGGAGGCTTACGCGATCAGTTCGATCCGATCGATCCAACTGAACTTTTAGGTTACGGGACTTTCGCTTGATTTCCTTTTTGGGTCGATCCAGTAGCCCATTTGGCCGAATGTTTTGGAATGGATCGGTGGTCCATTGGGCTGCCCTGCCCCACTCCCACCCCTACTCTCGGCGGCACGTCGATAAAAAGCCGTAAGATGGCGGGACTTCGTTCAAACAAAGAGGGCGGTCACTGGCAGTCTGGCACTGCTCATCAGAGGCAGCAAGAAACAAGAACAGTGAGCACGCAGCGGAGGAAAAGGCAAAAGCCGGCCGGCACAAGCAGAAGACCCCACCCAATCACCCACCACAAACCCCTTCTTTTCTGCCTCCTCGCCCGCCTGCTCGCTCGTAGTCGTAGTTAGCTTTCTGTCACCCGACGACTTTTTCCCCCAGGCTCTGCCTCGCTGCTGTCCCAATTCCCCAATCTGCACTGCGCGTGTCTACCGCTTCAGTTGCTGTTTCGTGAACGAGAGAGAGGGCAGGGCGAGTGCTGGTAGTGAGTTTGCGTGCGCGCGTCCAGGCCGGGATGTCCAGGCCGGGATGGGGTCTCAGAACTTGCCGAAACCGCGTACGATATGGAAACGAAACCCATGCATGCACTGCATGCCGGCCGGGCTCCGCTTCTCGGTGCTTCGCCTTCGGTTTCCTCGCTTCCTGTTCCCGAAGTTGCACTCCGTGGGGTTCTGTTCTGGTGGCTCCACTCCACATCACACCCGGATGCGAGCGCGATTCCTAGGCTGGTGATGAGGGTATCCAACCTGCTGATGAGCTATGGAGAGTTGGAGACTACCCCCAGGATCTAGGTAAACACAAAAGTCATGCAACAAGGCGATGTACTATCATTAGGTGTGTCCTGCAAGGCTGCAATGCAGTACTCCTACTTTTTTTAGACGTGCAATGGAGTACTACTAGTACCTTTTTTCTTAATCCGAGAGACCCAATTAGAAAAGGAGACATACCAAACCTGTAGTACTACACGGTGAGCTTAAAAATTAGCATCAATCACGGGGATCAATCAGCCAGAGCCCAGAGACATGCATGCACCGGAAAGAAGCGCCAATAAAAGTGCAACCACTATTTTCGCCAATTCGTGGCATGGCAGAAAGCTCTAGCTCCTATCTTCAAAGTTCAAACCCCAAGTTCCAGTGGCGCCATGCACCTCACATTCCCCTGCACAGTCCTTAGCTTATCCGCCAAAACCGCCCGCTTTAAAAGCCCCAAGCCCCCTCTTCTCTCCTCACACATTACCCAAGCTCACAATCACACCAAGAAAAACAGTAGCTAGCCATGAGGTGGGGTCTTAGAAGTAAGCAGCACCAGAGAGAAATCCAACACCCACAAGAGGAAGAGCAGGAGCAACAAGAGAGCAAGGGCAAGAGCAAGGCGGCCTTCTCGTCCTTCTCGCCGCTAGCATGGCTCTCCAAGCTCACGGCCAAGAACAACGTCGCTGTCGCTAAGCCCATGCATGCTCCGCCTGCGGCCAAGAACGCCGGCACCGGCGCCGGCGGCTTCCCTTCTTTCTTCCGCAAGCGCGCGAGCCCGAGCCCGGCGTCGCTGAGCAGCCAGGCGGATCCCTCACCTGCTGCCACGGCTCCCGAACCCGTTATTGCGCCGCGTCGCCTTTCGGTCGGCAACGACGACGCCGAGGCCGCGAGGCAGCCGTACCGCCGCCGCCACTACTCGGTAGGCAGCGAGCGCGACCTCCCGCCGCTCAGCCACCTCATCCCGTTCTCCCGCCCCGCCTCCCCGCAGCGTGCGCCGGCGCCGGCCCCTGCCCGAACGCTGACGACAATGCCGCCGCTGCCGTCCGACACGGACGAGGAGAAACGACCGCGGAGCCGCCGGCGCCGACGCCGCTGCGGCGGGCGGAGGTCTTTCTCGGGAGGACGCCGGGCGCGCGGGTGGCGGCCGCGGTGCGCGTGCGGTCACCGCGTCGCGCGGCCGCGGCGACAGCGATATCGGAGCTGGAGAGATTCGCGGTGGTGCGTCGGACGAGGGATCCGCAGCGAGTGTTCCGGGAGTCGATGGTGGAGATGATCGCGAGCAAGCGCATCGGGCGGCCGGAGGAGCTGGAGACTCTCCTGGCGTGCTACCTGTCGCTCAACGCCGACGAGCACCACGACTGCATCGTGAAGGTCTTCCGCCAGGTCTGGTTCGAGCTCAACCCCGCCCGCGTCGCCGTCAACGCCCTGCCGCGCAGCTGACCCCGACGTCGTCTCCAACACTCCATGTAGCACATGCAGTTCGATATTTTTTTTCCGGCATCATGGTGCCTGCCTGCAGAGCTGACGTGGATGCCGGTTTCAATCTCGTGTTTTGCACGCGTGACTGCTAAAAGCTGGGGATAATTGTCAAAATATCATACTTTACTTCTGTCTTCTTTAAAATACCATTAAGTACGGTGCAATAGCCTATTTGCCACATCTTATATTCGCATTTTGTTAATTCGCCCTTTTCGAATATTTAATTCGTATTTCGGTTTTAACGGTCCTGTCTCACATACGAAATGTCGGTTCTGCCCCTCCGGCTTATATTCACCAAATACACAATGCGCCTCCAAGAACTACATCTACAGTCCAATGGGCGAACACCTCCACCTCCCATGATCCCTTCCTCCTCCCCAATGGCAACCACCGTCGCATCCCTCCTTCTCCTCCCCCTCGTCCTTCTCCTTGCCCCGATGGCGGTGGGCTCCGTCAGTGACGACGTGCTCGCGCTGGTGGTCTTCAAGTCAGGGGTCTCCGATCCGTCGGGCCGCCTCGCGGGTCTCGAGGATCGCCGACGCGCCAAGGCTTGGTTGGGCGCCACTGCGATCCCAAGGCCTTTGTGTCGTCGCGCTCGCCCTCCCGCCGCCTCCTCTCCGACCGCCTCCCGCTCCGCACCCTCCGCCTCAATGCCCTCCTCTCGCTCTCCCCAAAGAATAACCTCTCCGACCCGCTCCGGCCGCCCGCTTCAGACATCGCGCCTCGACCTCTCCGTCAATGCCCTCTCCGGCTACCTCGCCGCCTCGCTTCTGCAAGCGCCCTTGTGTCGCTCAACCTCTCCGACAACCGCCTCTCCAGCCCGGTCCCGAATGGCATCTGGTCGCTGTCGTCGCTGGACCTCTCCGGAAACCAGCTTGCGAGTAGCGGGTTCCCGTGGAGTAGTTCGCTGCATGTGCTGGACTTAAGTCGCAACCTTCTTGAAGGGGAGATACCAGCGGACATCGGTGAGGCTGGGCTACTCAAGTCGTTGGTTGTCTGGGCTGAGTCGGGCACAATTTGTTCACAGGTGGGCTGCCGGAGTCGCTCCGTTGGTTGTACATGCTGAGTTCTCTTGGCGACGGTGCCAATGCACTCGCTGGGGAGCTCCCAGCGTGGATTGGCGATATGGCGGTGTTAGAGAGGCTAGATTTGTTCGGCAATCGCTTCGTTGGCGCTATCCCGGGCAACATTTCAGGGTGCAAGAACCTGATCGAGGTCGGCCTCAGCCGGAACGCGCTCACTGGGGAGCTCCCATGGTGGTGTTCAGGCTGGTGCTAGCAATGCACTGTCCGATTGGGTTAGGGTGTTCAGGCTAGGTGTAATGAATGCACATCTATAGGGGCAGAACCGACATTTCGCATGTAGACCAGGGCATTAAACCAAAAATATAAATTAAATATTCAAAAAAGATAAATTATCAGAGTGTAAATATAAGATATAGCAAATAAGCTGTTGCAGCTTAGTAGAGTGCGCACGCTTTGAGGTGGTTGTTTGCGCGCCTTGGATGCTGCAGATCGTGGCGTCAGGCGTCTATCGAAGTTGGTAGTATTGTATTGATGCTTTTGTTCTTTTCTTACTAGCAAGTACTAGCTCAGAGAAATGCATGGAATTAAGGGGAGACAAGGCTAGTGTACTGAGCCTTGTGCATGGCTCCAGTGCTATAATTTGGCGGTTTGCATGGCAAAAGATTCCAAATTCTCCAGTTTCTAGAGTTCAAACAGCTGCAGAGCTGTCTGACTGTCGTTGAAACATTTTTTTTGTGAGCAGTTTTGTTGTGTTGTACTCTGACATGAAAGCTCACTGATTTTGATTTCGTGGCATCTGAAGATTTTGGAGTTCAATTTGTTTCCAGTTGTTCTTGGGCGAAAACAGAGGGCAAGGGATTTGGATGAACCACTGAATACAAATTAACCACCTCTGGATGGGGTTGGATCTGTCTATATATATCAAGTTGGCAAATGCGTGTGGTTAGGCCGCTCTCTGTAACTGTCCTCTGGTTTTCTGTCATCATACTGTGCTCATGTTACAACTTGTAAGCACCGCTAAATTTTGATCAGCATGTCTACTAGCTTAGGACTCCTATATAATCATATGGTGGTAGTTATAATTAAGAAGCTGTGAGATGTCATTGTTACTTGGCTTGATTTTTAAAAAAAAACATTAACTTTTCTTTCTTGATCAGCTTAGTGAACTAGTTATGCAACGCATTCCGCGTGCAGAATCACTGTGACAGAATAGGCGACACAATTCTACCCTGTGCTGAAGCAGAGACTGTCCATTGTTTTGACCGCAACTCTCTACTCCAGCACACCATTTCAACTCAGTTCCCGGTCGGTGGCCGATGCTAACAGCGATCTTCTAGTTGAGTTGGGTGTTGCCTGCCAAACAGTTGCTTCGCCGCTAGGTTTGACAGATTCTAAAAGACGCGACGGGTCACTTCATGTCTGCCTCCAACTCCAAGTGCCTTCTGCCTTCGAAAAGGGCATGGCTATTTCTCTCGAACTTGAATGAGTTGATTCACGACCTTGCGCGTCCCGTCATTGCAGCCAGGAGAATCTGTCATGGCCATTTGTTTAGTTTAAGTTTACTATAAGATGGTGTTTAGTTCACTAAAGCTAGGGGAGAGTTTGACCCATCTCCGACTAACGTTGAGCTTTCGCGGCAACGGTAACGGAACCAAATAGTACGTAGTTGCATGAGTTTTACTGCATTACAGATCAAATCGTCTAAACTAGTCGCAAACGGGGACCAATGACGATGTAGTGTACTGTGCACGCCTAATTGCCTAAACCAAGTGGGGTACTAGTAGTATGCTGTATGCACTGACAAAATGTAACAGTAAATCATGCCGGCCTACACGTAAACCCAGGATTTTTTTCCACGTGAGTCCCTCGATTTTATGAGAAGAGGAAAGAAAGAGAAAAAACAGCGTCCTCCTCTCCCGCAGCAAAACTACCAGTACCGGCCGGGAGGCTGGAAGTCAACCCCTCGGGAAGGAAGCCGTCGTGACGAGGTGGTGGATTCTGACTTGCTACCAAAATCCAGCTGACCAGCTGCAAAACTCCCCTCCTCCCTGCGGCTTCGCACCGGCAGCCACCGCCGCCGACACCTGGCGGGCCGCCGATGAGATCCACGCCGCCCAGATCCAAACCCTTCTAGAACCTCCCGCCACAAGCGTCCATGGGGGACCGCGTCGTCGAGAACGACCGCACCCACCCGAAGGAGCAGGACGCGCCGGTGGTGGCCGTCGAGATCGCGGAGGGCGCCGGCGAGCCGCAGGAGGGTGGCGGGCGGAGGAAGCAGGGAGGGATCCGCAGGGAGCCGTCGTTCTCGCGGTGGTGCAGGGATCCCTCCGCCGCGTCCAATTCCCCCGCCGGCGCCGCTTCCCCCGACGCTGCGGCCAGCGACGACCACTCAGAGGAGTTCGAGCTGCCGCTTCTGCCCTCCGCCACCGGCGGCGGCGGCCACTTGCCGATTGATATTGAGGCGGGAGCGGCGGAGAGATCTGACGGCTTCCCGATCTCGCCATGGTTGGTCGCGAAGATTATTGCTCTGATAGCGAGTTGGTACACGCTGAGCACCTGCTTGACGCTGTGAGTAACGCGTTTCTTCCCGTTATTGGAGCGCGGATGCTTAGGGGAGCTCTGTTTTGGCACATGTTTGATGCTGGTGTTCCCTGTGTGCGTGTGGTCAGGTATAACAAGGAGATGCTGGGGAATCACATGTGGAAGTTCCCGGCGCCGTTCCTGATGAACACGGTGCATTTCACGATGCAGGCTGTGGCGTCGAGGGTGATACTATGGTTCCAGCACCGGGACCTGGAGGGAGGCAGTAGTACAATGTCATGGAAAGAATACTTTCTGCGAGGTGCCTACTGTGTTCCTTCACAGTTATGTTGCTTGATGCCTAGATGGGTAGTTTGGTTCATACATTTAGTAAGAAGTGGCATGGGAATTGGATAGCTTGGAGCTTATAATTAGTAAAGCCAACTTTATGTATTCTGCACTTATGTGGGTAGACAAATAGAATGTTAGTGTTATTGCTGGGCTTTGTCAAATCTAGTATAACTTACATAAAAAGAAGGGTATGTTTCAGTTAGCCTGTTAGGGGATCAGGTGCAACATCGTTGATCATGGACATATAGATTTTGGGGGTCCTAAAGCAACCCGTTGGTCAATTTGATAAAACAACTGACATGCCGAATTAATTTACCATAGATATATCACCCTAAGGGCGAAGATTCAGATGAAATTTAATTCTGGTAGAGAGCCACATAGGCTCAAAATAGAGAGTTTAGGACACCTATTACTGGATGTATCTCCATACTTTATCAAGTTTCAATTAAGTTGGGCCAAGACCTATAACATTTTTTACTGGATATGGAATCGATGTTTTATTAGATGAATCAAGTTAATCAACAAAGGTTAGGATAAACTAGATTCTTATTCTACTTCCAAATATTTAAATATATTTTTTCATTTTTATTGTGTTTAACTTTTTGAAAACTTATTGTTTAAATAATGATGTGTAATAATTTTAATATTTTTTCTGCAGTTGTCCCAACAGCTTTGGCTACTGCTCTTGATATAAATTTGAGCAACATTTCACTTGTTTTCATTACTGTGACATTTGCTACAATGGTACATTTCATTCTACGTGAATGATTATTTCCTAGGCTTCTTACTTAGTAGTTGGAATTATAATTTATTACTTTTAATTATTATGCAGTGTAAATCTGCTGCTCCAATTTTCATTCTTCTATTTGCTTTTCTATTCAGGTAAGCTCAGTTGCTGGTTTCTTTTCAATAGAGCGTGCCCTTGTGTGCTCTAGTTTAGTGACTTCTTGCTCTCATTGCCTTCAAATATCAATTGCATAACCTTATCGGCTTATCTTGAACAAATTGAGCCTCTTTCTCTAATGCTTCTACTTTGGAAACTCTCAGTGCTTTAATTCTCGCATACAATGTATATGCACACATGCACAAAAGCACTCACATATGCACAGAGCCACTGACGCATGCTCGCTCTCAAACAAGCACTATGAATTAACTTTGGAACTGGGATGTTTTCCCAGTGGTAAAGAGCAGGGGCACCGGGGAAGCACACCTGTGACCCGGAATTGAGTCCCGGCTGCGCCCCTATTTTGTTCCCGATGTTTGGTCTGGACAAAAGAAGGGGCAGCGATGGCTGGGTTGGTGTGAAAAAATCACCCTAGGTCGACGAAAAAATGAATTAGCTTGGTAGTTTTAGATATTTTCTTCCATATATGCATCGTTTTTTAGTAGTAATATACAGATGTTAGAACTGAAGAAACCAACATTGAGCGGTATCTTGCTTGAACCTGCTATGAGAACTTCTACTGTGACTTGTCATTTCTTATAGTGCTGCCTTTTGGCATTCTATTCACTTTTCATGTTTCTATGCAATTTGTTTTGTGTTTTCTTGTTACTTATCTTTCAAACAACACTGCATCAATTTCTGTTAAATTATCTTTTCTTGTGCTTCTGCTATGCTCTGTATCATTTTCATAATTTCATGTCATAAAACTAAATTTTGCCATCTTTGTTCGGAAGGCTAGAGAAGCCGAGTTTTGACCTTCTTGGAATTATACTGATTGTTTCCTTTGGAGTTCTACTGACAGGTAATGCACACATCAACAAATTTTATCATTTTATTCGAAGTGGTTTGCTTCTGTGCTTTCCTAGAGTGTGCTAACAAAATGACCTTCCAACTAGTATTTACTTAATTAGAGGTTTGGTGGTGTGATTTGTGGGCTTGTTGCGTTTTAATTGCATACTACTGAGTCACTGAGTGCTGACACATATTCTGAAACCTGTCTTATGCTTCATCATCTTTAACTGTGGTAATAATGTTCTTTCCTGTAGTTGCTAAAGAGACAGAATTTAATCTTTGGGGATTTGTATTTATTATGCTTGCTGCTGTTATGTCTGGTTTCCGCTGGTGCATGACACAGATTCTCCTCCAGGTTTGTTACTGTATTATATTTTCATAATTTTCTTACTATTTCTATTACTCAACATTGTTGATTGGACAGGGTACTATGCCCTGTTAATTTCGTATAACTATCTTATATTTCCCTTTCATCCCTGTCCTGACTCCTGACTACTTTTTTCTACTCCTTTTTCTTATGCGCCTGTCAAATCTGCTGAAGAAAGAGGAATATGGTATGCATTCTATATTAGCATTTTGTCCATTGAGAGGAATGCTGTTAATTCTATTCATTGATGTGTTGTCATCTGATGCCTGAAAAGCAGCCAGCTGAGCTTTATTAATGTTGAGATACATAGAAGTATTTGATTGACCACTTGGTTTGTTTCAAAGCTGAATTACTGACACATGGAAACTGCCACTGTTGCATCAAAGTATCAAACTGTATCAGTTTCGTGAATTATAAGCTATGCCATTATACTTTAAAATATCCAAATGATAATTTAAAATGTGATTTGTTATACCATGAATAAACTAACATGTAATGCCCCATCCTTTACAGCATCTTTTTTTTTTGTGCTATGCAGGATTAAAGAATCCCTTTACCTTAATGAGTTATGTGACCCCAGTGATGGCTATAGCAACTGCAATTCTTTCCATGGCCATGGATCCATGGCGTGACTTCAGGACAAGTCACTTTTTTGATAGTTCAGGTCACATAATAAGGAGCAGCTTATTGTTGCTTCTAGGAGGTGCTTTGGCCTTTTTCATGGTATAGATCATGTACTCCTTCCTGGGAAGTATAATATTGTGTGCCAACTTGTCAGTATTTAACTTACCAATTGCATTTTGTCATGCACCGAGAATACTCGCAATAAGTCTTTCGTTTTTCTTGAGTCAGGCAATCCACTGTTGGTTTATGATTAAGACATGCTTGCCAATTATTCTTGTTGGGAATTTTCATATATCTGTTCATTTGCAGGTTTTGACAGAATATGTCCTGATTTCTGTAACAAGTGCTCTAACAGTGACCATAGCTGGGATTGTGAAGGAAGCTGTCACTATTTTGGTATAAATACAACTTTATTTCACTTGCTATATTTATGTTTATAAATTCATCTCTGTTCGTGCATATGAGTGTGATTTGTACCCCACACCAACCCCCCCAAAAAATGGCAGGTTGCTGTGCTTTTCTTCAATGATCCATTTACCTGGTTAAAGGGACTTGGGTTGGCAATAATAATATTTGGTGTCAGTCTATTCAACGTTTACAAGTGAGTTGAAGTTATTTTTCGTATGTTCAGTACTTTCTGTTCTGTGTTATCTTATTACCTGTTCATTTTTCGTAAATCAACTTCAACTTTGTCACAATGTTGATAGCTTGTAGTCAGACTCACGTGTCAACTTTATTTGGGGAGTAAACTGTATGAGAAGCCCCTAAACTTGTTTCGTTACTTTAGTTCATCGATCTACATTTTACTACTTGCAAGACCATGCACTTGCTATGTCATGTCACTTTAGTCCATCCGTTAATTATAGAGAGAAAAGTGACACAAGTTTCAAGTCGCTGTAGCAAACCAAATGGTGTGTTATGTCAGCTAGGAAGCTCACGCGGCATATCATGTTGTCTTGGATGCTTCATTGGTGCTCAGGAAATTTCCGTTGCCATTCTCGTTTCGGCTTCAACTAATATTTGTTTTTTTTGTTTTTGGTTTCTTTTCATTCCATCCATTTGAACCTTTATTACAATCTATCCCATTATTTCACATTATTTGTTTGGGCCTGTCAGCTCTTTGTGTAAGATGACATAAAGCAGTCATAAGCACTGATCGTATTAATTAGACTCTGTAAAAGTGTAAAGTGGAAACTTAAGTTTAATTTATAATGTGTTTGTATGTTGAGTGGAAAATATTTTCTGACTAGTCCCGTGATATATGAAGGTATCATAGGTTCAAGAAAGGTCATCCCAGTAAAAGTGGTGACACAAACTTTCAATCTTCCAACGGCGCTTCAAAATATGTTATCCTTGATGATGATACGGAAGATCAGGACGATACAGGCTGATCTAAATATGATAGGTAGGTAATTAAATCTGAAGGGTGAAATTGTATATCTGATCGGTGTTTTGCTTTGGACACATCTCATTGTTGGCAATTGGTTTTGACACTTGCACTCGTTTTGTTTTTTTTTCAGACATATTCAGGAAGCTTATTTACACCTGCACAGGAGACTGCTACCATTGTCTTGGTTTCACAGGCTATCATTTATTATTTCTGTGTTCTTCCACGGCTCTGGCCTCTGGGGAGTTATGCATGAGCATGAGCATGACACAGGCCATATCGCTGATTGAGAAGATAAACTGATACCAGTAGGAAGAAATATTTTCCCCTTGCAAAAACAAAAATGGTGCACATGTCTGCACCAAGAATTGTGCAGAAATAGTATATTATATTTAACAACAATTCACCATCAATTAGGAATACAGCTGATGCATTTTTTACTGGAAGAGTGGAGAGCTCAATTTTGGTAACATACGGAATTTGTGCTTGTGGAAATTCTCGAGCGAGCAGAGATGAAAACGAAGACAGAAGATTTTGCCAAAAATTCATTAGGACTTATTGTGCGGAAGAATTAGCACCGTGAAATAATCTTTCTTTTTTTGTTTTTGGGAATGGGAAAAATACATTGTTGATATGTAATGTTGTATTTACCTTTTTTTAGCCCATTGACTACATGAGGATGTGTAAATATTACACGCTGAAGTTCTTTTCTCCTTGTCCTCAACATTCTTCTATGTTGAGAACAGGACTTCACTATTATAACGGCACTTCTCTCTCACACAGTGATTCGCCCTATAGGAGGTTCAATGCACTTCGTGCACTCTCTACACTTGACAACGAAGATCTGAATTACATGGCACGTAAGGCTTAGTTAGATGCACGTGTTTGTCTTGCTATTTCTATGGTACAAATGACTATTCACGAACTTTCGACCTGAACAACAATGACAATACAAATATGCCTTTTGGAAAGAAAAATACTTGACAATTGAAATCAAGTTAGGCTTGCGGATATAGGTCCTACTCTCCCTTGCAGACACGGGCCTTCGCACGAGCGAGAGCCTCTTAGTACTTAGCCCAAATGTTTTTTTGGGTCTGTCCTTGTCCAGAATAATCTTCAGTGCAACAAGGGCATCAAGGGCAATCAATGTCTTTCTCTTATCTTCCCCACTCCCGATTGAGTACGGTTTCCATCGGGTAAAGGTCTTGGGTGCAACTGCGTAGTTTAGCATGCATTTATACTGAATGAATGACTTGTCGTACTTCTTCGGGCCGCCAATCCATTGGAAGCAGTAGCAACGCTTCGACGGCTTCCATGCACGTATAAAATCAGCGATATTAAAAATGCAACATGCAATGTGAAATACTGATGTGTGGCGTTCACTTACACGATAGTCCCCGCACATGTAGTAAGCTCGAGCGGTGGTATTAGGATGTGTAGATTGAATGATCCATGTCGGGTTACCGCAGTCGTACTACAGGCGTGGAAACTTTGGTGGTACAGGATCATCCTTGATAAAACGATCATTATACGTTTGCGCCTTCTTGGCAGCCCATTTCCACTTTTGGGGCATTTCCCCATAGTCTGACATCACCAAACCGGGCGGAGTGACCTCCTGTACCTCTCTTCTCGCTCCCCTCTCGTTGTTTTTGAAACTAACTCAAATGGAGTATTGCTGTAGCGGTGGAGTATGCCCCAGTTTTATAGGCGGTTAGTGTCGACGATCGAATCGCCGATCTTATGAAAATGAAAGAGGAAAATGACGCGATAATTCCTGGGAGAAAATGGGGCCGCTCTTTATTGATATGAACTGGATTTACAAAGGAGGGGTGCTCTCGACCCGACTAGGGACTAATAATAATTACATTGGATGTGAAGATTGCTATCTTACTTGTCTCAGTTTGCCTCTTGATCTGTAGAACTTGTGTTGATGTTTCGCTCTCTCTCTCTCTTTGTCTCTGTTTGCCCTCTGGTCTTCTGTGCTTCGTGCTTAAGTAACTTCCGAAGGGGTGGTAGTTACTCCTGGAGGAGACGTTCCTGGTGAAGCATTGCGACTGGTCGGAGCTTAGTGCACAATTAACAATGTGTCTAACTGCGCGACGGTTCAGTGCCCGAAAGACATCAAACCGTCTGGTAGTTGTTGTCAGTGTCTTTAGGATTATCTAACCTTGTGGTATGAAGTATAAAGCACATGCTATATTCATCGCACGGTAAGAATATATTCGGGATTAGTTATAAACATCGTTCATAGCGTTTCGAAAGCGATTACTGATGGGAGACTAGGTCTGAGACCTTGTCCGATCAGGGTACCCTTATGTAACCTCTGGAATCCTTACTACCAGTGAGGTCGTTAGTCTTAGGGGTTACGACCATGAAGATGTATGGTCTTTTATTGTGTATTAAAACAATACACAGAGGTTTCAATCCTCGTCAGCTAGCCCCCGAACTTTAAATGAACAGGTCGTGTGAACACTTTTCCTCCGATGAAGTCATGTCGGGCAGACCTCATTTAATGTCGTGATATACGAAGTGGTATGTGTTCACTTTAAAGTTGAGAACCTGCCTTGGGAACCTAAGAGTTTTTCGTCCGTTGGACTTTTTTATTTATCAATCCCCATTGCAGTTAAAGACCCGAAGCTATAAAACCTCCATTGCTGGGCTCTAGAGTTTTTATGCTTCCAGATCTTCTTCAAATCCTCTTCAGTTCCTTGCTAAGAAAATCTTTCCAATTTCTTATTGCCTTTCCGACCTCAAAGCCTCCTCCGACCACTACTCATCCCTTTGAGAAATTTCACTATGTCGGATCAAATCACAAAGTGGATGGCTTCAGATCTGAATGAGAAGAAGCTTAAAGCGCTGGAGAAGATGGGAATGCTCCCAAACAAGAATCTGATTGGATGGAGATCAGCGGCCGGGGAGCACTTTCCGAGCCGCGAAGATGGGGAAATTCCAGTCTTCCTCGCTCACATCGAGCTTGGCCGAGGGTAGGTGCACAAATTCCTTCCTTGTGTTTTAGAGTATTATGAGGTGGAATTGGTGAATTTGGCCCTAATTCCATCGCCAATATTACTATTTTTTATCTACCTATGTGAGGCATACCTGGGAGTGCGTCCAAATTTAAGGCTCTTCGTATTTTTATCGGATGGCAATGTCGGGGAAATCCACGGGGACTCCTGGAGAATGCACGTTGCGCCTTCATGACGGGAAGGCCAATGAGTACATCTAAATGTACTCGAAATACTTGTGGTCGCTCATGGAAAAGAGTGGTTCTACATGACTTCTGAGGATGATGGCCTTTACTTCACGGAATTAAGACGAACGAGAATCCCAAGTGGAGGAAGACCGTGGAGAAGGCGTATGGTCGAAAGATGGGTGAATGCCATCTGTGACACGAGGGTCAAGGGCTTGACTTCTGGCATGTGGTGAGGACTTCACCAAACGCCGATTAGTCCTTTGAGGCTCCGGACTCATTCCTGCTTTCGTCCATTGGTCATGATGAAGCTATCTCAGAGGTGGTAAGTCTTTGAGAAAAGCTCCACCAAGATGATTCATTATTTGATTATCGTAATACCTTAAAATTTGCTCTTGTCTCCTTCCTTCCTTCCTTTTTTAAAGGACTTTCTCTCGAGGAAATCGTAAAGCGGATCAGATGATCTCATACTGGGAGCCTAGTGAAAAGGTCAGATTCCCCGACATCTTGGCAATAGTATCTCATTGAAGAGAGATTGGCAAGACTTAAGGTAGATAATCAAACCTCTTTTATCATGTATGTGTGTGTGTGTGTGTGTGTGTGTGTGTGTGTGTGTGTGTGTGTGTGTATATATATATATATATATATATATATATATATTCTTGACGATTCATTGATTTTGCTCTATTTTTGTAGTCGGTCGGGTTGCGAATTGTACAATCAAGTGAGGATCAACATCCCACCGTAGCTCCGACCGATTCGTGCTCTGATGCACTAGAAGAAGATGAATCTCCCGAGGTAATAGAGCATGAAAGAAGAATATATATATACTTTAGATAAAAAAAATTCATCACCTAACCAAATTCGTTTTTTGATTTAGGTGGAGAAAAATGAAGGTCCGCAGAGCGTAGCTGCGAAAACTATAGACTCCAGTTTGGTCGTTCATGACCATACAGTTGTTACTGAAACAACTGATCTGGAGGTTGATGAAACCGCTCCCTCCGATCCGATGATCAGGGATACTATCTTCAACTAGTTGGTCGAGGATGTTGCCTCTGATATCCTGTCAGAGGATGTGAAGGGTTTAACCAACCCTGCCGACTCAAAATCGACGAATTTGGTTGAGAAGAAAAGGAAGGCTGACAGTATAGAGTTTACTCTACCGCGTTTCAAAGTCAAATCCAAGAAATTAACTAGGTATGTACAAATGAAAAGAGGTCGTATGAGTGTATACCTTTAATAGTTTCTTGATGATTTGGTGTTTTGAACTCCCCTTCTTTGTTTTGTACAGGTCTTCTGGTGTTCCGGTCGATTCCGACCAGAATCTTCCTGAGGACCCGGCACCCGTGGAAGTTATTGACCAAAGCACTTCCCAGGACAAAGTTCCTGAGGTTATAGTGGTCGAAGAAGCCCCCGAGCAGGTGCCAAAGACAACAGTCGAGTTGGATCTATTGGTGGTTCTAACTCCTTCTGCGGAGGTAGATGCCCCTAAAGGCCCTCAACAGGTTCTGACCAATGTTGGTAATCCCTCTCAACCTGACAAGTTCCTTTTTCACCCCCGATTTATCGAGGATAAGGAGCTTGACGAGGCATGGGGAAAAATATCGGATCGCCAAATCAAAATGCGTCCTGATTTGATGTTTGAAGGTTATAATGATTTGTCAATCTAAGTAAGTATCTACGACCAGTTTCATAGACTTTTTTAAAAGTTTATAGGAAACTTTAAAGAGAGAATGCTATTTGTGTAGCATATGGTCGAGAACTTCGCTGTGGTCGGAGGACTAACCCAGCGAATTAAAGACTTGGAGCAAAAGCACTCCGAACTGGAAAGTAAGGACCTTCCTCTTAACCTTTTTCCTTCTTCAATGCTTTATTCTTCTTTAATTATTCCGTTATTGCATTCGATAGATTTGGAAAAAATAAAAGAAGAAGTCGTGGCTGGTAAAGCCAAAATAACTCTGCTTGAAGAAGAGAATCAAGCTAAGGACCGGTCGATTGCAGAGGCATCGACCAGGAATGAGACACTGAACAAGAGAATTGAAGGTAATAGGTTGTAGACTTGACTTATTATCTCCCTCTGATCATGTTGTGCTTTACTACTTGTTTTACTCGTGTAGAGCAAACGCAAGCGCTGAACAGAACCAAAAAGGCTCTGGAATTTGAGCAGGGAAAGGAGGCAACTCTTGTGCAGAATCTTGATGAAAAGATTTATGCTTTGAACAAGATGATCTTTGATATGGGATCAGGATCAAGCATGCCTGATTTAAGAGATCCAATAGAGAAAATGAACTACTTGGGCCAACTTCTAGAAGATCTCGGTGGTCTGCTCAAAACTACTCGAGAGAATTATGCCCAGACTATGAAAGAAGGCGTTGCTACTGGAGTCAGTTTTGTGCTAGCAAAACTGAAGGCTTCCGACCCCCCTATTCATCTCTAAGCCGTTGAGGATGACTTCAACTGCCTGCCTGATGAGGCGACCAAGCTTAGGGAAGAACTTAGGCCACTTGGAGACAAAATTGTAGAGGAGATGGATGTCGGATCTCCATGAAGCAGTAATTAGTCTGGAGATATTCAAGAGTAGGGCATTGTAATATAAGAATTGTAAATAAAACTTACCTTTGTGTCATCAACAATCATATTTTTATCCCATTGACTTTTTGTAAAATTCTTGTATACTCCCCAGCCCCCGACTGCTTTGTAGTAGAAGAGCTTTACTAGACAAGCAGTTTAGCCAAGAAGGAGAAATAAAAAGTCGAAACCATTGTTTGGAGGGTTTATACTGATCATAAGACAGAACTGATCGTAACAATACTAGGAAATCATTTTTGTTGGTATCAGTGTATGATTTCGACTAGTTATAGATCTTTTGTTTGTCATAATCGAAATACCAAACAAAATTGTATATGGTTGGAAAAAAGATTTGTTGTATTGACAAAAGTAGAAATACAAGAATGCATGCAAAAAAACGATAAGTGATCGTATTTATATATACGACCCAAAACTGGTCGGAAAATACTGTTAAGAATAGAAGATATAGAAAAACATTTCACAAAACGTGCCCAGGCTCAAGTCCGACTGGCAGCGAGGATCGTAAGAAAAGAACCGTCGCTAGGAAGCTCCTTCGAGTGGGCAGAACCATGTGCGAAAAAGGAGAGACTTCGACTAGGAGGCTTTCCGTGTCTCGACCAGTAGCCAAACGAGAGTAGAACAGATTTTTGAAATGAAGAAATATAACCTTCATAATCTCAATAGTATAAGGCACTACATGAAGTTTTTTATGCTATGCTCTGTTTACTCGTATGGTTGCGCGTGGAATCATTCATGGAATGATCATGACTAGAACCTATACAGCGTATGACACAGATGTCGTTGCCAAAGAGTAACAGAGATCCTGATAAAGGATATCGGAGAGAAAAAAATGTCTTCTCCGACTATCTTAAACAACAATAATAGGTGACCAGAATATAGGTATAGATATATAAACCATATCACTCGTCGAAAAGAAATAAATGAATGCATTAATGAAATGAAAAGAATTGAAATAATGTAAAAAAAGAATTAGACATAGAACTTACGCAATTGATCAATGTTCCAAGAATTTGACAAAACTTGCCCGTCCGACATGGCTAGTCGTATAAAACCTGGTCGGGTAACTTCGACAACAGTGTAAGGACCTTCCCACTTGGGAGAAAGTTTGTTGCGAGTTGCCTGATTCTGAATTTTTCTAAGAACCAGATCACCTACAGCAAGGCTGCGAGGTTGCACCTTACGACTATGGTACCTTCGCATGGCTTATTGATATACTGCTGATCGTACCAGGGCTTGGTTTTGTCGTTCTTCAAGGAGATTGATATCGTCGAGTCGTCATTCATTCTGATCACTTTCGTTGAAACAATCAGTTCAAGCAGAGCCAAGTTTTAGTTCTAGAGGAAGCATGGCTTCAGCACCATAAACCAGAAAAAATGGCGTTTCACCGGTCGCACAACTAGTCGTGGTTCGAACGGCCCATAATACAGACGGAAGTTCTTGGACCCAAGCTCCTGACCATTTGATTAACTGGTCGAATACTCGGCGTTTGATCCCCTGCATGATGATACCATTGGCTCGCTCAACTGCTCCATTGTTCTGTGGATGAGCAACCGAAGCAAAATGAACCTTGATACCAAGTTCGTCGCAGAATTCTTGGAATTGACCGCTTGAGAACTAGGTACCGTTGTCTGTGATTATACGACTAGGTACACCAAATCGTGTGATCACATTTTTTGTCAGAAATCTCTTAGCGGCCTCAGTTATAGTTTTAACAACAGGTTCGGCTTCAATCTATTTTGTAAACGTGTCAATCATGATGAAAAGGAATTCGAAGCCCCCGGGTGCTCTTGGGAAAGGTCCCGAATGTCCGATCAAAGTTGCAAAAGGCCAAGAAAGAGGAATTGTTTGTAAAGCTTATACTGGCCGATGTACTGTCGGCTATGAACCGACATTATCGCGACTTCGTCACGAGCTCTTTTGCATCATGAAGGGCGGTTGGTCAAGAGTATCCTTGCTCAAGGCTTTCTTGACCGCTGTTCTCAGAGGAATGATGTGCTCCATGCACTCCTTCATGGATTTCGCTTAGCAACTTAATGCCATCCGCTTGAGATATGCATCTCATCAACACTCCGTGAGATCCTCGTTTATACAAGGTACGCTCAATAAGAGTGTATGATTTGGCTTTTCATGCTATACGATCAGCCTCTACATCATCTTCTCGGAATTATGTCATGTCAAGATAATTGTAGATCGATGTCATCCGCCTCTACCTTGATTGTGACAAATACCAACCGTCAACGAATTGTGGAGCATCTATGTTCTCACGATCGGATGTACGACACAGAAGGAATTATGCATGATCTCGGAAGGCTCGACCACCGAGGGTGAATCGAGTTGCTCGAGAAAAACTTGGCGGGGACGGTTGTCCTCGTGGAGGCCATCCGTGCCAACTAGTCCGCCAAAAAGTTTTCCTTTCTAGGAATATTTGGATCCGAAAACCGAAGAAGTGCTTTTCGAAGTTTAGTATTCCGCCAGATAAGATGACATCTTGGTACTCGAGCATTGATACTCTTTCCTACTTGATTCGCTACTAGTTGATAATCGCTTTCACTAGTGTCTGCGAATCCCTTGTTTAACAATTTGCTTTCGAGTCCCGCCAATAAACCTTCATATTACGCCATGTTGTTTGTGGTAGGAAAATTTAACTAGATGCGCGACTTGATGTGTTCGCCAAGAGGGATATCAAGACAACTCCAGCCCCCGAGCCTTTTAGCATCAAGGAGCCGTCAAAGTACATTGTCCACTCATCGTGGTGTTCGTACTTGGGCCCTTAGGTGGGTTCAAGGTTTGTCCATTCGGCAATGAATTCTGCTATTGCCTGGGACTTGATTGCTGTTCGTGAGATGAAATGGAGGTCGAACGCCCCTAGCTCAACCGCCCATTTTGCTATTCGTCCTAATGATTCTCTGTTTCCAAGGACTTGACCAAGGGGATACCCTGTTGGTACGACCACTTTGTGGGCCTGAAAGTAGTGCCTTAGCTTCCTTGAAGACATGAGGAGACCATAGAGCAACTTTTGCACCTGTGGGTATCTTTCCTTTGGTCCATGTAAGACTTCGCTTACGTAATAAACATGTCATTGGATGTTATTCCTTTCTACGACCAGTACACCGCTAACTGTCTATGGTGTTGCTGCCACGTAAATTAGTAATGTTTCCCCCGATCTCGGAGAGACTAAAACCGGGGTTTTCGTAAGGTACTTTTTAAGTTCTTCAAAGGCATCGTTTGCCTCTTTAGTCCACTCGAAATTTCCATGTTTCTGAAGAAGCTTAAAAAAAGGTAGTCCTTTTTTCCCTAACCTTGATATGAAATGACTCAACGCTGCCATACTGATAGGTTAGTTTTGGACCTCCTTCTTAGGTGGTCGGGGCGATCCGTCGATGGCCGTTATTTTTACTAGATTTGCTTCAATACCTCTAGCCGAGACTAGGAAATCGAGCAGTTTTCCAACAGAAACTCCGAACACACACTTTTCTGGATTCAACTTAAGGTTATGCCTTCTCAAGTTGTTGAAAGTTTCTTGTAAGTCAGGAACGTGATCGCTAGCGTTGGTGCTCTTTATGACCAGATCATCAATGTAGACTTCTAGATTCCGACCTATTTGTGGACTAAAGGTTTTTTGCATCAACCTTTGAAAAGTTGCACCAGTGTTTTTGAGACCAAATGGCATCTTAACATAGCAGTAAGTGCCATATGGGGTGATGAATGAAGTTTTCTCTTCATCTTCTTTACACATATTAATCTGATGGTACCCTGAATACGCATCTAAAAAACTTAGTAACTCACACCCAGAAGTGGAATCTACAAGTTGGTCAATGCGTGGAAGGGGAAAATCATCCTTCGGACATGCTTTATTAAGATCTGTAAAGTCGATACACATTCGCCATCTCCCATTATTCTTTCTAACCATCACAAAATTGGCGAGCCATTGAGGGTTGTCGACTTCACGAATAAACCCAGCGTCGAGGAGTTTGTCAATCTCCGACTGGATTGCTTCCTTCCGATCAGGTGCAAAACGCTGCAGCTTCTGCTTGATCGGTTTTTGTCAGGCTGGAGAGCTAGCCTGTGCTCGATCACCTACCGGGGGACTCCAGGCATATCGAACGCTTGCCAGGTGAACACGTCCTGATTTGCTCGGAGGAAGGAGACGAGCGACTCTTCCTATTGGGGGTCGAGTCTTGTCCCGACTAGAATCTTACGGGTAGATGAGTTAGTGTTTTCTGATCCAAGTGGTGACTTGGCGCTGTCCGGAGAAGTGCCTTTGTCGAGTGGTACTACCTTTGTCTGGTTGGAAGGCTTGGGTGTCATCTTCGGCCTCGAGTGCTTGACCTGCATGGTAGATGGATTAGCTCTCTCGGTCGAAAGTTCATCGACCAGTTCAAAGGATTTCCGATCACACACATAAGCCATTTTCTGATCTCCTCGAATTGTGATGACTCCCTTTGGTCTCGGCATTTTCAAACTTTGATAACCGTAATGCGTGGCTATCAAGAACTTTGCTAATACCGGTCGACCAAGGATTCCGTTGTATGCAGATTCAAAGTTTACCACATCGAACAGAATCTTTTTCGTTCAGAAGTTATCAGGCTTTTCAAACGTAACCGGTAGGAAAACTTGTCCTATTGGTTTAGCGGTGGAGCCAGGAACTATACCATGGAAGGCATATTTCACTGGTTTCACCTTCGACCTGGGAACCTGCATTTATTCTAAAGCCCCCGCAAATAATATATTCAAAGAGCTACCTCCATCTATCAAGACTCGATTAACCCTACAATTATTAACAGTTGGTTCAATAACAATAGGGAACCTACCTGGTCGAGTCGAAGGGATGGGGCAATCTTCTTTGCTGAAGGAGATTGCCGTGTCCGACCACTTTGATGGTTTGATGATGGTCGGAGATTCGACGAGGTTGACCTCCCGCTCCATGGCCTTCAGATGACGTTTTGATTCATAGGAAGATGACTCGTCAAAGCTCATGTTGACCGTGTGTTGAGGATCCTGGTACTCCATATCTTCATCGCCATCCTTGTCCTTTTTGGAACTCGTTTCTCCGGTTTCAGATTATGAAATTTTCCTTTACCTGCATAATAATCCTCCAATTTCTTTTGCCAAACTCGACAGGTGGTAGATCATGCCTCGCTTCTTTGGTGAAGTGGACACCACTTCTTGTTTTTCCGAATGCTTGATCCGAGCTTTTGCTTTGCTTCAACCAGTATAGTCCTTTTTACCCTTTGTGAACTTTTCAGGAATCGCTAGAACTTCCTTATCATCGGGTCTGCGGTTCTTTTTCTTCTTGAGAGACTTCTTATTCTTTTTCTCTGGTTTGTCCAGGCCGGGCTGGGGAACTTTGTCTTTCCGATCAATGGCTTCACACCACTCGATTGCTTCGCTAGCGGTGGCGTACTTGTCGGCCATGTCAAAAAGTTCGACGGTTGTTCGTGGAGGGTTCATAGCTATGTCCTCTCAGAAACCGCCGATTCCTCATACTGCTTTTAAAAGCACGGATAACAGATGACTCTGCGACCTCCGGTATGGAATTACGAACCTGACTGAATCTCTTGATGTATTGACGTAGCGTCTCATCAGAGCCCTGCCGGATTCAGTGGAGATCGTCCTCCTTTCCAGGGTGGTCGTACGTACCCTGGAAGTTGGCAATTAGAAGGTCGCAGAGTTGCTCCCAAGTATAGATTGAACCGACCAGTAGGTTTAATAACCACAACCGGGCAGACCCTTCGAGCACGGTGGGTAAATAGTTAGCCATCACATTCTCATCGCCACCAGTAGCTCTGATGGCGGTGGTGTATATTTGGAGAAACTCCAATGGGTTTTGGGTCCCATTGAATTTTTCCAAGTTGGCCGGTCAGAACCAGTTAGGCCAACGCACAGCTTGGAGCCCTGCAGAGAAGGCTCGACAACCCGTGATCGATTCATGACGCCTTCTTTGAAAAGGTGTCGGATTGTAATCGATCGGAGACCGATTCCTAAGGTTGGAAAGCTGGAGCTCCAGTGTGCTGATCCAGTCGTAGACATTGATATGATGCCTTTGACCGCCTGCTTGATTTAGACGATGTCGGAGATCGTCAGGTCCAAGCGGTGGTTCTTCCCGACGTGGTGGGGGAGTGGCTACCTGGAATAGCCTTCTCCCCTCGTGACTCCTTGGTCGGAATTGCTGAGGAGGTCCTGGTATCGATTGTTCCCTGGCATGACCATGCTGTCCTCTGCTGAGGGAGGAATGTTGGGATGAAGTCATGGTTTGACTCCCTGAGACCCTTTGTTCCTGGTACGCTTCCGTGCGTTGCATGGTCTGTTGGAGAATTTTTGATACTTGGCCTACTAGCTGTACAAAGCCTAGAGTTTCTGCTATAGCAGGGCTTGAATTATTCAACATATCTTGAACACATCACAAGTTTTGTACAGTTACTGAAGGTCTCGAGGGGTTTAGACTGGTCGTAGGTGTACGCAGGTCTAAACCTTCTCCCGACCTCCGGATTTGTTGTGTCCTATCAGCTACTCTCGGTGGGGCAGTGCCAGGCGAGTTAAATGATTGACGTCGATTAGTTCTGTTGCCTTCGGAAGTTGGTGCTTGACGGCCCGTATCATCTCCATCAATATGTGGTGATAAGGCAGAGTGTGTAGGACCGTGCAAGACATCTTGATTTGCATCTCCAATTGCATTGACCTCGTGCCTCCAGCAGTGATCTTCCGATGAGCTTCCATTGTAACTAATGGAGAGTTTCTCAATACTTCTGCCAGAAGTTTCCACGATGGAGAGCGGTCGGAGATGAGCACCTCTTGAGGCCTTCTTGGTGGACTCAGCCTGATCCAGCGAACCGCCGATCGTATGCGGAGCCTTATCATCCCTATATGGTCTACGACCAGTGGAGGTTTCATCGACACCGTTACCAGGTGTCGGCTCGCTCTTGGAATTGCTAGAAGCCGTAGGTGAATATCTTTCAGCCATAATCTCATCGAGAGTATAGAGATTCTCGGATTGCGGTGCTGAAATTTCATCACCTGTTTGGCCGGTCGGAAGGACCGGGCTTGGAGTGGCTTCCGGACATTCCGAGCTGTTCGAAATGGCTGGAAGCGCCACTTGTCGTAATGGTGGATCCTCATCCATCCGGTTGACTTTGCCAACGTCGGCGAGGTGTGAACTGACGGGGGAGGAGGAGGATGATGACATGCCATTTTCTTGCATGGCACGGATGCATCCTTCCATGTCGAGGTCGGCGTAGTCCGCCAGGTCGAACCAATTCTCCTCATTCCAAACCCCGGGCATAGTCGCATCAGCGATTACGGGGAATGAACGAGGATTTGATGAGCGGAGAGTTTCTTCAGGAAACTTGCGTCTTCTTCCCCACGGTCGGCGCCAGTTGTCGACGATCGAATCGCCGATCTTATGAAAATGAAAGAGGAAAATGACGTGCTAATTCCTGGGAGAAAATAGGGCCGCTCTTTATTGATATGAACTGGATTTACAAAGGGGGGTGCTCTCGACCCGACTAGGGACTAATCCTAATTACACTGGATTTGAAGATTGCTATCTTGCTTGTCTCAGTTTGCCTCTTGATCTGTAGAACTTGTGTTGATGTTTCGCTCTCTCTCTCTGTCTGTCTCTGTTTGCCCTCTGGTCTTCTGTACTTCGTGCTTAAGTAACTTTCGAAGGGGTGGCAGTTACTCCTGGAGGAGATGTCCCTGGTGAAGCGTTGCGACTGGTCGGAGCTTAGTGCATAGTTAACAATGTGTCTAATCTTGGCGTGTTCAAATGCTTAGAGATATCAAACCGTCTAGTAGTTGTTGTCAGTGTCTTTAGGATTATCTAACCGTGTGGTATGAAGTATAAAGCACATGCTATATTCATCGCACGGTAAGAATATATTCGGGATTAGTTATAAACATCAGTTCATAGCTTTTCCGAGCAGTTACCTGGCCAGAGACTAGGTACAGAACCTTGTCCGATTAGGGTACCCTTATGTAACCTCTGGAATCCTTACGACCAGTGAGGTCGTTAGTCTTAGGGGTTACGACCATGAAGATGTATGGTCTTTTATTGTGTATTAAAACAATACACAGAGATTTCAATTCTCGTCAGTTAGGGTGTAGCATCGAGTGAGTAAATTTTGGTGACTGGAAGTACGCTCACATCCGCTAAAAGGAATCTTTGGGTACACGATAGCTCAGCGGGTTTTCAATTCACAGGGAAAAGCTGGTGCATGTTGTCAACTCAGACTGAAAAGGTGGCATGGTATGGTCACTTCAGCCTAAAAAGTTGGCCCAACGTTTTCACTGTGAAGGCTACATATTCGCCCTATAGGAGATTCAATGTGTAGCTATGCATTATGACATGGTGCGTATGGTTCGGTGGCGTGCATCTCTTTGCCGACTACGCCTACGACACAAATGGCAAGACACACAAACCAACCAACTTCACTAGAACTATGGTACATGTGTGCCTTTTGGAATGAAAATGACATGGTAGATGTAGATCTAATCAGTCTTGTGGGTGAATGCCCCTAAGACAAAACTGGAACACCGCAGGGCACCCACATGGAGTGCCGGTCGCTAGGGCATTGAGGACGCGACTAGTTGTTGTGGTAGTGATAGGCGCAGTTGCAACTCGTGTCGGTGCAACAGCAATATGGGTGGTAGTCACTAACTCACTACTGAGGTGGACCACCTCCTTGTTGTTCCTCTACTTGCGGAGCTCGTTGTTGATGGACATCTCGGTTTGGTGCAACTCCCGCAACTCCTCTACGCGAGCTCAGAGAGTGTAGATGTAAACCTTGGCAGATATTTCATACTCGTGATTCACCCATTAGGTGTATCTGCAATCCGCGGTCTACATGGAAAGAGGAGGTAATTATGATCGATACAACGATACATGCATGGAAGTGCAAATATGAAAGGAACTACTTTCCATGAACAGAGGGCAGCAGAAGAATCGACGTCCTAGGTTCAGCCTATCATCACAAACCTAGACCACCGTGTCTAGTTTGTTTGTGCATGTCGGCCAAGTCTCGAGGATGTGTGCGTAGTCGCATAGGGGATTGTTAGGACCGTAATACTCCCTGGTTCGGATAGGAAGATCGGGGCATGGGGACTCAGGGTTTCTTGGACCGTGGAAATATGTTGTTTGCAGAGTTTGGTCTCCAAGTTCGTGCCCGCTCTCCCCTCCCTTTCGTTGAGCTACCCACTCTGTCTGCCATGTTATGGTTGGAGGAGTGTGCATGAGATACATGGGATGTTTTCGTGGGACAATTTATAGGCCCTCTTGAACATGAGCGACGGACTTGATGGATATACACCTTGCTGGAAGCAGGGTCTGATAATTTTGGTCTAAAAGGTAGGTGGTAGAGTGTTGTCACTTTGGTCTGAAAAGCGTGGGTCGAAGTGTTGTCTATTCGGTGTGAAACGACGGCGGAGTGTTGTTGTCAATTCTCACTAAGTAAGGGAGGATGTCTATTAGTAATAGTGAGATGCATGTAGCATGCCCCTTGTGCTGCAGTGTTGACTAGGGTGGAAGTAGCTGGAGTTGAGTACCACGCCCCTCTGTCGCGGTACTGACTGGAGGAGGTAGGACCGAGAATTACTTTACACGCTCCATTGTCGCGCGGAATTTTAAAGCATACAGTAGTATAACAATCTCATCATCTACATTAATCTTAAGTTGCAAAATAAAAGACATACCACGCACGGTACTAATGATCTATTTGACCACCTCCCTCCCCCTCACTTTGTCCACGCCCCTGAACCTATCCCTGTCATCGGCCCCACTTGGGCCAACGGGCCCCTGCTCGTCGCTGTCTAGGGCCCAACGGGGTCCACCGCTTGGACGCTCAGATGACCCTAGTGGTGCAACAGGAGTAGGTGTGGTGTACATATCCATGACCTACGTGGGATGTGTCTTGGGTGGCACGCCGAACAGATGTGAACTTGTAAGCACGTCGGGGTGTACTGATAGGTCATCCACGAGGTAGTCCTCCATGTCACCTAGCCACGGGGATGCACGTAGGGAGGCGCTGACTGATGCAAACCAGGTTTGCAAAAGTAGTAAAGAGTTAGCTCGACGCATGTGTCAGTTTTTAATCACGACAAAACCAAAAGCGATGGTGCAAGTACCTAGCGTGGGCATAATCGTGGGTGGGACCCATGATGAGAACTAATGAGGATCTAATAATCCTTATTTATTTATTTGTAATTCTTATTATAGATATTGATATTCCCATATTGATACTAAGTATACCCCTTAAATATTTAAGGGAGATGCCAAACTGTCTGGTCGTAAACCACCCCATAGTCATAAGTCTTTTTACGACCATGGTATAGTCGTAAGCTTCTCTAGGACTATCGTGTGATCATAAGATCTTCTGCGACTCATTTGGCTTCGACCAATCTAGCTTCGACAACCTTATTGATAAGGCTTGCTGACCTGTGGGCCTAATCAGTTAGGGAGTATTATGCGCCGTGTTTAACACATGGGGTATTTAGTATACGTTGTTACTCTTTGTGAGTAACCGCATGAATCACTTTTGTCTCTGACAATAACTGCCTGGCAATGTGGTGTTGCCACGTCCTTAATGACAACTGCCATCAAGCGATTCATCACTTGGAACGTTGAGGTGCCTATTCGTCTGAAGAAACTGCCACCTTTTCGTATGCTATATAAAGGCTGAAGTCAGAAGGCAGAAGAGAGACAGAGAAATCAGAAGCACAAGACATTAGGCATTATTATTTCTCTTGATTGTAACCTTCACATTCAATACAATCATACAGGAGTAGGGTTATTATATCTCTCCGGAGAAGACCTGAACCTATATAAAATCCCCGTGTCATTTTCTGTGTAGCTTTATTCTATGAGACCCCCCGAATCAAACAATCATACGTAATATCGGTTCTAGATCACCGGCAAGAACACTGATGCTGTGTGAGGTGCCCACTGAGACGTCGGTGGACCTGTGGTGTGAGATGCAAGTTTGGTTAGTTGCGATAATATGTACAATAATACACACTATATTTATTGCATTACCTCTTGTGCTAAACTGGTACAACGAGAATGCCTTCTACCATACCAAGTTGCGTGCTTGTTCTGGTGGGGGAGCTGCTGGTTGTCGTGGTGGACGTGATGTGGCTCGAGGGGTCTGCTGAGTAGGACGCTGTGGGGATGGTCCCGCAACATCTAGTAGCTGGTAGCAGGAGGTCAAGCTGACGATGTGTTGGTACCGCTTGTAGATACGGTGTAGGACCGATCCGATCTCCTCCTGTGTGACCTCCACGCCCTCACGGATGTGGTCCCACATGGAGTGCACATCTCTACTAATATCCTTCTCAAGGTTGTTCTGCGAAATGAAACATCAAATTTAGTAACATGTAAAATGTAATTTACATGACGATGTACATAATAGGGCACGTACCACTAAGTGCAGAGAAACACTAGCCTGTCTAGGGTACAAGTGGTTGTCCTGAGCCAGCTCAATCTGCGGCGGATCGACAACACATACTAAACGAAGTTGTGTGAGTGGCGTGTACCACCATAGGTAATCCTAGTATGACACTGGGCCGTAGAGAGCATCCTCCTCAACAACATCCTCCAAGGCCCCCTCCCACTGCACAATCCAATGAGCCATGCGCTTCCCCTAGTTTGTATGCATGTCCTGTTGTCGACAATCGAGTCGCCGATCTTACGAAATAAATAGAGGAAAATGGCAAAGAGTTCTTAAGAGAGAATGGGGCCGGCTCTTTATTGCAATGAATTGGATCCTTTACAAGGGGTGCCTTCGACAAGGCAATGGACTAGCCCTAATTACACTGTGAATGTGATGTGCTATGCTTCGGATCGTATACAATTGCTTGTATGTCTTTTCCGATGATTGTTGTCTGATGTCCCATGTTCTTCTCGTTGCCCATCATCCGCCTTTAAATACCAGTGAAGGGGTGTTAGTTACTCCTAGCAGAGACACCTTTTGGAACCATCGCGTCTGGTCGGAGGATCAATTACTGTTAGTGAAATAGTTACTAACCGTCGGTTGATGTCAGCGGGAGACATAACTATGTTACGGTTATGATCTGTGACTCAGGACTGTCAAATGTCATGTGGATTGGAGTAAATAAGACATGTGCTCCATTCATCACACGGGAGGAATATACTTGGAATGGAATCCAAGTACCAGTTCAAAGCTCCTACGAGCAGTCATCTGGTCGGGTAGTAGGTACAAGACCTCTCCGACCAGGGTACCCATAAAATAACCTCTGGAATCCTCACAACCAGGGGTCGTTAGCCTTAGGGGTTACGACCATGAAGGACATACGGTCTTTAATTAAATATTAAAGTAATATTTAGAGATTTTAATTCTCGTCAGCTAGCCCCCGAACTTTAAATGAATGTGAACCCTTCTTCGATGAAATCGTATCGGATAGGCTCTCATTTAATAATGTAAAAAACGAGGTGGTCTATATTCACTTTAAAGTTGAGGAACCATCTGGGAAACCGAATAGGTTTTCTGTCCGTTAGACTTTGGGTAGCTCCCGATTGCAATATTAGAATTGTAAATATTAAAACTTACCTTTTGTCATCAATAAAGTCTTTGTTTATCTTTTCAACTTTGCTGAATGCATATATATTTCCTAGCCCCTGACTGCTTGCGTTAGTAGAAGAACTTACTAAAGAAGCAGTAGACCAAGAAAAAGAGCAAAAGCTACTACCATAGTACAAAGTATGTGCTGATTATGTTATAAAAGAGATCTAATCAACACTAGGAAATCAATTTGATCGGAACCAGTGTATGATTTCGACTAGTTTTAGATCTCTCTCCATAATCGAAAAAATATTGTATAATACATTTCGTGGTCGGAAAATGTTATAAGACTTGTACTGATGAAAAGAAATCATGCAAAGATGTATGCAAAAGCGATAAGTGGTCTTGTTTATATATATTATCCAAACTGGTAGTAAAGGTTACTAAGAACTGAAGACATGATAGACATTTCGTGAAACGTGTTCGTTCCTAAGTTTCGACTAGCAGTGAAGATCGTAAGAAAAGGACCGTCACTAGGAAACTCCTTCCAGTGGCAGGACCACATGCAAAGAGGAGACATTTCGACTAGGAGGTTTTCCGTATCTCGACCAGTAGCCAAACATGAGTAGAACAAAATGTTGAAATGAAGAAAATTAGTCTTCAAAGTCTTAAGCATGTAAGTAACTATATGTAGGTGTTTGTGTTAGTCTTCTTTACTTGTTTGCATCTTTAAGAGAAGAGTGTATGGTCGCACGTGAGAACCATAGCTGTGATGGTCATGACTAAGACCTTTATGGCTTGTGACGATTATGTCAAGGCCAAAAAAGTAAAAGACATCGTTTGGGGGGATATCAAAGAGAATTGGTTTTTCTCCGACCAGTTAAACAACAATAGTATATGACCAAATAATGGATAACAGACGTATAAACAATATCACTCATCATAAAGTAAAGAACAAATGAATCTATATTGAAATTGAAAGAATGTAAAATACATTTATACCAAGAACTTACGCAATTGATCAATGTTCCAAGAATTTGACAAAACACGCCCGTCTGACATGGCTAGTCGTACTGAACTAGGTCTGGTGACTTCGACCACAGTGTATGGACCTTCCTGTTTGGGAGAAAGTTTGTTGTGATTTGTTTGGCTCTGATTTTTTTCGAAGAACTAGGCCACTTACAGCTAGGCTACGAGATTGCACCTTACGATTGTGGTACCTCGCATGGCTTGTTGGTAAATCACCGATCGTATCAAGGCTTGGTTTTGTCATTCCTCAAGGAAATTGATGTTGTCAAGTCTTCGTTGTGTCTGATCGTTCTCATTGAAACAACTAGTTCGAGTGGAGCCAATTTTCAGTTCCGGAGGAAGCATGGCTTCAGCACCGTAAACCAGAAAAAATAGTGTTTCACCGGTTGCACGACTGGTCGTGGTTCGAATGGCCCATAACACAGAGGGAAGTTCTTGAACCCAAGGTCCTAATCATTTTATTAACTGGTCAAACACTCGGTGTTTCACTCCTTCCATTATTATACCATTAGCTCGCTCGACTGCTCCGTTGCTCTGTGGATGAGCGACAGAAGTGAAATGTATCTTGATACCTAGATCTTCATAGAATTCCTGAAATTTTTTGCTAGAGAGTTGGGTACTATTATCTGTGATTATACGACTGGGTATGCCAAATCGTGTGATCATGTTTTTTTTTTGTGAGGAACCTCTTGGAAGCATCAGTTGTTACTTTAACAACTGGCTCGACTTGTATCCATTTTGTGAATATATCAATCATTACAAAGAGGAATTTAAAACCCCCCGAGTGCACTTGGGAAAGGTCCCAGAATGTCTAGTCCCTAGGTTGCAAAAGGCTAAGAAAGAGATATTGTTTGCAAAGCTTATGCCTGCTGATGTACTTGTCAACTATGAAATTGACATTATACACACTTCGTCACGAGCTCTTTTGCATCATGAAGGGCAGTTGGCCAGTAGTATCCTTGCCTAAGGCTTTACCGACTAGTATTATGTAGGAATGATGTGCTCCACAGACTCCTCCATGTATGTCAGATAGCAATTTAATGCCATCCGTTTGAGATATGCATCTCACCAACACTTTGTAAGATCACTGTTTATAAAGGGTACTTTTGATCAGAGTGTATGATTTGGTTTTTCGAGCTATACGATCAACCTCTACATCATCGTCAGGAATAATGCCATGCTGAAGATAATTGTAGATCGACGTCATCCAATTGCTACTGGGATCTAGCTGTACGACCTCCAGTAGAGCATCTAAGTCCTCAGAAGGCTTGACCACCTAGGGCGAATCGATTTGCTCGAGGAAAACTCCGAGCGGGACAGGTGACCTTGTGGAGGCCATTTGCGCCAACTGGTTTGCCAGAAAGTTTTTTTTTCTAGGAATATGTTGGATCTAGAAACCGAAGAAGTGCTTTTCGAGTTTTCGTACTTCCGCCAAATAAGATGACATCTTGGTACTTGAGCATTTATACTTTTTCCTAACTTGATTCACTACTAGTTGAGAATCGCCTTTCACTAGTAATCTATGAATCCCGAGCGCTTTGGTTGCTCGAAGTCCTGCTAGTAAACCTTCATATTCTGACATATTGTTTGTAGCAGGAAAAATTTATTTGAATGACATATTTGATGTCAAGACAACTCCAGCCCTCGAGCCTTTATGCATCAAGGAACCGTCAAAGTACATTGTCCACTCTTCGTGGTGCTTGTACTCGGGCCCTTGGGTGGGTTTAGGGTTTGTCCATTGGGCAATGAATTCTGCTAAAGCCTGGGACTTGATTGTTGTTTGTGAGATGAAATGGAGGTTGAATGCCCCAAGCTCGACTACCCATTTTGCTATTCGTCCTGATGATTCCCTTGTTTCCGAGAACTTGACCAAGGGGATATCTAGTAGGTACGACCACTCCGTAGGCCTGAAAGTAATGCCTTAGTTCCCTTGAAGCCATAAGGAGACCATATAACAACTTTTGTACCTATGGGTATCATTCCTTTGGTCCATGTAAGACTTCGCTTACGTAATATACTGGTCGTTGGATGTTGTCACGCTCAATGACCAGTACTGTACTGACCGTTTGTGGCATTGCAGCCACGTACATCAACAATGTTTCTCCCGATCTTGGAGACACTAAGATCGGAACACTCATAAGGTACTTCTTAAGCTCTTCAAAAGCATCATTTGCCTCTTTAGTCCATTCAAAACTTCTATATTTCTGAAGAAGCTTGAAGAAAGATAATCCTTTTTCTCCTAACCGTGCTATGAAACGACTCAGCGCTGCTATACAACCGGTTAGTTTTTGGACTTCTTTCTTTGTGGTCGGAGGGCGTATCTGGTCGATGGCCGATATCTTTGCTGGGTTTGCTTCAATTCCTCTAGCTGAAACTAGGAACCCAAGAAGCTTTCCAAAAGAGACTCCGAACACACACTTCTTTGGATTTAACTTAAGGTTATGCCTTCTTAAGTTATTGATGATTTTCACAACCAAGTCATCAACGTAGGCTTCTAGATTTCGACATATCTGAGGATTAAAGGTTTTTTTGCATTAACCTTTGAAAAGTCGCACTAGCGTTTTTGAGACCAAATATCATCTTGACGTAACAGTAAGTGCCATATGGTGTGATGAAGGAAGTTTTCTCTTCATCATCCTTATTCATATCAATCTGGTGGTACCCTGAATATGCATCCAAAAAACTTAACAACTCACACCCAAAAGTAGAGTCTACAAGTTGATCAATGCGTGGAAGGGGAAAGTCATCCTTCAGACAAGCTTTATTAAGATCTGTGGAGTCAATACACATTCGTCATTTCCCATTGCTTTTTCTAACCATTACAAGATTGGCAAGCCACTCTAGGTGGTCGACTTCACAAAAGAATCCAGCCTGAAGAAGCTTGTCGATCTCTGACTGGATTGCCTCCTTTCGATCAGGTGCGAAGTGCCTTAGCTTCCACTTGACCTTTTTTTGTCAGGCTGGAGAGCTAGCCTATGCTCATTCATCTCCCTGGGGACTCTAGGCATGTCGGACACTTGCTAGGTGAATATGTCTAGGTCTGCTCGGAGGAAAGAGACGAGCGACTCTTCCTATTTAGGATCGAGTCATGTCCCGGCCAGTACCTTTTGGGTAGATGTGTTAGCATTTCCTGACCCAGACGGTGTTTTGACGCTTTTCGGAGAAGCACCTTTGTAGAGTGGTACCTCCTTGGTCTGGTCAAAAGGCTTTGGGGCCATCGTTGGTCTTGAGTGCTTGGCCTGTCTGGAAGGCAGATTAGTTTCCCTGGTTGGAAGCTCGTCGACCAGTTCTTGGAATTTCTGATCGCATGCATATGCCATTTTTTTATCTCCTCGAACCATGATGACTCCTTTTGGTCCTGACATCTTCAAACTCTGATAGCCATAATGCGTAGTTATCAGAAACTTTGCCAATGCTGAACGACCAATGATTCCATTGTATGCGGTTTCGAACTTTGCCAATGGAATCTTTTCTGCTCGGACGTTGTCAGATCTCCCGAATGTACCCAGTAGGGACAATTACCCTATCAGTTTAGCAGTAGAACCAAGAACTATGCCATGGAAGGCATATTTCACAGGTTTTACCTTTGATCTAGGAATTTGCATTTCTTCCAATGCTCTCGTATATAAAATATTTAAAGAATTGCCTCCATCTATCAAGACTCGATTAACTTTGCAATTATTAATTGTAGGTTCAACAACAATAGGGAACCTACCTGGTTGAGTTGACGAGATGAGGCAGTCTTCTTTGCCGAAGGAGATGATTGTTTCCGACCACCTGGATGGCTTGACGGTGATCGGGGACTCGGCAATGTTTACCTCCCGCTCCACGGCCTTCAGATGATGCCTTGATTCATATGAGGAAGATCCACCAAAGATTATATCCACAGTGTGCTGAGGCTCCTAGTACTCTAATCTTGAAGCTTGGTTCTCCAGGTTCCTGTATGGAAGGGAAGGGACCTTTACCAGAGTTATAATCCTCTAGCTTCTTTTGCCAGGCCCAGCAGGTGCGTAGATCTGCCCTGTTGCCTGGTGAAGTGGACACCACTTCTTATTCTTCTTGTATTCGTCGGTCGGGTCTTTTGCCTTGTTACGACTGGAATAGTCTTTCTTACCCTTGGTAAACTTTTTAGAATCGCAAGAACTTCTTTTTTGTCGGTCTTACAATTCTTCTTACCCTTGAGAGGCTTTTTGTGCTTCTTCTCTTGTTTCTCTAGGCCAGGCTGAGGGATTCTGGGAGTAACACCCCCCAAATCCTCTGTGTATTTCTGAACTAGTCCCATGATCAGTAGCTAATTCACACAGTAAACAAATATAGTAACATCCATAAATCACGCAAATTTATTAATAAATATCAGAGTTTATTATAAGAAAGGCTTACAAGACAACAATAAACAAACACAACGGAAGATGGAGAAGACGTAGTAGAGTCCAGCTGATCTGCCACAAGCAATCGACTAGGGTAGCGGCCTAGTCGTCGCAATCCATACTGATAGTGAAGTCCTCCTCTGAAATTTATTTGCATTATGCAAGGGTGAGCACAACTTCCGCGCTTCTAAGTTACACCCAATAACAGATTATAATGCACGCAAGGATATATCAAAGGAAGGCTTATTGGTTGATTTTGCGTAAAGCAATGTTTTCTTTAAATATTTGTACTAAGTTCCAAAGCGGTTATTCTATAACTAAAATTCATTTTATAATTTTTTAAGTTTTATATTCAAATAACATTCACACAAGAGTGGTAAAGGATATCCTCCTATCACATGGCTACCTGCCCAATTCCCATTTGGATAAACTATCCAAAATCATTTGTCAAAATCTTTTGGAATCACAATCAAAGTCTAACTTTGAGTAACTTTTCTTAGCATTTCCATGACTGTGGACACGGCTATTTGAATAGTTTTACGCTCTGCATATGTTGTACAGCTTTACCCACAACACACGAATTAATTATCTAGTTTGTTTGGCATCCGTCGATACCACCGCTCACTACCTATGGTAAGTAGTCTAGAGCACGTGTCGAAGCCTTTACAATGCGCCAACCCACCGTAGTCCCGCTTCGCTAAGGTTTCGCTTCCTTTGGATTGAACCATCCACCGGATTTAAGCCATCTCTTGCGTCATGTGGGAATATATAAAAAGTAGGTCATTCTGACAACCACACATCAACACGGCACAACCACGATGGAATATTGCAAATTACTTAGCCCCGTACTGCCCATTCAGTATTTGTGGTAGTACGATGGGGCGTAGCAAAATACGCTCGAAGACCGGTCTTTAACTGACTTGGACGACTTCCAATAAAACCCTGGCCCTCAATCCATTCCCGGATTGAGCCCATGCATAAACCTGCATCCAACAACCATCCATTTCGCCTAAGTACAAATCAACTTTTCCTTTATTTCAATTTTTCAAATCATTTGCAAACTTCCATGACACACCAATGCCATGGATGTCATTTAAACATTTGGTTTTTGACTGAAAATTCCCAAATCAAATATTTCAGGTCTAAGCATGGCTAAGCATAATTTTTCCCAACGTGTTCTAGTTCATACTATTGCATAAACTAGATTTTCATCTAAGTTATCAATGTAGGTTTATTTCAATGTCAATATTGGCAGTACAAAGGATTTAGGCATAACTATAATTTTAAAATAGATATTTAAACTACATTGAATAGAAATACACATGCAATAATAATTTAAATAATTTAAAATAATGAGATAAAATATGATCAAAGATGTAACTTACCTTGCTTGATTAATTGTTGTTCTTAAACGGCGTCGAAATCCGGTTGTCTGAAGTCGTCGAAATCTATTCGTGAAAACGAGCCAAATTAAAAAAAAATCAAATAAAATCCAAAAATTATAAAATAAATACTGCAAGGAATATATTGAATTTATATGAATTTAGGAATTTGAATTGAATAAATCGGATTTCGTATGAGGGAGAACGAATTTCTGGAAGTTTTGATGTCACATAAAATAATAGAATTCTGAAAATCACTGTTCACTAGAAAAGGCTGTTCTGTTTCGGATGTTTTTCAGAGCAAAGAAATGGTATGAATGACATGTGGACCCATTTGCTAGTGAATCAATAGTGAAGGTATGACAGGATTGAAGGAAGTTTATGACTAGTGGGTCCATGTGGTCATAAACACAAAGAAACAATTCAGAGAGTTATCCTCTTAGAGAAGAAAAGAGAAGAAAGAGCACGTCTAGGCAGCTCGGTCATGGTGATAGCATCGGCGAGGAAAGGGATGGTGGTGGTCGGGAACCACCAAAATGGAACCCCGGCGAGGTGGCGATCCTAAGGGTGGTGGTGGCGCGGCAAAAGGTGACCGGTCGTGGCGGCCACGGGCGGTGCAGCGCACGAGCGGCAGCATTCCGGGCGAACGGCGGCGAAGAGGTGGACGGTGAGGGTACCAATGGGTAGAGGATAGGATAGGGATGACGGTGCTCACCTCGTCGGCGGCAAGACGCACACGGATGGCCGGAGGCGAGGAGAGAGACGTCGGCGCGGCCCGGGCTCACGGTGTGGCGGTGGTGTTCCGGCCATGCTCTAGTGAAGGCGAGGGGAGCACCGTGTAGAATGTCATGAGGCGAAGCCATGGGTGTGGTCGATGGTGGCGGGGCTCCACCGTAGGAGGCACAAATGGCTGACGAACGGAGTTCGGCCGGCGACAAAAAACCTTCGATTGCGTCGTGGAGGAAGGGAGGGAGGAGGGGAGACTACAGGGGTGGGATGAGGAAAAGAAGGGGCACCCAGGGCTCTCCTTTATAGGGGTCGAGGAGGACCGAGAGAGGAGATCAAGGCGCGGTGTCTTCGGTGGATCGACATGGTGTCATTCCGGGCGAAATTGAGTACGTGAATGAGGGGGATGGCCGGGAATGGAGGTGTCTTGATGAGGAGAGTTGAATGCTCGCAAATGCATGAGAAATAGGGGAGAGATTTGCGGTTTTTGAAAGCATCAAAGGAGCACTCATGACGTGCGTGTCTTTCGGCCATGGTTCTGGACATGCTGGACAGGGAGCACCACGTGAGGAAGAAAGGAAATAAGAGAGGAGAGAGAAAGAAAGGAAAAGAAAGGAAAGAAAGAAAGGAAAGGAAAAGAAGAAAAAGGAAAAAGGGGGAAAAAGGAAAGAAGAAAAAAGAAAGACAATAAATTTTGGCTAGGAATTGAAATGAAATTTTAAAATTTTCATTTCGGAGAAAATTCAAATTCAAATTTGAATTTTAAAATTCGGCTGAAATTTGAATTTGAGATGAATTCAAAACGAGAATTTGAATCCAGGATTGGCCGCTAAGATTTTTGATTTTAGAACAAGGATTTGAATTGAGACTCGGATTTTGGATATGTCAACGGGATCAACCCATCTGGGATGAACTCATCCAACGAACGTGAATATTCGCCCGAGAATGGCTTGGGGAGTCCGGTCGAGATGTTTCAAGGATAAAATAGACAATAAAATTATAAGACCAAAATAACTTGGTTCAACTTATTTGGAGTTCAGAAACATTTTCTATGAATTTTCAAAGTTAAAAGCATTTTCTAGTGTGAAAATAATTCGGTTTAAGGAACAATTTCCAAAAAATATATTTTCAGGGCCACAGACAAGTTTGAAATCTATTTAAAATAAAGTTCATTTAAAATAAAAAAAATCAAAATTGGTTTCACTTAATTTGGAGTTGAGATGAATTAGATATGAATTTTCAGTGAATTTTTTTTTAAAAAAAATGTTCAGATGGTCCGAATGGCCACAAGTTACTGTTCGAATGGTCAGAACGATTTTTTGATTTTTGGATTAAAAAACAATAAATCAAATAGATTTTTAGAAAATAGCAAATAAAGTCCACAAATTCTAGAAAAATTCACAAAAAATCCTTGAATTATTTTGAACTTAATAAAAATAATTCGAACTTAAAGTTGGCTATTATTTTTGTACAAGAATTATTTATATTTTTTGGAAAATAAGAAAAATCTTTTTAAATACCGTAAAATTCCAAAAAGTATGTAAAATTTTATTTTTCACTTTAAATTCTAGAAAAATTAATAATTTTTCTTTTTGACTTTGAAAGCTAAGAAATTAAATAATTTTTTTCTTTTAACAAAGAAAATTCTTTTTAAATGATAGAAAATCAAGAAAATTCTTTAACAGCTAGAAAATCCAAAATAATAACTTTATTAATTTTATTTTTGGTAACAGAACTTTGGGATGTTACAGATTTTCTCTTTTCGATCAATAGCTTCATTCCATTCGACCGCTTCGCTTGCGGCCGCATATCAATCGGCCGTGTCGAAAAGCTCGACGGTCGTTCATGGAGGGTTCATTGCAATATCCTCCGTAAACCTCCTATTCCTCAGCCATGCTTTAAAGGAAGACTCTGCGACCTCTGGGATAGAGTTTCAAACCTGGCTAAACCTCTTGATATATTATCGAAGAGTTTCATTGGTCGTATGCCTGATCCGATGGATATTGTCTTCCTTTCCGGGGCGGTCGTACGTCCCCTAGAAGTTGGCGATCAACAAATCGTAGAGTTGCTCCCAAGTGTAGATAGATCTGACCGGTAGGTTGAGTAGCCATGACCAGGCAGATCCTTCAAGAACCGTAGGCAAGTAGTTTGCCATCACGTTGTCATTACCACCAGTAGCTTTGATGGCAGTAGTATAGATCTGAAGAAATTCTAATGTGTTCTGAGTCCCATTGAACTTCTCTATGTTGGCAGGTCGGAACCTGTCCGGCTGGCAAACAACTTGGAGTCTTGCCGAGAATGCCCGATAGCCAGTAATAGAGTCGTGGCGCCTTCTTTGAAAAGGAGCCGAATTGTAGTCAGTTGGGGACCAGTTCCTTAGATTTGCATACCTAGTATCTGGTATCCCAATCCGGTCGTAGATGCTAGTATTACGTATTTGACCACCTGCTTGGTTCAAACGATGCCGAAGGTCATCGGAAGCAAGCGGTCATTCCTCTTGACGAGGAGGAGTGGCTGTTGGGAAGAGTCATCTTCCCTCGTGACTCCCTGGTCGAAATCTACGAGGGGGTATTGATATCGTTCGGTCCTCCGTCCGACCATGTTGTCCCCTGCTGAGGGAGGAGCACTGGGATGAAGTCATCGTGTGAGTTTGTGAGTTCCTTTGCTCTCGGTACATTTTTGTACGCTGCATGGTTTGTTGGAGGATCTCTGATACCTGCCCTGCAAGTTGAACATAACCCGGAGTCTCTGCCAGAGCAGGATCTAGGTTGTTCAGAATGTCATGAACTCGTTACAGGTTTTGGATCATTACCAAAGGTCTTAAAGGATTCCCACCAGCAGAGGGCGTCCGATGAGTCGAAGTTCCCTCTGACCTTCCGGTTTGTCCTGTCCGACCTATCACGCGCTATGAGGATGGAACAGACGAATTAACTGATCAACATCCATTAGTTTGTTCGCCTCCACTAGTTGGTGCTTGAGCGCCCACACTATTTCCATCAACAAGTGGTGGCGGGACAAGCCGTGGAGGACTGTGCATGGCATCTTGATCGGTATCTCCGATTGCGTTAACCTTGTGGCACCAACAACAATTCTCCAACGAGCTCCCGTCATAACTAAGGGAGAGCCTTCCATTGCATTCGCAAGGAGCCTCCACAATGTGGAGCAGTCGGAGATTATCACCTCCGGTGGGCTTTGTGGTGGACTCAGCCTAATACGGCGGATTGCCGACCGTATGCTGAGTTTTACCATGACCACTTAGCCTACGATCAGTGATAACTTCATTGGTACCCTCACAAGGTGTCAGTTGGCCCCCAGAATATGTAGGAGCTGTTGGCGAATACTGGTCTCCCATGACAATATCGAGAGTACATGGACCCTCTGATTGCAGCGTTGGGCTTTTGTCGCCGTTCTTGCCAATCGGAGAGACCGGACTTGTAGAGGCGTTCGGACATTTTCGAACTGGTCAGAATGACCGATTTTTCTGGAAGCGCCATGGATGGCGGCGGTGAATCTTCATCCATCCGGTCGATTTCACTAGTCTCAGCGAATGGCGAGCCAGCGGAAGAGGATGATGACGACATCCTATTTTCTTCTATGGTGTGGATGCATGCGGTCCATGTCGAGGTTGGAGTAGTCCGTTAGGTCGAACTAGTTTTCCTCATCCCAAGTCTTTGCCACATTCGCATGAGCGACGATGGAGTGAAGGAAGTGAATGAGGAATACTTGAGCGAAGAAAGCTTCAAGAACTCAGCGCCTTCTACCCCATGGACGGTGCCAGCTGTCGACAATCATACAAAATAAATAGAGAAAAATGGCAAAGAGTTCTTGAGAGAAATTGGGGTCTGCTCTTATTGTAATGAACTGGATCCTTTACAAGGGTTGCCTTTGACAAGGCAGTGGACTAGTCCTAATTACACTGAGAATATGGTGTGATATGCTTCGGATCGTATATAATTGTTTGTATGTCTTCTCCGATGATTGTTGTCTGATGTCTCCTATCCTTCTCGTTGTCCATCATCCACCTTTAAATACCAGCGAAGGGGTGGCAATTACTTCTGGAAGAGACACCTTTTGTAACCATCGCGTCAGTCGGAGGATCGCCATCGTTAGTGAAACAAAGAATCGACCGCTTGCTGATGTCGATGGGAGACATAATCAGACATGCTTATGGTCAGTGACTCAGGACTATCAAACGCCGTGTGGATTGGAGTAAATAAGACGTGCTCCATTCATCACACGGGAGGAATATACTTGGAATGGAATCCAAGTACCAGTTCAAAGCTCCTACGAGCAGTCATCTGGTCGGGTAGTAGGTGCAGGACCTCTCCAACTAGGGTACCAATAAAGTAACCTCTGGAATCCTCACGATCAAGGGTCGTTAGCGTTAGGGGTTATGACCACGAAGGACATGAGGTCTTTAATTAAATATTAAAGTAATATTTAGATATTTTAATTCTTGTCACCTGTGCACCCTTCCTACAGTGGCTATGAAGAGTTGAAGTCAGTAAGTCATGATAAGATCGTAGAACACATACGAATGAGAGAAGCAAAACACTTACGAGTGCATCATGGCTAGGACCAGCTGTTCCAACAGAACTGGGAACTACTGCCATCGTCCAAACTGCCTCAACACACGGTGCACGATGAAGTCCTCAACGAAGACGTCGAACACCAGCTTCCTCCAAAAGAACCAGTATGTCTGGTCCCTCGTGCAAAGGCTGGAGAACCCGCTTGGAGCGCGGGTGTTCACATCCTCCTACGTGTATGGCTCCCACCTCACCTGGTCATCCATGATTTGGTCGAAGGCCTCCGTGAAGTAGTCGTACACGCTGTGCACCTGGAGACCAGCCCACTAAGGTTGTAAAGGAGAAAGCACGATGTCAAAACGCAACGAAGAAGGTGGATGTTCCAAAACTTGTATTGACATTATTAAGAACCACTTACCACCTGATGACACCACATGGATCCCACGGTCGGCCAGTCGACATCATCCCTATTGTACATGTACCCATCGTAAACCCTCCCCTCTACCCACGGTCGTCCGATCTGGAAATGCTCGACCATAGCTAGAGTAGTAGAGGGCAAACAACCAATAGGGATGCCGGCTTGCTCCTGACGCAAGCGTCGTAGAGATCACGATATGTGCCGCATAGCACAGTCGAACCCCAGCTGAACTGTGGTACCGCCTCGACATTCACATCAGCGATCACCCAGGCAAACTAGATGAATCGGGCGTCGACGTTGTTGCGTGGGTACTCGTGAACATCACCCAACCAAACAACCATAGTAGGTATGCCTCTAGGTGATGCGCCACCTGGTAGTCGTTCGCGTCGGGTGCCATCCTCTCAACCTGCAAGAAAAACAATGCATTAGATCGATACAAACATGCACAGAAGCATTAAAAAATTGTAAAGGCACTAACCCTGAACTGTTGTAGCCACCTCTATGTCGAAACGTGCTTCTAACTCTTTGTGAATACCTGGTAGGGCACCTCCCCCTCCTGTGGCAGTGAAAGAACTCCATGGAACCTTTGCGGCAACTCGGTCCACCAGTCATCCCCAGGCTCCTCTAGCACGACTGGGTGACTGTTGATCGGTAGCCCAATGAGCATGGACACATCCTGTAGAATGGGCACCATCTCACCGTACGATAGGTGAAAAGTGTGCTTCTCCGGCTGCCAACAGTCCACAAGAGCAGTAAAGAGAACACAACAAACACATGAGTGCAACTTAGCATACAAGTCGAGTTTACAGCATATCGAATCAAGTAGCAACATGTCTAAAGTAAAGGTAGCTCGCAACAAATGGGATACAACCATGAAATGGATTACACAACTTGACCATGATGATAGGAACAAATCACTCCTAACATAGACACACCTGTAGGTAAGCACAGATCAAGTAGCAACTCTAGCTTCGTGATCTACAACATGTCGCCCTTCACAACCTCCTCGGTGGTCTCTCCCACAGTCGGCAACGCCAACACCCGGCCCTGCGGCCCAGCCATCTTTTTCCATGTCGCCTCCCAGATCGTGTTCGCAGTGAGCCTCCAGCACCGCCTGCATTCCCGGTTGGTCCTCTTGGCCGTCTCACACCCACTGCCAGCCGGCTCGCCCTCGACCTGGCAGATCTAGTGCTTCCCAACATCGCGTGTCTCACCAGCCGTGTAGAGGAGGAGGCCAAGCACGTAGGTCGCAGCCGCCCGGTCGAGGCACACGAGGCCGCGCTGCATGTACTGGTGTGCGAAGACGAGCGTGAGGTCGACAATGAAGCAAGCCTCCGGGTTGCCGATGCCAGCTAGGTGGTTGACGACGACGAGGTAGCACTCGTTGTCCAGCCACTTCATCGCCTTCTCCTGCTCTAGCGCCACGTGCATCCCCACAACGCGCTCCTTGGACGCCTTGTACATGGCCTTGCAACTGATCCATAAGAGAAAATTAAAAGACCAAATTAAGGATGTTGTTGCTAGTCAGATTTGTAACATGTATATGCATGCATGCATGGATTGGTTGCTGTCACAAACAGTAGTACGCATTTTTGTAGGTATATCAATACGTACGTGACTTGTAGGCTGTAGAGGTCAGTCATGGGTTGAGGAGAGCTCGCGGCCACGAGACCGACGATGTGGACGACGACATCGTGAGGAAGAGCAACGGCGATCGCCTACCTCCTCACCTTGGTCCTCGCCGTCATGCTCCGCGTGCTCACCATGGCGCGCGACGGTACTAGCTAGCGCTGCGTATGTATCAATACGGCAAGAACTCGCTTAAATATTACTGCTAGATATGGAAGCATCACACGCGAGACAAAGAGACGCATCGCGCAATGAGGCGAAGAGACGCGTCGACGTGCGAGATGCATCGTGTGAGAGCCGAAGTGGCAAACCGTCTGTGATACAAAATTAAATTATCACATGCGGCTATATTTAAAAACCGTCTGTGAAGTCTGCAATAATCACAGATGGTTCTTGTTAACAACTGTCTGGGAATTATCATAGATGGTTCTTATTAAAAACCGTCAGTGATAATTACGTATCACAGACGGTTCTACACATCACTAGTAACATAGACGGTCGCAATTGTAAAACCGTCTGTGATAATTATAACACTGATGGTTTTTAGGGAACCGTCTGTGATGAGGCGTCCAGTATTGCCTCTTTTGTAGTAGTGTTCCTCTGTCCCGCCATCCTCAACTTCCACCTACACACCTGCACTACTCTCCCCCACTTCGTGGCCACTACCAAGTGTACTCGGACACGCCTGCACCACCAACACCCCATTCATAGCCACGACGCTTGCACGCTTCCAACCATATCTGTCATGACTTCGTTTGCTCCATCGGCCTCAACTCCCAATGTACCACTTCTGGTGAGCGGCTCCACAAGCATCTCACAATAACACCATACAGCATTGGGTCCAGCGAGAAGCTGCATTTCAGCCACTACAACACCTCTCATATTTTAAGATTATCCGGGTTTGGGTGATACATTATGGGTCTACGGAAAACTGGTCAAATCAATCCCACATGACCCCTCACAAACTTCTCCCTGCCTATAAAGCACTCTGGAAAAACGTGACCTGACATACCTGCCATATGACTCAAAATATTTGGAACGTGTGCTAAATAAGTGTGCTATGTCGAGTCTAAGTAAAACCTAATCCTATCGTGCATATCAAAGTTATCTCTCTATTTCAATTAAATTTTAAAAATTATGACTGCAAATGTCCAATTAAATTACAAAATTATAAATACCCTAAATTCAGGATCCCAAGGTCATGCGGATCTGAGGTTAAGCAGGCTAGGTCTTCTACTAATCAACCTACTAGTGGGGGTAGCCTAACATTTTTATGCTAAAATATTTAAATAAATAACACATATTCCAACACTAAACTCGACATAAACCCTGAAAATACCGATCTGCAACTACAAAGCCTGTGTCTACCACTAATCTATGTTTATTGTCACTAATCTACCGTATTCTTATCAACATGAATAATAACCCACATGAGGGAAGCAAACTCACCGCAAATAGACAGAGGAACGCGGACAGAGTCTCCTCCTCTCCTCTCCTCTCCTTTCCTCTCCCCCTCTCCTTTCCTCTCTTTTCTTCCCCTCTCCTCTCCTTTCCTCTCTTGTCTTCTCCCCTCTATTCTCAGTTCTGTGAATGGGGGAGCCATCGACCGACCAGCCATATATGCGGTCTCAGTCACGCTGCTACTCCGCGACCAGCGCCCAGTTGCGAGCCGACCGTGCAATTGAACCACGTTAGCGTCCGTGTCCGCTCATCATGCGACATAGTTCGGGACTGGCCTTAACTGCGCCTCCGTAGTGCGATTGAGCCACATGGTAGGCGACGGGCAAATTCGCGCTGCTGACGCACGACTAGGCCCAAGACGAGCTTTTTTTGGCTCATATGGCACTATTCATAGAGCTAATAGTAATTTTGGCCCTCTCTCTACGTCAATGCTAAAAATGACATCCTCCACTATGCCCTAGGGGCCGGACTCCCCACCGCGCACCACATGTGAAATCCGGGCCCCTGGCCGGGGCACGAACCAAGCCGAGTTCAGCCCCCAGAGGCACGACAGAGGGGGAGTCTGTGCCTCCCTGGCACGACAGAGGGGGAGTCCGTGCCTCCTTGTCATGGAATTGGCGCGAGAGGCCTAGGAGGAGGTGAAAAGTGGATTTAAAAATTATTTCTGACACTATTTGAAACTTTTAAAAATATTTTTTTCTTTGGATTTTTTTCTTGTTTTTTTACCTCGCATTTATAGCTTCAAATGTATTATCACATGTACTAGAAAAAAATCATAAGTTTTTTCACATGAAATCACGGCGTAGCACAACACATGCAACTTCAAACATACGTGTCAACCGTTGCCATCGCCACCGTTTGTAGCCCTCGGTGGCTCGGTGAGTCGATGGACAGTGCATGCGAAACACTATTTGATGACTCAGCAGTGGACAGTAGTACACCGTCACCGGACGCGGCGGTGGCGATAGCGCATCGTCACCCAGCATGCGCGGCGGGCAAGAGTGCATCGTCACGTCCGCGGCGGCGGGCAGTGATAGTAGTACACTTTCGCACGGGCATGAGTGTGATAGTAGTACACTGTGACCGGTGACGGTGTATTACTGCCCACCGCCGTGTCGTCAAATAGTGTTTTACATGCACCGTATATCGACTCACCGAGCCACCGAGGGTTGCAAAGGGTGGCGATGGCGACGATTGACACCTATGTTTGAAGATGCGTGTGCTGCGCTGCGCCGTGATTTCATGTGAACAAATTTGTGAATTTTTCTTGGGTACATATGATAATACATTTGAAGTTACGAGTGCGAGGTAAAAAACAAGAAAAAATCCAAAGAAAAAATATTTGTTAAAGTTCTAAATAGTATTAGAAATAGTTTTTAATCCACTTTTCACCTCCTCCCGCGCCTCTCACGCCAATTCCGTGCTAGGGAGGCATGGACTCCTCTGTCTGTCCCCTAAGGGCTCGGACTGCTGTTCGTGCTCAGGGCGGATTTCACACGGACGCTGGTGAGAGTCCAAATTGAGGTGCGGTGGGGGGTGCCATGTTTGGCATTGACGTAGGGAGATGGGCAGAATTGCTATTAGCGCTATGAATAGTGTCATATAAGCCAAAACTCAGCCTAGGACCACAGTTTCACCGTGCGACTGGCCCACTCGCTCGGTGGAATTGCCGTTGTGGGTTATTTCTGTAAAAAAAATTATTGTTTATTTTTGTAAAATGAATCAAAATAGTTTTTTTATTTAAAAAAACATTCATTTGATACAAATGCCATGCTGGCTTCTAGGCTAGATCTGGCGTGGTTGGTGCACGGCAGACTGGAAGTGGGCCCGTTGCCCACTAATGCAGCAGGAGCTGTTCGTTTCACCTGCGCCCAAGAGGCCACTGATACGATGATTCGGATCGTGGACTCAGATGTGATGCATGTGCATGTGCATGTGCATGTGCCGTCCTGCAGGATCTCAGTTGCGCCGCTGGCATTCCCTGTAGCCGCATTTACAAGGGACGGCAGCAACAAGCGAAGGGCGGAAGGCATACTCGTGGACCATCTGGTCGATTACGTCTATACTGAGTACTGATGTTTGGCCTTCGATCCAACCGGTTTAACTTACTAAAATTGCATCTACTGAATACTGATGCCACGGCAGGTGTTGGTGTTTCTCCAGAATGCAAATCCACGATCGCTTATGGATGCGCGAGTAGTTAATTGTTTCGGCCGTTCCGAAGCCCTCCCTCCCGACCGGGCCACGAGCTGAGCGCCGAACTACCCGCCTCGAACGGACACTGTCACACGCTCACACCTCACGAGCCCACCAGTCCACCACTGAGGAGGCGTCGCACGCGCCTTTCTTTAATGAGTTCGGGCAAAAACTAAGAAAAGCAAAGGTTTTTCGTCCTGCCCCCTTCGCGATTCAGGTATCACGGAACAGGGGAACCGGCCTACTGATTGTTCGACTGACTGCCCGAGTTCGGCATGGTTATCGAAAGCTACGGAACGTTATCCTACATTCCTCCCTTTCGGCTCCAGCGATGGCGTGACAGAATATTAATAGGACGGTCTATAACGAGCTCGAGTATTAAGACCGACGGGGACGCCAGTGACATCGCAGCGTGGTCGTCGGCGGGGAAGAAGAGGAGGACGGAGAGGTGAGGGAGAAGGGCAAATGGTTGAACTCTTATGCCTCTGCATGTAACAGGACATGTAGTGGACGGTAACAGGACATGTAGACGAATAATGAGATCAATCTTATGCCTCTGCATGTTTTTAAGTGATCTGATTATAAAATGTATGCCTAGTGTTAATTGCTACCATAAACATATTATAGCAAATTTGCTCAAGTTTTTTGCATTTTGTGCTGGTATTCCATTGTAGTCCTTTGCCGTTACTGCCCGTAGCAAAGCACATGATAGTATATTAGTATGATAACGATTGAACCAAGAATGTTCGCTAAATCACAAAACTGCAGGGGTCTATCTGCACAAGAAGAGCAACAAATCATTGTTCACGTTTCAGGAGTGCAGTAAAACCCCAACGCCCTCAACTCTCTCTACCTTGCAAATCAAATCCCCGCAAGAGAACCGAGCAAGCTCAGCTCAACTGTCAGTGCTCCTCCCCTACTGCTCCGTCCTCCACAGCGACGCTGCACCCGAACCCCGCGTGATCCAAATCCCAACGCCACTAGTAGTTCGGGAAGGGAGGGTCAGGAGGAAAATGGCGGCGAGCGGGGACGGCGGGTACAGGGCGGAGGACGACTACGACTACCTGTTCAAGTTGGTGATCATCGGCGACTCCGGCGTGGGAAAGTCCAACCTGCTGTCGCGGTTCACCAAGAACGAGTTCTGCCTCGAGTCCAAGTCCACCATCGGGGTCGAGTTCGCCACCCGCAGCCTCCAGGTCGACGGCAAGGTCGTCAAGGCCCAGATTTGGGACACCGCCGGCCAGGAAAGGTGCGTGCCCGCCTCTCTTAGTCTCGCCCGCCTCTACCTTGGCTTCCCGTTGGTGCACGAATGGGTAGTACTTGGGCTATATATTTGCTTCGTGGTCTTTTCTTGGAAATTAGAATGCGGCCTTGGCGATAATGTTATTGCAGATTCTTGTACGTTAGTACGTTATTGCTTGGTTCTTCGTAAAAAACAAAGTGACCTTTTTTCTTGTCGGCATTGTTGATTTGCTTGATCAAACTAGTGGGGTGATGCTGGTATTTAGCGATTGCCACATTTGTTGTTGCTGCAAGTTTTGACATTGGAAGTTGATGCACGAATTTGTTTGAAGTGAACCAGTGCGGAATAGCAAACGGAGTGTTACTGGTGCTTCGAATGCCAATTCACATCTGGCATTTACTTTGTTCCTCATGGAGGATAGATTGGGCGCCGACATGTGATTCTGGGCGGTTCGGAAGTCCTTGTCTTACATCGACGGGTTTAATGGTTTGGAAGTGAATCAGTGGAAAGCATTGCTGTGTTCTAGTGGTTATGGTGTCATTTCATTTCGAATTTACAGGTAAATCGATGGAAAGATGTGTCGAAAGGTACTAGTTTAGTGCAGTGTTAATTCGGGGGACAGGTGTTTCGCAGGTGTTAGAAGACTTAATTAGTGCGGCCCCAGACTAGAAAGTGCCATTGTGATCACTACATTTCTGCATCATGTGGGGTGCATAATTATGCTTTTTACAGCATAGTTTGGTTCCCAGCTTATGTGGTCTGCAGTACTATGCGAATGACTTTGATCAGCTAGTTGTCTTGCAAGTAACTGCAGTTCATTGGGATGACTTAAGAGGAGCAGTATAAATTGAGATGATAATAGTCTTGGTTGGACATAGGCTGTAGCTATGCTGTACGTACTAGATACTTGAGTCTTTGGTTCATTAAGGAATTCTTGCATCATGGATGGGATACTATGATAATACTGTGATTCCCTTGTGAGAATAAAAGTGTTCTTTAAGAAACAGATCTGAACAAACTTTTGTTGCCCATGAAGAGAACTACTCACACGATGCAATTGTAACTTGAAATTTGACGTCTACACATGTATGGGAGACAATCATACAACCCAAAACACAAAATTGGCTAGGGTGGAGAGAGTTGTGGTTTTTGTAATTTTAACAACAAAATTCACAGATTAGTTACAGTTTTCACGAAAATTTGCTTCCCTTTTAGGTATGATGTCTAACTTGTGGTATACTGGTGCCATTTTATTTTTGCCTGTTTGGTTCATTAGTACTTCTAAGTTCAATATCCCCTTTCTCCTATTCCTAGAGACACCTTGGCAATCACTTAGTGATAGACTCGCATTTGCACACATTTGTTCACCCTTACCTTTGGCTTCATAGTCCCCAGTCCCCACATGCCTTTACCAAAGCAACCTTGCTTCTAGGACATCGACCTGAGGATGCTGACTGTGAAGTCCCGCCGATCAACTGTTGCCCACTTGTGCGATTTGGTGTCTTGCATAGTGGCACCATGATGCTCTTTTTGATCTGGTCTTGTTGGAGAGGAAAAGATGGCCTATTCCCTGCCCCTTGGCCTTATCGGTGGTGCAGCTCACAGTTGCCGCATAAATTCAATTGTTCTGTAGTTTTATCACGTACAGAAGTACCGTTCTTGGCATGCAATGCGTATGTCATACTCATATCGCATTGAAATACCTTGGCAGAAATTTTACCTAGCTAAGGAATCATGCTGTTCCTTCCTTCTGAGGTCTGCAGTTATACAGTCTTTGATTTTTCACATCATTCATTTTCAGTCCCATACATGATCTCTGTTTGTAGACCATGTCCAGTATATCTGATGGTGGAATCGATACTTGGTCACTAGCTGCACTTTATAATTTTTGCGTCCATTTTGTGCTCAGGTATGTGATTGCCTGATATTTTTCTTCTCTTGTCAGATACCGTGCTATAACAAGTGCCTATTATAGAGGAGCAGTAGGCGCGTTGCTTGTCTATGATGTTACTCGTCGTGCTACGATCGATAATGTGGAGCGTTGGCTAAAAGAGCTGAGAGATCACACTGATCCTAGCATTGTTGTCATGCTAATTGGCAACAAATCTGATCTCCGCCACTTGGTGGCTGTTTCAACTGATGATGGAAAGGAATATGCTGAGGCTGAGTCACTGTACTTCATGGAAACATCTGCATTAGACGCGACAAATGTGGACAATGCTTTTGCAGAAGTTTTGACTCAGATATACCAAATTGTGAGCAGGAAGACGGTTGAGGTAGGAGAGGATGGCTCAGTTGCCCCAAGCACAGGGGAGAAAATAAATGTGAAAGACGACGTGTCTGCAATAAATAGAGTTGGATGTTGCTCAAATTAGGGTACAGATTCATTTTTTTGTTGAATTTTCAACTAGGTGGTGTGTGCTGCTTCTACTGCAAAGATTTATTGACTCTCTTTTTGCTGTGATGATATTGAGGGTTAGATTGATTCAGCTTTCACTTAAATCATCACCTGAAACTGTTGACTCAAGATTGCCTATTTGTCAGATTGATTATGATATTCGATATTTCTACAAGCAATTTGCTTACAGTGGGATCTGAGTAATATCTCATTTCATTGTTTATGCTTCGATATTTTCCCGCATCCTGTCATCTTACTGAAATTCCTGTAGCACGTTGTTCCTGTTGAACTGCTCAATTTCCTACATGAATCGTATGCTATACGAGCTCAGTGTTTTTTTTTTTGGGGGAGGGGAGCTCAGAATTAGCAAATAAGGCCTGGCACCCTGGCCCATCGGCCAGGCCCAAGATAAAGGGCCAGGCTTGGCAAGGATCCAGGTCTCTTTCCCCCCCAGTGAGAACAACATGTGTCTTATCTTGCCGATTTTATTCCTCTGCTCTTAGTCTTAGGTGGCAGGATAATGAAATCTTTAACGATGGATAATGACTCCAAACAGGGTAGTAACGTCATATGTTTGATCTATTGTTCGCAAACTTGGCTGGATGTGTCATTTCTCTACGTTTGCTAGCTGTTAGTCCTATCCCCTCGCTTAGGTATTTGTATTGGAAATTCTTATTGATTAGTCTCTTCTTTTGTCTTACACTATAACTTATCTCTCTCTTAGCATCTAAGAAAACAAATTGATGTGTTCGCGGGAGGTAAAAACACTAGTATAAACCTCACTGTTATTTAAGTTTTTTCTAAACATCAAGACATCTTGATCTTAGGATGCTGACACAACAACATTTAGGAGCTAATCCCTACATATAATGGTTTAATAGATTAAATGAGAAATGTGATGGAACTTGGATTCCTTGCATGTGATGGAGAAATAATTAGTTCAAGCTTTTCTTTTTAAAAAAACGAGTGGGAGAATCTCTCCTGCGATGCAGAGCAGTTAAGAGATACCTGATACGTGCGTCCTAACTCCTGAGATAACATAGTTAATCATCCTATGGAGTAGTCGTCTAGTAGATGAGAACACGAATCTAGCATCGTTCTTGTATTTTATAGTCGGCAGAAATGAATCATCGATGTTTCGGCCCGAATGCAACTCCAATAATTCGCCTTACCTACGTGATACCCAGAACTCGACATGACTCCTTTCACTCTTTCAGCTCCACGCACTGGATCTACTTTCCGACCAACCGAAGACTCGCGAAACAAACATAGAAGAGATAAATGGATATTTAACACTATTCACATCCGACTCTGATAAAGAAAAAATACGGATTATGATACGTGGGTGATATCCGTCCGTATGTCAAGTGGTATGAGGAAGTCTATTGTAACTTCACTTAGAAACATGATAACAGATAGCTAGATTGTTGTATCTGAGCAGGCTGACAATACTGAGTGGTCTTTTTTCGACATCTCGACGATTAGTCTCTCTATATTCGCTTTGACTGTATTCCTACTGTCCAATATCCTGTGTAGGGGTACAAAAGAAGCGGATAATTTCCATTCAACGGAAGGCTTACAGGCCGAATACATAATGGAGAAATGAGTATCCGATGCTATCCGTATCCAATGCTGACTCTAGAAAAGAATATGATATAGGACAAACGATATCCATCCATATCTACTCCGATTGCATCTGTACCTGAATCAATGGATCGGCGAGTTCTTTTTATGCCAGAACCAATAATGTGTTTGTATGGTCGTATATTTTTGTCCCAAAATATCACGCAGGGACGACACGGCACGAACACGCTACAGCGATAGAGACTGGATTCGCGACATCGCACACATGGCAGCGTAGCATGATGCGCCCCGGCCGGCAAATTTCCCAGGAATGGGTGCAGTTGGGGCATGCCCGTCTGCCGTGCCGCGCCGTGGTTTTTGCTCCGCGCGCGTGACGCCAAACAAATCGGCAGCCGGCCGTGGCCGGCAAGGGGGCGCGTCCCGCGGGTGGATCCGTCGCATCCGCATCGCACGGCACCGCATGTGGCCTCGTGCGTTCCCCCCCAACCACCACGCCGAAAACGCACGCCGGTGCGTCGCCACTAATTGCCAGTTTGCCACCGCTTGCCGTTAACTTCCGCATCGGACGAGGCCTACTTGTTGTAGTTGTAGGCGGAGGGCACGCCGCGGCCGTGCGATGCAACCTAACTCGGCGCGACCCGATGTAGGTGTCTATCCGTCACAGATGGCGAGGAAAACGCCTGAAAATGCCCACCTTTCGCTGCTTTTTTGCTGGAATCATCATATCTCAAACCACTTCCGAAATGGCACAACCTTGGATGCGCGAACGCGACACAACGAAGAGAGTAAAATAAAGAGCCACTCTTGACCCATTGATCCAAGCTATGTACTACCTCCAAATTACTCCGAGTAAAACTAAAACCCGTAAAAAGAAAAGGGGAAAAAGAGAAAAGACTATCAGGAACACGGCGCGGTGGCTGCCAGGGCGAGCTTGTGCCGGCGACCGAACACGACGGCGCACTCCGGGAGATCGCCTAGCCCCGCGAACAGCGCGTCCTCCCCCTGCAGCTCGCGATCCCACTCCTCCGGCGGCAGTAACGGGGCCGCGTCGAACGCCGGCGCGTACAGCGCCGACCGGTGCCATGCCGGGTACTGGTCGAACCAGCCGAAGTCGAAGCTTTCCTCTTCCTCGGCCACCGGCGCCGGCGCCACAGTCGTGATCACCGCCAGCTCGACAACAAGCTTCTGGTCCTTCTCCTGTTCCGGGCCTTCCGGCACCTCGGGCTCCGTCTCATGCTCGGCTAACTCGGGCTGGCCGTCAACCGCCGGCTCAGGCTTCGTCGCCGGTGGCCGCGGAGACGACTTGTTCGGGTGGCAGCTGCTCTTGGGCATCGGCCACGGGTGGTTGTGGTCGAAGGAGTAGGTGACGAGCAGCACGGTGGGGTCGGCGCGGCTGCGCTCCACCTGCTTCCTCGCCGGGCACCCCTTGGAGCTGCTGCACCGGTAGTACCCCCTGAACACACGACAGTAACAGAAATTAAACGAGGTTACTTAACTTATTTAATCGCTAGCAATTAGCATGGTAATTAATTAGCACTTACCGCGGGTAGGGGGAGCCCTTGATGGGCTTCTGGCCGTACTTGCGCCACGCCCACGAGTCCGACGGCGGCGGCCCCTCCCCCGCCCCCTTCGGCCGGTCGCCGCAGTCGGCGATCGGCACCGACACCACCCGCTTCTCCACCGATCTCCGGCTGCTCACACAAAAACGCACACACACAAACAGACTTAATTAATCATCTGTGCGACTGTGCTGAACTAACACCTCGCGAGCTAGCTAGGGCTTCAGGTGTACAAGTGCAAATACTGCGTGCATGGACACATGTGTGTATGTACCTGCGCTTGGCTGGTGGCAGCGGGGACGACGGCGACGGCGAGGGGAGGTCGCGCTTCTGCCCTCCGCGAGGCGACTCCGCGGCCCCCTGCTCGTCGACGGAGTCCGCCCGCGGCGAATCCGTGCCGGTGCTGCAGTACCCGTCCTCGGCCAACATCGATCGATCGATCACCCCCGGCCGCCGCCTAGGTATCCACGCCCGGTGTACACGGAGCTAGCTACCTTAACCCCCAGCTCTGGATAAAAAGCTCAAAGCAAAACTCTCTCTTTCCCAAAGCATATATATATTTTCGCTCCTCTCTGTGGCCTTGATGATCACTAGCTACAACAAGAGCATGTGTATGTGTAGGTGGATGAGGGGAAAGAGGAGAGAGGGAAAGGAAGAGAGAAGTATTGGAGCGAATTGAACGATGGGGGGATGGAAATGGTGGCGAACAAACCGGGACGGATGGACGCAGCTTTCAATGATCTCCCTCCCTCCCTCCCTCTCTAGCTATGTGCGTGCGTGTTTGTATACGCGTGTGTGCGCTAGTGGACGCTTTCTTTATGCGAACGATGATACCACTGGGGCGTAGCTAGCAGTGTACGTACTATACCGGCATATGTGAATGTGTACGCAGAGCTAGCGTTGTTTTGTTTGACGTTTTGTGTAACACTACTGCATCATCGCTGTTTTGTATAGGATCTCTCTCTCTCTCTCATTGTGTTGCGTGTAGGAGGAGAGAGGAGGGCCGGAGGTAGGAGAGTGACTTTTGGGGGCCGGGGAGTGATTAATCTAGTGGAGGCTGCGATTGCGACCTCCTCCCTAACCAATCCAGCCAATCATGCCCATGCTTTGCCTCCCCATGTACACACATATTATTTCCTATACGTGCTTTACTGCCGTGATACGATACAGTTTGAGTGCATGCATCAGCCCGTGATCATATATGTATCTTTATTATACTTTAGTTAAGCAGGCCTTTTTCATTCTTAGATAGCAGACCATGTGGTGCATCGGATTTTAATTGGACCGTCAAGATGTGCTCGTAAATCACACATACTGTAGCACTTGTGTTTTGACATGTAACGCAGAGGATCCATTTCCAGCTTACGCGATATGTCGATCACTGCCGTCTGTACATGCATACGTTGTGAATGTTCTGATCAACACTTTTCCCCTCTCATCAAATCATTAGAAACCTGCTGTAGAACAATATTGCAAAGTTTGCTTTCCCCATAGTCTAGATCCTGCATGTACGTTTGCAAGTGTGCGCCTATACTAGACTATCGCATGCACGTACTTGTAAGAACAAGGCGAGATCCCTCACATGGCTCCAGGCCACTCATCTGATCTACGGCAGTTACTCCATGTGGAGCTAAAGAAAGCCGGCTTCCTAAGATCAGTACAGCCAAGTTGGACGTGCTCCTCCTCCCTGCAAGCTAGCAAGGTTCATCCATCAATTAATGATCCATGTGGCTCACTAGAAAGAAAAAAAAATACTAATATTTATTTAGTAGTGCTTGTTAATTAATTCGATCTTATACTACACTATACTGTCAGTAGCTAGCTCATGGTATCTTTACACGACTCTAATTTTCATATCTATGCATGTCTGACACAAAAGCTTATGTATTCATTTTGGCATGGATATTGTAATGCTACTTTGCCAGTGTAATTAATTGAGTACAGCAAGAACACAAGATGCAACAGTATTTTGAGACAGGCTACTAAAAAGTGGTCCCGGTATGTAGGGCGAGCTGCCCTTTTTCCCCCTCCGTGCACCAATCTCGGCATCACTGATGTGTGATGTGATTACGATGTGCTCCAAGACTGTTCCTTTGGTCCAAACGAGAGGAGGGAAGTTCAATGGTAGATGCTGGTGTCTAGAACGCTTGGCCTGTTTCTCAAGCCTCCCTCCTGACCAATAATGCTCTTTTGGCGCCGTATGGAACTTACAAATGAAATCAGTACTATTTAGCAGGGAGAGCATTCTGCAACAATACAAAGTGTCCTTTTGTTTCATCTGTGGTATGGATAATAACAATTATCGACCTTGAATCTACAATATTGCGTACTCCAGTAAATATAGCAATTCATCGCTAAAATGTATATCATTTTGAAAATTGATAATATGCAAAGTACTATATATACTTTGAACGTGAACTTTTACCATTCTGCTATTATAAATCGCCAAAAGAACTTATCTAGATATGTTCTTTACATATCGATGGTCGAAAGACTCAAAACTAAGAACTTATTACTGCAAGCGTTGTAAGACAATCTACCCTAAATTTCTTGACAGAGCAACTACTTAGGGCCTGTTTAGTTTAATGCCAAAGCAAACCTTACCAAATATTGATAATACCCTTGTATTTTGGCTGGTATTTGGTTTGATACCAAAATTTAGCATTGCCCTAAAAAATTGGGTAATACCCTCAATTTTCTAACCAATTGGCTGGCAAAGAATCGGCGCCAAATTCGGTCACCAAATATTGGTTTGGCAGGAAACAAAGATCCAACCCCATGTGTCAGCTTTTGGTTCGTCTTCATTAGTGACATTAAATGATGACAAGTTTGATTTAAGGCATTAAAATGACCATATTTACTAAACCGATACTACTATAAAAAAGCTAATACTGGACACCTCATCACAGATAGTTGTCCAAAACCGTCTGTATTACATGCAATCACATACGGTTTTGGTTTTGCTACCGTCTGTGTTACTGGCTGCGCTAAAAACCGTCTGTGAAGAGGTAATATCACAGACGGTTCATGTTGAAAACCGTCTGTGATATTACTAAGTATCACAGACGATTTCAACAAACAACCATCTGTGATACTTCACAGACGGTTTTAATAATGAATTGTCTGTGATATGAGACCATATCACGGACGGTTTCATTGTGGAACCGTCTGTCATAAGTATCATTGACAGTTCCATAATAGAACCGACTGTGATAAGTCTCTTTATTAGTAGGAGCCCGCTAGGGTTTGCGCTCTAACTCGTCACTCCTGTCCCCACCCGAGTGACCCCGTCGCCGACGCCGCCATGCATTCTTCCTGTCGTCGATGGTTGTGACACCACAGTTCACTGAACAAGACATTCGTACGATAAGAGTGTCTTTTTTAGTGTCACCGTTGTGCCACAGTTACGGTGACGCTGCGCGCCTTCCCCTCTTCCTCCTCCCCGGCTACATCTCCACCGGCAATGTCGAGGTAAGACAGATATATCACCTATTGGTTTGTGTTATTGGTATTCATGTGAACTGAGCTCCTCCTCCCTCTCGCCGCTAGTTCCCGCACCTCCGGATCAAGCTCCCTCCTCCCTGCGCTGCCGAATCAAGCTCCCAGTCCTCCCTCGCTGCGCCATCGGCCCTGGCTCCTCCTCCCTACGCTGCAGCTCCAGCTCCTCCTCCCTACGCTGCAGCTCCAGCTCCTCCTCCCTCTCGCCGTCGGCTCACTGCGCCACCTCGGACCTCCCTCGCGCCTCCAACCACTCCGGCTCTAGCTACCACTAACGCGTAAGTCCCCTTCTTGTCTTCTTGATGTTGTTTGGTTGTTGGTTGATGCTGATGGTGATGGCAGAGAAATACTGTAAATGTGTAATACATACATGTAGAGAGAAGTAGAGAAATCATAAATATAAATGAATGCAATGATCATGCAGATGCTTGTTGGCTAGTGGCACCTTGCTAGCTATTGAACTCAATGATGTTATTAGTCTTATGTTGAAATTGAATTGATAATTAGTTCATATTAATAGTCCCCTTGCTTTGTGATGTAAACTGAGAGCTATTGGTGTATGTGCATTCTATGCATCTTGCTTAGTTCATGCCGTGGGTTCAGATTGACAAAAAATGAATGGGGATGGTGGGTTTGGTTAATGCTCTCCGATGGATACTGAGGATTATTGATGCCGGTTCTAGCTTTGTGGTTGGTTGGCTTACATTGGATGTGGTTCGGATGGGGCTTGGCTGCAATTAACTTTTTAGATTTGTAAAGGTTAGGCTAATTTGTAAAGCTACAATTAACATACAAATTATTTATTAATTGGTGTGTATTGTATTCGAAAACAAGACCAAATGAGTTAAAACTACTACAACACCTCTTCACCCGCTCTCGCCATTCATTTCACCTTTGTGCGTGTAACTGTGTTCATGCTTGGTCAAGTTCTTCTACCTTGCGTCCCGTAGGCGTGCACGTCCTACCATTCCATTCATAATCTCTCTTCTCTATAAAGTCTCCATACCTAAGATATATATATATATATATATATTTGCTTGTGCCATGTATCGTTTTTAAACCCAACAAGAACATCAAGCAAATAGTTGATTATATCTTTTGAAATGTGAGAATGGTTGTTTGGTGTTTATGTTGGGTTTAAAGATGATTACATGCTCAAGAATGGTTAGTTGTCGATACATGATGCCACTTCCCATGGAGTTTAAGAAGTCCACGCCATGCAAGGAACATAGTGACGCCCAATTACGGATCGACAACATCCGTAATTGGATGTCCTAACGATCTGGCCTTGGGCCCATGCAGTTTTTAAACTTGGAAGTGGCTCAATGAAATTCTTGAGCTACTGCCTCATCTTTTCATGTCAAGCAACAAGTTGAGAATTCTTTTGAAATGTGAGAATGGTTGTTTGGTGGACTAATTAATTATATATATATATATATATATATATATATATATATATATATATATATATATATATATATATATATATATATATGCCGTTTTAATGGCATACGCAGCCCAACGCTGGAGGCTTTATAAAAAAGTCATCACAGAGCGGTTTGCCAAACCACAAACCGCTCATGCATGAGTTGCCTATCATGCAGTTCTCGATTAATAACCGTCAGTGATAGTATGCATCACAGACGGTTTGAAAACCGTCTGTGATGACCTCGTGTCATTACTGACCCATAAACTCAGACGGCTCATGAAACCATTTGTCAAGACGTTTTTGAACCGTCTGTGAAGACCTTTTCTGTAGTAGTGCGAGTATCCGATTTGTGATCTGTTTGAACCGTTGTGTTCCTTGTCATTTTATCAACAAAATAAGACCCATGTTGGCATACTTTGGGGTAAAAATAAAATAGATGTCATACGGGACCCACGCGTCATACTCACAATTTTGGCAAATTTTGGTATAGCTGCAATCCAAACACATCAATTTCGGCATTACCCGTGAATTGGTATGGCTACGATCCAAACACAATTTTTTTGCCCGTTTTTGGCATTGCCTTGGTTTGGTATTACCGAAATTTTGGTAGGGCTATCTAGGGTAAAGAATCAAACAAGCCCTAATTCTCGAGTTTTTGGCTAAAATAACACTATTTCGCGGTGAAATAGCAAAAATAGCCTCCACGAACGAATTGGCGAAAATAACACCGATGCCACACTAAAAAAATCACAGAAGGTGACTTACCGCACCCTGGGGACGCTACAGGAGCCACGTGTCAAGTGCGCGAGGGTAGGCGACCTGACGCGAACTGGGGGCGTGACAAGTGACCTACCGCGAAGGCACACGGAAGGTGGCCAGCGCACGTCACCTATGGCGCCCTCAGTTCGTGCTAGGTCACCTTTTGTGATTTTCTTAGGACGGCACCAGTGCTATTTTTGTCAATCCGCTTCTAGTAGTACATGTTTAGTACATATCGATCCTACTGCATGGTGTAAATTAAAAAAAAACACTGATTGCCTGTTTAGCTGGCTAAGCACATGAGTTTGAGGGCATGCAGCGCAACTCCTGCAGCTAGCTAGCTAAGCCTTGTATATAATAAAGGGGTTAATTAACCTACGGTGACCGCGACACTATGAAACCAAACCGTTGATCATTAATCACACGCCAAATAGTAGTCTAATTAACCTTTCGACCGAGTCAGTAGTCGGTAGGGGTGGGAAAAAATGTTGTTAGTGGGCTTGTTGACTCGATTCAAAATTACTCTAATTAGACTAGTTAATTGGTTAAACATTAAAATAAATTCATTTTGAATGAAAATGTATTTCACTCTGCCGCCCCAGTTCGTCAACTCAATTTTTAAAATATTTTTAAACTATAAATAAAATAATGTTAAATTAAATTATGTCAATTTCGGAAAGAGTAAAAAACTCGGTAAAGGTTTCTTCCTCTAGAGTCGGAGACCACTCAGACCAGCCTGCCTCACCTTATCATCTCCCATCACGCGGGGCCCACTGATCCGGCTCGGATACTGCGTCTCTTTTCACTCAGATTAAGCAAAGGTCCCCTTGGTTTCGGGCAATACCAACGTGCCACGTCTCGTGGTTCGTGCTATCAAATCCTATTCGATTAGACAGATATACTGCTCTTCGTGTTAAGTACTAGTGTTAGCCGGATTAATGATGTCATGTGGCGCGAATAATCAAATGCAGCGGCTAATGCAAGCATGCTGCCGGTGCCAACCAATTCGTACGTAGACCGTTTCTTGCTCCGCATTTCGCGATGGGATTAAGAAATAATTAATGGACGAATTGAACAAGAGCCGGCCGTATCGATCGATCCATCGGCCGACGATCTCAATCATTCCTGATAAAGAATTGTTTGCAGGTTGTCATGGATCAGGGTTGATGCCTCTCTTTAATTTACATCGCAGTCTCGCATTATAATTAGTTTACGATTGACCCGTTCTTGGTGAAGGGAAAAAATCTCGCTGGACTACGCATTTGCATAGCCAAATGGTGTGTCAGTAGAAGCTCGAAACGTTCTTAGATCTGAAGCTACAGGCCACTACGGTGTACATGAAAGAGGTTGGGAACTCAGAAATAAACTCTCTCGATGCATACACTACAATCTACATGTGTGAAGGGACATGCATGGCAATGCTAATTTCAAGTAGTGGACGTGTACGTTGTGGTGCACCTGTTTTTCCTCTGAGTGAAGGTGGGCAGTGGATGATCAAGCAAGGCAAGATGAAAATTTGCTGCAGGCCACTAGCTACGAACAAGGTAGGCAGAAAGTACGGACACTAATATGGAGGAGCAGGTGAAATGAAAAGGCGGAATCCGCATCAGTGATAGCGCTTGTGAAGGCGACAGGCGCAAGCGCAACTACTGTTACTTGCAGCGCGAGCATGGAAGCTTCGCCTACATTGCGCAGAAGACAAGAACCAGTACCAGTTTCGCATCACACGCTAGTGGTAGGCTAGTGGATGATGTTGTATCGCACACGGCAAGGTTAGCTAATAGCAGGAGTCTCGGTCGTACTGTTCACCATCCGATCTAGTATTCACCGTCCGACGGCCTCGACTCTGTATTCAACTCATCTCTGCAGATGTCCGGCAAGCCTGGACACTTGTGTATTTTTTATTTTATTTTAGAAAGGAAGTAACAACTATCGGTCTCTGCACCAACAAAGAATGCACACAACCAAATAGACACCCAAATTCGCCTAGAAGAGGACTAAAACCTGGATAGTGGGGGTGTACACCCACACCTTCCCACCAACTGAGCTAGGCTTGTGTATATAAACAAGAGCATTGCATCTTTATACGGTGCAAAGTTCTCCGTATATTTTCACATGGTATCAGAACCACCTCTTCTACCATAACGTCGCCAAGCTTTTCTTCCTCAAGTTCAGGAGCCGACACATCTCCGACCGGCGCAACTATGACCACGGGATGTTCCCATCGTCAGCATCTTTCAGGCATATTGTCAACGTTAAATTGGCGCGAGATAACTATCTCCTCTCACTACTACAAAAAGACTAATACTGGATGCATCATCACAGACGGTTGACCAAAACCATCAGTATTAAATACAATCACAGACGGTTTTTGTTTAGTAACCGTCTACGTTACTGGTTGCACTAAAAACCGTCTGTGAAGAGGTAATACCACAGACGGTTCATTACTTTTTGGGCATTGAAATAAATTGGTCCAGTTCAGGTGTGGTCTTGTCACAAACCAAATATACTTCAGAACTATTATCTCGAGTTGGGATGGAGAAGTGTAAGCCTATTGCCTCGCCAATGTCGACATCATTAAAGCTGTCAAAAACAGAAGGGAAGATGCTTTCCGTGGCAGAGCCAACAAAATATAGAAGTATAGTTGGGTCTTTGCAATACTTAACACTGACTTGACATATCATACTCAGTTAATAAGGTGTGTTAGTTCTTGCAATCTCCAACTGATCTACATTGGACGGCTGTCAAAAGAATTATGTGTTATCTCAAGCACATATTAGGAGTTGGTTTGTCAATCCAGAAATCCACATCGACACTCGTTAGTGCATTTTGCTGGATGCATAGATGACAGACAATCTACCAGTGGTTTTCTTGTTTTCTTCGGATCAAATATCATATCATGAAGTTCGAGGAAACAAGCCACGGTTTCAAGATCAAGTACAGAGTCTGAATACAAGACCTTAGCTAATGCGACAATAGAAATCGTTTGGATTCAGTCACTTCTTGGAGAACTTGGGATATTTAAAGTCAGGGCGTTTTTTCTATAGTGTGATAATCTTGGTGTGACATACTTGTCGGCAAATCCAATTTTTCATGCTAGGACAACACATCGAAGTTGATTTCCACTTCGTTCGTGAAAGAGTAGCGCAAAAGGCTTTGGAAATTAGATTTGTGTCTTCACAGGATCAACTTTGCAGACGGTCTGACAAAGCCATTGGGAATACAACAACTCAAGATTCTACGACACAATCTCAATCTATCGGATTGTGATTGAGGGGGCGTGTTAAAGTAGAAAGATTGTTGCATACTTTGTAGTTAATCTTTCTTGCTGTATTCTATAGATGATGTTGTATTACACACAGCAAGGTTAGCTAACAGCAAGGGTCCCGGTCGGACTGTTCACCATCCCACATACTATTCACCGTCCGACATAGACTCCTTTGTATTCAACTCATCTATCGATGAACACGTCCGGCAAGTCTGGACACTTGTGTATATAAACAAGAGCATTGCATTTTTATGCGGTGCGAAGTTCTCCAGATATTTTCTCAGCTGCAGGATAAGATATTGAGACGAGATGAGGCGGCGTTGCGTTTGCACTCTGCAACTTGGAAGGCGAAGACGGAAGCTTCGCACGCGCGTAATTCCGTACGCGCGTCAGCCGTTAGGCGCGCGGCCGGGCTTACATCCTAGCGCCTGACTTTCCAGCTCCAACGAGGAATTATCAGGTGTTGCTTGCAAGCTTTACCTAGTGCCCGTTTTGTCATCTCATGAAAGGAAGAACGGTGTCTGCCAAGCTCAGAATGACGTTCGTGCATGCTCACTTCCTTTTCTTTTGACATTGCTTGGCTTGATTTCTGTATAAAATAGATTGAAGAAGCCATCTTATCCCGACTCGTTCTTGTCCCAACTGCTGGCGCTATATATAATTGACTTTTTTGTGTGACAAGAACAATTGACAAACTTCTCATCCGTTCCTATTAAAAAAACATTCGTTGTGTGAATGTGATCGAGGCTTGAATGTGTCTGTGTATCTCATCTGAAAAGGAAAGAAAGAAGAAATAGTGTCCCGGCATGCTTCCTTTTACTGGTTCAAGGCTCCATTTGGTCTCCCATTATATAATGCCGATCGATTACACATCCTAGTGAGGATAAAATGTATAATACTTCGCCCATCTATTCTCGTTGAACTCAAGAGGAAATGCACTACTATACCATTTATCCCATCTGTATGATATGATGGAACTGGCGAATCATTTTACCCTTGAAGCAGCAGGCCCCTGATATTGCCCATCTTCCAGGAGGCGAAGGAACTCTTTTTTTAACAACATTTAGGAGCGCGAAGGAACTTTGTCGCGATATGCCGGACAAAGCTCTCCTTTTCCTCGCAACCCTTCTGAAGTAGTAGCTCATTTCAGAGAGAACAAAAAACAGAAACAGAAAGCCCAGTGTGCAGAGAAAAAAGAAACAGGCCCAGGTGGTTTCCAACTGTTCAGCCTATACCCTGTGGGCCTTTATATTGTGCGATGGAGTTCGTACGTACAGCCCTGATACGAGCGACTTGAGTTTTTTTTAGATGAGAGAGACTCGGAGTTGTGTGGCCCACGGGCTCCATGCAGAACGGGCTTCCTAAAGGAACTGAAGCTCGATTACAAGTTGCCCGAGAACCGGTGGAAAGCGAGCCTGTTCTGTACGTTTTGAGTTGTTGGATGGTTCACAATCGATATATTTGGGCTCAAGGGTCAAAAGACTAAAAGACAATTTGTTTGGGCAGATCCGCACGATCTATTAATTTAGTTTTTTTTCTCGAACATAAACTATTAGTTTATGATCACGTAGGTTTAGAAACGGAATGTTTAGATAAGATTGCATAAATACTATAAGGGAGCAGGGCGTGGCATTGGGCAGAGCCCTGCCTACCAAACAGGTTTCGATTAAAAGTCAATTTACACTGATTTTTTTTCCGTATTTTCGGCTATGATTTTTAGCTGGGCCTCGAGCCATTGCCCTAGGGGCCGGAGGCCCAGCTCCGCCCCTGTAAGGGAGCAACTAGCGCTCGGACCGAACGTATGATGAGAAGCTTTCGACTCCTCCGCGTGACATGTCTGATACACAGATGTAACAAAAAAATTCAACATATGCAACTAACGCTCGGAGGAGGAAGTCTCGGGGAGGAGGAAATGGGTGGAGGTGGTTGTGGTATGTGAGGATGGGGTCGAGTAGACACGGCGTCCGATTTTCTTTCGCCCAATAAGCGCGCACTATCAAATTCCATACTACAATGCTTTCCCGCATCAAGAATAACTCTTGACGATAGATTCAAATCATGGATACCTTTGTAGTTCATTTGAAATCAATTCAAATCATGGATACCTTTGTAGTTCATTTGAAATCAATAAACCTTTGATTGGCCTATTTAGCCCATACAGGCACAGCTATGGTTACACTTTCCAAGCACGTGAACTTGAAGCCCTAAGGACATGACAACTTCTCGCGAGTCTCTAGTACTGCACTGCAATGCAACGACAATGCATCTGAAAAGTGCCGCAAAATTCTTCCAACTCCGCGAAGCACAAATCTCTCCTCACTAGTCACTTCTCACCAGCACGTCGCTGTCCGTGGAGAAAACGGGCCGTCAAAACTCAAAAACGACGCCCCAGCGCGAGCGATCTCTTGCTCTTTCCGCACCGGCGGACCCACCCCTAACCCCGTCAGTCCGGCCCCGCACCAGCCCCAGCGCCAGCGCCACCAGCCACCCGCCTCCGATCCTCCCGCCTTGCAGGTTACGCCCCGCGCCGCGGCCAATCGCCCGTCACCTTCGCTTCGAAACCCCGCAAAATCCCGCGCGAAACACATGCCGCGCGCCGAAACTCCCAGGCCTCCGCCTCTGCGCTTCCCATGCCCGCCCAGGCGCCAAAGTGCCAAACCCTTTGCTTCCATTCTTTCCATCCACCCGCCGATGCGACGCCGACGCTCCAACCCCACCCACCGCGCCCCTGCCAGTGCCACCTCACCTCACCGCACCGCACCGCCTCCATGGGCTACCGCTATATCACCACGCCTCCAACCTCCGGCACGCTTAGCCTCTCCCTCCCTCTCTCCTCTCTCTCTCTCTCTCTCTCTCTCTCTCTCTCTCTCTCCCGTTCGCCCACTACTACTCGCGATACCCCAGAGCCGCGCGTTGGGGGAAGGAAGGGGTGAGTAGTGCGCGTCGGAGGAGGAGCTATGATGGAGTCGGCGGTCCAGCCCTGCGCGGCGTGCGGGGACGACGCGCACGCCGCCTGCCGCTCATGCAGCTACGCGCTCTGCAGGGCCTGCCTCGACGAGGACGCCACCGAGGGCCGCACCACCTGCGCACGCTGCGGCGGGGAGTACGCCGCGCCCGACCCAGGTGCGCCGTGCGTTGCGGTTAATGTACCATTTGAGAGGATTTTGAGTGGGGAGGAAATAGCAATTTTGCGACGGGCTTGGCTCTGACGAGGTTGCGCGCTCTCTGTTCTAGCCCACGGCAAGGGGAGCGCCGAGGAGGAGGAGGTGGACAACCACGCCGCCAGCGGTCTGCGTGAACGGGTCACCATCGGCAGCCACATTAGCGATCGCCAGGTGAAATTTCTTGATGTACTTGTTCAATTATGGCTAGTGGGTAACAGAGCAGGAGATTGACTTCTCCAGAAAACTTCGGCATTTTTGACAACGTTGGATGGAATTTTGCTGGAACAGGATGAAGGAGGCCATGCCAGGACCATTAGCAGTGTGTCCGGAGTTGGAAGTGGTAGGAATATATATGTTTGACTGTTTCTGTTTTTTTCCCCTGTGCTAATGTTGCTTGTTACTGAATTTTCTTCCCGTGCTCTGGATTTGCAGAATTAAACGATGAATCTGGGAAGCCCATCTGGAAGAACAGGGTGGAGAGCTGGAAGGAGAAGAAGAATGAGAAGAAAGCCTCGGCGAAAAAGGCTGCTGCAAAAGCACAAGCCCCGCCTGTGGAAGAACAGATTAGGGATGAAAGAGAGTAAGAATTAAGCACTCGTTTATGTATCCTTTATATGATTCATCAAGAGCTTATCCTATATGCATACATTGATGTATAGGTGTGTCTCTATACTGTTACAAATGAAATTTGTTGTGAATATTAAATCATATCTGATTAAGCTGAGAATGTTTTTGCTTGATCCTTGTTTCAGTATTACCATAAAAATCTATAAAGTTAGCTCATTTATACCAAAAATTGTTTTAGATGTACTAGATGCCAGTGTGTCCGCATTTAAAACTGAACTTGATGTCTCATGCAATTACTATCTTACCAGGTTCAAAATATGAACTTATATATTTTGGAGTACTGAAGCAAATCACTTAAGCTTATTGGGAAAGGTGATCTATGTATTCACACTTCATATCTTATTAGCAGGCTTGATTTAGACCTAAGCCATCACTTCAATCTGTTACTAAGCTTGGTCTATAACCAACCTTCTTTTGGTATACCACTAGATCTTCCTAAGATTTGGATCCTACCTGTTCAACTTTTCCATCATGACACTCTCTCCTGGCTTATTTTGGGACCTTTCCTAACTTCACCTCTACTTTCTCATAAAATGCCAGACGAGTCTCTATTTCAGAAATTCTTGTTTGTAGTATCGGTTTGATTTTTATATGTGGATCATCTTCATAGAGCTGTTGTTGTAAATTTATTGTAACACGAAGCAATTTTGCAGTTTGACAGATGCATATGAGCCACTTTCTCGAATAATCCCTATATCGAAGAACAAGCTTACACCTTACAGGGCAGTCATCATTATGCGGCTGATAGTTCTTGGACTCTTCTTTCACTACCGTATCACCAACCCTGTTTACAGCGCCTTTGGTCTCTGGATGACGTCAGTCATATGTGAGATCTGGTTTGGTTTCTCCTGGATCTTGGATCAATTCCCCAAGTGGTGTCCTATTAATCGAGAGACTTATGTTGACAGGTTAATTGCACGGTATGCTTACTAGTAGTACACGCCAAAACTATATATATCGTGAAGCATCGGTATATAATACATCTCATCACTCATGTATGTTACAGATACGGAGATGGAGAAGATTCTGGATTGGCAGCTGTGGACTTCTTTGTCAGCACAGTGGATCCATTGAAGGAGCCTCCCCTAATCACTGCAAACACTGTGCTGTCCATTCTTGCTGTGGACTATCCTGTTGAAAAGGTTTCGTGCTATGTCTCTGACGATGGTTCTGCTATGCTCACATTTGAATCGCTCGCAGAAACGGCGGAATATGCAAGGAAGTGGGTTCCATTTTGCAAGAAGTACTCCATTGAACCACGAGCACCTGAGTTCTACTTCTCACAGAAGATTGACTACTTGAAGGACAAGATACACCCATCTTTCGTCAAGGAGCGTAGGGCTATGAAGGTAGATCTTGGTTGCACAGTTTGACGGCACTCTTTATTTTGCAAGCTTACATTTTGCTGTTGGTTATGTAAACAAAATGTTGCATTTTATGCAGAGGGATTATGAAGAGTTCAAGGTGAGGATAAATGCCTTAGTTGCCAAGGCTCAGAAGACACCTGAGGAAGGCTGGATCATGCAGGATGGGACACCATGGCCTGGGAACAACTCTCGTGACCACCCTGGCATGATTCAGGTAGTTTGTTTTTCACTACTGATAGATAAATCTAGGAAATTTATAGTCATATGGGGCAATCTTTGACAGTAATAGCAAGTTAATACCTAATAGGTGTTAGAATTATAATACCGAAGTTTATGTTACCATTCGGACTTAAAGTAGTTCTATATAATATAACGCTTTTGCTTTCATATTAAGATATAAGCAAGTGCTGACTATTTGTAACCTCTTAGAATATCAGGAAAAAAAAGTGTCTAGTCCCTTTTAGTTACATTTTCACAGATACTGTGTATATCATGTTGTCACTTCAATCGATCATTATCTATATGCTAGTTAATTGTCCATGGCATTGTGCCTAAAATCTGCCATTTATTGTTCAGGATACAGTTGATTACCAATATTTAAAAAAATCGCATTGTGGAGGACTTGAACTTAGGTGGTAGGGTGTGCACCCACATCCCCCACCAACTGAGCTAGGCTCAGTTCCTTAATTACCAATATTCAAAATATCCTGATTGAAATTGAACTTCTTTAGATAAGGTTCAATCTACATAATTGAGAGTGAATTCATGGTTTTGCAGATCTATTAACTAATTGATTCAAGTGCTCTGTTTTGTGGAATTAATGTTTTTCTAATATGATTCTTGCTGATCCTTCCTAGAACGCCAACGAATAGTTACCATGTAGGCAATACTCATCAATCTTACTCTTAGCATATCCCTGGCTTTTGGTCACAGGTTTTCCTTGGTGAGACTGGTGCTCGCGACTTTGATGGAAATGAACTTCCTCGGTTAGTGTATGTTTCAAGAGAGAAAAGACCAGGATATCAACATCACAAGAAGGCTGGGGCTATGAATGCTCTGGTAAAACATTCTTCAGAGAGAATTACCAAATATATATTCATTTAATCTATTACAAGATTACCTTGAATCTTTAGTGACTGACCAACTGTCTAATTTGGCAGGTTCGAGTGTCTGCTGTTCTGACAAATGCTCCCTACATTCTTAACCTTGACTGTGATCACTATGTTAACAACAGCAAAGCCGTTCGTGAAGCAATGTGCTTCATGATGGACCCTTCTGTCGGTAGAGATCTCTGCTATGTCCAATTCCCACAGAGATTTGATGGCATTGATCGCAGTGATCGTTATGCCAACAGGAACGTCGTGTTCTTTGATGTAAGTGTTAAGCCAGTGACACTGTATTGCATTTTAATTATCATTACCCAACTTACATGTTCATATTTATCATGCTCAGGTTAACATGAAAGGGCTTGATGGCATCCAAGGTCCGGTTTATGTGGGAACTGGTTGCTGTTTCTACAGGCAAGCGCTCTATGGTTATGGACCACCATCTCTGCCTGCCCTTCCAAAGTCTTCGGTTTGTTCATGGTGCTGCTGCTGCTGTCCTAAGAAAAAAGTTGAAAAAAGTGAGAAGGAAATGCACAGAGACTCTCGTCGGGAAGACCTTGAGTCTGCCATTTTCAATCTTCGGGAAATTGACAGTAAGTGCACAAATGTTGTGGGATAAAAGTTCTTCTAAATCTGAAGAATTGAATATTCATAACAATGTGGCTGCTTTTGCAGACTATGACCAGTATGAGCGGTCCATGCTGATCTCCCAGATGAGCTTCGAGAAGTCGTTTGGGCTGTCGTCAGTATTCATTGAATCAACTCTTATGGAGAATGGGGGTGTTCCTGAGTCTGCAAACCCGTCTACACTAATTAAAGAAGCCATTCATGTCATTAGCTGTGGATATGAAGAGAAAACTGAATGGGGAAAAGAGGTGTGCATTCTTGATCTTCATCTCTTATGTCTTCCTATGTTGAAGTTCCTTTCCTGATGATACCTAAAGTAATTTTGCTCTGCTCATTAGAGATAACTTGTTGTTTCTGTTCTCTCTCAGATTGGCTGGATCTACGGCTCAGTTACAGAAGATATTCTGACTGGGTTTAAGATGCACTGCCGTGGCTGGCGATCCATCTACTGCATGCCGATAAGACCCGCATTCAAGGGGTCAGCCCCAATCAACCTTTCCGATCGTCTGCACCAGGTCCTCCGGTGGGCTCTCGGTTCCGTTGAGATCTTCCTCAGCCGGCACTGCCCGCTGTGGTACGGCTACGGCGGTGGCCGTCTGAAATGGCTCCAGAGGCTGTCCTACATCAACACCATCGTCTACCCGTTCACCTCTCTTCCTCTCGTTGCATACTGCTGCCTGCCCGCCATTTGCCTGCTCACCGGAAAGTTCATCATTCCGACAGTAAGATACCTGTCGCCATATATACTTTGGCTTTGGAAAGAAGATGAGCATTGCTAAACGACATTGTTCATCTGCCGTTCTTTCAGCTCTCAAACGCTGCGACAATATGGTTTCTTGGCCTCTTCATCTCCATCATCATGACGAGCGTCCTGGAGCTGCGGTGGAGCGGCATCGGCATCGAGGACTGGTGGCGCAACGAGCAGTTCTGGGTCATCGGTGGTGTGTCCGCCCACCTCTTCGCCGTGTTCCAGGGTATCCTCAAGATGATTGCCGGGCTGGACACCAACTTCACGGTCACGGCCAAGGGCGCGGACGACACCGAGTTCGGCGAGCTGTACGTTTTCAAGTGGACGACGGTGCTGATCCCGCCGACGACCATCCTGGTGCTCAACCTCGTCGGCGTGGTGGCCGGGTTCTCGGACGCGCTCAACAGCGGCTACGAGTCGTGGGGGCCGCTCTTCGGCAAGGTGTTCTTCGCCATGTGGGTGATCATGCACCTGTACCCGTTCCTCAAGGGGCTCATGGGCCGCCAGAACCGGACGCCCACCATCGTCGTGCTCTGGTCCGTCCTACTGGCCTCCGTCTTCTCCCTCCTCTGGGTCAAGATCGACCCCTTCATCGGCAGCTCCGAGACCGCCAGCACAGCCACCTGCAGCACCATCGACTGCTGAGCCAGTTTGCCATTGGTGTCCTTGGTGGTGTACTGTAGACGTTTTTTTTGCTGGTGTTGCCGATTGTGTCCCCGATGTGATGACGACGGTTGGTTTCTTCTCAGGGCTTCGTCCACAATCTGAGAGAGGTGATGTAGGTTAGTACTTAGTATTTTGCATTGAAGTGTTGTTGATATTATCTGTTATTGAAAAGTTTTGATGTTAGAAGTCACTGGAATTGTGAGAAGGAACTGTAAAACTCAGCTGTTGAAGTCTATAAATCATAGAAAAAGGAAAATGAGCTGATGTAATTTCATACCGAGTAAAAAAACGTAGAAATCACTTGATGGAACTTAGAATTGTAGTCGTATCTTATATGAGTGATTACATGACTATGCAACTGAGGTTTGTGCAGTTGCTTTCGGTAGAGACGATTATATCATTTCTTCACAAGAATATAATTTTGTGCACTAACAGTCTATAAAAATACTCTAACCTATTCGAGTACCAAACACACCAGCTGTCATCATCTAACACGAAACTTTCATTTTGGTTGAATTTCGGTTTCTTTCCCAATTTGGACTTTCCTCCCCATTTTCCGCTAGGAAACCCGCCTTGCCAGCCTGAAGGTGCCTCTCGCCCCTCGCGCTTTCCGCCTTCTTCCTCCTCGGTCGTTATCGCTCGTGCATCACCGTCCTCTACGCCATCGCCTTCTCCTCTGCTGTCGTCACCGAGCCACCTCTCCACGCCACCTCCCCTCCGTCTTCAATGTGTCGCACGCCCTGAGCCGCCGGTGCAGCGTCGCTCCCGTTCCATCGCCCGCCGCGCCGCAAACGACGACCCCACCGCGCCACCTCTCGCCCCGATCCAGTGAGGGAGCTAGGCCACCGTGGCACCGACCCACACACACCCACGCCTCCACCTCGTCCCTGCTCGGCGCAATCTCCTCCCAGCCGCCCACGTCGCCACCCACGCACCACAAGGCCTGTAGCTTGCCACTGTTCTCACCGCATCTTCGCCAGCTATAAAAGCCGCCCCCATGCCTTGGTTGTGTCCAGAATGTTGGACAACCCAATAAACTTGTGTTAAAAGTGAGTCTAAGGTGAGGCTTGGAGGGTGGACAACCACGTGATGGTGTTGGTCTATCGTCTCACTGTGAGACAAGTAAGGATAAGAACTTTGTGCCACAATAACAGACATAGAAAACCGCTCAACCACAAGTGTGGTCATTACTCTCTAGCTTAGTACACTGCTCTTCCAATTAAATATCTACAGTATCGAGAATGGGACAGGAGTGGGCCGGTAAGGGACACTCGCTGGTCTACACAAACGGTAGGTGCCATCAGCATCGGGGTGCAAGATCCACTGTGGCCGGTGGAGTCTCTCGAAGGCTGTATGGTCGATAGACCTACCGGGTAGAGGCTAGAAAGGTTGAGCAGTGAAAATGCTTTTTTATCTCAACTCGGTCGCATGTTATCGTGTTGTGTGTATATTGCATGACAGTATGAGTATGAGATATCTTGTGGGTAAAGTTGGGCCACTCTGCAGAGTGTATAATTAAAGGTATTCAAATATGACGTGCTTCCGGTTAATGAAGTTGTGCTAATGGGTGATTCTAATACAGAGGCATAAGTAGAGTTTTGAGATGTTAAGTTGGTAATTGAGTTTGTTGAGAAACCCCTGATAATATATTTATTATTATTTTACTGTTTTAAATATAAACTACTTTAACTGCAAACCGCATCCACATATGCCTGTTAAGGTAAAACCCCTAACCATCCATTGAACTCCTTGCATATAAATAAATAGAATTTCCATGTGGCTTGTTGAGTGTGGAAGTTGTACCCATTCTTGCAATATCTGCAAAACATCTATAGAAGAAACCTAGAAAAATGCAGAGAATCTTGTTGAGCTGGATTTTGGTAGACCCACGGATGGCAGCGACTACTGTTATTATGTCCCGACTACGCTCAAGTGTGCATGTGGTTTGAAGTTCTTTTGTCTTGTATTATATTAAATTTGGGCTTAGATGCCCGTGTCAGGTTAAAATTAGCTGTTAAGCCTTATCCTTGTGTAATAAAATATTGGCTTTTATTGTAATCGAAAACTTGCTTGAGATACTGCTTACTTCGCAATTGCATATCCTGGGTGGTTGTGAAGAGTTTAATGGTCCCAGATTTTGGGGGCGTTACATGTCATGCCGGCACGAGCCTGTTTGGCCCGTCGGGCCGTTTACGGCTCACTTAGCATGAAAATTCAAAAAAAGCAGGGAAATTGGAAAAAAAAATCAGAGAAATTCCAAAAAAAAGAGAAAAATGTGTAGAATTCATAAATACATACGAATGTTGTAAAAAATGAGACAAGCATATTGAAAATGTAATAAAGAGCTTTATTAATATTGAAATGGTTACCTCGTTATAACATTTGCCAAGTAAAAACTCAACATAAGAACCTTGGCAAAGGAAAAAAATACAGCCTATAGCTCTACATACATCTTTGTTTTAAGTGTCATTGTCGTGGCACAGATTTTTGAAGATGTCCGACAACTCTGTATTTTTTACAGAGTGTTGTGTTCGTGAATCAGTTTGTTTCCAGTCCTTCACGGTTAGAAGTGTCTCCACCATCTCACTCGTGAGACGTGTTCTTCTCTCTTCCAACATTCTTCCAGAAAGACTAAAATCAGACTCGGAGGAAACCGTCGAGACAGGAACAATTAAAATATCACGTGCAAGTATGGATATAGCACGAGATATGTTAACTTATGGGCATACCACCATTGCAAGCTTTCGAAACCTTCTGAGCTGAAATCCACCGTATCGCTGTCTAGATAGGTGGACAGTTCCCTATTCCTTGGGGTTGTTCTTGGTTGAGTAGGCGACGTTGTAGAAGAAGAAGACTTGAACCTGGAGGAAAAGCCACTGAATATCGTGCCCCACATATTTGTCTTGCTACTTGAGACGGGGGCTACTGGAGGTCGTTGCAAGTGAACTCCCTAGAACTTATTTTCATACATTTGGTAAACTTCGTGTAATCGAGAACAAACTTCTGCAAAATAGTTAGAGTAGTCTAGCCCTGTAGCATCACTAAGAAGATCAAGAACATTAGCAAATGCTTCAATTTTACCTCTAGGATCTAAATTAAATGCAAATGCATATAGGAAAGAGATTTCTCTCTAATATTTAAGGTATTAAGTTTTCATAGCAACAATAGCCTCACGTAAAACTGAGTCATTTTCATACATTTTTCAATTGAATAGCAATTTGTAAAATACTATGCACAATAATAGAACATGTTGGATAGTAGACAGCGGACAAAGCAACAGTGGTCTCATAAAAAAATTCTAAAAACTATAGTATCTTCTCAACAACAAACCAATGTTGCTCAGTCAATAGTATACTATCGGCAGTGCTCTGATAGCGCGTTTGAATAAAAACAGAAAAAATGCTCTTATATGGTAAAAGAGTCTTAAGCATTAGGTAAATAGAGTTCCATCTTACCGGCATGTCCAAACCGAACTTTCCTGGACGTACACCCATTGCCCTGCAGAAGTTCTTATATGCTGCTATTCTTACGTTAGAATTATTCAAGAAAGATATCGCATCGCGAAAACATTTAAGATACACACCAACCTCTTCAAACCGGATTTGACTATAAGGTTAATAATATGACAAACGCATTGCTGATGTAGCAAGAAGGAATCGACGTATGTACTGAAGACTAGAGTATGTCACAGCCTTCTCCATAGATGCAACATCCTCTCGTGAAATTCCGTACTCACTTAGAGCGAAGATATCGTAATTTTTCATAACGAAAACTGTAAAATCGAAACTAACGCTATTATTATTTTCATCTTAGCATAACAAATAATAACAATAAAAATATTAAAAAAATAGTATTGTACCTCTTTTGGTGACTTGCTGCCGGAATTTGAATTTTCCAAAATTTGGCACAATTTTTTTAAATTTTGCCAAATTATCTCACAATGAATTTAAATTTGCACAACAAAATTTGAAAAAGAGATTGAGGAATGGATGGGTGCTAAATGAGGGGGGTATGGTGTCTATTTATAGGAAAAAACAATTGGGATTTTTTTGAATTCTTTTACTATTTTTAAAGCTCCAAACGGTCGGAATTTCGAAACATCTGAATGTTACGGGCTAAATGGACCAAATGGGTCGTGTTGTGCCGTGCCAGGCATAGCCCATCGAGCCAATTTAGCCCATAACAGCTATATTGCCACCGGGCTATGCCGTGCTAGGCACGGCCCACAGGCTCGCCTCCACCTGCCACCTACCCCTTTGGCCCTTCGCCTCCCTGCTCCCTCGCTACCTTCACCCATGCGCCCCGAGCCACCTCGCCTTCTCCCTCCCGTCCCGAGCGATGTCGCCGTCTCCTCCTTCAGCGTCATTCTTTGGCGCTCGCCGCCTCCTCCTCCTCCTCCTCTCCTCCTCATCGCCTTGGCCTGCGCCTGAGCCCCTTGGCCGCCTCGCCTTCTCCTCCTCCCGTCCCGAAGCGCCGCCTTTCTCCTCCCCCTCCACAGCCTTGCTGCCCCCCTCCCTCCTCTTCCTCCTCTCCTCCCCTCCCTCCCTCGCTGGCTAGCTTCCTCCTCCGGCTCTGGTCCTCCCTCCTTCGCCGCCTCACCTCAGACGCTCCGCACGTGGGCCAGATGGGCCATACCGGCATCGTGTCATGCCTAACACGACCCAAAACTGTTCGTGCCGTGCCGGACCGGCCCACCGTGCTAGGGTTGTGGCCCAAGCACGGCACGGGGCTTCATGCCGAGCTGGAACGGCCTATAAACAGTGTGGGCCGTGTCTCGGGCTGGCCCGGCCGGCACGGCCCATCTGGCCATCACTACTTTGCAGTTTCAGCATACCTAATTGCCATGAACTACATTTAAGAGCATAGATAGATTAATCTATCTGTCAAGAATGTGGTGCGTGCTGTGACTGAATGATGCCTAGTGGACTGCACTGATTCGGCCTATTATTAAAGCCAAATCGAGTACTACTACTTATGTGCTTTGGTGAACACAAGTGTGTTTCAGTTTCACATAGGCAGAGTTATTAGCTGGATCGATGTACTGTGGTGGCCAACATGGTGGGTCTTGCATCAACGTAGCGACATGAGTGGAGAATCAAACCCTTCGTATGATGCTTATGCAATCATGAATGTTCATTAGGACGGTAGTGATCGATCGTTCTATCCGCAAATTGTCATAGCAAAGTGGGCAACACACATCAACACTGTAAACTTCCTTCACTTGCCGGGTATATATCGAGTAAGATGATACCTGCACTGCATACGTTGTAACGTATCATCATACGTCTGCAGTACTTGTACAAGTGTATCCTACGCAAGCAGTGAAATTTGACTCCAGGAGATCAAGCACAAGTGGTGGTGGTGGTATAACCGTACAAGGTCATACTACACTAGTGGCCTGCGCCAAGGCGCGCGGGTGGAAATGTAAGATTGGATGATAATATTGTATCTATAGATGATCGCTATGCAACTATGAAGGCGCAACACAGCATCAGTTTATTCATTAATAGTCAAGACAAAGTACAGTATTAGTCTCTAACAGTGGCGGACCCAGGATTGAATTCTAGGTATGGCGGAGTCGCAAGACGCCACCGCCAAGCACGATCCAATATGTAAACTATATTGCAAATTTACAATCGCAGCAATACAAGTATACGGCACTAAATGGAATCAACAAGTGAAGATAAAGGTAGGATATTGAGAAATACCATGCCACCGTCCACGGGCCACCGACTACGCCAGCCGCTAGACACTGCCCATTGCCGGCCTGCCCATTAGCCCCCTCGGCTCCTCGTGCTGTCCGACAAGTGGCGGACCTGATAAAATAGTAACATAGTATAATAAACAAATCACAATTCAATAGAATTTCTGGACAATAGCGTAATATAAATAATAAATGATAAATCACTGGAACCAAATCACAAATTGCAACCTCATTCTCACAAAGTTATAATCCCAATTCTCACGGTCTCACTCACCTCAGTCACCTACTCGGGCACTCGGCCCCGCTGCTTACCGACAACCCGACGGCTGCCACCAGTCCACCACGCCCACCGCCCACGGCACCACGCGCCCATGCCCACGCTGGTGTGCCGCACACCTCCTTCACCGCAAGACTGCCAGGCGCCTTCTCCCATGGCGCTCCTTGGTGCCTCCCCTCAGACATTCACAAATCACAATCCAATTCTTACCTTTTTCTTTAGACTTAGGAGGAGCTATCTTCAATTTCTATTTCAAATTTTCAATTTCTATTTCTCCAGTCCAGATGACCAGACCGAGGCACCGAGCCCCTCGCCTCCTGGCTCCAAGCTCCTCCCCTCCCTGCCGCCTCCGGGCTCCTCCTCCACGGAGGGCAGCAGAGGTCCCGCTTGGCGCCGCCTCCGGCTCCTCGATCCTCCCCATCTCCCGACAGGCGTCTGGCGGCTGGGACGACTCCTCCTCCCGGTGTCGCTCGGCCTCCGGCCCGGCGCGCTCCTCGCTCCCGCTCCTCCCGCGACCAGCGCCGTCCCCATGACCCATGAGCCAGCCGCGCCCGTCACCGTGGCCACCGGAGCTCCTCCCGTGGCGCAGCCTGCTCGCTCCTCCCGGCTCCCATGGTGCCGCATTGCAGCCGCTTGCGCCGCAGTAGGTTGGAGATTTTGAGCTTTGCGAATTGGGGATTTGGGGAGGCGGGGAGATGTTGAGAATATGATATGCACATGGGCTTAGCTGGGCCGGGCGTGGGCTGTAGGCGCTTTGGGTGTGGCCGCTTCCTCCTCTTCTGGACGGTTGGACCTCACGGTCCTCGGTTTCTCACCTCACCTCTTGGCTCTTGCGATTCTGGTAGCTGCCGTGGCCGGGACAATGGGGGGGTCGCGGCCGGACCTCGGGCCGCCAGCCTGCCCTATTGCTGGGGCCGCCCCTGGTCTCTAAGATACATGAGCAGCAGGCTGTGCTACAAAGGCAGCTGCAAGATGAAAGCACGCATGTTGATCTGATCAGATGTGAGGGAAGCTGTAAATGTGGCGGACCTTCATGAGCAGCATAGTATGTTTGCTGAACCATGCATGAGCAAAGCTCCAAACGTGGGCAAAATTGTGCAGAGGTGAAAGTATACATGTCGGCTATATGATAACCTAGAATACGGATGGAGTGTTAACAGATACAAAAAAACATGTAAACATAGGTAACATACCTAGAACTGACTTTCCTATCTGAATGACCCTTCATCACAGGGGTAGAGGTGGTTGTGCCGTCACGAAATGTGTGCATGGAGCTGTGAAGTATATGCAATCTATAAGAAGCGAGTATACACAAGGATAAGCAGATTATAAGAAATTAGCGGAGCAGCAGGGGATGCTAGCCATGAGAAACAGAATCAAATAATAGATTAGTCCTTTACTTGTTTGGCTTCTACCTAATTTTAAATTTTCTGAGTCGAGGACCTTAGAATGGTTTCACTATAGGTATGCAGTAGCACCGAGAACTTTTTTATTTATTAATTAACCTTTTTTAAAATTTTATTTTAAAGTTAACCCTCTGTGAACTTTATTTTCAATTCTAACCCCTTTGGTCACGCTACCACCCGTGATGTAACAAAACAATATTATCACACCATAGGATAAGTGTAACATCCCAATTTTCAGACCTGTTAGAAAATTTTCAAAATTTAAAATTAACCATTTAGTTTTAATGAATTGCTAAAGCTTAACTTGAAATTTAAAATCAAAAACAATTTAATTGGGATTAATCAAACATCAATTAATTCAAAAGTTGGTTTATTTAAGTTTTCTGGATTTTATTTGAATTTAAAGTCAAAAGGATTATTTTAAGCATTGTCTTGGATTTCCTGGTTTTTAAAAAGGGTTTTCATTTTTGTTCCAAAGTTAAAAATAATTTATTTGCAAAATTAAAAGCTAAAGTTAAGATAAAAGTATTTTTATTAAGTTCCATTTAGTTCAAGGAATTTCTGTGTATTTTTTTTGAATTTTTGGACCCTATCTTCTATTTTCAAAAAACCTATTGCTTTTCTGGAATTTCTTTAATACAAAAATCCTTTTAAACTCTCCTTCCGACTTTGGGCCGAATCTTTCCTTCGGCCCACTTCTTTTCCGCTCGCAAGGCCCAGCTCCCAGCCAGCTCCGTGCGCGTGTGGTTCGAACGGTTCCCACTCCTCTGTGTGTGTGTGTGTGTGTGTGTTTGTGTGTGTGTGTGCAGGCGGGCCCCACCCGTTAGCCAACGTGCCCCGTCTTCCTCTCGTGCGCCCCTCTTTTGTCCACTGTGCGCAGCCCTCCGGACCGCCATTGATGGCCGACGTGAGCTCCATCAAATCCCGCGTTTTCCTCCCCTTCGTCGCCCGTTTTCCCACGCATTAACTCCCCCGTTCCTCGCTGACCTCGTTCCATCCGTCTTCTCCCACCTTTTCCGCCCAGAATCACCGGAACACGCCAAAGCCAACATGACATCCACCGCTAGGTCTCCTCGCCCAGTCGTCCTCCTCCGCTATATATTGGAGCTCTGTGTGCCGCTCCCTCCCCTCTTTCATTTCCCCCACTCCCCTTCCTCTCTCTCGCCCTCAGCTCGCCGCACTTCGAGTTTTCGTGTCGTCGGCCGAAGCTTGCTCCGCCGCTAGCAAAAGCTCTCCATCGACGCCGTCTGCACCTTTAGCTTCATGAGACCGTGTTCTACACGGTACTCGCCCTCGTTTTCCCCGAAGCCCGCCGGAGCTCGGGCGCCGCCTTCGACCGCCGCTGCCACCGCTTTTCTTCCTCACCACCGGCCGTCCCTTCGCTTGTTTCCGCCGAAAACCAAAGCCGTAGGTTCGCCTCGCTCCCCTCTTGCCGCCAGTGTCCTCGCCGCCGGCCAAAACCCCCGCCGTTCACCGGCGAGCACCACCTCCCGAGCGCCACCACTCCAGTCCGACGTGGCAGCGCCACGTGGTGCCAAATCAACGCCACCTCAGCCCTTTGGTTGACGTGGCAGTCCACGCAGCGCCCGCGTGGCATATTCCAGTTTTTATTTGGAAAAATAAATCCGACCGAAAACTAATTCCCCCGGTGACGTTAGTGTGACGCAGTAAAAGGAATTTCCTTTACAAAAATAAATCAGAAAATCCCAAAAAAAACTCCTTTTCATCATTTCATGTGTTTTTCCAACTTCCAAAGGCCATAACTTCTTCATCTGAACTCCGGTTTGAGTGATTCAAATTTCTAAATTCATCTAAATTCATTATCTTTCTGTTGGTGCTTATTTGGATTTTATTTAGAATTGTTGTATTTATTTGGCTTTGTTCGCACATATAGATTCCGACATTTCGGAAGACTTCGTGGATCCGACGACCAAAGCATCTCAACTCTTCAACGAAGGCAAGTCGTAGACCTTTGATCATATTGAACCCATTTTATAAAATTATATTGTTTTATATCAACATACATTGCTAAGTTTATAAAAATGGTTTCGGGAATAGTTAATTACCTAATTGCCATTATGTCTCCTTGATAAATTGTGAATGACATGTACCCTTGAATGATATAAATCCTTGGACACCATAGGATGGTTAATTATTAGTTGGACATTATTGAACTACCAACTTGGATCATATTATGCTTAGCCATGCTTAGTCGCGATGGATTCATGATCACATACACAAAGATTGATTGAATTTGACTAAATGATATATGGAATTGTGGTGGAGCCACTGTTATTAAAAAGATGTTGTGTCATGGCAAGGATTGCCATTTGGTCGGGTTGAACCAAAAATGATTTCATACTCAGGCAAATGATCGTACAGTAAAGGAGGTGCAGAAAGCACATTTGGGATGAGGATGTTTCACCTGAGTAGTCTCTAAAGACTTAACTTTGTGCGCCATTGATCTGGGCCATACCGTACAACCACAAGTTTATTTATGGGGTGGACCTGGCCAACTAATTAGCAATGTTTTGAGCCGGTTCTGTTTTGGTTGTTGAATTGGCGCAAGAGGGGGCCAAGAAGACGAATCCTTAGCGAGCAGATTCGAGCCAAAATAGAGCTTTGTAAAAGCCTTGTGATAATCGTTTAGTCGCACACCTTCGGAAGTGTATCATACGGACAATATAAACTGATTATCTCTTGTGGGTCAAGCTATACAACCTCTGCAGAGTGTAAAACTATTCGAATAGCCGTGTCCCCGGTTATGGACAATGCCTGGTAATTTCACACGAGGGGTAGACTTTATCAAAAATATTGGAATGGTTTGGTTGGAATGGTTAAGAAGTGAACGGGTTATTCACTACTTGTTGGTTGGGAAGTGAACGGGGTGTTCACTAGTTGTTTTAAAGAAACTTGATTACTTATGTATTAATCTTTAAATTGTGCTTTACAATCTACTTACTGTATTTACTATCAATATTGCTTTCTGCAAAATAGCCATAAAACTATCCTTGTCAAGCCTTGCATGAGTATTATTTGCATACATTTCGCTACGACTTGTTGAGTGCTTTAAAGTACTCACAGCTTTGCGCTATTATTGAACAGTCACAGAGGAAGAACCAGGGAATATAGAGATTTTTTATGAATACCTTGAAGACTATGCGAACTAGAATACGTTCTCCACTCGATTGCATGTGGGCATGTCAGATGGCTTCCACGAGTTTGTTTATTCTCTGCTGCAAGTTTACTCTGTTATCTTTAGCCCTGCGTGGAAAACCCTGTAAAACTTGACCATAAGGTCCTTTTGCTACTAAGTAATATTAATTTGTCTGCTTCACCGATATTTTGTTGTGTGGATATGATTGCATCAATGTTGCAACTGTGTGAGCTAGCTACTGATCTGAGACTAGTTCAAAATACACAGAGGGTCTCGAAGTTGCATATCCGGGGTCCCGATAATAAGTCCGCTAAAATAGCACTTTTTGTCACGCCACTAGTGATAGCGTGATCAAACAACACTGTCATGCCATGGGTAGTGGCGTATCAAGAGCTTGCCCAGATACGGACTGGCGTGACAGTGTTGTTTTGTCACGCCATGAGTGGTGGTATGACCAAAGGGGTCAGAATTAAAAATAAAGTTCGTGGGGGATTAATTTTAAAATAAATTAAAAAAAAGTTAATTAATTTAAAAAATTGTAGCACCGAAGAGTCAATAGTGATGCATAGCACAATAAAAAAAATATTACATGAGGAAGGCAGCACTAAAGAAAGGTACTGGACCACAAGTTAAGCACTAATGCATGGATAAACCACAAGTTTTCCATTTGAATAGTAGGCTGACCTCAAAGCAAACCTGTCAGCTCTAATAATTACTAAGTAAACAGATCTCGTAGGCAAATTTAGTGGTATTTTAAGGGAACGTTACTTCATCAGCACAGTTTATTGGTTGCATTATGTTTACCATCCTTGCTTCTATTTGTATCCTAGTATATTAGTTGTGAATTAAGGGAATGTTAGCAGTATTTTAAGGGAATGAAAGCTCGTCCTATGCACGTGTATTTTAAGGGAATGTTACTTCATCACCACATCTCATCTTTCTATTTGTATCCTAGTATATAAGTATATAACCAGGTCCGTACAACACTACAACTTAGTCCCCTGATGATAGAAAAAGAAAATAAATTTAAAGCTAGAGAGCACCTGAGCAACATGAGGAAGGCATCTTGAATCTGACAATATACGTTTCACCGTAGGAGCTGGGATCAATATCTCACCCGCATGCCACATGATCAAGATTAGAATGTGCAGATGCCATCCTATGCAATATATACAATGCAACATCCCCAATCTGTAAACAGAAATACATTTTACATGAGTCAAAGACAGTACAAAATAAGCATCAAGATGTTCTTGCACCAACCTTCATATTCCAACAGATTCCGAGAATTGCTTACATGAGACTCCCAAAATTCAATTAAATTAGTCACTGACATTCCTCCTTCGTATGATATTGCACTTTTGTTCACCGCTGGAAAAAGCAACATCGCAGGATAAAGCTCCTCCTATGTGCAAATGAAGGTTACATACTTGCATTAGTCATTAAACATTAGTACTTTTTTTTTTTTGGAAAAAATCACTTCGGCACAAAAAAAAATGGTCATATCAGGTAAGGAGAGCAAATATGTCATAAAACATCACAGAATCCAAAGAAACTTAGATTGCAGAGATGATTGTGTTTGAAAACATTTTTCACACATACAACTTATCTTGCATTCAATGATTTGAACTTCCCAAGTAGCAATCCGCTAGCAATGTTATGTCAATCCCAGATAAATAATGTTCAACAAACTGAACAACAGCGGTGGAGGTTAGTTGGGGTCAAAGAAAGGTCTAGCCCTCCCTGTTCTTCAAAATTTCACAAGGAATACCTGAACATAGCACTAATCAAATGCTAGAATGGCCCTCTCTTATAAAGATCCATAAGTATATTCAATTAAATTAGCCATCTCTATATTTTCATTCAAGCTCAACCACTCTTGAACAAAACTATAGACATTACAATCGTTACAATGGTCGAATGGTGAGGTCTTACGTAGTTAAATCTATTCAGACAAACCAAAAAAAATGTACTTCTTGCAATTGCATGACCGTTGCCAGTACCAGCACAGTTATGACAAGACTCCACCTTTTCTTTTCAATTTAGGTTGCATATCCTATGGACACCTCCACTCCACGTACAACGGTGCTACTACTCTAGGTAATCAACAATCAGTTTAAAGCTTAAAGAGTTTGCTAAGCATTATGCCCCCCTAATACTCTAGGCCGCTAGATAAGTTTGTTGAAGTATAAGTGAATTGTCTATCTTTCCTCGTCAGCTTAAGCTTTTGGGTGAATTAGTTGGTGCATGTAACTCAATATGATATCAGAGAGGGGTTAGGGCTAGGGTCTTACAGTTGCCACCGCCGGTCTTTACGCCGGCCGCCGCTGCCGCCCTTTCCGTGTCCTCTGCCACCACACGTCGCTTGTCGTCGTCGGTCGCCGCTGCTGATCTCCTCTGGACGCCACCGAGAATCCTGCTGCCGCCGCCGGTTCCTCTGAAGGCGTCGCCTGAAGCCGTGCCTGAAGCCATAGCTTGAAGCTGCTGCCGCCGATTCCCGAGAAGCCCACCGCCACCGCCGGCTCCTCTAAAGGCGCCGCCTGAAGCCGCGTCTGAAGCTGCCGCAACCGGTTCCTCTGAAGGTGGCTCGATATGCCACGACGCCACCCTCGGCCGTGAGGTCGCCGTCGCCGCCGCATTCTGGCGCCGCCACTTCGCTTGCTTGCGCCGTCATGAAGTTTGTTGTCACCGCCTCTCTTCTTGCTGGTTGTCGGGGCCGCCGTCGCCGCCAGAGGGAACCCTAGTTCCCCCCGTGCGCGGTGCTCTCCTACAAGTGGTATGGGCTTTGGCTACCAACAAGCCGAAGGCCCCTCTTGTGTGAGTCAGGTGGCCCGAAAGAAAAAAAACTAGTGTGTCGTTCTAATCACCGCGTCATCCAGCGTCGCCTACCAATGGGTACTGTTTTCGTTCCTTACTACCCGATGATTTTCGATGGTCTTAATTATCGGAACTGGTTTCAACACATGCGTCTCCACCTACGTGGTCAGCGTCTTTGGGAGTTTCTTACCGGCGAGTTGCCTTGCCCGTCTCACCCTACTCCACGTGCTGAGCCTATGCTCCCGAAGACTACTTCTGAAGACGCTCATAAGGAGGCATCTGATACTTTTGAGGATGCTATGGAGACTTTTCAAACTCAGTATGCTGCCTACAAGACATGAATTGATGAGGATGCTCGTGCCTCTGCTATTCTGGTTGCTAGCATGGAGGTGCAATTCACTAGGGATATGGTTGGTTTGGCTTCAGCACAGTTGATGTGGACACATCTGTGCAACCTCTACGAGCCGTCTGGTGATTCATTGTATCTTTCTGTTGCGCGTTAGGAGCAGTCGCTGCAGCAAGGAGATGCCACTTTGGACGAGTTCTATGCCCAATTGTCCGTAGTATGGCGTCAGATTGACTCTTTGGGACCAGATGTTTGCCACACGTGTTAGTGCTGTCAACATTAGCAGTCTCACCTAGAGCTTCGTCATATCTACGACTTCTTGACCCGTCTTCGGGCAGAGTATGAGCAGACTCATGCTCAGTTAATAGCATGCCACCCTCATGTGACCTTGTTGGAGGCCCTTGCCACTGTTTGTACTGAGGAGATTCGCCTTCGTGTTGTGGGTCTGCTGCCGTCACTATTGTTTCCTTCGATTCTGGCAGCTCCTCCAGTTTCTACACCCTCTACGTCTCTAGCTGCTTTTGCACCAATGGTGCCTTCACCAATGACAGCTGCTGTTGGTAGGAGACTATACTGCACTTACTGCAACAAGGATGGACATGTACAGCAGACCTGCTGCAAGAAGAAGAATGATTTACATTGTGGTGGCTGTCCTCCATAGGGAACTGGTGGTTCCTCCTCTCAAAGGAGCTCTGGTGCTTCTGATTCTCAGGAGTTTCTCACACTACTGCGTCGCATGGCTGCTCTTGCACTGTCCGATTCTGTTGATTTTGCTGCACAATCTTCTAGTGAGAGACCACCTTCTACTTCTTCCTTGGGTATATCACATTGGATTCTTGACTCTGGTGCTTCCTTTCATATGACATCTGATTCCACCAGTCTCACTTCCATTCGTCTTTTAGCTGCTCCTATCACTATTCAGACAACAGAGGGTACCCGTCTTTCTGTCGCAGGACGAGGCACTATTTCGAATTCCTCTTTTTATATTCCTGTTGTTTCTCATGTTCCCAAACTAGCCATACAGCTCATATCTGTCAATCAACTCACTGATCATTGTTGTTGTGTTATTCTCGATTCTGATTCTTGTTGTGTTTAGGATCGACGCACGGGGACTCTGGTTCGTACTGGTCCTCACCGCCATGACTCACAACGTCTCTGGGAGCTTGACTAGGCTCATCTTCCTTCTGCTGCCCTTGCTAGTCTTGTCACCTCCACCGTCGCTGCCGCTTCTCCTGCATCCTCCACTGCGTCTTTTGCTCAGTGGCATCATCGTTTGGGACATCTTTGTGAGTCGCGTCTATCTTCTTTACTTCGTCGTGGCCTTTTAGGGTCTGTGTCTGGTATGTTTCTCTAAATTATCAGGGTTGTAAGCTTGGTAAACAGCTTCAACTTCCTTATCCTTCCAGTGAGTCAATGTCACAGCGTCCTTTTGATCTTGTTCATTATGATGTATGGGGTCTGGCTCATTTCGTTTCGAAAGGAGGTCATCGATATTATATCATTCTTATTGATGACTTTTCTCGCCACATATGGATATACTTTATATCATCTCGTAGTGAGGTTTTATCCATCTACAAGAATTTGCCACCATGATCCGTACTCAGTTTGATTCTCCTATTCGTGTCTTTCGTGCTAACTCTGCTGGGGAATACTTGTCAAGAGTCCTTCGTGGTTTTCTTGCTGAGCAGGGCACTCTCTCTTAGTTTTCTTGCCCTGGTGCTTATGCCCAAAACGGTGTGGCTGAACGGAAGCATCGTCATCTTCTTGAGACAGCCCGTGCTCTTATGCTTACTTCTGTTGTCCCACCACACTTCTGGGCTAATGCTATTTCTACTGCCACTTTCCTGATTAATATTCAGCATTCTTCTGCTCTTTAGGGTGTGATCCCAGTTGAGCGTCTCTGTGGCAAGACTCCTGACTATTATAGTCTTCGCCTCTTTGGGTGTGTGTGCTATGTTCATCTTGCCTCTTGTGAGCGCACCAAGCTCAGTCCATGGAGTGTGTTTTTCTGGACTGTAGCACTGAGCATAAGGGATATCGTTGTTGAGATCCTGTTGGCCGACGGATGCGGGTTTCTCGGGACATCACTTTTGTTGAGTCTCGTCCTTTCTACCTTCATCCTTCTCCTTCCACCACTTCAGCATCTCTTCTCGAGCCACTTTCTTTTCTGACATTTCCTGCCACCCCCATAGTCACCACAACTTCATCATAGCCTTTGGCCTCTTCGGTTCCTCCTTCACCATCTCCTTCATCACCGCCACCCTCTCTAGAGGCTCCTCCCGGCCTTCGTCCTTCTTATCCTCTTTACTACACTCGTCATCCGTGAGTTGAGGATTCTTCTGATGAGCCATCTTCTTCTGATGATTCATCTTCTTCAGCCTCCCCTCGATATGCTCTTCGTGATCACCAGTCTATTCAGCCTCATGTGTGCCTTTGTTTAGCGACTCTTGCCGAACCGATTTCTTATCGTGATGCTGTTGTTCATCAGGAGTGACAGCATGCGATGGCAGAGGAGATTGCTTCCCTTGAGCATACTGGCACGTGGGATCTTGTCTCTCTTCCTGCGCATGTTACTCCTATCATGTGCAAGTGGGTCTACAAGATTAAGACTCGCTCCGATGGTTCTCTTGAGCGCTACAAGGCTCATCTTGTGGCACGTGGTTTTCAACAGGAGTATGGTCGTGAGTATGATGAGACATTTGCTCTTGTGGCTCACATGACCACCATTCACACTCTTCTTGCTGTAGCGTCTGTTTGGGCATGGTCCATCTCTCAACTTGATGTCAAGAATGCCTTTCTCAATGGTGAACTGCGTGAAGAGGTTTATATGCAGCCACCACTGGGGTATTCTGTTCCTAAGGGTATGATTTATCGCCTTCGCTGATCTCTTTACTGATTCAAGAAAGCTCCTTATGCCTGGTTTGATCGTTTCTCTTCTGTTGTCACTGCCGTTTGTTTCTCTGTCGGTGCTCATGATCCTACTATCTTTATTCACACTTCGCCTCATGGTCGGACGCTTCTCCTTTTATTTGTTGATGATATGATCATTACTGGAGATGATTCTTAGTACATCGCCTATGTGAAGGAGCGTCTTAATGAGTAGTTTCTCATGTCTGATCTGGGTCCTCTTCGCTACTTTCTTGGGGTTGAGATTATTTCTACTCCTAAGGGCTTCTATCTGTCCCAAGAAAAGTATATTCAAGATCTTCTTGATCATGCTTCTCTTACTGATCAGCACACCGTTGAGACTCCTATGGAGCTTAATGTTCATCTTCGGCCCACTGATGGTGAGCCTCTTGTTGATTCTACTCACTATCGTCACCTTGTTGGGAGTCTTATTTATCTAGGTGTCACTCGTACTGACATTTCATATCTTGTGCATATCTTTAGTTAGTTTGTTTCTGCTCCCACTCAGATCCACTATAGTCATCTTCTTCGTGTTCTACGATATCTTCGTGGAACCATCACTTGTCGTTTGTTTTTCTCTCGCTCCAACTCTTTACAACTCCAGGCATATTCTGATGCCACCTGAGCTAGTGATCACTCTGATCGCCGGTCTCTCTTTGCTTGTTGTGTTTTTCTTGGTGGTTCTCTCATTGCTTGGAAAACTAAGAAGCAAACATCAGTTTCTCGTTCGAGTGCTGAGGCTGAGTTGCGAGCTATGGCTTTGTTGACTGCGGAGGTTACTTCGCTACGGTGGTTACTTGAGGATTTTGGTGTTTCTGTTTCAACACCCACTCCTCTTTCGTCTGACAGTACAGGGGCTATTAGCATTGCTACAAATCCGGTGAAGCATGAGCTTACAAAGCATATTGGTGTTGATGTGTAACATCCCAAAGTTCTGTTACTATTTCAAATTAATAAAATTATTATTTTATTAATTTCTCTGAGTTGTAAAAGAGTTTTGTTGCTTTCCCTTAAATTCCTTTAATATAAAAAGTCAAAAATAAAACTTATTAAGTTTCTGAGATTTTCTTGGATTTAAAGTTAAAAAGGAAAACTTAATTAATTCCTTGAATCTTCAAGTATTTAAAAAAGGTCTTTCCCATCTTTCAAAAAATTAAAAATAGTTATGTGCAAAAATTTAAAACCAACTTTAAGTTGGAAGTAATTTTGATCATTTCAAACTAATCTATTTGATTTTCAGGCCTTTTCGAAGTTTTCAAAATAAAAATCACCATTTGATTTTTCCCGATTTGTTAAAGCTTAATTTAAAATTTTAGAAATAAAAACAATTTAAGCGTGAGTAAAATAAACTCCAATTAAATAAAAATTATTTTATTCTATTTCTAGAGTCTTTTTAAGATTTAAAAATAAAAATAACTATTTAAATTTTATTCAATTTAATTTAAAGCTTAAATTGAATTTCTAAAGGAAAAACATTTTTAAATGGCTAAAATAAACTTCAAAAAATCCAAAACTATTTTATTTGATCTATTCAGGTTCCAAAGTATTTTATAACATTTTCTTGCATTTTCATATTTTTCGAATTTCTTTTCTTTTTCTCTCTCCTCCCTTTCTCTTTCATGTTTGTCTTCCTGACCGTTGCTTTCTCCTTTTTCCCGTTGGAACCTGCTGCAATGGCAGCCCATGCCGCCCCCTCTCCTACTACCACCAACCCCCCTGCCACCTCCATTCCTCACCCATGCCTTGCCTCTGCCACCCCATCCCTTCCCCATGTAAATGCGCCCCATGCTGCTGCCATTGCCAAGCCTCTGCGCCTAACTCCCCTTGCTTCCTCCTATAAAACCAGTACCAACTCCCCCTTGTGCAGCACCCTCCCTCACCGAAGCTCCTCCAGCACCTCCTCTCTCCCTCTTCTCCATTGCCGCTACAAGCGCTGCCGAACTCCCCTTTCTTTCTTCTCAACCCAAGCACCACCACCAACAGCCAAGCACTGTCGTGCTACTCCCATGCACGTCACCTACTGGCCTCCCCTTGCTGTCACCCAGCCCCATGTTGTCGCTCCATGTTGCTGCTGCCAGCATGCCATGCCAGTGCCCCAAGCTCCAGCAGCACTGCTCTCTCCTTCTTCTTTCTCCAAAAACCGAGCATCCAGCACCGGTTTCTCCCCATGCCACATCCCATGCTGCTCCTCCTCCCCTCATCCTCTATTTAAACCAGCAAGCTCTCCCTCCCTCTCCCCTTCCTCCCTGCCTTCACTCTCCATCACCAAAGCATGCAGCAAGTAAGCACCTTTGTCTTCCTCCATCACGGCCAAACCTCCCTCTCCTCCGTTCTCCCTCCTCGGTCGCTCATTTCCCGAGCCGACCACGTCACGACGTGCCCCTCAGCTTCCTCTTCTACCACCCAGAATACGCCCCTCTCTCTCGCTTTCATTTCTCCGCAGTCGAGCTTTTACCGCCGCCAACCGAACCTGCTTCTTCATCGCGCTCCGCCGTCGTCGTTGATTCCCCGGCGACGTCATCCATTCCGTTGAGCTCGCCTTGCGACATTCTACATCGTACTCCCTTCCTTTCCCCCAAAGCACCTCGCCTCGTCGGTGCCACTATTCCCCCGTGCGCCTTTTGCACGCCGCCGCCGCACCGGCCCTCCGCCAGCGACACAATCACCACCATTGGGTCCGTCTCGCTCCTGGGATTCCATTTTGCTAGTTCGCTGACCGCCCCTCCCTTTCCCTTGCTTGCGCCAGCATTTTTGCCGAAGCTGGCACTATTCATGTCCGATGATTTTCTATATTTCACGTGATTCTCGAACTTCCAGATGCTCGTTCTCCTTCATACGAAGTCCGATTTTGCCGATTCTCATTCCTAAATTCATCTAAAGGCGGTATCTTTCTTTTGGTTCTAATTTGGTAATTTGTGGATTTTATTTAGATTTGTTATATTTATTTGGCTCGTTTCGTGTATAGATTATGACGACTTCGGAGAGCCGGATTTCAACACTTCTCCACATTTCAACGCCGTTTCAGAATAACAACTAAATAGCAAGGCAAGTTACACCTTTGATCATATTTGAATCCCAGTATTTTAAATTATTTAAATTCCATTTTAAATTACTATTGCATGCTTATTTAAATTTAAGTAATTTAAATTCTGTTTTAAGCTTTATAGTTATTCCCAATTCCAATATATAGCCATTTATTGTCAAGATAGATAGTATGGAAAACCTTTCCAAATGTGATGTATTTAGGAGTTAGAAATTGAAAAGATTGGATTATAAGAATACATTACTGTTGGATATTTGATTATAAGAAAAACCTTATTGTTGGATTATAGCAATATCGATGAATGGAAGTTGGATTGTAGGAATACATGATTCTTGTATGTTGAATTTATAATTATACAATCGTTGATTGTTGGATTATAGGTTTGAATAATTGAATAATTGCGGAGATTGAATCGTAGAAATACAATATTAACAAATGTGGATTGTAGAAATAAATGATTGATGGATGTTGGATTTTAGGAATAATTCTTGGTGGGATTATAGAGATAAATCTTGATTGGATTATATAAAATATCTTGGTTGGATTATACAAGTATATTACGTTAGATTATTAGAATATATCATTTTTGGGATTTATAGATGGTGAATTATTAGAAATAGATTATTATGGAAGAGTGAATTATTAGAGATTAGATTATAGAAGTAATTGTCGAATGTTGGATTATATGATTATTTATTGGAGAAGGGATTATAGGACCAATTGATGGATGTTGAATTATATTATTATATAATTATTGGAGATTGGATTCTATGATTACATGATTATTGTGGTTGGATTATAGAAATGAATCTCTGTTGGATTATAGAAATAATCTTGATTGGATCAAAGAGGAATTGATGGAATGGTCGAGTTAACTGAATAAAAGTGTTCGGATGGTCTATAATTGTTGATATTATATTAATAAAGATTGGATGATAGATAGAGACTATTGTTAAATACTGAATTGTTGATGTTGGATTCTAGAAGTAGATAATTGCTGATATTGTATTATAGAAATAGATAATTATTGGGTATCAGATTATCGAAAATTGGATTATAGGATTGCATAATCATTGGATTGATGGATGTTGAATTATTAGAAATAATTTATAAAGGAATAACGGATTGATGGATATCGGATTGTAGAATTAGAGTATAGTTGAATGTTGGATCGATGGAAGTCGGATCATAGAAATAGACTGATATTGTGTATATTGGACTAATTGATATTGGAGTATAGGATTATATAATTGCTAGAGATTGGATTATGATTATAATACTGATGGTTAACTTACTAATCTTGTAGTTGATAAAACTCTGGTTAATACAGTAGTGTTAACAAGATGCTCTTGATTGAAAAACTTTATACTTAGACAAAGCTTAGACCAAAAATATTGAATTTGGGGAATTTAGCCAAATGTTCAATTATGATTTAAAATAATACTATGGTATTATCTTTACCATAGAAGTTTATGAAATGATTTGACGTGGTAAATAAAATGAAAAATTGGTTTGGACTTGGGCGAAATGAATGTTTGGATGGATGCATGTTCATGTATGGGGTCGATTCATTTCTATGATCAAGGCTTAGGGTTCTTTTGGAAAGTCACCTAAGTCAGTTAAGGACCAGTCTTCGAGCGCATTTTGCTAAGCCCTATCATACCACCACAGGTCATGAATGGGCAGGACTTGACTAACTAATTTGCAACGTTTCACCGTGGTCGTGCCATTCGGTTGCGTGGGTGTATTTTATGATCTACTTTTATGTATTCCCACCTGGCGCAAGAAGAGGCCTGAACCTGGCGGGTTTCTATCTAAAGGGGACAAAACCTTAGCGAGGCAGGACTACAGTGGGATGACACATTGTAAAGGCCTTGTCATGTGCTCTAGACTGCTTACCTAAGGTAGTGACCGGTGGTATCGACGGATGCCAAATAAACTAGAGAAGTCGTGTTATATGGGTAAAACTGTACAACCTCTGCAGAGTGTAAAACCATTCGAATAGTCGTGTCCACGGTCATGGACATGCTAGCAAAGCCACTTCAAGTTAGATTTTGGTTTTGATTTCAAAAGACTTTATCAAATGGTTTTGGATTTCTATCCAAATGGGAATTGGGCGGGTAGCCTTGTGATAGGAGAGTATCCTTCACCACTCGTTGATGAATGTTATCTGACTGTAAAACTTGAGAATTTAGAAAATGAATTTTAGTTATAGAATATCTGCTTTGGAACTTAGCACAAGTATTTGGAAAGAAACATTGCTTTATGCAAAACAACCATATAAGCCTTCTTTTGATATATCCCTACATGCATTATAATACTGTTATTAGGTGTAACTTGCAGAGTACATTCATTTGTACTCACTCTTGCTTAATAAAATATTGTTTAGAGGAGAAGGACTTTGCACCTACTGAAGATCTCGATGAGTAGGCCGCTACCCCAGTCGATTGTCTGAGGCAGATTAGCTAGGCTCTACTGCTTCTTGTTTCATCTTCCGTTGTGTTTTGTATTGTTGGCTCGTAAGCCTTTCTGGTGATAAACTCTGATGTTTATTATTAAAGTTTTGTGATTATGGTTGTGGTACCATGTTTGTTTACTGTGTGAGCTAGCCACTAATCATGGAACTAGTTCAGAAATGCACAGGGGATTTGGGGTGTTAATCCCGGGTCCTTACATGATGCTTCCTACATGCGGACACAGGTATAGGCAGCGACGAATCCAGGATGAAAACAGAGGGGGAGCTCAATTGTTGAGGCTATAGAATAAGATAAGCATACCAAAGGTATATCTACTGGTCTTTTGCCATCAAAATGCCAAATTCATACATAAATACAAAGAAAACAAAGTGAAAATGTATAATACAATAATTTAGTAACTCGCTAATGGATAATGTGCCCCCATATTTGCAAATCTAAGAAAAATTCAACACGTAACAACCACCATTGTATATGACAGTTTGCATTGCATTCATACACTTACAACAAACCATGGAACCATAACTCAATTAGAAATTGAGAATGTACATCCAGTTAATTCATTTGCACCAATTCATCAATCTTGCATCAATTCATCAATTTGCACCAATTAGTAACAACTATTCCCTGTTTTTACATGGAAGCAGATGATCCTATGTCCTATGGCATCAAGTTAATTTGATCATATATTTTCTTGAAGAAACATAGTGAATCAATGTATGTACTTACAGAAAATTCAATACTGAAGAAATTCCAACCCTTTCTAGATCATGAAAGGAAACAAGAACGGGTGACAATAACAGATCATGAAAGAATTAAGCAAGCAAAGCTAGAGAAGAAGAGTGCCTGGTAGTCTGGTACTAAGTACTGACAGTGATGACAACGGCGCGACACCACCGCTGGACTTCTGGCCCAGGCCCCAGGCCCCAGGGTGAGCCCAAGCGGCTCGTCGACCTCCACCTCGATGGGCCAGACGCAGGACGCCACCACCCACCGGCCACCGCACAAGCACAGCTCCTACCAGCGTTGCCGCTCGCCCGGGCCAGGCGCCCACTGGCCATCGCACAACCCTCCGCGTAGGCCGCCTCCCTCCTAGTCGCCGGCCGCCGTGACCCAGTGCTCCCCACTGCCTTGCCACAGACGCCGAGGCGCCACCGGCCGATCCTCCTCCTCACTAGCCGCCTCCCCCCCAAGTCGCCGCTGGCTGCCACCATCTCACACTCAGAGGTCGGCCGCCGCCGCCGCCTGCCGCATCTAGGGACTAGGGCTTCGGATGCCATCATGCCAATTGCCAATCATGCCTGCCTGATGTGTTCATTCCCCCACCAATCCATTTCTTTAATTGGGCCGACCGGCTGGACCTTAAGCTCTAGCAACACATGCCACGGCCATAACCACCCAATGGAGATAAAACAGCCCACGTCGTGCGTCTTCAACCTCCAAACTTCGCCCAGCCTCCAGCGTCGCCCAGAGACTCGCCTGTTCTGCGCCGCCCCAACTTCGCCGGTGCCATGGGGGTACTAGGGGTCCGATGGGTGGAGGGGGTGCTCGAGCACCCACTAGCACCCACGGTGGATTCGCCCCTGGGTACAGGACCAAGTTGTTGTTGTTCAGTATGTGCCTTCAGAACTTCAGGTGATAGACTTCTTCACAAAGGTGCAGACCAGAGCTCAGCGTAGCTTCTATCACTCTAAACTTAATGTTGTTGATCCACCATAAGTTTGAGGGGGGTGTTAGATGTTTATATATTTTTCCTATTGTATAAGGTGTTACTTGCATATATGCCACACCTGTACTTGTATATATATTGGCTCATTGGCCTCATATTGAATATAAGCGCTATTCATAATATGGTATCAGAGCCAAGAGGTCTTGAGTTCAAGCCCGGCTGGTGCAATTAAGAAAATAATTGCAGCTCATTTCTATTCCACGTCTTAGGCCTGAGGAAGCCTACACGTGAGGGGAGTGCTGAAGTACAAGTGAATTACCTGTCTTTCCTCATCAGCTTAAGCTTTTGGGTGAATTGGTTGGTGCATGTAACTCAATAAAGTTAACCCGAAGCAAAAGAATGATAACCAAATGTGGAGAATTCCTTCTCAATTGATTCTACAAAATTGGTTCTGTTGTAGGAGAGGGCAAACTTCAATAGGTGGGAATATGTAATTGAATGTTAATTAGTTAATTACCTTGCCTACTGATTTTAGTAAATGGTGGCATTCATTTGATGTGCAGTCCATCAAGTAAATAGCTAGAAAGCCTTTCATGTTAGATTCTTCATTTTTCTCTGCAACCAATAGGATGATTTGTTAGGGGCATGATAAATAATTAATGTTTGAAGTGCAAGTAACATAGAAAAATGCTTATCCAATGCTCTGAACTCTAGAGGAATAGATTATAGTAACATGTTCTCTGATGGTATGATGTAACACATATAATGTGCTAGCATATGTTTCTAAACTGTCACTTGTATTAGAATTCAATGGAAAACATCAAATTCTCAATAGCAAAAGGACAACACAAATACTTATGAAAAAAAAGAACCATATAACAATTCTTGAATTAAGTCAGAACATATTTTCAAGTGTAAGAAATATTTGTTAGCAAACTTCATTACTTCTAGAACACCAGTGTAAATGTCATCCACTGTTGTTTGAGTTCTCCATAGAAAATACAATTTTTTTTGAAGACCACCATATAATAATTCCTGAATTACGTTGGAACTTATGTTCAAATTCAAGAAACACATTTATCTGAGCAAACATTGCTGGCCTACACATTCCTATCTACTGTGTTTGAATTATTGCTGACAAAAATCGAATAGTATATTGGTATCCTAATGCTCATTGGATAAAGTTCTCTCAATCCAGGCCTACTTTACGGGCCTACAAAAGGGAAATTCCAATTTAACAATACAATAGTTATTTCTGCAATTGCGTCGTGCAATGCACTGCAAGCCAAATGGTCATGGATCCATGGGCTCTTGCTCCATTTCTAATAAATCCAGGGCCAATTTCAAGAACCTACATAATTTCTCAAATTCAATAACCACACTCTTGAAGCCATATGTCTTGTTTCTATGTTATTTTCATGTAGTCAAGGAGCAGTAAGCATAATAGCTTTATTTTTCTGACAGACTGTCCATACCTTCAGCAATTGAACATTTAATTCCTATGTTTTGCTTCACTTGAATGAAGACATAAGCTTCAAACCCTAATCTCAATCTCAACAAAATTCATTTCCTCTTGAGTCCTACTGTACCCTCAGAGGAGACTCTATGTTATTTTCATGCAGTAAAGGAGCACTAAGCATAATAGCTTTATTTTTCTGACAGACTGTCCATACCTTCAGCATTTCAACATTTAATTCCTATGTTTTGCCTCACTTGATGAAGACATAATGTTTAAACGCTAATCTCAATCTCAACAAAATTCATTTCCTCTTGAGTCCTACCATACCCTCAGAGAGGAGTCAAGAGAGTCTGACATGTTGTAGTAGGAAAAATTCATAGATAGGCTCATTTAGTCGAATCTCCCATGCTGTGCGCACTATAAACCTAAAATTGCAAATTGGTTTCATAACTTAGGAGCTACATTATATTATCATGTACATAAATATTTCTTGACTTCATTGTTCACCCAAATCCAAGAACCACATTATCTAAATCTTGTAGTATCGTTTCTTGATTCATACAACTCCCTATTCTTGTGAAAAATATGGAGAGCCCCAAATTCGATCCTGGAACAAGGAAATCATCGGCGTCGTGATCCAATGGCTTGGACTGGGAGGAGAAGGCGGTGGCGGCGCTACCGCTGCCCTTCATCTCGCGGTTCAACACCTCCGTGAAGGCCTCGACGTCGGCGCCCGAGTGCATTCCCTCGTCCTGCGCATTCCCAACAACAAGAAACCGCCATTTCAATCCTTCCCTTTCCCAAGAACTCGACGAAATTGGCAAGAAAGGCGGAGGGAGGTTCTGGTTAGGTCAGACACCTCGTCATCGTCAAGGAGCTTCATGATGGGATCCATGGCGAGGGGTGCAGATTGGTTAAGCGAGTCCGCCTCTCTCGTCGCCTCTCCCTCTCGCCTCGTCGCCTCGCCTCTCTGTCATCCCTCATCGCCTTAATGAAGGAATGGAAATATCCCTTGTGCGGGCAGGAAGGAAGAGGAAGAAAAAGAAAGGCTTATCAGGTACAGAAATGTTTCTTGATTTCATTGTTCACCCAAATCCAAGAACAACAATACCTAACCCATGTAGTATCGTTTCTTGATTCATACAACCCCTGTTCTTGCAAAAAATACGGAGAGATCAAAGAGCCCTGAATTTGATCCCTGAACATGGAAATCATCTACAAGGATTAATTGGACTGGGTGCCCATCGGCGTCGTGATCCAGCGGCTGGGACTGGGAGAAGGCAGTGATGGTGTTCCTGCTGCCCTGCACCTCGCGGGCCAACACCTTCATGAAGGCATCGACGTCGACGCCCGAGTGCATGCCCTTCAGAAGGCGCCTCGTGAGTCGGAGGACCTACGCGCTTTCTGGGTATTCTGGATCTGCCCAAATGAGGAAACCAAACTATCTACGACCGCAGCAAAGAAAGACGGAAAACCGAGGAGCGAGGACCTAAACGGAGCAGAAACGCGGGCGACGGGAGCGAAGGGGAGCAGACACCGGCGACAAAAATGAGGAAATGGAAGCAAAAGGGAATGGTAGGAAGGAACCGGAGGAGCAAGAAGGCACGAGCTCTGGCGACTCCCAGTGCAAAATAAAGAGGACCGCACAAAAACCGAGGTGGCCAGAAAACACGGGGACTTGTGGAACGCTACTCAACACACTCGACGATCGGACGAAGGACAACACAGGAAAGCATCCCGATGCAGCATCGCACGGATGAGGAAACGCGAGCGACGTGGCCCAGCTCCCTAGTGCCCCTTTCTGCTTCCATTTAACAGGAAGGATGGGTATCAGACAACTATTCAACACGTATTGTACATAAGATCACTGCACTGCACAGTCTGCACTTGCCAAAAGTGGCACCACAACTCAAAAGCGACCAATGTCGTAGCTGCTAGGTTTTTTAGATTGTTGTGGCGTGGAGGGACCTGCGTGGGCAGGCCAAGCTGCCTACAATAAATGATAGTCGTGCGCCTTCTCTCGATGAGAGCGCGGTTGGCAACATACGCTTGAAGGCTAAAATATGGGAACGAAAAGATCGATCCAACTCGAAAAGTCCAAGGAGAAGTGAGGAGGAAATGCGCTTTTTTTAAGGAGTTATTGGCAGAGTGTTCGTGCATTGCAACGGATTTGAAATCAACAATATTACATGTTCTTAGACTCCCCCAGAACAAACTGAAGTAGTTCTCTAATCTTTGCATAGGTTTACTCTGAATAGCAGGACAATCGTCCCCCACACGCACCCCTCGTCCCCTAAAAATTTCAGCGCCTGCAAGTGGGACATGCTTCTCTGCCCATAGCCCCCAGCATAACCCTTGAAAGCCACATGCTTACAGCATAACCCTTCACAACCATTTACCATGTCTAAAGCACACTATTCACTCGAACGTGCAGTTATCGATGGTTCAAGTCATTTCATTGTGAAAACCATACAAATTGCCCTCACTATTTTGCAAACTCAGACTAAAAATATCTCTAGTCTAATTTTGCCATTAATAGAAGGCCTACATGTTACAAAGATTTTGTAAAATTTAGATGCACTTAAATACCGATTAGGTACAAACACAAAGAATAGTAAACAAGGTTATACAATAAGGTCTCAAGTGTCCAATAAGGATGTAGAGCATTGGAAGAGAACAATATCAGTTCTTTTCACCTTCCAAAAAAAGAAACTTTTCTGGCAATTATTTCTATCATCGTGTCACCATCAAAGATGATAGTGCCATCGAACAGAACCCGTGAGAGCAATCATACATCAAAAATATGCAAAAATGTAAGAAACGGTTTATATATGCATGTGTCATGCATGATTTAAGCTTACATGATCATAAACAAAAACTAATCAGTATACAGAAGACTGCATCACATAGCCTTTAAGCAACCACATACCTTAGGGCCTTGATGTTCTATAGCTAGGACCTTCAGTTAAGATAATGAAACCATTGCTTGTACTATTGAAAAAAAAGAGTTAACTTAATTATCTCAAATATCTATATTCCATCATTTGGTACACCGAGTCTAATAACCAAATGCAATGGACATCACATCTATCAAAAGTTTCCTTATTGCCATTTACTTGGACAGTTCAGAGATGTTGGTTAGCAATGAAACAGCTGATGCATTTGTCTTCTTTGCATCGCAACAGAATCAGGCTGAGTACAAATTTCTGGAAGTTTAAAGAGATATAACAAACATCGAATTGGCATACACTTATTCAGAAGTAGTAAAACATGATTTAAAATTTCTTTTAATGAATCATCGGACTAAAATATTATGGTTTGGCTTCCATGAAGCTACACAAAAAAGTTAGGTAGCTTCACAATCAATGGAACATTTCAGTCAAGCAAACCATGTAGTTTAGTTTTGAAACTCAAACGTCAGAAGTAATGAATCAGTAATCTGGCTAAATATGTATAACTCAATATCCTAGATGAATGCCCGTTCGTTACTATGGATTAAAAAAACACCATAGTAAACATTCTAAAACATCACAAAACAAACTAAAGCCATCCTTGCCATTAGGTCCTCAAATCACCTCTACTGCCCCTTTCCAACCGCATAGATGTACAAACTTAAAATTCAAAGATGAATGAAATCAACAGCAGTAACGATCAGTTGGCTTTACTTTTGCTACTATTTCTATTCTCACATCTAACTTCTCAAGCCGCAACGTCATTTCCCTTCTCAAATCTAACTTCCCAAGCCGCAACGTCATTTCCAACGACACTGGAACCTGGTCTTGAGGTGCAAAACAATGTGTCTAAATACAAAGACATAAAAAATGAAAATAAATGATAGCTTAAAAATATTTGCCATGTTCAGAAACACAAGGATAGCCTAGTTCTATTAGTGAAACCAGTCTAGACATCACGTGTTAGAGTCAAAAAAACAAACGAATAAAATTGTGAAGTCCTAGAATTGACATGCCAAAAGAACATTCACAACTTGACAATTGGTGATCATCTTAAAACGGGGTGAAATTTGTGGTTTGGTTGTAACAACGGTTTGGTCACTAAAGCAACATAATTAAATGTATGCTTCATCTGATGAATGTGTTTGACGAGGATCTAATAATCCTCAATTATTTATTTATCTGTAATTCTTATTTGTAGACAACAATACCTTTATACTGCTCTTAAGCATACCCCTTAATGTTCATAAGGGAGAATCTAAATTAGGTGGTCGCAAGCCTTTCTACGACCACCCCCATAGTTGTAAGTCTTTCTACGACCATATTATTGTCGTAAGCCTTTCTACGACCACCTTGTGGTCGCAGGGCTCTCTATGACTAGGTCAGCTACGACCACCCCGTAATTGATAAGGCCTGCAGACATGTGGGCCTAATCGATTAGGGAATCTTATGTGCTGTGTTTTAAACACAGGGCAGTTAATACGTGTTGTTATTCTCCAGAATAATTGCACTACGCCCTCACTTTGATGGTAACTACCAGGTGACGTGGTGGTATCATAACCCACAATAACTTCCATCAACGTGCGTGGTACACCACACGACGAGGCACCTCTTGGCTTGGAGAAACTATTGCCACTACATGCACTATATAAGGGATATAAGTTAGCAGACAGAGGGGGAGGATCAAGAGGAGAAGACATTACACATAATTCTGCTTCTTCTTGATTGTAACCCAGATAGTCAATACAAGAACACAGGAGTAGGGTTGTTATTATCCTTGGAGAAGGCCTGAACTTGACTAAAATCCATGTGTCATTCTCTATGTGGTGTGGTTCTGACTCTAGGAGACCCCTGACTATTCATTCGTAAGATCAATACTAGATCATCGACAGTTGGCGCCATCCGTAGGGAGTTTCTGTTGAATCCTTTTCGGCAAGTTCTCTTGATTTTTCGTTCATCTCTGATGCTTCCATGGCAGGAGAGTGGGATGAGAACTTGTTCGATTTGGTCGACTATGCAGAACTTGACATGGATGCCTGCTACGAGCAGAGCATTATTTCATCCGACGGCTATGTCGCCTCCAGGGATCTTTCACCAGATCCAAGAGACCATGCCGCAGACAGAGTTGATGAGGGATCTCTACCCCCCCCCACACACACACAACTACGTCCAGATGAGGGACCTGATTCCTCAGAGGGCAAGGATCCAACCGACCATAATCAGGACTGCACCAAGACAAGTGCAAAGCATAGCAAGGGTTCCTCCTCCAAATGTTCGAGTTTGTCTGAGACAGTCCGACCTGGCACAACAAATCTTAGAATCCATCATTCCGGGACTCAACCAGCATTTGGTGATCGTCACCCTTCAGTTACCTCCATGAGGTGTGTGGTCGAGCCCATTTTTCTTGCGGATTCGATCGTACCATCGCAGGGTTCTCCTTTGACTAGAGACGGTTATAATCTAGAATTCCCCTTCTTAGAGGGGATTGCTCCAAGTCGTGAGGCGTTGTCATTCGACTACTCCTCAAGCCAGGAGGGCTCAGGTGCAAGTGGAAGTCATATCCAGGAGGTCTTTGTCCTCCCCTCGGATCCTAATCTCTCTCCGAGAGGCAAGGCTAGGGATGCTTCCCAACGATCACTCACTCCAGGCTCTCGTGGTGATGGCGAGGACGCCTCTGGCGATGAATAGGATTACCACATTCATGAACGTGGGAGAAATCCTAGAAATGATCGCTCTCCACTGAGGCAAACTTAGATGTGGATGATCCTTAGACCATCCCGAGGAGAAGAATTGCAACCCAGAGAACTTTACCTTGGCGCACTCAATATCGGTCAGAGGAAGGTCAAAAACTTCAATGAATAAATGACCTACTCAAGAATCCAACTCAAGAGCTTGGACGAGCGCCAGGCTTCGAGATACAATGGTCAGACTTGAGCAAACTCACCAACATCCTTCTGGTAGTCGTACCACGACAACACCATCGAACACTAGTCATTCGAATAGCTCCCCTCATGGAGAGTGACGCGACAACAGGTCTGGCTGCTGCCCTAATCATAACTCCAGTCGGAGAAGAGTTTTTCGAACACCTGGTGATCGGCAAGATCCTAGAGATGGTAATCGTTCACCACGTATACCTAGGAATCTACAACAGCGAATGGAATGTAAGGAGTATTACTCTCATAGAACTGAAACCTATCATAGGTCAGGTCCACCTACCACTGGGTATCGTCGTCTATGATCACCTAGCGATGTCAACCCTTCTTTCCTATAAAGAAGGTGTCATGATATTATTACCAGATGTCAGGTGTTCTCGCCTAACCGTCGAGTAGTTCGCTGGCCGCCACGATTTCAACATGTGAACATGGAGAAGTTTGATGGGTCATAAAATCCCATTGAATTTCTTCAAATCTATACGACCGTTGTTCGAGCAGCAAGAGGAGGAGAGAACATCATGGTGAATTACCTTTCTACTGTGCTCGAAGGATCTGCTCGGTCATGGTTGTTGAATCAACCACTGGAGTCGATCTATTCATGGCAACATCTCTGCGATCTATTACTAGCCAATTTTTAGGGTACCTACAATCGTCTTGGAAAGGAAGATGACCTGCACACAATGAGGCAGAATGCTCACGAGACCTTACGCCAATTCATCAGGCATTTCAGTCAGCTTCACAATTCTGTACCTGAGGTTTCTGACTCTTCTGTTATCAGAGCCTTTAAGCAGGGAGTCCGCATTAGAAGAATCACAGAAGACATCGCTTTAAATCCTCCGGCTACTATCGCCGAACTTTTCGAGATGGCCGACCGATATGCAACTACTACAGAAGCAGTCGAGTGGAACAGAACAATCGATCGAGATGGTAAAGATACTTAAGAAGCAGGACAAAGTAGCAAGAAGAAGGATAAGAAGGCCAAGAGCAAAACCAAAGGCCAAAAGCCTCGAGTCAATAACTCTAAGGAAGTTTTGGCTGTAAGCTATAAAGAACCTTGAAGCTCCAAGCCTTACTCCAACTGGGACCGACGAAAGAACGACAAGCTCAAGTGGTGTCCTTTCCGTAAGAAGGAAGGACATGACCTTCGCAATTGCTGAGTTTTTCAACGAAAGCTCGAGGACTACTATACCGGCAACGGACCTCTTCCGACACTCGAGGAGGTAGGGCAAACGAGTGGTCGAAAGCAGTCGGATGACGACGAGGAGATGCCATTCCAAGATTCGAAGCACACTATTGATCGTATCTATGGAGGATCTTCGGTATACGAGTCAAAGCAGCAAATCAAGTCTATCGAACGCGAGGTAAACTCCATTGACCCTCCTCTTGTTAATAAATTACCAAAGTGGTTAGAAGTCACTATCTCTTTTGAGAAGGGTGATTGTCTGATCCCTTCGACTCGACCAGATCAATTTTCGATCGTAGTCGAGCCCACCATCAATAACTGTTGAGTAAATCGCGTATTAGTTGATGGTGAGAGTTCATTAAACATACTATTTACGAGTGTCCTAGATGAAATGAAAGTACCTAGGACCAAGGTAAGGCATGTACGATACTCATTTCATGGGGATCGTACCAAGATGTTCAGCCAAACCTATTGGCCAAGTTTCTCTTCCTGTAACCTTTGATTCTCCAAACAACTTCAGGACAGAAAAAATCTCTTTTGACGTGGTCGATTTTGACATGGCATACAATGCCATACTCGGACGACCAACTTTGGCATGATTTCTAATGGCTGCTCATTATGGTTATCAATGTCTTAAGATGTTAGGTCCCAAAGGAGTAATCACAGTCTGCTGTGATAAAAAGATGACGCTTACATGTGACCAAAAATCCCTCGAGATGGTTAGCCAGATACCAACTCGAGAAGCAAGCAAGAGTCAGCCTTCGACCAAGCAGTCGAAGCCTAAAACTGCACCAAAGCTAAACGATCAAGTCAAGAAAGTTCCCCTAGATCTAGAAGAGCCTTCAAAGATTGTTCGCATTGGGGTTACTTTCGACCCTAAATAGGAAGACGCCCTCATCACCTTTCTCCGAGCTAACGTAGATGACTTTGCGTGGTAAGCATCTGACATGCCCGGAGTCCCTAAGGAGGTGATCGAGTAGTTGGAAACATTCGACAACCTCAGAAAACACTGTTTGAAACTCAATCCGGAGAAGTGTGTGTTTAGAGTCTCTTCAGGAAAATTACTTAAATTCTTTGTTTCTGCACGAGGAATTGAAGCAAATCCTGAAAAGATAAAGGCCACTGAACAAATGTGTCCTCCAACCATGAACAAAGAAGTCCAGAAACTCATAGGATGCATGGCGGCTTTAAGTCATTTTATCGCACGATTGGAAGAAAAAAGACTTCCTTTCTTTAAACTTCTAAGGAAACATGAAGGTTTCGAATGGTCAAAGGAGGCAAACACTGCCTTCGAGGATGTCAACAGGTATCTTACGAGTGCTCCTGTTCTGGTCTCTCCGGAACCAGAAGAGACGCTTTTAATATATCTACCTGGCACACCACAAGCAGTGAGCACAGTACTGGTAGCCGAATGTGAAAACGTTCAACGACCAGTTTATTACGTAAGTGAAGTTTTACACGTGCCTAAGAAGCGATACCCTTAGGTTCAAAAACTCTTATATGCCCTCCTGATGTCTTCGAGGAAGTTGAGGCATTATTTTCAGGCGCACAAGATAATTGTACCGTCTAAGTTTCCCTTAGGAGAGGTCCTCCAAAACAGGGAAGCAGCGGGACGCGTGGCAAAATAGTCGGTTGAATTTGGGGAGTTCGACCTCTATTTCATGTCCCAAACGGCCATTAAATCCCCAATATTGGCAGACTTTATCGCCAAATGGACAAATCCTGAACCTGTTCAGGATACCTAGTATGAATCCCACAACCAGTAGATAATGTACTTTGATGAGTCACTTACGCTAAGTGGCTTGGGGGCTGGGATGGTCCTGGAATCCCCTACAAAAGAAATCTTAAAGTGTGCTATTCAATTAAACTTTTCTACCACTAACAACATGGCAGAATACTAAGGTTTGCTAGCTGGCATACGAGCGGCAAAAGCACTCGAGGTTCTACGTCTAGTCATGAGAGGAGATTCTCAACTAATCGTGAATCAGGTCTGAAAAGAGTATCAGTGCTCTAATCCGACAATGTCTCGGTACTTGTTAGAGGTCAAGAAGCTTGAAAAGTATTTTTTTTGGTTTTGAGGTACAATATATCCCTCGAAAGGATAATTTCATCACTGGCCAGTTAGCTCAAATGGCTTCTTCCTGATCACAAGTACCAAAAAGAGTCTTCTTGGAACAGCTCCAGAAGTTGTCTTTGGTCGAAACATCAAAGACATCTCCTATTGAGACAGTCTCTCTAAAATACGAGGATACCTGGATGAATCCCATCTATGAGTTTCTTCAGAAGGGTACAGTACCCGATGACGATCTTGAGGCTGATCATTTATCCCGCAAGGCCAAAATGTATACTTTGGCCGAAGGAGTCCCCAACAAATGAAGTACCATGTGATGTATATCGCAGGAAGAATGATTAAATCTCCTTCACGAAATACACAGAGGCATCTGTGGAACTTATGCTTCTTACCAAACGCTGGTTGGAAAAGTCTTTCGATAATGTTTCTATTGACCAACTACCCTCTATGATACCAAAGAGTTGGTTAAAAAATATGTACAATGCCAGTTTCATAGCAGACAAATACACCAACCAGCTCAGACCTTACAAGCCATACCTCTATCTTGGCCTTTTGCAACCTAGGGGTTCGATATCCTAGGACCGTTCCCAAAGGCACCAGGAGACTTTGAGTTCCTTTTTATGGCTATTGATACGTTCACAAAATGGATTGAAACCAAACTTGTGACTGGGATAACAACGAAAGCAGTCAAAAGGTTCATGATGAGAAGTGTAATTACTCGATTTGGTGTTCCAAGTCGTATAATTACAAATAATGGTACACAATTTTTGAGAGCAAAATTCCAAGAATTTTGTGAAGAGTGGGGTACCAAGCTGTGTTACGCCTCTGTCGCCCATCCGCAAAGCAATAGGGCAGTCGAAAGAGCGAACGAACAAATCATGTAGGGAATCAAAACTCGAGTCTTTGACCAGCTTATAAAGCGCTCGGGGGCTTGGGTTAAAAAATTACCCTCAGTATTATGGGCAATTCACACGACTGCTGGTCGAGCTACAGGTGAAACATAATTTTTTCTAGTTTTTTGGGCTGAAGACATGCGTCCATCAGAACTAAAGATTAGGTCGACAAGGGTCGGGAATTTTAATGACTCTGGCCAGGCCAGGAACAACTTCGAGCAGATGACATCAACCTACTCGAAGAGAAGAGAAATCAAGCCTATCGATGATCGAGTCGCCAATCTTATGAAATAAAAAGAGGAAAATGGCAAAAAGTTCTTAGGAGAGAATGAGACTACTCTTTTATTGCTGCGAACTGGCTATTACAGGGGGTGCCTTCGACAAGGTGGTAGACTAATCCTAATTACACTAAGTTTAATGCTTGCTATATTATAGAATCAGACTTGAAACATAAATCTAATGCCAATCGCAGTGCTTCAATCCAATCCCCACTGTCTTCTGTGCTCCATCTTTAAGTAACCGTCGAAGAGGTGGCAGTTGCTCCTTGAAGAGGCGCCTGTTGGGAAGTGACACGTCCGGTCGGAGGGAGGCAATGGATGACAAAGTACCAACCGTTCGGTGGTTGTATGTCTGTGAGACACACAACCGTAAGGTGGTTGTTGTTAGTGTCTTAGGATAATGAAACGTCACGTGGTATGGAACAAATACGACATGTGTTCCATTCATCACACGATATGAAATATACCCGGAGTTAGATCCGGATACCAGTTTATTTCTTCTACGAGCAGTCATCTGATCGGGGACTAGGTACGGGACCTCATCCGACCAGGTTTCCCATAACATAACCTTTGGAATCCTTATGACCATGGGGGTCGTGAGCCTTAGGGGTTACGACCATGAAGACATATGGTCTTTTATTATGTATTAAAGTAATACATAGAGATTTTAATCCTTGTCAAAGCCTTAATCAGTTCGGTGGTCTACCAACAAACCTTACGCAAATACTACGATCGTAAGGTCCAACCTCGTAGCCTTACTGTAAGTGACTTGGTATTGAAAAAGATTCAATCCCAGTCTAATCGGAACAAACTTTCCCCCGAGTGGGAAGGTCCTTACGCAGTGGTCGAAGTCACGTGATGTCGGGACCCAAAAATACAATTCTGGACCCTCTGTGTATACTGCACTAGTCCAGGATCACGCTAGTGCACACAGTGACAACATCAGTGAAATATCAATTCCATATACAAAGATAACTAATAAATAGGCAAATACAATAATCAACAGAGTAAAGACCTTAAGGTCAAAACTTACAATTAATGCCTCAGAAGACAAAAAGCTCAATGAAGCTGCAGCGGAACAAAACGGGATAACTCTAGTGAAGCCCATCCATATGCCCACAGGCAATCGGCTGGGGTGCGCGACTTAGTTCTCCACGATCCTTGAAGTAGACCTTGTTGACTGGCGATTCCTTCACTTCTGCTTGATTCGTCAAAGCAAGCATGAGTACACAACCATACTCGCAAGTCATACCACAGAAATGCAATTATACATGCAGGCTTATTCCAAAGGAATGGCATTCTGTGGTTATTTTGCAGAAATGCAACATTTGCAATTGAATACAAATAATAGATTGAAAGCATACAGATAAAACAAATAAACAATATTTAATTTTAACAGTTTGATTTCACAAAGACACACAACCTAAATAGATTATTCACATAGCCATATGATTTATATCACACTGACTCCTTCCCACACGCTTTATGAAGATCTACCCTCGTGTGAAATCCCGAGCATGTCCATGATCATGACGCTGCTATTGAATAGATTGTTTAACACTCTGCGAGTTTGTACACTTTACCCACAAGATACAACCGGTGTTGCAAGCACTAATCGTAACAAAGCATTTGAAACTTCATCTTAACATAGATGCTCCGATGTGCTTACGTCATACCAAACCATACACGATGTATGGTACAACACACACCGATTGGACGAGGAAGCGGCGAACCGTCCTGCGATGTGACTACATGGTAGCACACACCTCCACCCTTTTCACATAGCCTAACCTACTACCTGAGCAATCAATGCCAAGAATTCGCATCTTACTATGCTAGGCCCGTCCCATAACAGGCATGTAGTCGTACGGAAGGGCTCAGTTCAATGGCACACAAAGTTCAGTCCTTAAATGACCGGGGCAAGACTTCCAAATTCTAACTAAGGCACACAAATTAACTTGACACACAGATTTATATTCCCATATCACATAGCCACCATGTCACACAGTTCCCACCACTTGCCTCAGTCCAAACCTTTTACCACCCGGTTGATTTGAGTGCAACACATGCCACAAAGACACATAGTACACATAGATTATTACAAAGTTACATAGTCACTTAGTCAAGTCGATAATTGCAACTTTACATGAACAAATGATTCGTGGCATGGCTAAGCAACCTAATCGCATCTAACCAACCCACGTTGGTGCTACAATATTACCAACTAAATATCAACTAGGGTGACAAAGGATCAAGGCATAACAATTATACAAGGAAGGCATAACAGATTGGATTTAATAGCTAATCCCAAAAGTATTTAAATACTTACTTGAAATAAAATGCAAACTTTGAAATAAAATAACATTTAGAAAACTAGGATTCAAATATGGTCAAAGCATGACTTGCCTGGAACAGGTCTAGAAATTGATCTTGGTCTTGTTGTGCTCCTTCATCTTCAAATCTCCCAGAAATGTTGAAGTCTACTCGCAAACGAAGCAAACAAACAAACTAAATAAATAATAGAGGCAAAACAACTCCAAAAAAAAAAAAATCTCCATTAAACAGATCTTGAATTTATAGGAATTTAGAAATTTGAATGGACTGATTTGGAGTTCGGATGCAAAAGTTATGGGCTTTGGAAGTTTGAATCTAAAGAAAAACCCTAAAATTGGAATTATACGAATTTCCCGAATTATTTCTCAATAGAAAAATCGGAATATTGTGCACTGCTGACGTTAGCAAAGGATTTTCGGGAAAAAGATAAATAAAAAAAGAAAATCTAATGTGTGGGACCCACACGTCAGTGACATGGCTCACGGTAGACTAGGTCTACCGAGCCTCTAGATCTGGATTGAAATTTGAGTTGGCGGGCGGGCGCACAAAGTGACTCGACACACGTGGACGACACGCGGTGGAAAAGAGGTGACGCGGCACTGAGGTGGCAGCCGACGTGGACGGCGGCAAGGGCGGCGGCGCACGGGAACCGATGGTTCCGGCGAACGGCGGCGAATCGACGGTGGTGGGTGGTACAGAAAGGTAGAGGAGGACACGGGGATCATAGCGATGTGCTTACGGGTGGTGAGGGACGATCGAGGTGGCCGGCGGCGAGGTAGAAGCGGCGACGGGGCTTCGGGCTCGATGGGAACGACGTTGTGGGCACGGCACCGGACTTGGAGAAGAAGACCACAGCGGCGGCTTGGCAGCGCAAGGAGGCACCACGACGGAGGAAGGCGAAGAGGGGCGCAGATTGAGGATGGCCGGCTATTTAAGGCACGGGGAGTTGCGCCTGGACCCGGCACGGACGCCAAGATTGGCGGCGGCGCGAAGTTCGGATCGCACAGGCCTTTAGCAGCGGCGGCGGCTTGAACGCGTCGCGCCGACGCGTGTCTTGCTCGGCGATGGGCTCTGGCGGGTGGGCTCGGGAGGAATAGGGTTAAGCGGCGGTTGGTCAGATATCGTGCAAGGAAAAAGCAGCGAGCCGGCTTTGTTGTGATCTGCGTGCAAGGAAAAGAACGGCGGGAGGAAAGGAATGCGGCCGAGCCACGCACGAGGAAAGGCGGCGGTAGCTCGGCTAGTATGTTTCACGTGCACAGAGAGAAAGAAATCTAAACGAACACATAGAACCGAACACACGTACACACAGCCATGACCAGAGCATGAAACGCTACAGTACCATGCATAAACAGTGCGCACGGGGTGGCCGGCGGCCGGTGGCGACGCGGCGGCGTTGAAGGGGCAAAACGGAAAGGAAACGATGAGCCGGACGCGCTGGTGCGATTTGATTTTGGAAAAACTCACCGACGAAGCGAGCAACGCGACGAACGCGGTTCGGCTTTATGACTTGACATTGCTCCGGCGATCTTCGAATTAAGTGGATAGAACCATGACGTAGAGGACGATGACACGAAGCCAACGCCGCAGACGGTTCGGCCGGTGGACGTCGGATGAAGGCGCAGCTCGTCGGAGAAGATCTTTGGGTAGAGCTCGGTATTCTGCAGATGGCGACGAAAACAGATTGGTTTGGAGAAAACCAATTCAGGGGATTGAAAGAGGAGATCAAGATGGACACGTGAGCATAAACGGTTCACCATAACGCACCGAGGAGAAAGATATGGAATTTTGAAAGTTTTGGTTTGATATGAATACGTACTGGACTCCTGCCGGTTGGAAGCGATTGGTTGGGATACAATGATAACGTAATCGCAATTTACTGAAGGGTTTCAGATGAACAGTACCCGATAGGTACTTAGCATGCGGCAGGAGAGAGAAACAGGGTGATTTTTGGAATTAAAGAAAATTCCAAAAATCTAGGAGATCCAAAAAGGCAAATATAAATTAGCAAATGCACTCAGAACAATTTTAGAAAAATCTAGAAAATATATCCAAGCACATAGAATCCAAATAAAATAGTTTTGATAATAGTTGATGTTGAGATTTAACCAAGTTAAATTGTTTTTGATTTATGAAAGTCCCGATTAAGCTTTATTAATTCAAATAAAATTGGTGAAATTTTTCAGGGACCTAAACTACACAAAAGATTTTTGGAAAGCCAAATTTTGGGACGTTACACGTGACCAGGCTTAGTACGACTAGCAATAGAAGATGGTCGAGTCCTTTCTAACTCTTGGAACATAGACCAACTACGCAGGTTCTATGTGTAACTTTCTACTTTCTCAATAAAGTTTATGTTTTCTCCAATCTTTACTGTGATACCTTGAGCAATGCTTTGATAATGTTTTTAATCAAGCTTTATAACAACTTGGTTTTATTTACACTGGTCGAAGAATGGTAACATCTCCTAGTCAAAGTCTTTCCTCTCTACACGTGATCATGCCCACTAGAAGGAACTTCCTAGCGTCGACTTGTTCCTAACTTTTGTTACCAACAAAAAGAAACTAAGCTCTACAAAATATGGTCAAAATAATTTACAGTAAGCTCTTTTCGACTTAGTTGATATTTTCTATCAAAAAATTCTCTAAGTAAACTAGGCTTCTATAATTTGTTCAACTACTTTTGGTAAACTTGATTCATTTAACCTGGTTGGAGGCAAAAAAAAACAACCTAGTCAAAGTCTTTCCTCTCTGCATGTGGTCCTGCCCACTAGAAGGAACTTCCTAGCGCCGTGCTGTTTCTAACTTTTGCTATCAGTACAACACAATTGAATTCGCCAAGAAAGGTCAAACAAATTTTTTGAGTGGTTTATTCGAGTAATGTTGATGCTCTTGATTTGATTTACATGGTCAGAGAAAGCAACTCACCTAGTCGAAGTCTATCCTTCCTGCATGTGGTCTTGCCCACTAGAAAGAATTTCTTAGTGTCAATCAGTTACTAACTCTTGTAATCAGTACATGACAATCGTGATCGACAATAAGAGTCGAATAAACACCTCCTAAGCAAACCCTTTTTATACTATTTACTTAGTTTAAATAATTAAACTAAGTAAATAGTGGGGAGCTAAGATAAAGTTATTAATATGACTTCATTTCTTAGTCCAAAATTCAATTTTCTTTTTATTGCCTTATGAGTTACTAACTACTCGATGAGAAAATTTGCAGGAAAAAGTAGGTTTACATTCATGAACAAAATATTGTCTTTACAATAATATTCCCTATTACAAACTACTCTGACGAAGGAAATCCAATTTGCATCTCCTCTATGACCTTCTTGTTGATCGGTTGCACCTCTTCCATCAGTTGTGCTGCCACTGCTTCAGGGCAGTCGAAATTAGCTCCGATGGGTTGCAAACTAAGATTACGGTCATGCTCAAGTTTTTCCAATGCATAACTCACTGCACTTTCGACTGCTTCTCATATCGAATCAGCTTGATTGGCCTTGAGAATGGTTATCAACTCTTCCAGAGTTCCAACTTGTTGTCCAAAGGTACTCGTTTGAGCAACCACGGTGTCTTCAAGAGGGATGACCTCCTTAGAACCTAGTCCTCCGAGCACATTGTTAAGGAGGGAAATTTTGTCTTAAAGATTGATCTTCATTGACTTCATCTCCTCCAGACTACGAGTCAAAACTTCTTGGAGTTGCTTAATTTTGACTGCTTGCTCTGAAAATAGAGTACGACCAGTCAAAAGAATACTTCATAAAATACCAGTAAACAAAACTGATTGTAGGTAAAGAATTTATTATCTACTAGTCGAGAATCAAGCTTCTTGACTTTGTTGTCGTGGGAGGTAGCATTCTTTGTACATCGCTCTTCCCACGACTTTATGTTCTTGTCTTTTTCTTTATTGATACGGGTGAGCTCGTTTATTACCAAGGTCTTTTCTTCGGACCCGGTTTTGAACTTACTCAAATCAACCTCTTTTTCTAAAAAGAAAAAGAGTTAGAGAAAAAAAGAAAGTCATTAAGATGAACAGTCTTAAATTTAGATCTTATTGTTCATTTCATTATACAACTCACAAGTTGCAGAGTTTGCCTCTTGAAGTTCCTTCAGAAGGTCTTGGTTTTCTTCCCTTAGCCTCTGTGTCTCGACTTTTTCGTAGTCGAGTGCATCAGCTGAGGTCTTTTCGTCACTTTTAAACCTGCAAAAGTTAAAGAAGACAATGAAGACTATACAAGTAGTCGAAAGAAAAAAAGACTACATGTGACAGTGACTTATTGTAACGTCCCAAAATTTGGCTTTTCAAAAATCTTTTGAGTGATTTAGGTCCCTGGAAAATTTCACCAATTTTATTTAATTTAATAAAGCTTAATTAGAAATTTTCTAAATTCAAAATATTTAATTTGATTAACCTAAATATCAACTAAATAAAAACCAGTGTTATTTGGCTTCCTTGTGTTCCAAGGACTTTTTTGGGATTTTTCCGAGTTTGTTTGCTATTTATTTGACCTCCTTGATTTTTGGCATTTTCTTTATTCCGAAAATCCTTTCTTTTCTCTGTCCCACCATGTGGTGGTACTGTTCACCGTGCACTTTACATCTTCGCAAACTAAACCGTGAGTTCTGTTCGGCTGTTCCCGTGAGCAACCAAATCTTCCTATTTTTCTATCTCCTTCCTCGGTACATATAAAAGGAAACCGACCACGTCATATTGAGCCTCTTGATCTCCTCTTCCAATCCCCTGATTTGGTCTCCTCCGAATCGCCATCGTTTCATCACAATCTACTATGAATCGAGCTCCAACCGAAGACCTTCTTCATCGAGTTGTGCATTCATTCGATGTCTCCCGACCGAACCGTATGCGCCTTTGAGTTCGCCTCACTGCGTTCTACGTCATGCTTCCGTCCCCTTCACCCGAAGACCACCAAATCATCGTCGGCCATGTCGAGCCAGGACACTGAAACGCGTACATCACGTCCCCTGCTTCCTCACTGAGTTTTCCTAAAATTCGATCACGTCATCTTGTGTCCCTCGTCGAAACCTATTTTTCCTATATTTTAGTTTCGAGTTTCATCCATCGTACACCGAGAATTGAGCGTTCTCTCTACTCTAGGCCTATCTCCCTTCTCCGGCTAAATACTCCGCAACCGTTGATCCTCTGCCTTCATCTCTGCCACCATTGGGTTCGCGTCACCGCGTTCTACGCCGTGCTCACCTCCCTTTTCGCAGAATGTCGCCGGAAGCGCTGAGTCACCGTGAGGCCGTCGTCGTCGCCGTTCTTCGCCTTGCTGCCGGTGCATGGTGCCGATTCTCGTCGTCCGGACCGTGTCATCACCTCCGCCTCGTCATTGCATTTCCGTTTTTCCCCTTCGCCGCCGCTGCTTCGCTTTTGTTCACCGTCACCTCTTTGCGTCGAATCGGCTGATGCCCTCTTTTCCTGTTCCTGGCTGTTGTTGTCTCTGTTGATTTGTTCTCTGCGTATGCTTCTTTCTATTCTCACTTGTTTCCTTTCTCTCTTAATTCATTCTCTAGTCTTTGCTTTCCCATCTCAATGCCAAAAATCGATGCCACCATGCACCAAACCATGGAATAATCAATTATTTGCCACTGCAAAGATCTGGATTCCAGGATTTGCCACTCCATGTGTGAATGACATCTAGGCCCCGGGGCCACATGTCATACACACATAAGTGGTAAATCCTGAATTGCATATCTTTGGCAGTGGCAAATAATCAGATCTCCCCCAAACCAACCGGCCGAGCAACTCCATGTTCTCTATTCTGTCTTTTGTTTGTTGATTTCGGTTGGTCTGTTGCTTGTTGTTGGTTGGTCTGTTGCTTGTTGTTGGTTGGTCTGTTGCTTGTTGTTCTCTTAGCAGAAGCATGTTTCTCTCGCCATCCTTTCTCTCACTGGTGGAAGGCCCCACTTGCCATTCAATCAATGCAAATCAAATATCTATCTCTCTCTTACAAGTGGACCCCACGTGTCATCCTCCCAATTAAAAACCCTAATTATTTCTCTCACTTACATGTGGCCCCCGCATGTTAGTGAACCCTTAGTCAAACCCTAGTTCATGAGCTTGGTCCACCGTGGACTTGGTCCACAGACCAGTGGCCCACATGTCAACCCTTAATTCTATTTTTTGGAATTATTTTAATTCTAGAAATTCATAAATACCAGTAGGTCCCACATGTCATATACTCAGCCATATTTTCAGAATAGAATATTCTGAGAATATTCCGTAGACCCCACTTGTCAGTTTCTCTCTTCCTTTTCCTTTTTCAGCATTTTCTTTTCCGATCGAACTTCCGAGAGCTCGTTCTTTCTCATATGAACTTCGATTGAACCCATTCAAGTTTCTATATTTGTCTAAATTCATTATCTACCTTCCAGTACCATTTAATTTTAATTTGAAGTTTATTTGATTTATATTTTTGTATTTTGTTTGTTTTACGCGTTCTCTTTCGTTAGACGTTGAATTCTCGTAATCGTCCGAAGGAGCTGAAGGTCAAGGATGTAAAAGATTGAAGATAAAATAAGATCATCATTCTTATAGCAAGCCAAGTTGTACCTTTGACCATGTTGAACCCAGTTTTTCAAAATTACTTTGATTCAAATTACTGCATTCTACTTTAAGTATTTATTTAAATGTTTTGGAATTAGCTATATACCATTTGATTATATCAACCCTGCCTATTGTATTATCATGATCTTTTGTCACCATAGCTTGGCTAATTATTAGTTGGTATTATTATAGCACCAACGTGGGTTGGTTAGATACGAATAGTTTGCTTAGCCATGCAACGAGTCATTCATCTCATTCGAGTTGCAAATATAAACTTGACTAAGTGATTATGGAACTTTGTGTAAAATTGTATGTTGTGTATGCTATTACTCGTTGATGGCATGTGTTGCACTTAACCAATAGGGTGGGAAAGGATTTAGACTAAGGTGAGTGGTGGATACCGTGGGATATGGTGGAGCTCCGTGCTTGGGAAATGAAAGGAATGGTTTAGTTAGAGATTGGAAGTCTCGCTTTGGTCAATTAAGGAGCAAACTTTGTGCGCCATTGAACCGGGCCTTATTGTACAACCACATGCCTGATGGGACGGACCTAACTTAGTAAGTTATGGAATCTCGATATTGATTACTCAAGTAGTAGGTTAAGCTCTGTGCTAGGGTGGGGTGTGTTTCTGTCTCCGTGGCGATTCACATCGATGGACGGTTCGTCGTTTCCAGGTCCAACGGTGTGCGTCGGACTAACTTTCTTCGTGAGGGTTGGTGTCGGCAGTAAAACATACGGGAGTGTCAATTGTTGAGATGAAGTTTTGAAAAAGTTTTGTTATGATCAGTGTAGGCCACACTGGTTATATCTTGTGGGTAAAGTGTACAACCTCTGCAGAGTGTAAAACTATTCGAATAGTCGTGTTCGCAGTCATGGACAGGCCCGAGGATTTCACACGAGGGGTAGATTTTCATAAAACAATTGGGAAGGGACAGTTGTGTGGTTAAACTCATATGGCCGTGTGAAAGAAATTGATTAGGCTTTGTGTCCTTTGTGAAACTACTTGTTAAACTATTATTGATTATTTGTTTTGAATTACGCTTTGAATCTATTATTTGTATTCAATTGCAAATGCTGCTTTGTTGCAAAATAACCACAGAAGCCATTTCCTTTGGAATAAGCCATCATCTATAATTGCATTCTGTAATGCAACTTGTTGAGTACGGTTGTGCACTCAATCTTGCTATAATCATTTAGATAAAGTGGAGGAATCATCGATCAACAAGGTCTACTTCAATGATCGTGGAGAACTAGGTCGCGCAACCCCAGCTGATTTCCTGTGGGCGTATGGATGGGCTTCACTGAAGTTATTCCGTTTCCTTCCGCTGTAGCTTATTGAGTTATTCGCCTTCTGAAGCATTAATTGTAAGCTTTGACCTTAAGGTCATTACTCTGATATTTATTGTTATTTGCCTATTTACTAGTCATCTTTGTATATGGAAATGATATTTTATCGATGTTGCCACTGTGTGCACTAGCGTGATCCTGAACTAGTGCAGTATACACAGAGGGTCCATAATTGCATTTTTGGGTCCCGATACTTATCACCTCATTGCCTGCTCGCAAAGTTCAGCTTTTTGCTGTCTTAACAGCATAAGTTACCTATGGTATTCACCAACAGTAGCAACTCGTTCTAAAGCTCTCTGAACAAAGAAAGACAACAATGAGAAACAAGAAAAATCCAAATATAAAGATATTTGGCATCAGGTAATACTTACAAACATAGTCGAACAAGCAACATTGGCATACACCCTCTGGGAATCTTTAAGTTAGTCAAGCTCGTCGACTTGGTCCCACCATATTTTTTTGAAGATGCTCGTCATAAAAATATGTCCCCTATTCGAAATATCCTTAGGGTGTGGGACTCGGTCATGAGACCTGAACAAAGAAGATCCCACGACAGGTGGATCGAAGAACTTGAAAAACAGGTCGAAGGAGTCTTCATCTTCTTCTTCTTCGCTGTTGTCAACTTCCAGAATGACTCCTCGAGGTTCAAGAAGGACGCCTTCAATGACCTCCTTCCCGGCATAGTGGTCTAAGGCTCCTCCTCCATCTTGACCAAATGTTTCTGATGATCGTTGGACCAAGTCTCTTGTCTGATTATTGATATCCTCAATAATCAGCTCGATCACCATAGCAACTGGATCATCCGCCGTCTTCGCCTCTATTTCCACGACCATGTTAGTGATCGTGGCTACTCCAGTGGCAATAACTTCCTCTGTTGCCACCACAGAGATAGTGGTCGATGCCTCGACCACCTTCGTTGTTGTCTCTTCGATTGCAGGAGAAACAACTGTTGTTTCTACGACTACAGGAGCAATAACCGCGAGCTTCTTAACAGAAGAACCCCTGGGGGTTGTAGCAGAAGAACTAAAAATCGCAAGAAGAGAATGTGTCAAGCTTTGTCAAGAAAAGGTAAATATTGTTTTTCTGCATTCAACATTTACATACCTTGACTTCCTGGAAACAATCTTGAATTCAGAAGGAACCTTCCCCAAGAAAGATTTCTTTTTCTTCTTCTCTTCAACCGCCTCAATTCTCGTGACATCGTCAGCCTCTGGAAGGTTTTCAGTGTCACGGGACTGAGAGGTCAAAGCTTCTTTGACCACGTCGGGTCGAAAGTCTTGTTGAGGAATTGAGACCTCTATGAACACTTCTGGTCATAGATCTTGAGTGAGAGCAATAATTCTCAAAGCTTCCTGCCCCTCTTGATGGTCGAAACTTGTCTCGAAACTGGTCAAATGAAATACCAGTCAGAAAGGCCTTACTTCCGACCACTATCCTACGACCTCTTTTTCGAGTAAGTTATTTTCACTTGAAGTTAGGGGGCTGGATGACAAGGATCTAATAATCCTCAATTATTTATTTATCTGTAATTCTTATTTACAAACAACAATACCTTTATATTGCTCTTAAGCATACCCCTTAATGTTCATAAGGGAGAATCTAAACTGGATGGTCGTAAGCCTTTCTATGACCATATTATGGTCATAAGCCTTTCTACGACCACCTAGTGGTCGTAGGGCTCTCTACGACCAGGTCAGCTACGACCTCCTCGTAATTGATAAAGCCTACAGACATGTAGGCCTAATCGATCATGGAATCTTATGCGTTGTGTTTTAAACACAGGGTAGTTAATACGTGTTGTTATTCTCCAGAATAATTGCGTTACATCCCTGTCTCTGACGGTAACTGCCATATGACGTGGTGGTATCATAACCCACAGTAACTTCCATCAACGTCATGGTACACCAAACGACAAGGCGACTCTTGGCCTAGAGAAACTGCTACCACTACACACACTATATAAGGGCTAAAAGTCAGCAGACGGAATGGGAAGATCAAGAGAAGACATTACGCATAACTCTGCTTCTTCTTGAGTGTAACCTGGATAGTCAATACAAGAACACATGAATAGGGTTGTTATTCTCCTTAGAGAAGGCCTGAACCTATCTAAAATCCATGTGTCATTCTCTATGTGGTTCTGATTCTAGGAGACCCCCGATTATTTATTCGTAAGATCGACACTAGATCATCGATAGTGTTCGTGGCCCTACAATGATGATATAAAAGTGTATGATTCTGAGTGACAGCTTCAGTCCAATAAGATAGTTTCAGATAAAATTTTCTGGTGGTATCAAGGAAAGAAACTCCCAAGAACTAACAACATTCTTAAATCGAATACTTGCAAATGGAGTCTTTAAAATGTGTTTAGACTTCACGAGGCACAGGTGGAGTTTTTTAAATGTGTTTAGACTTCACGAGGCACAGGTGGAGTTTTTAAAAATGTGTTTAGACTTCACAAGGTTTGTCATGTTATGGTGTTTGACAGAATAGGAACAAGGATAGAATAAAAACCTACCTAATTCAAAATGAAACCAAGACTCACTTTATGTATAGGTAAATTCAGACCTCACCAAAAGTTGAGTCATGTGAAAGAAACATGCCATGTATAAGCTAAGAATTTCTTTTGTGCTCGAGACATATAATTTTGGCATAAATGTCTTAATATTCTAATTGCATGGCTCATGGGGACATGGAAATGTCCAATTTGTCCTTCATACAAAAGACAAGGAATCTAGTTACTAAGAGTATATTGAAGCCAACGACAACTATTTTGGGTAGGAAATCATAGTATGCAAATAATTATGAGGATATCAGTAAATGAAACAGAAGTGCACAAATGAAATATAAACTAACATCGAAGAACAAGCATTAAAAGAGTGCACAAGAATATCTTTCAGAACTCTCGTTCTCTCAAAAAACCAGTACTAACTTTCTTTACGAGCAGAAGTGAGAACGGGTCACTACTGACCTATGATGCACCGATACGCGATACTGGTACAGCGATACCCTATTTCTCCACCAAAAAACCCCCCGATACAACGATACGAATGTATATATATAGTAAAAATATAAAATACGATACTTGATAAGTTTCAGAATTTAAGTCGAGGGTTTACCTTTAGTCACGCACTGGCACTGCCCTACATACTGATGATATTACTACCCTAGATATGCGCAGCACAAGTCTATTGCTCTTAAAGGGTTTTAGTTAAAGGCTAGTAGCGCAGCGCAAGTCTCTTCCCATTTCTCAGCTCTCAGCTCTGTCAACACACCCATTTCCCAGTTCATCTGCCTGCTACAAGATCTTAGAGGAAAAGGGAACATAGAAGGAAACGCACCTGGTTGCCGCTGCAGAGGATCAAGAGGAGGGAGCGCGGAGGATCGACGCCGCTGGTCGCTGCCGAGGAGGAGTCTGAGAGGATCGATCTTTGCCATTGCATTGGATGAGAAGGAGGGAGGGAGCGGAGGATGGGGTGCAGAGGAGGGAGCGCGGAGGATGGGCGTAGAGGAGGAGCGCAGAGGAGGGAGCACGGAGGAGCTCTAGACTGAGGCGCACAGCGACGGCAAACTGGAGGCACACTGGACTAGGAGGGAGGCGCAGTGTGTGTAGGGCAGGTCAAGGTTAGAGTTCTCTCAGTGATGGGCCATGCAGTTGGGCCGGGAACAGTGGTTTTTTTATTGGGTTGCGCTTCTTCTTTTGGGCCGTATCGGCGTATCCAGCCGTATCGATACGTATTGGAAATGTATTTCTTTTTTTAAAAGGCAATTATTTCCGATACTTCCCAATACGTATTGGGGCCGTAGCCGATACGTATCGGGATATCGGTACTGTTAGATTAATCTTGTTTTTGGTTAGTTTTTTTGTTAGGAAGTTTTTGGGTTTCCTTTCTTAGTTGGAGTCCGTTTAGTTTTGAGTTAAAGATCCGAAGTAAACTTTGGTTTGGCAGATATCTGAGTGGTATTGAGTCCGAGTCGTACTCATGTTGGTGAACTCGGCCTTTATAAGCAATGTAGCGGGTGAAGGAGTTGAGCCGAGTTGAAGAAATAAGAAAAGACCAAAAAGTTTGTTACGTAGAGGAAAAGTTGTGTAGTACAACCGCTGGGTTCTAGCTTCACGTGAAAAGAAGGAAGTAGTGCTGCTAGCATCCACGTGAAGACAGGGGCTGCTTCAAGTTTCCAGACGAAGAAGTGATTGCAAGAGAAGGAAAATTTCTAACAAGTGGTATTAGAGCTTGTTGATCTTGGTGCCATCTGAAGATCATGGGTGACAACGCGAAGACCCGGGATGGGCCGATTTCCCTCCTATATCCTGTCCTGATGACCGAAAATTATCCGGTGTGGGCTATGAAGATGAAGGCGAACATGCGCGCCAGGAGTCTGGGTGCAATCGATCCAAGGCAAAGGACAAGGAGGTGGGCGACAAAGGTAGACCAGACGGCCTTGGCCATCATCTACCGGCGGTGCAGACTCCATGATCGGCAACTCGCCGGCAAGGAGATTCAAGACGTGAGGCGTGGGTGGCGCTTCAAAAGATGCACGAGGGAATTGATCGTGTGAAGGAGGTGCGGCTCGAATTTGCATACCGAGTTCGAGAATCTCCGGATGGGAGAAACCGAGTCGGTGGACGAGTTCGCGTAAGTTGTCTTCATTGTATAATCAGATTGTCTCTCGGCGACAAGATGGAGGAATCAAATGGCGATGAAGAAGTACTGCGCGTGCTACCGAAAAGTTTGTACTGTCGTCACCACGCTCATGTACTCCCGGATCTGGAGCAAAAAGATCGAGGAGATCACCGGTTCCCTCAAAGGCGCATGAAGAGCTCTTGAAGGGTATAAATCCCGTAACGAGCAAAGGTATCGATCCCATAACGAAAGCGGCGTTGCTAGTAAAGGAGATACAAGAAAGCGATGGCGAGCGATTTAGCGAGGTGGCCGTGAAGACAAGGTTGGGCAAAGGCGATGGTGGCAGATCCGTGATAAGTCACATATCAAATGTTTCAAATGTGATAAGTATGGTCACTACGCATTGGAGTGACGACCACATAAAGTGCTTCAAGCTGTGACAAGTATGGGCACTATGCTTGAATTGCGAAACAAGAAGAAGAACGAGGAGGTAAACCTCATCCAAAGCTGTGAAGATGAAGGCAGCGATCCTACCGCTTCTCTCCTTATGTGTCAACAAAGCGCGGTCATGGTGAAGTTGAGCGAGGAGAACGTGCTTCCTAAACTACGCACGGAGGAGGAAATCACAATCATCTTGATGAGTGGTACTTGGGCGGTGGAGCAAGCAATCATATGGCGGAGATCGCTCCATGTTCCATGAGCTCGGCGAGAAGATTCGGGAGAAATCAAGTTTGGCAACGGCTCCACGGTACAAATAAAAGGCAAAAGTACAATGTTGTTGCGATGCAAGAACGGTGATCAAGATCTTTGCGATATTTACTTTATACCAAGTTTGTGCAACAACATACTCGATCTCAGGCGGTTAGCGGAGCGGGGGTGCGAGGTGGGCTGCAGGTGAGTTCTTGCGTGTCTCGACAAGAACAAAGATCTCTGATGAAGGTAAAGATCCCCAAACCGGTTGTACAAAATTTCTCTGAAAACTTGTAAGTCGGTTTGTGTGAAGGACAGTCTGGAGGAGCGAGAGTGGAACTTAGATATCAGCCAAGGACATGGCGGAACCCAGGAGTGGCACGCAGTTGGCGTAGGAGGCGCAAAGAAAGTGAGTCTCGGAGGAGATCGAGACGGTGCGTAGCAAAGGCGTCTGGTATTTGCAAGGCGATGAGTCCCACGCACATGAAGGCGCGCATACATGAAGTCGACACAGGAGGGAGGCGGTGTAGCCTCGGCTAAGATGTCTGTGAGAAGTGGGCAGACTTGGTCCAAGAGAGAAGAGCGGAGGCTCGGGTAATGATGAAAACGAGGTGGTCGTGGGAGTTGGTGCTCCGGCCAGCGATCGTGGGAGGCAGTGCTCCAGCCCGAGCAGCGGCGAGGAAGGATGAGTTCAGTCCAGGTACGAGACGCGACAAGCGCTGGTTTGTGCATGGCTCAGGATGGAGCAAGCACAGGTGGTAGGGCGGCATCAGCCCAGGAAAGAACGGCGCACATGAGTGCAGGTAAAAGAGAAAGACTTGGAAGTTCAAATGCGTGAGAAGATCGGATTGATCAAGATAAGAAAACGAAGATTAAGGGGGTGATTGTTAGATTAATCTTGTTTTTGGTTAGTTTTTTTGTTAGGAAGTTTTTTCGGGTTTCCTTTCTTAGTTGGAGTCCGTTTAGTTTTGAGTTAAAGATCTGAAGTCGCTTGTTTGGCAGATATCTGAGTGGTATTGAGTCGAGTTAGTACTCATGTTGGTGTACTCGGCCTTTATAAGCAATGTAAGCGGTGAAGGAGTTGAGCCGAGTTGAAGAAATAAGAAAAGACCAAAAAGTTTGTTACGTAGAGGAAAAGTTGTGTAGTACAAGCTGCGGGTTGTAACTTCATGTGAAAAGAAGGAAGTAGTCTTGCTAGCATCCACGTCAAGGCAAATTGCTTCAAGTTTCCAGACGAAGAAGTGATTGCAAGAGAAGGAAAATTTCTAACAGGTACTCTGGCAGACAACCGTGTCGGCGCTTCAGAGCTACTAACAAGGTGGGAGAAAACTGATGGCAACAAAGTTCTGTAATTCACTCCAAAGCAGAAAGCATTGTGACTGCATGACATAATATATGTTGATATTTTTGCATATCAAGTCTGAACCTATCCTGTTAGTTCAGATGTAGAGAATGCACAGATGCTAGCCTTCTAATGTGAAAATGTTTGCAAATAAGGATGTTTCAAAACAGCAAGGGCAAAGGGAAAAATGTCTCAACACCTCCGAAAGAAGTTGTCGAAAAGACTAGCCTTCTTAAACTAAATTGGTTTCATTTGAAATCCTCGAGGTAGTTTCATCCACATCACCACATGCTTCTAGCTTGGTTAAAAGATCTATAACAACAACATCGTCAATTGAGGCTCTGGAGAGTTCAGTAGCCTTCTCATCTTAAAACAAATTCATAATCTTAAACCGCTGTCTTTGGCTCAAATTCAGGCACTACAAACCTTACTGACTGCATCAACCATATTTTACTCATGTTCTTTACCCAGACAAGTATGAAGATTCTAGTGTAAGCGTGTTATGGTCTAATATCCAAGGGGTACTGTAGCATGCACGCACTGTAGCACGTGTGTGCTGTAGCGGTGCGTACTATAGTGTCAACGCCGCCTCTTGCCTTTAGTGGCCAAGGAAACCCCCTCGTATATAAGCGAATTATTTACACTGCCTTTTGTGTGGAGAAAGGGAAGAGCAAGTGCAGGAAGGAGGTCATGTGGAAGAGGAACTACATCTTTTGTATGTTGAAAGGAGGCAACCGCCAGAGCACGCATGCTTCCTTGACTGCAACCGCCATGCATTCAACATCAGGGGGGCACTGGCTCTATCTTTGCGGTTGGCAGAGCTAGGCGGTTGTCGAGGGAGCTGACAGCAGTGACTCTGTCTTCTTGGTGGTTGGCGAGCACGCAACATCGTGGGGTGGGGGAGATGTGATGAGGAGCAGCATCGGAGCGTGGTGCGATGGAGCAACGGAGACAGCACGCGAACCAAGGGTGGCGGCGGTGGTGCGGTTGTGTGAAGGGGCGGCGTGTGAACGCGGCCACTTGAATCGATGGCGTGGCGAAGAAAGAGGAGTTGGGCGGCAATGAACCCCCACCGGCTCTAGATCTGGCTCATCGACGCCGGATCCCTGAGCTCATCGGCGCCGAATCCGACTATCCCCGATCTCGCCAACGCCAGATGCGGTCTTTCCCGAGCTCGTTGGCGCGGATATGGATTTACCCGACTTTGAGAGGGGGCTGCAACGTAATCCGGTTGATCCAGCACGGCGCGAGAACGGGTGGCGAAGAGGGGGAGGGGTTACCGGTGGAGGATGACACGCCCATGGCTGGTGAGGTGTCGGCGCATATGAGAGGAGGGTAGGGGCGAGGTAGGGGCGGAGACACGTGGATTAGAGCAGAAGAGCGGGGCATGCCAGCGACGGTGCATATGAGAGGAGGAGAGGGGACAGCGGTGGCGGGGGTGGGGCGGAGCGGAGCAGAAGAGTGGGGGTAGAGGCGGTATGGAGAGGAGAGTGAGGCGGGTGGCGCGTGGCGCGTGTGGGGAGCGTGAGAGAGGAAGGGAGAGCGGCGCGGGACTATGACGCGTGCGTGGGTGTTGGAGGCGCTAGGGTTGCTCCCACGTGAGATGATTTGGTCTGTTGGAGACCTAACTGTCGATCGGACGAACACGAAAGATGATGAAAGATAGGACCCTCATCCACTCCAATCTCTAAGCACCGCCCCTTCATCACTTGCTCCGCCATTCAGTCCATTCTTCGACTTGTTCCATTACACATTTACACCTCACGTAATGAGCGTGCTGCTACGCATTAAACACACCCACCAAACAATGCGCTCTCCGTGTGGCACAGTCAAATGTCAGCTAGGAACATTTATCAGTTCTTGGCCTGCTTTCTGGACTACGGCAAATTGTGTTTGAACATGTAGTGCGCGCTAGACAGACAGACAGGATCAGTTACGTAGACATGTGCTACCTAGGATCGCAGTGCATTGATTAAGCACAACAAACTCAGCTTTGTTTAGCGGTTCGCTATGACCACTTCCACATGAATGTCCTTTTTTCCTTTTCTTGGAGTAGTCAACAGTGCGAGCATACATTCAAATAGTAGAAGACGCATGAACAATAGAACGAGATTGGCCAGAAATAGAGGTGGGACCGTGGGAGTCGGCCAGAGCTGGTCAAATGGGCGGCCCGGCCGGCACGGCATGGGTTCGTCGTGGCCTGATCCATTTCGGCCTCCGGCTACTATTCGTGCCGGGTCGGACTGGCCCACGGGTCACGGTGAAGATCTAGGCACGGTCTATCGTCTTTTCGTACCGTGCCGGGCCGGCACGTCCCGCTTAGCCCATCGGGCCAAATGTGGCTCGTTTAGCCTATTTGGTCTGAAAGAATGAAAAAATTACAAAAAGTCCCCAAAAATTAGAAAAATATGTAGAATTCAGAAGTTGACATGAAAATTGGAAAAATGAGACAACCATATTGAAAATGTAATAGAATTTTATTAATGTTCAAATAGCTAGCTCGTTAAAACATTTGTCATTTAGCTCATAAGACATAAAAATTGAAAAACAATCCTAGAAAAATATATATATTTAAAAAACCAAAATAAATTTATGTATACTTATAAAATGAACTATATATAATTTAAAAACTACAAAATAAAGTATTAAAAATGGAAAGAAAATCATATAAATATAAATAAAATTATATATGTATATTAAAATAGTGTCGTGCCCTAACGTGTCGTAATAGTCGCGTCGGGGTGTACGGCCGAATGCGGCAGACTATCGTGCCATATCCGGCCCTACCGTGAATAATATCGTCTTGCGTGCGGTCCGTGTCGTACTTGATGTAAGGTCGTGCCGTCTTTGGCTCATCGAACACGCCCGTTTAGCTAACTCTGTAATCGGTCGCATCGGCACAACGTCATGGCAGACCCTGCAACGGCAACTGGCGAAGCTCCTCGGCCGTCTGCGTCGCAAGACGGACAATTGTTGGCGAGCTCAACATGGCACGTTATTCATTGTGCCGTCGGCACGCACACATAGCCGTTATAGCTGGGCGCGAGGAGGCGGGTGTGTCCTGAAGGCGAGGCAATGGTGAAGACACAATCTGGTGGGTCGGGCGAAGGCGCCTCGAGCAATGCGCGAGGACAGGTGGCATGGCGCTGCACCGTTGCCGCTGGCCGCGCCGAGGGGCAGCCGGCGCCCGTGATAGGAGGATAGGGACCGGGAGAAGGAGACCACATCTTCTGTCTGTTCTTTGATGACGCCGTTCAGCAGCAGCGGCAACCATGTGACGCTCTGCAGCGTGGTGGAGAAGCAGCTGGGGTTCCCGACGTCCGCCGGTGAGCGCTGCGTCATGCGGACCTCATCCGTGGGTTCTTGGTGAAGGATCCCGAGGAGGATCGCTTTCAAGAGGGGTGCCACCGAGATCAAGCAGCAGTTCTTTGAGGGGGTGGCCCAGGCACTCGTGAGTGGTCATCAACCTTCGGTTCTGACCTGTAGAGTGTAGACTTGAGCGGTTTGCGACCAAGGAGAAGAAGGCGTCAGACGATTGCCGGCGACTACTCGGCTAGCAACGGCGAGTGCCGCAATGACCAAGTCGGCCCGAGCGATTCCTCCGTCGATTTTGAGTACCTCTTGGGCGAATTTTTTAAATAATATTATTTTAAAACATAATTACAAAAATATATCGTTTCTCCAAAAATTACGAAATATGTTCACATCGCCGATTGAAATGGCGGCGAAACATATAGTCATTTCGTGGCGGCGAGAACCCTCCCTCCTCGCCGCCAGCATGATCCCACCTATCGCCAGATTGAAATGGCGATAGGTCCTATCGCCATTTCAATGGCGATAGGAAGCAAGCCAAATTTTCCTTCTCTATCTAGGTTTGCCGCCCTTTGATTTTTATCGTTTTTAACGGTGCAAAATCTGTTAGACTCGTAATAACATTTTTTGATCGTTGTATGTTGTTCTAGTGCAATGAATTTACGAAGAATTTTACGAGAAAGATTAAGATATGAGCGATTAAGTAAGTAGAAAGGTAAGTGATATTGCGATCTTGATGAATTAATACGCTTACTCATGTACATGAAGCGCATATTATGTAAGGAAACAAATGTGAACTTGCCATTACTATGAAAACTACGATAATTAAGCAAAACATCATTCATAGCAAAACATCATAACACTTAATAGCGATATTACATAACATTGACCAAAACATGATAACACTTAATTAAAATGATAATTGAGAACATTGGCAATAACATGTTACTCTTGTCGTGCAATAACATAATTGAACATTGGTAATAACATTGGTCATGACCTCAACGTCCCCTGTGGATTTGTCTCGAGTTGGGTGACGGATGAGGTCCCCGCTGCGGCGTCTGAGTGGCGATGTCTCCTTCATCTTGAGGATTTCTCGTAGGACATTTCTTGAAGGTGTGCCGGACTCCTACAAATAGAGCACTTCTTCGTCGGCGTCCGGTTTACGCTTCGTCCATGTCGTTCTGATCGCGCCGTACATCGCCGTCAACTTTTCCTTGAGCCTATCAATGTCCGCAGACCCAGTTAGTTGCTCCCGGTCGGATGGCGGTGAAATGACCAACCATCACTGCGTAACCATATATCTCCGCGGTCGAGTTTGCATCACCGCCTCCTTGGTGAAATAAACAGAGAGGTCTTGGCCAGGGATGTTGCGCCACCGTCGAACATGCGGCTATGACATGGGAGCAGGCCTATCGCGAAGAAGGGCTTGTTGCAAGTGCATGTGCAACTAGCGGCGGCGTGCGATGCACTCATGGGTAACCCTCTCACGGTTAGATCATGGCGTCCTTTATTCACGCACATCACCTCGGCGAAGCTCCTTGTGCCCATCTTGAATGCGGTCGTCTCACCCTTCTTGCTCTTCTCCTCCATGTACTTGGTGATCATGGCGAATCTGATGTCTGTCATTTGCCATGGTTCACGATGCGTTGTTATACATCAACAAAGTACTTCGTCGCATCGCAAGTATTGCCTCCACAATACCCACCAAAGGGAGGCACCTTGCACCGCGCATGACCCAGTTGTACACCTCGGCTAGATTAGTTGTCATGACACCATATCGGCGCCACCTGTCATGGAGCGGCGACCACTTCTCCTTAGACTCATGCTCAATCGGTCAGAAGCATGTGACTGCGCCCTGTCCTCCTCGTCAATCAGGGAGCATCTGTGGGTATCTCTGGCAATGCTTGGGGCACAGTCGGCGCTTAGGGCGACCCTTCTCATTGTCTCCCTTACGTGTGTCTTGGTCGCTCATCTAGAATCTTCAGTGTTTGAACTTCGGCTGCTGGTTACGGTTGCCTGACCGCTTGAACATGTTCATCAAGTCTTTGTTGCGAAGCGCTTGTAGAAGTTTGCACCCAAGTGCCTCATACACCACCGCTGCGAGATCCGACCATGGAAGTGGTGCGTTCTCGCCTTATTGCGGTTGGGTTATTGCGTGCGGAGCACGCATGCCGATCATGTATGAGGCACACGTTGGGGCGGTCTTACTGTGAAATCCTCCGTTCTTCAGAACCACAACCAGCTATCCGTGTTCTCGCTTTCAGCGAAAGCGAATACCACGGAAGAACTTGATTGTTCCGTCTATCGCTATTGCGATCGATGTCGGCCCTTGTACCTCCCGATCAAAAAGTGCCATCTCGCACAAGATTGGGCGGCAATGCGGAATGTGTTGATACATGGACCAAAGCGAAGAATACTCATTGCAATACCCTCTTATTGGTCCACCGGGTGCGTGGCGTCTTCAATATCAATATGGGTGCTAGGATTTACATCTTGTATGACTTGAAGTTCTTGAGGAGGTTGTGGTAGGAATCCTCGAGCGTGCCCACCTTAATTCCAATGCCTTCGTTTTGCCCTCCAAGCCTTCGCATAGCCGATTGTGTATTGGAACCTTGCCTCAATCGCCCGAATGATGCATCGTGGCTCAAAATCTAGATTATCCATGATCTCCTTTGTACATAAGGTTGGCGATGAAGCCTAATAGCGAGTTTCGGTGGGGTATCTTGACTCGTAAAGCAGCGCATGTGTGAGGACCACTATAGAGCACTTCGATGGCGTCCACTTTGGTGAAATCGTGCACTCGTCAAGGGCATCCTTTATCTTTGCACTTCACGTCGTAGAATCTTGGGGTCGACTTGGCGACTCTGAATGTCTTGCACTTGCAAACAAGGCCGAAATTTGACCGCGTCTGCACGGCCTCCTTGCATTTGTACATAGCTCCTAGTCGACCTCACTCTGGTCGTACTCCCGGCACAGGAGCCTTCGTTGGCAGCGAGATTGTCGGCGGTATGTGTTCGGTCGGATGGAACCGCTTTGCTCGTCAACTTCTTCCTCGTCGTCAGAACCTTCATCTTGAGACAATGACATGTAGTCTCGGTCTTGAGATCCATCCTTTGCACTCGGCTTCAACCTCCTCACCCTCGTCGGCAAGACCCGGTAGCTTGCATGGCCGTAGGAGCTACTTCCATGAGGTCTTCATCGGCGACATCGGTAACTCCAGAGCTTGACAATTGTGTGCGCCGCGCTATGGGCTGCGATCCCGACTTCCTCTTGACCTCGACACCTCCTTCTTGTTATTGCGGGTGGAGAGTGGGTTTGGCATATGCTTGGACTAGAAGGAACAATTTCCACCTGCCTCCCTCGCGTTGCGTACATATGGCCGCCATGATTTTGGTCCCAGCCGCACTAACTCCCAATATATCGGTTGTGCTCTTAGTAGGGAAAAACAACTCAAAGTCGGATCGTACACATCACGGTCCACTTGGAATGTATGGAACAACCACCGCATCACGGCGCCCCATATCTGTTGCTCTGGTCTTGCTAGAAGTGCGGTTGCCGATTGGAAATAACGCAAATCAATCCCCTCGGGACCCTCTAGAATAGTCCCTTGACCATAGTAAATTTTGAAATTGACGATGTCGGAGTCGGACATATTTGACGCACTGCACCATAAAAAATATTTCCACGATTAACCGTATATCTAAAACTATACTACCCACCGAAAAGTATTATGTAAAACTATACTGCATTACGTAACCGTACATCTAAAACTATGTAATCCATTCGGTTAAAAAAAATTACCTGAGAGGTTGGCAATCCGACGAACAGCGTTTCGCTAGCTTCTCTCCTCACCTCTACTCTTCTTTTCTTCTCTTTTTTCTGAATAAGAATGAGTCATGCGCTGAATTTTGGGTTTTTTATAAGGATAGACTTCCTGTCGCCAGTTGAAATGACGATCCTGATCCTCTTTTGCTGCTGTGATGTTCCTTGCCATACATGATTCTTGGAATACTGGTATACTTGAGATGTCCTGTACAGACGCAGAACGCAACTATTCGTTTGCTAACAGCTGCTAATGAATTATGGAAGTTTTGTACCTCTTCTGTTTGTAACTGCACTGTCGGATGCGGGTATTCCTGTACTGTAGATTTGCTGATAGAACTTCTCTTGTGAGCAAGATCAACAAGTGTTTGCAGTCTGATCAAGTTTGATCTGCAAAATTATCTCGTGAACTTTCTTTTGCTACTTTCTCTCTTGACTGAAGATTGCTCTCATGACCGAACCTGCAATATTATCTTGTTTTCCAAGGTTGCCACTGAGCATGTGCACCAGTCTTGCAATTTGAGCTGACTTATTTAAGTTCAAACAAAAAAATTTGTCCTGAGTTGGAAAAAAACTTCAGTTTGTGTTGGTCATCAAAGTGCCACAGGTTCTATTGCCATCTCCACAAAGGGCTTGAAGCTAGTGCGACAGGTTCTATCACCAAGTCATGCAGCAAAGATGCACAAGTCACATGTACATAAAACCATAAAGTTGGTAGATAACAAGATATAGAATGGGACCAAATTTTGATCATAAAACAGATGTGCCATCACAAGAAATGGTTAACGACTGGCAAGTACTGAACTACAGCCGATTCTTACACCATCCTTACAGTGCTTGCCTTCAAAATGAATAAACAGGGTATATAACGTGTGTGATGATCTATACACCCTTACACTTTTCAGTTAGGCAGGTGAATTGCAACGGCAGTTGTTCTGACAAAAGAATTCTGGCTGGTAGACACGATCTCATCTGCAGCTGACGTGGCTCTTTTCGGTTTCAGCGCGCAAGTTCTGTTTGCAGCTAATTGCTTTGCGAGATGTTCAGTGTACAGCTCCAGTGACATTTTGAAATCAGCAAAGCACTTGTCACAGGGATACTTGGTGCCATGCCCGACAGATGGTCCAACAAATGTGCCAGACATGCATGCACCGCATGCATCCAGAATTACACACTCGCGCTCATTGAAGTGGCGCACAACAAGGGTCTCAAAATGCTGCAGCAAATGAAAGTGAGAATGAGCTCAGTGGCATAAAGACAGTGCAAGAGGTACAAAACTGAGAGACATCCGTCGTGCTGAATTAGCAGAAATAACACATTTCACCGTACGGCCACTGCGTGGAACGAACGATAAGCTGACACTTACCCGCTCTCGTATGGCCACCGTGTAGTGGCATAAAGAACAGTGCAAGAGGTACAAAGCCGAGAGTTTTTGGCAATATTAGCACTGTTTAGCATCGTATTAACAGAAATAGCACATACGCACAAAATTAGCGGAGTTGCTCCCGCACGAGCATCGTGCGGTGGAGCTAGCTCTTGCACAGCCAACGTTCGGCGGAGTCGCTCCCACGCGGCGACCCTGCGATGGAGCTAGGCCCCGCACGGTAGCAGTGCAGCTTTGTACGGTGGCAGTTAATTAATGGATGCATGCACTAATTTGGCTGTGTTCATTAATGAGTGCGGCTTCTGTTAATTAATGAATGCATGCACTAATTAATGAGTGCGGCTTCTATTAATTAATGAATGCATGCACTAATTTGCTTGATTATTAAATTTAGGCTTTGTACTTCACGCATGCATGCATGCACTAATTTGCTTAATAATTAACAGCTTGCAATGCACGGCTTTGTTAATTAGATCCCAAAAAATTAATTAGTTTCTTTACTACTTTCCTTTCTGTCTTAGAGCATGTACAATAGGTTTATATTAGTCGTCTGTAGTCATTGCCACGTAGGATTTTTGCTGTCGTGGATGAAAGAGAATGAAGAGAGAAAAAGATGATGTCTACAATCCTGTAGCCAACTATAGCACAAGAAACAAGAAAAACATTAAAAGATTGTGTATTCTATAAAGACAACTAAAAAGATAGCAGCCGTCTGTACCATTGTATAAACTGTTTTTAGTGCTATCTACAGGTGACATGAAGAGTTGCTATAGACAACAGCTGTCTGTATCATTGTACATGCCCTTAGTATCTTTTTCTTGTCTTTACTTTTATTATTTAAATTGGATACTGATCTTCTCTTAATTTCAAATTTTTATAGATGAGTTTTATGAACGCATGGGCTAAGGAGGGAGGTTTCTGTGCAGAGTTGTGGTGCATACTTAAGGGTTTGGGCTACATCCACCTACTGGAGTATCATGGCTTTGCTATCAACAAGTACATTTGTGGCTCAGTGACGATCCAGAGGATCTCGAGAGCGTATCATCGGGGTGGACGTTGAGGAGGACGTCGAGGAGGACCTTGAACCTGTGGAGTTTGATTAATACTGTATTCTATAGCAGGCTAGCTAAGCTTGTTCATAAACCAATTGAGAGAAATGTTTGGCATGCGGATTATATAGCACCGTACCATAACCTTTTGTTAATTATCAAGCAAATTAGTGCATGCATTCATTAATTAACAGAAGCAAATTAGTGCATGCATGCATTAATTAACTGCCACCGTACAAAGCCGCACACCGCACGGTAGGCGTGCGTGAGCAGGTAGGTGTCAACTCATCGTTCGTCCCGCGCGGTGGCCGTACGGTGAAAGGTGTCATTTCTGCTAATTCCATGCGACTGGTGGCATTTCTGTCAAACAGTGCTAATACGGCAAAAAAAAACTCCAAAACTAAAGGATGTATTTTTGCCATGTACTAGCATTCAAGTCCGTAAGGGTGCATACGACATAAGACAATCTGATGAGAGACAGAGAGAGCAGGGAAGGCGCGCTTTCGGCTCAAGAGGCGGCGGCGACGGCGAGTGACGGCCTGGGAGGTGGCAAAGTGACCAAAATGGAATGGAGATGGCGAGACCAACCCAATGGTGGTGGTGGTACGGCTCAGGCATCACCGAGGCGAGTGCCAGCGACGACACATGGTGGTCAAAATTTGGGGAAAAAGGGGGCATGACACCGGGGTAGGAGAGGGGTGAGAGTAAGGGGAGCATAAGCACCAGGAAGGTAGGAGGAGCTCACCGAGGCAGTCAGTGGAGGCGGGGGCGAACCAGGAGGGCCAATGACGTGAGCCGAGGGCGGTGAAGCGAGGTTCACTTTGGCGGCAACCTGAGGCGAACCACAGCACGAACCAAAGGTTGGGGGAGGAAGAGGGAGGAGTGGAGATGCTCTAGTATGGAGGAATTGAAAAGGGCTCACCATGGGAGGAATGGCGGCGGTCGAAGTCGACTTGGCCGGGAATAGGGAAGAAGACGATGGCGCTATGATACTGTGGACCAAAATCCAATTGATTGGTAGGGATGAAGAGGGTGCTTGGGAACACGGGATGATACGCACGGTTGAGAGACCCACCGAGCGGGCCGGAATGGTGAGGCGAAGGCAATTGCTGACGCACAGGCAAGGGCGTGCTACGCGTGGGCGAAGGCGGCTCCGCGAGTGGGCGAGGGTGACGTCACGACAAGGGTTTGGCGTGCCGCCGCTTTCGTGCCGTGCCGCCCATCATGCCCCGGCCCGACCCAGCCATTCGTATCGTGCCGTGCCGTGGCACGGCCCAACTCCCGTGTCTAGCCAGAAACAATACTTTACTCTTCAAATGCTCAAATTGAAGCTGTTCGTTTGTACTAGTATATAGCTGTTCTTCACTCTAGAGTCTGGGTCTTGAACCCGACCAAGGGCAAAGAACGGCGGCAAAAATACACAAGAAAGAATCAATTGATCCTAAGCTAGCTAGGAGTAATTCATGTAGTAGTACACAACGCAGCAGCAAAGTGCAAACCCGATTAACCGACCAACCCAACAAAAGAGGAGCAAAAATTCCACGAAACGCGCGCGTGCGCCCGCGCTAACTGCGGTCTGCGCGTCAGCCGCACACCTTGCAGAGGCAGACGAGCAAGATGACCGCGAACGCCAGGCAGGACAGCCCGATGGCCACCCCGAGCACCACCGCGCTGGGCCCGCCCCTCGCGTCGGCGCCGCCGTCCCCGTCCCCGTCCCCGACGCCGTCGTCGTAGTCCGTGCTCCTCTCCGACCGCGCCGTCGCCGGCGGAGGCAGCACCGGGAACCCGTACTTGTCGCACGGCGCCACCCCCACGGCGATCTCGGCGGACAGCACCGACCTGTTGTAGCACAGCTTGCCGTTCCCGGCCGCCCTGAACACTCTCAGCCTCGACAGGAACTTGGCGCTAAACGGCACCACGCCGTCGAAGTCGTTATTCTCGAGGTTGAGCTCCTTGAGCTCCCTCATCTCGTCCAAGAACAGAGGTATGCTCCCGTTGAGCCGGTTGGAACCGAGGTTGAGCACCTCGAGCTCGGGGAGTGTGGAGACGGTGTCCGGGATGCCGCCGGAGAGGGAGTTGTCGGACAGGTCCATGGAGGTGAGCGACATGAGGTCGCCAATGGACGTGGGGATCTGCCCGTTGAGGACGTTAGAGCTAAGGTTGAGATGGGTGATGCCGCTGAGGAGGGTGAGGGTGTCGGGGATGGCGCCGGTGATGCGGTTGCCGGAGAGGTCGAGATGGGTGAGGTTGGGGCAGTGCCAGTGGTGCGGGAGCAAGCCGGAGAGGTTGGCGTTGGAGAGGGTGAGGCTGGTGAGGTGGTCCATGTGGGAGACGACGACGGCGAGCTCGGAGGCGGAGCCGGTGGCGAGCGGGGTGTCCGAGACGGTGAGCTCGGTAAGGTTGGCGAGGTGGGAAAGCCACACGGCGGAGAGGCGGTGGAGCGAGGCAGTGCAGGAGAAGGCCCGGAGTCCCGCGGCGAGCTGCTCCGGCGGGAGGAGCCGCGGCGGCGCGGCGGGGCAGTCGAAGAAGGCGAGAGCGCGGAGGGACGGCGCGAGCGCCTCGAGCGCCGCGGCCGAGACGGAGGTGGTGTCGGAGCAGTTGGTCAGCACGAGGGACGTGACGCGCCGGAACGGCGCCCCCGCGTCGCAGGACGCGGCCACTGCGCCGTCCGCGCCGCAGGGGTCGGCACGGTGCGCGCCGAGGCCGAGCGCGCGCAGCGGGAGCTGCTGGGGGTCCAGCGGCGCGGCCCCGGCTCCCGCGTGCCAGAACGCGAAGGCAACGGCGACTACGAGGCGGAGGAGCAGGAGGAGGCGAGAGGACGGGAGGGTGGTGGCCATGCCCATGGACGCGGAGCACGCACACACACAGTGCGAGCGCGCGTGGGGGCACGAGAAAGGTTTCAAAGCTGGGACGAGGGAGCGGAGCGGAGCGGTGCGCGCGGCTTACGAGGCTTTGTCCTGCGCGCGGGGCGAGGCTGGGCACGATCCCCCCGTCGGATGGACGCGCGGACGGGCGGATGGGACGTGTGGCGTTTGGGCGGCATGGAGCGGTCGCTTTCGTGGCCAGTGTACGCGCGCCGGGGCGCGCAGAGCGCGCCTGCGACCGCAGCAGAAACAGCGCGTGCCTCAATATCCGTGCAAGCTTTCCCTGCCTATCTCAATAACCGTTGGGCGGCCACTGTATAAAGCAACGTCTTGTCAAATGCTACCAAGACTCCAGGAGAGATTTTATTGGTTCGGCCAGTGTGGCTCCTACCACTCTTCTTGTGAGAGACCGCTGAAATTTCCGATGGTGCCATGCGTGTTCGAGCACCTCTGGCTTTTCCAGGAAGCAGCATGGCGTGCGTACGTAGCTCCGCTCGTGACAGGCAACTACGTCGCCTTGCGTTTGGAGTGGGGTCCTGGTATCCGCCGATCTCACGGTGGACGCCACAGACCAGTCTAGAGTGGTCAGAGTGGTCAAGGAGGTCGTGCCAGCTAGGCCTGCCTCGCGGTGGACGCCACAGACCAGTCTAGAGTGGTCTAGGTATACGGTACGGTTTACATTTTTTATGACCAAACCGGCATTGCACTGAAGGGTCGCTGGCGCCTGGCATGATAGGTTGGTCCGGTATGATACGAACAGTGTCGGGCTGTATCAGACACGACATAAGCTTTGCACAGCTCACATAGCCTACTTACGAAGAGGCCGAGGGAGGGAGATCGCCAGGCAGCCTAGGTCGTAGGGAGCGCCGGGAAGGAGGGAGGAGTGGCAGCGAGCCGACGAGGGAGGGAGGGAGCCAAAACGAGGCGGCACCGACGTGGAGGGAGGAGAAGGCGATGAGGTCGGCTCAGGAAGGAGGGAGACAAGAGGAGGACGAGAGGAGAGGAGAGGAGGTGGAGGAGGATGAGGGGGCAGCTTAGAGGGAGGGTAGGCGATGGCGTGGAAGGAGGAGAAGGCGGCGGGGCCGGCTCGAGAAGGAGGGAGCCGGGAGGAGGAGAGGAGGTGGAGGAGGAGGGAGGGAGGCGCTAAGGCGGCTGGATGAGCGGCAGATGGGCATGCATCGTCTCAGTACTCGGGTCTTGGCGTCTTGACAGAGAACCTGTGAAGGTGGAGGAAAGGCGCAAAGTGGGCGATGAAGCCTAGCGAGCTCGTGGGTGTGGTGCACAACGACACTGACTCGACTAGACTTTGCCTGTGGGTGTTTTTTGCCCATTTTTTAAATTGATTTTGACCGTTTGACCCTTTAAAATAGCCAAAAAAATCAAAAAATTCCGAAAATTTTTCTATAAATAGCCACCATACCCCCCCCCCTCATTCAACACCATCCATTCCTCAATCTTTCTTTCAAATTATGGTATGCAAATTCAAATACGTTGTGAGATAATTTGGCAAACTTCAAAAAAAACTTTGCCAAATTTTGGAAAATTCAATTTTCTGCAGCAAGTCAGCAAAAGAGGTACAATTCTTTTTTTTTTGCATAATTTTATTGTTAGTATTTGTTATGCTAAGATGAAAATAATAATAAAATTTGTTTTGATTTGGCAATTTTCGTTATGGACAATTACAATAGCTTTGCTCTTGGTGATTACGAACTTTCACCGGAGGAAGTTGCATTCATGGAGGCTGTTGCGGCTGCCTCAAACCAACCGTAGTTGTTACCGAAAGGATAAGATGGAGTTTCGTTATCAGGCTCCACGACAGCATCTTCGTCGGCGACCACTAGAGCAAAGAGGTCGAGATCGTCTACATCCGGAGACGCACACGAAAATGAGGTACTATATGTTATTTGCAAACTTTATCGCAATGAATTATCTGCAAGGTCTACAGGCGGAACATGACACTAGCTTATACATGCTACGAGATGTAAGGCCAAACAAGGATTGGTTATGAGGTAGACGCGGCTGCAGTACAACTCCGACGGTACGGTACGTAGCTGGAACTACGATTCTAAGGTAGCCCGTCGATCTCTCTGTTGTTTAATTGCTTCAAAGGATTTACCGTTATGCTTTGGGGAGTCTACTGCTTTCCAAACTTACATTAGGACTGTGCATAATTCTAGATTTTCTGTCGTTTCTAGACAAACAACAACTAGGGATCTAGTAAAATACTACAATGAACGTTGTAATAAAATAAAGAAACTATTTTGTACGTGCACATTTTTGGTGGCCCTGACCTCGGACATATGGAGTGGTCAAGATAGGGAGGACTATCTTAGTGTAGTTGTTCATTATGTTAATGACGAGTGGGTAATGGAGAAAAGAATTATAGGTTTGAAATTAATTGATGTATCACACACGGGTAAGAATATTGCGGACTGTATTATCAAAGTCGTGGAAGACTTTGGTCTTACAAACAAAATATTTTCAATTACTTTAGGTAGTGCCGCTTCGAACTCTAGTGCTATGGATATTCACTACAGTATTGAGTACATACGTCGATTCCTTCTTGCTACATCAGCGATGCACTTGTCATATTATTAACTTTATAGTCAAATGCGGTTTGAAGATGTTGAATCCGTATATGAAAGCTTTTCGTGATGCCATTTCTTTCTAGAATAATTCTAACGTAAGAATAGCAGCATATAAGAACTTCTGCAGGCTGGTGGGTGTACGTCCAAGAAAGTTCGGTTTGGACATGTCGGTAAGATGGAACACTACTTACCTGATGCTTAAGAGTCTTTTACCAGATAAGAGCACTTTTTCTGTTTTTATTCAAACACACTATCAGAGCACTGACGGTATGATACTACTGACTGAGCAACATTGGTTCGTTGCTGAGAAGATACTACAGTTTTTAGAATTTTTTTATGAGGCTACTATTGCTTTGTCCACTATCTACTATTCAACATCTCCGATTATTGTGCATAGTATTTTACAATTGCTACTCAATTGAAATGTATGAAAATGACTCAGTTTTACGCGACGATATTGTTGCTATGAAAACTAATACCTTAAATATTGGAGAGAAATCTCTTTCGTATACGCATTTGCATTTATTTTAGATCATGGAGGTAAAATTGAAGCATTTGCTAATCTTCTTGATCTTCTTAGCGATGCTACAGGGCTAGACTATTCTAACTATTTTGCTGAAGTTCGTTCTCGATTACACGAGGTTTACCAAATGTACGAAAATAAGTCCCAGGGAGTCCGCTTGCAACAACCTCCAGTAGCACCCACCTCGAGTAGCAAGACAAATATGTGGGGCAAGATCTTCACTGACTCTTCCTCCATGTCCAGGTCTTCTTCTTCTACAACGACACCTTCTCAACAAAGTCCACGACCAACCTTTCACCTAAGGAGTAGGAAACTATCCGCCTATCTAGACAGCGATACGGTGGATTTCAACTCAGAAAACTTTGAAATCTTGCACTGGTGGCATGAGCATAAGTTAGCATATCCGGTGCTATTCATACTTGCATGTGATACGTTAAATGTTCCTACCTCGATGGTTTCTTTCGAGTCTGCTTTTAGTCTTTCTAGAAGAATATTAGAGGAGAGAAGAACACGTCTCACGAGTGAGATGGTGGAAATACTTCTAACCGTGAAGGACTGGGAACAAGCTGGTTCATGAACACAACATTGTGGCAAATCCGGAGTTGTCGAAGTTGTTCGAAAATCAGTACCTAGACAACGATACGTAGAACAAGCATGTGTGTAGAGTTGTAGCTTGTACTTTTTTTTTCCTTTGCCAAGGTTTTCTCATGTTGAGTTTTCACTTGGCAAAGGTTTTAACGAGGCAATCATTTGAACATTAATAAAGATCTTTATTACACTTTCAATATGTTGTCACATTTTTTATATAATTTGCATATCTATTTCTGAATTCTACATATTTTTATGATATTTTAGGAGATTTTCTGATTTTTTATTTTATTTTTTCGAGCCTAATAGACTAAATGGGCCGCAATCGGCCCATTGGGCTAAATCAGGTTCATCTGGCCCAAACGACACGTATGCACAGAACCATTGGGCGTGCCTAAACGCCTCCCGGCTGCGTGGGTCGTCACGACATGACCCATGTATTAGTCGTGCCACGATGGACCGGCTGCATCATACCTGTGCCTGGCCAGGCCGCCCATCTGGCCAGACTAGCACTAGGTCAGCCTTTGATCTGAAGTTCTGAATTGCCCGCCCAGCCTTAATCGTTCGTACGATCTCGGTTAGTAATGGTGTGGCTCGACTAATAAGGGCATCTCCAATAGTGTATTTATTGTCGTTTCTTAGCTATGTTATGTCAACAAAATCCTACGTGGAGGAGAGAGGGAGATGAGAGAGAGCACAGGTCGTCTCTTCTTGAAGAGATTGTCATGCACGCGAAACAAGATATGGTATATTAATCTACTCTAGTTGACATGTAGACCCGTTTGAAAGGAAAATTATAAAATATAAATATTAGAGAGTATGTTAGATATTGAAGATGTCTCTAAAGATGATGTAGCGTATATTAGAGATAAGATTATCGCTAATTATTGGAGATATCCTAACGCGTGCACTTTACGAGTTGGGCCGCTTGAAGCACCGTTCAAAACGCAGGAATTTTACCAGTTATTAGTTCTGTTCCAAGAAATCGGGAAAATTCTTGTGTTCTAAGCGAGACCATATTCGTAGTTTGCTTCCGAACGGACCTCGTTCGGTTAGATCTGTGCAGAGCGCGTGGCTGCTTGCTTCTGGCCTTTAATCTACGGATGGTGCTTTCCTATGTTTGCTCTGCTGTACTATCACTCGATCAACACGTTGTTGTCGAACGATGTTGACGGCTCGACGTTGATTGGATTCACTAACTAACCACATACCAGATCCCGAAGACTTTTTAGCCGCCTCAACTAGGATGCCGACCTATATCTTTACCGCTTAAAAAGATTTAAGTGATGGTGTGCGATACGTTCTTACTCTTGTCATCTTACAAAAAAAAAGTTGTTTGTTGACTCGTGGGTCCATCACTCTCCTTTCATCTGCCTTCATCTCGTGCACGCACCGCCACCGGTGCCCCCTTCCTCTTGCCTCGTTTACTATTCCCACTGCCCGATCTCACTCTCGCCTCCTGATGGACACCGTTCGTCCCTCACCCCGACCACCCGCCCCTTCCTCGGCAGCGACTTCAATTTGGCGACCGCGCCGCCTCCACATCCGCTTCACCCCAACCACCTATGGACTATGACCGATCCCCATCCAGGCACCTTCGCGGCGTTCGATCACGATTGGGGCGACTTCACGGCGAGCCCCTCGGATCCAACCCGGACGTGTCCGCGCCACCCACGCCTCCGACAGCCAAGTCCAACGCCTGGAAAAAGCCATGGGACCCACTCCCTCTCTCCCTGTTCGGCGCCCGGCGACAAGTAGAACACGGCGAGGAGGAGGAAGAACCGACAAGCCGCGTTGTAGAGCCCTGACACCAACGGGCCCCATCCTTCTCCTCCAATGGATTGAAGCCCACGGATCTCAAGGACCTCATCGCTGGCCTCTATGGATCTCAGCCTCCCTCCACCCCTCACACGACAGAGGTGGGTACACTAGAGGCGGATGATGACGACAGATTCAGAGATGACGGTTGGGAATTCAAGGCTCAGCCTTGTCCGCCCCAGCGTCTTCATCTTCGATTTGGTCACATCTTGGAAGCCTACAGGGTGTTCGATGACGATTGGGGCGACTTCGTGGCGAGCTCCCTTGAATCCAATCCAGATGTGTTTGCACCACCCACGCCTCCGATGACCAACTCCAACGCCTGGGAGAAGCCGCGAGGCCCACTCTCGCTCTCCTTGTTCGGTGCCAACGAGGAGGAGGATGGCCAGGAGGAGGAAGGGCCGACCAAGCCGCCGCCACCGGCCACGGCACACTAGCAGGTCCCGACCTTCTCCTCCAACGGATCAAAGCCCGCAGATCTGAAGGACCCCATTGTCATGACACTGACGGAGGCACTGGGACGGGGCCATCCTGACAAGATGAAGCTAAGGCGACAAGGGATATTGGCGGGCAAGTAAGAGAAGCAGGGATAATTTGAATCATTCAAATGGGCTTACGAGCCTAAATGAGTTGGGCCTAGCCCATGTAAGTGTGTCGGCTGTTGCTAGCCTGTTGTCGAGAAGCTACAGACAAAGGGTGTTTTAATTACTGTGCTTTGTTTGAAAAACAACAAGTTGATTAATAGAACTGAGTTCATCTCCCCCCTCGCTGGTTTTTCCCTTCTCTTTCTCTCTGATTCCTTCGAACCCTAGCATCTCGCTGGTAGCGAACCCGCCAACGACTGTGGGATATGACATTTGGTATCAGAGCTTTGTCGACCCAGTTGGGTTCTCTCGCATCCTCTCAGCCTTGACTGATAAAATTCCTTAGGGAAGGGGGTGATTGCTGTTAGCGATTGCCATAAGTCCTGAGCCAATGTTCAATATGCATGGAGAAGAGAGGCACAACTGCTCCAGCAAAGCAAGGCGCCCAAGTCCATTAGATAGTGACAACGATGGAGGGGATGGAGTCACGGATGGTGGAGTTGTTTGGTAAGATGAAGGATGAGATGGTGGTGGAGGTGAGAAGCTAGATGGTGGCGGTAGATCCGAAGCTGGAACATCAAGGGACGTGAATCGATGAGATGCAGATGAAGGCAAACCTGTCGATGGAATCAATCGAGAAAGTTCATCATGAGCAGGTGCTGGCAGCCAAAACACTCAAGGGCACAACACCGCCACTGATCGTGATTCCAACAAGAGAAGAAGCGGGAGTGTTGGCTGCGAGTCCTGGGAGAGCCTAGATTCAATCGACGCTAGTCGAAGGTCACCCTCATGTATTGTCACCTCAGGTACTATTTCCTCCACCAACCCCTGTGATAGTAGATTTGACTAAGGCTAGCGGATCTGGTGGGTCTGGAAGGAGTTGGATGCCGAAAATGGATTTTCCGGGGTTTAATGAAAGTGATGTGAGGATTTGGGTAGATAAATGTCACACATTCTTTGTGGTGTACCAAATCCCTGAAGGATTCAAAGTAGCGGCCGTGACGATGTACATCAGTGTTAGTGCAGCCCATTGGTACCTAGCGTACAAAGTGGTGAATGGATGGGATTAGTTCAGGAATGCTGTAATACTGGAGTTTGATGGGAATAATCAAAGGGACAAAATGAGGAAATTACTGTTGCTAAAACAGACAAGAAATGTGGAAGAATACAGAAGGAAGTTTGATTCTCTGGTCTATCAAGTTTAGTTGTATGATCATACCATTGGAGGGTTGATGTTGGTGACCATATTCGTCCTGGGGCTCAAAGAAGAACCGAGAGCAGTGATAGAATTACAAATTCCTGAAACACTAACAACAGCTGCTGCCTTTGCAAATGTGCAAGAAGGAGTGCTTGAAAGAACTAAAAAGTTTCTGCAGAGAGGTGGACTTAATAAAGGATATGCTGGAAATGTTGGAAAGTATGGAGTAGTAACAAAAACTGAAAGTGGGCAAAATTTGATAAAGGAGAGTTGTGGAAGACTAAGCAATTGAGTAGGGAAAAATTTGATAATGGAGAGTTGTGGAAGGCTAAGTGTCGATGATTTAGTATCGATCTTATGAATGAATGATTAGGGCTTTCCTGATTAAGACCTACATAGAAAGAGACACAGAGATTTATACAGGTTCGGGCATTCTCTTGGGAGAATAATAACCCTACTCATGTATTGTTATATTGACTATGCTTTTTACAATCAGGAGAAAAATCACTATAACAAGGACTCAATGACTTCTGCTTATTCTTCCCGATCCCTCTTGCCCCGATGTCCACTGACGTTAGCCTTTATATAGTGCGTGATGGGGTGGCAGTTACTCCAGACCAAGATGTGCCTCAACACTTGATAAAATGCACACGTTGATAGTAGTTATTGTCAGAGAAACTGCACCCCATGTCGCCTTGCAATTACATCAAGGACAGAGGTGTAATACGTGCAATTATTCCATAGAATATCTGCGTATACTAACTGCTATCTTTAAAATACAGCGTATAAGAGTCCCTAGTAGATTTGGCCCACATGTCTACAGGTTTTATCAACTATAGGGTGGTCGTAGTTGACCTAGTCGTGAAAATGTTTACAACTATGAGGTGATCGTAAAAGGTCTTACGACCACTCAGTTAAGTTCTTCCCTTATGAACAATAAGGGGTATATTTATGAATAATACGAAGGTATTGCTATCTATAATAAGCATTACAGATAAATAATTAATTGAGGATTATTAGATCCTCCTCACTAAGCAATTGAAAGAATACAGAAGAACAAATAGGCTTTGTTTCAAGTGTGGAGAGAAATACACACCTGCCAAGCAATGCAAGTCCAAGAGATTGTCTTTGATGAAGTACTAGATGCAATTGTGGCTAGTGAATATCCTGATGAAGAAGAGAACATGTATGTCTCACTAAATGCCATCTCGGGAGTTGATCATCCTAAGACAATTCGAGTGATAGCACTGGTGGGAAATCAAGTCATGTTGATGCTAATTGACCTAGGTAGCTCTCATAGCTTTGTGGATGTAGTCATGGTTGAGAGAATTGGTTGCAAGCTACAAAAAGTCAATCCAATGACAGTGAAGGTTGCCAATGGAGAAATTTAAATGTGTGAGAAAACTGTGCCAAACATGAGTTGGTGGGTTCAAGGAGACACATTTCAACATAAAATGAAGGTGCTTGAGTTAGGTGGATGTGATGCTATTTTGGGCATGGATTGGCTAGAACAATGGGGAGTTATGAAGTATCATTGGGCTGAGAAGTGGGTAGAGTTTGAATACAAAGGAAGAACTATTTGCTTGAAAGGGGAAAGCAGTGTGAGGGAGTCAACAGATGTAAAGGAAATTTCAGTACAACAAGTGATGAAATGGCATAAGAGCAACGAGATTTGGGCAACTACTGTGATTGAAAAGACTCCTAGTGAGTTAGAAGAAGAAAAAGTACCAACTGTGATACAACAAGTGTTGGATAAATATTCAAAGATGTTTCAAGACCCAAAGTAACTACCACCACACAGAGTGTTTGATCATGCTATTACCTTGTTGCCAGAGGCTGCACCTGTGAATCCTAGATCATATAGATACTCACCAATACAGAAAGATGAGATTGAGAGGCAAGTTAATGAGATGATTGAAGCTTGTACAGTTACACGTAGTATAAGCCCCTTTGCCTCACCAGTATTATTGGTGAAAAAGAAAGATGGGAGTTGGAGGTTCTGTGTGGATTACAGAAAGTTGAATTTAATTACAGTGAAAATCAAATTTTCAGAGCCAATTGTGGATGAGGTACTAGATGAATTAGCCGGAACATGTTTGTTCTCAAAATTGGACTTGAAATCTGGATATCACCAGATTAGAATGATTGAATGTGATGAACTAAAAACTGCATTTAAGACACACCATGGTCAGTTTCAGTTTAGAGTTATGCCATTTGCTTTGACAAATGCTCCAGCAACATTTCAGTGTTTGATGAATTCAATATTTGCACCATATATGAGGAAATTTGTATTGGTATTCATGGATGACATACTGGTGTATAGCAAAAACATGACAGAACATGTGAAGCATTTGGAGCTGGTGTTAGGAATACTGAAACAACATCAGTTGGTGGCTAAAAGGAGGAAGTGCAGTTTTGCGCATAACACACTAGAATATTTGGGGCATATCATTTTTTATCCGGGTGTAGCTACAGACTGTACTAAGACACCAGGAATGTTGCAGTGGCCTAGACCTGCAAATGTTTCTAAGCGGAGAGGTTTCCTGGGATTGATAGGCTATTACAGAAAATTTGTGAAAACAATGCAGCATTTTGGCAAAGCCTCTCCATGTCTTACTACATAAAAAGAACTTTCAGTGGTCAAAAGAAGCACAAGATGTATTTGACATGCTTAAGAGAGCTATGAGTCAAACCCTAGTGTTAGCTTTATAGATTTCAAACATCCATTTTCTGTTCAAACTGATGCTTGTGATTTAGGAATTGAAGTAGTTTTAACTCAAAATGGCCATCCAGTTGCATACTACAGCAAAGCTTTAAGCAATATTAACCAGAAATTACCTATTTATGAAAAGGAATTTTTAGCTATCATGATGGCAATTGAAAAGTAGAGATCTTATCTGCAAAGTGGGTCATTTGTGATCAAGACTGATCATAAGAGCTTATGTCATTTAGAATATCAAGTGTTAACTTCAGACTTACAGAAGAAGACTATGACAAAACTGATTGGCTTACAATACAAATTTCAATATCAGAAAGGAGAGGACAACAAAGTGGTTGATGCTCTCTCAAGACTGGGACATGTATTTGGCATTCAAGCTATCTCTATAGCTCGACCTGTGTGGATACAAGAAGTGTTAAATTCTTATGAGGTGGATTGAGAGGCAAGAGCACTATTAGCTCATTTGGCAATTACAGGGACAAATGAATAAGCATATGTTTTGGTGGATGGACTGACCAGACATAAAGGAAGAATATGGATTGGATCCAATGCTGGTCTGCAAACAAAACTCATTCATGCCTTTCACACTTCACCAATTGGGGGACATTTAGGCATACAAGCTACATATCAAAGAACTAAGAAAATGTCTAGCTCGAAAGGATTGAAACAGAATGTGGAAAATTTTGTGAAGTAATGTGGAGTGTGTCAGCAAGCAAAGCATGAAAATGGCAAATTACCAGGTTTATTGTGTCCTTTGCCTATTCCAGAAGGGGCATGTCAACATGTTACAATGGACTTCATTAAAGGATTGCCAAAATCAGAAGGTTTTAATACTATCCTAGTGGTAGTTGATCGGTTTACAAAGTATGCACATTTCTTTGCCCTGAAACACCCTTTTAATGTTGTTCAAGTAGCTAAAGTATTTCTAAATAATGCGGTCAAACGACATGGCATTCCAAGGACAATTACATCTGATAGAGAGAGAATCTTTACAAGCACATTCTGGAAAGAATTGTTTAAGCTAATTGATACCAAATTACAAATGAGCACAACATATCATCCACAAATGGATGGTCAAAGTGAAAGAGTTAATCAATGTTTAGAGATGTGCAGTACAAGAAACACCAACAAAGTGGCACAATTGGCTTCCTTTAGCTGAATATTGGTACAACACTAGCTATCACACTACTTTGGGATGTACTCCATATAAAGCTCTCTATGGGACAGAACCACATCATGGTCTTATACCAAATCTATCTTCAGCAAACAATCAAAATGTGGTTGACATGTTGACAGAAAGGGAGGCTTATTCTGAATTCTTGAAACAGCAATTGGCAAAAGCTCAGTTGCGTATGAAGCAGTATGTAGACAGAAACAGAGCTCCTTGAGAGTTTCAAGTGGGTGAAAATGGTATTCTTGAAGCTACGGCCTTATTCTCAGTCATCTATAGTGAATAGACCTTACCCAAAGTTGTCTTACAAGTTTTATGGTCCATACAAAATTCTGGAGAAAATTGGCAGTGCAGTGTATCAGTTGGAATTACCTGAAGAAAGTCTGATTCATTATGTGTTCCATGTATCTCAGTTAAAGCCTCAAGTCCCTGATCATACCCTGGTATTTACATCCCTGCCTAATCCGGTGGATATCAGCATGAAGGATGTGCAACATGAAGAGATCCTCGACAGGAGACTGGTTAAAAAGGTAATTCAGCTCTTGTGCAGGTGCTGATTAAATGGACTTTACTGCCTGCTACAATGGCCACTTGGGAGGATCATGAAGTCCTACAACAAAGGCTTTCTCATGCACCAGCTTGGGGGGCTAGCTGGATCTCAAGCAGGCGATAATGTCATGGCACTAATGGAAGCGCTGGGACGAGGCCATCCTGACAAGACGAAGCCAAGGTGACGAGGGATATCGGCGGGCAAGCAAGAGAAGCAGGGATAATTTGAATCATTCAAATGGGCCTGCAAGCCTAAACAAGTTGGGCCTAGCCCATGTAAGTGTGCCCGTTGTTGCTAGCCTGTTGTCGAGAAGCTACAAACAACAGGTGTTTTAATTACTATGCTTCGTCAGAAAAACGACAAGATGATTAATAGAACTGAGTTCATCTCTCCCCTCATCTGTTCTTCCCTTCTCTTTCTCTTTGATTCCTTCGAACCCTAGCATCTCACCGGTGGCGAACCTGCCAATGGTCGTGGGACATGACACTCATCGCCGGCGTCTATGGATCATGACCTCCCTCCACCCCTAAGGTGGGTACACCAGAGGCGGATGATGATGACAGATTCGGAGATGATGGTTGGGAATTCAAGAATCAGCCTCGTCCTCCTCAGAGTCTTCGTCTTCATCTCCGGATTGGTCACATCTCGGAAGCCTACATGGTGTTCGACGAAATGCTAGAGCGGGACGTGGCCACGTGGAATGCAATGGTGTCCGGGCTGTGTCGCAACGCGTGTGTCGCCGAAAGCCAAGGAGATCGACATGTCGTATCCCTTCATCAAATTGTCATCCGAGGTGTCCTACAACGTCGACTTCTGTGATCGCAACTGGTTCATATTCTGATCCACTGGGAGATTGCTTTGCTGTTCTTGATTCTTTCTACTGATTTATTTTTCTGAAAATTCAGCAGGAGCAACAACGCACGAGACGAGTGGCAGCAGAGGAGATGCAACGTAAGTTCTCTGTTTAGAAATTTCTATTTGGTTGAATTTAAAGATGAATTTGAGATGTGTTTTGTGTGTATCTTGTTTGCGGATCGCAGAGGATCGACTCACCGGAGAGGAGCTATAGTAGGAAGATGAGAAGCGTGACAAGACAACATCTGTTCAATCTTAGGACCGAGGTATGAATGATGCAATGTTCATCTTCTTCATCTATGGCGTACTAAAATGTGCCAACATTTCCAATGTGTGTTCTGCCGATCATGCGGGTTTACTAGATTTCTTTTAAAATATGTTTGATTAATGTTGTGGGCTAAACCTCATCATAGTCACAGTTGATGGGTTGTAAATTAGTGCCTGATATAATTGATTCCTTCATTAATCTATTACATGTTTTGTTTTAAAAAAAATCTCTGATCTTGGGTTAGCTCCTCACCATGAATAAGATAAGAAAATGATAGAACAAGAGATGCATTCTGTATCTGTCAAGCAGAGCTTCCATTTTCAGTTTCAAAGATACACTTTCGTTTCATACAAACAATGGAGTTTGCAGATATTTCTGGAATGATTTTTAATTCTCAGAAAAAACCTAGGATTTCATTTCCCCACCCCCCCCCTATGAACAGTAAATCATATCATGAACTGCATAGTGCCTATCTGGCATGTTAATGGGATGATTGGCATCTTTCTATATCAGTATATTCAATGATGGGTTGTAATATCTTTGAATATTTTGGAAGCTCCTTTCTTTTCGTTGAATTTGAGCATTGGTTAAATTAGTGTTTCGTTGAGTGTATAGGGTCATCCTTGCATGGGTTGATCCAAATGGATGAGCTTATGCCGCAACTTGTACCTCTAGAATCAAATTTTTGTTAGCTAAATAGTGAAAAGTGACAAACAACTTACATTAACAGAAAGAGACAGCCGCGATGCCAAGGTAATTTTTGTACTATAATTTATTTAGCTTATGTAACACAGCTCCATAATTTCTATTGCGAAGATATCCTACAGTTGGCAATTTTATGTGATACTATATGGAACAAATACATGAAGCTCTAAAATTCTCTATTAACCAAGATGGCAGAGAAGAATGCAAGGAATGCAATTCATGACACAACAATATCCTCTTTTTTAGGATGCTCTTCTGTATCATACAAAGAGAGCTCGCTTGAAGTTGAATGAGAACTGGAACCTTAAGGTGGATGCAAAGACAACAGTGGATCGCCAAGAAAGGATTGCTCATCAAAGGTGAAGAAATAGTAGATATGAAGTGCAAATGCTAAAACATCTCCATAATGACTGCCTCTACTATTTCTTCGCTCCATGTTGCATGCGGCATGCCCGATGGTCTGATAGTGATATCTCTTATTACTGTAACCAGGTTTGGTCACACATCTATTTTTAGTGATGTATCATCATGATTCATAAACTGGAAATCATGTGTGGAACAAGGGTAAGATTGTAAGTGATTATTTGAAGGAGAACATATTCTACCATTGGTAAAGAAGTAAAATGTGCATCTTCTAAACATAAGTAATGCTTGCCTTGTGAATAATCGCCTGCCTATGGAAATTCCTAAACTGAGGTGATGTGTCATTTTTCCTTCATTAAAATTTTACTCCTGAAATAAAAGAGTCGGGTAAGCGAGTGGTTTGAATTATTAATCCTATTGGACTCTCAATGGTTCTTCACTTAATTCATTTCAGACTAATGAAGTTCATTGTTGAGTGGAAATGAACTGGTTGTGCTACAATACTAAACTTTAATTATGATTCTTCATCTGTAAAACTCGACTCAGCTTCGTGTGGTATTCCCCAACTTTATATTTTTTCATTGAAATGGTGCACCTTATGCTTTTGGACGGTGCAAACGAGAGCTAATATATTGCAAGTGCACCTAATGCAAAAGATAAAGCTGATTTAAATAAAAGTCAGCGATTTTCCTGCATGGTGGACATTGGTATAAGCCCAAACGAAGGTTGAGATTCCTGCCGAGTGCTGATCACGTGTACCCATCCTCCTCTCATTCTCCCAACAATGATTTGGCCATGGCGTTAGGCGTGTGAGCGCCTGAGCGGCAATGAGGCCTGGTTTGGCCACAGGCAGCACGGCTCAAGGACAACAATGGCTGAATGGCTCATCAAGTGATCTTTGCATAAATTTGAGCAAAATCATCATCGGAGATAATTTTATAAACTGGTAAATTTCTCGATGTTAACTATCTATAGTGTACGTAATGCAAAAAAAATATTGAGTAGTAAAAGTGGAGATATTTTTTCTCTCCTTTTTATAGGACTAGAGAGCAAAACTAAAGGTAGGTTAAGAAACAAAGGTTGAGAGCAACCTTGTATGTTTCCAAATTCCAATGGTATACCATTCGGTCTTAACAAAATTATGCTCAACATTGACATAATTTAGCACTTGTGGTATTGTTTATTTAAGATCCATTGCAACGCACGAGCACCCTACTAGTTAATATAGAACCCAACTGCTGCTAAATACGACCTGTGACTAAGATCGAAGAAGCTAGCGTGATACCGACGCATATCTTGCATGCTTACAAATAGCTCGACACTTCATCCATTGGGAATTTGGAAACAGATTTTCTGTTTCACATGCGCATGATTTTTTGCAAAATCACAGTCGGTTTTCTCATTTTGGATCGGTGTGGATATTCATGCTCTAGCGAGGTTGTCTTCCTCCTCTTTGACGCCCAGCAACAGTGGTGACGGTGGCCGACGGATTAGAGTTAGGGTTCATCCATTTAGGGTTCGGGTTCCTCGGTGCCCCCAGGCTTAGAGGGAGACTAGGGGCGGCGACGGTGCGTCGATGCGGTGGTGACGTCGCCGAACGGTGGCGAGGAGGAGGGCGACGGGCGGAGGCGGCGGAAATGACGATGACAGAAGTGGTTAGGAGGCAGTGGGAGGTGGTGGGGCAGCTAGAGACCAGGAAGGAGGCGGTGCGAGGGGGGGTCTCATTGGCGGAAGAATAAGAAGGGAGGTAGCGATGACGGGAATAGGAGGCGGTGGGGGCAACAGGAGGAGGAGGAGGAGGCGCAAGCGAGACGGGGGAGGTGGCACGAGAGCGGGGCCACCACCAGCAGTGGCTAGGGGTGAAGTGAGTTAGGGTTCGAGTTAGGACGTGGGGTGGGTTATTGTGAGGAACTCCCTCAGGAATTACTACCCTGTTTTTTGCACGGTACTCATGAGGCAGTAGTAGTATGCACAACAGGCAAGCCGGCCAGGAGAGCTTAGAAGTCCGGTGGGACCTTTGAGCACCCGATCGTCTGCATGACCCGTGAGGACCATGTGATAAGTCCGAGAGGAGGTCCACTGGGACCTCGGGAGATCCCAAGACCTCTGGAGGTCTTGGCCTGCACAGAGCCGATCCCAGGATCAGATTAGCTAGCTCGCACAGATCCAACATTAGTGTAGTCAGATCCATACAACACGCACAAAGAGAACCAGACCAAAATATCACATATATTAACAAGGGACCTTAAGGTCAAGGTTAGTACAAGGGTGCCTCTCAAGGCTAACAGCAAAAGAGAACACAACACAGCAGAAACAAAACAACAGCAAGGTCCATTCAGCCAGCCCACAGGCTACCAAGTGGAGGACGTCCTAGCGCACAAGGTCTTCAAAAGAGCTCCCCTCCTGAGAGCACCTGGTCACCTGGATCTCCAACCTCTGCTAATCAAAAACAGCAGGGCACAAGCCAATGAGTACTTTGAATGTACTCATCAAGCCGTGGGTAAGTTATGCAAGTAGTATTATGCACGGCTTGACAATGAGAGATGTATGGTTAGTTTGCAGAAAGCAACGTTTGACAGTAAATAACATAATAGATTGCAAAGCTCAAGTTTAAAATCATAATACATAATTACATTTGATTTTCAAAGGAGACAGTGAGCACCCACTCACTCCCAAGGCACCCACCAAACCTCTCTGGAGCACCCACTCCGAGCACAAAACCGACCCTGGACCACTTTGTGAGCCAACCATGACCCCTCTGGAGCGGCCAAGGTCTCTTTGAGGTAAAAGCCATGACCTCTCACCAAAGCACCGGGAGGAACACAATTTCATAAAGGAATTCTACCCCTCAATCGAAATCTCGGACGTGTCCATAGCAGAGGCAGCGGCTATTGAATAGATTTACTCTGCGAGGTGTACAACTTTACCCACAAGAGGTAGTAAACGATATTACACCGTTACCTTAGACATGTGAATCAAGTAGAAACCACCACCGGGCTTTACAAGGACTTGCTCAGGCCAGTCCCAACACTAAGGTTTAGCCATTACGGTGTCGTATAGCACTGGCGGCCCCCTCTTGTCTTAGTGGTGCGCTAATAGCACCTCCTCTACCTTGGAACGAATCGAGCATGACCAATTATTACACGGTCCACCGTAATGGACATGTGGTTGCAGCATGGCCCGGATCAATGACTTCAAGGTTGGTCCTTAATTGGTACGCTCGAGCAAGGCTATCCTCAACAATGTGACCCCATCATAGCGACAAATGGGGCACCCAGGTGACTCCATCGCATCGACAAATGGAGCCCCCAAGTGACTCCATCGCTACAACAAATGGAGCACCCACTACTCGCCTCTGGCCAACTTGCCCGAGCATAAAACAATTTTGGGTTCACCTGGCCAAAGACCACCCTGGTCTTGGCACAACATATTTTAAAGTGGCCTCGCACCACAAACAACACAACTATGACTTCTGCCCTAGTTGCTTATCCGTGGCACCAACCAAAGTTCCATAGTTCCATTAGTCAAGTTTAGCAATATTGAATCATGAGGAGACCAGTGTCTACTAGAGCACGGCTAAGCAAACACGATACCCATGTTGGTAAGCAAGGTGTCCAACTAACAGTACCCAAGCTAAGGTTATCAAAGGTAACATGTCAACATGTCGGTTGCAAAGTGGCAAGGAGGTATAAAGACAAGCAGGTAGATAACTATGCCCAAAACCAACTTTATACAATTAGCAAATGCAAGTTTAACGAATCAAAATACTTTTGCAAATGGGATCAAGATGGTCAAGGGTCCCACGACTTGCCTTCGGTGGCGAGAAGCTGATCTTCTGAGAGGGCAACTGGTTCCTCGAGCACCTTAGCGACACCGCAGCCTACACAATCGCAAAGAAACCAACTCAACAAAGCAACTCCAAAAGACAACCGAAAAGAACTAAGCAAGAGCCGAAGGAAAAGGTCCACAGAGAGGGAGGTCCAACAAGGAGGATGTCGACGATCGAGTCGCCGATCTTACGAAATAAAAAGAGAAAAATGACGTGGAGTATCCTGGGAGAGAATGGGGGCTGCTCTTTAGTAATATGAACTGGAATTACAAGACGACTAGGGACTATCTCTAATTACGGATGTATTGAATGCTAGGCAAAATGTCGAGCTTAAAGGCGATTTCCTTACTCTTGCTTTAACCATGTTGCCTTGCTCTGTGTGTCTTGTTGTCTCTTAGTCTTCTGCGTTCCACCATTAAATAACTCCGAAGAAGCGGTAGTTAATCTGGAGAAAGCGTCCCTAGCGTAAAGCGTTACGGTGATTGGAGGTTTAAAGGCGATTAACAACGTGTTAACTACCTTGCGGTTAAGTGCTGTGAAAAGCTTAAGTAGGGTGGTTTATTGTCAGTGTCTTGTATATCATCGCATGGTATGGAACTTTTAGCACGTGTCCCATTCATCATACGGTAAAGGGTGCCAGTCCACGGTTTTTCTGAGCAGCTAACTGGTCGGAGTTTAGGCATAAAGTTTTGTCCGACCAGGGTACCCATTATGTAACCTCTAGAATCCTTACGACCAGTGAAGTCGTTAGCCTTAGGGGTTACGACCATGAAGACGTATGGTCTTTTATGTATTAAAATAATACATAGAGGTTTTAGTCCTCTACAGCTAGCCCTCGAACTTTAAATGAACAGGTCGTGTGAACACCTTCTTCCGATGAAGTTGTATCGGGCAGACCCCCATTTAATGCCGTGACATTCGAGGTGGTCTGTGTTCAATTTAAAGTTGAGAACTTGCCTTAGGAACCGAAGAATTCCTCTATCCGTTGGGCGAAAAAGAAGCCTTTTGCCGTTTAGACTTTTGTGGGTAACCTTCGATCGTAATTTAAAGATCTGAGGCTATAAAATCCCCATCGCTAGACCTTTTGGAGTTTTTACGCTTCCAGATCCCCTTTCTGATCCCTTTTGCCGAGAAAAAAATCTTTAGTCCTCTTTTCTTGTTCTTCCGACCACCAAACCTCCTACGACCACTACTCATCCTTGAGGATTTTCATCATGTCGGAACAAATCACGAAGTGGTTGCCTTCGGAATTGAGCAAGAAAAAGCTTGAGGCGTTGGAGAAGGTTGGGATGCTCTCGGACAAGAATTTGACCAGATGGACACCGGCGATTGGAGAGCATTTTCTGAGCCGTGAATACGGGGAAATCCCTGTTTTTCTCGCCTACATCGAATGTGGGCTGAGGTTGCCGGTACACAAATTTCTTCTCCATGTTCTTGAGTACTACGGGGTGGAATTGGTGAATTTGGCTCCAAATTCCATCGTCAATATCAGCATCTTCACATATTTGTGTGAAGCATACCTGGGAGTGCCTCCGAGTTTGAGGCTCTTCAGGTATTTCTACCGAATGGTGATGGGGAGAACCATGGAGACTCCCAGAGAATTTACATTGCGCCTTCACGACGGGAAGGCCGATGAGTACATTCATATGTACTCGAAATCCTTGTGGTAAATCATGAAAGAAGAAGCTGGTTCTACATGGCGATTCACGAGGATGATGGCCTCTACTTGGCCGGGATGAGGCGAATGAAAATCTCAAGTGGAGGAAGGCCGTGGAGAAGGCGAGAGTGGTCGGACGATGGGTGGATGCCATCTATGACCATGAGTCAAGGGCTTGAACTCTTAGCATGTGGTGAGGACTTCACCAAGTGCAGATGCTTGTGAAGCCGGACTCATTCTCGATTTGGTCCATTGGTCGTGATGAAGCTATCTCGGGAGGTGGTAAGTCCTCGAGAGAAACTCAGACCGATATTTTGTTATTTGATTATGGTACTACCTTAAAATCTGCCATTATTTTTTTTGCTTTTTAAAGCCCTTTCTCCTGAGGAAATCAGAGAGTGTATCAGGCTGATCTGCTCTGGGGAGCCTGGTGAGAAGGCCGGATTCCCCGAGATCTTAGCCATAGTTCCTGCTGAAGAGAAACTAGCAAGGCTTAAGGTAAATCATCAAAAAACTTCTTTTATCATGTATACATATTCTCCGTCAGATTTTTGATCATGTTCTATTCTGCTGACCGGTGGGATTCACGAATTACTCGGGGTGAGGTCAACATCCTCTAGTGGTTCCGGCCAGACTCGTCCCGATGCACTAGAAGAAGATGAATCTCCCGAGGTAATAGAACATTTTAGATGAATATGTATGTAGTTTAGATAAAAGATTTCATCACCTAACCAAATTCGTTTATTGGTTCAGGTTGAGAAAATTTGAAGGCGGCGGTCTTGTGACTGCGGAGGCCATAAACCCGGTCGATCGTTGTGACGAGGCGGTTATTCTTGAAACAAGCTGGTTTGGAGGTTGGTGAAACCACTCCGCCCGTCGGATGGTCAGGGCGTAATCCTCGGCGAGTGATCGAGGGCATCGCTTGAACATGTTGTTGGATGATGCAGCGGGTTTAACCAACTCTGCGGTTTGGAACCAGCAAAAGCAGGAGAAAAGAAAAGAAAGGGTGACGACACAGAGTTTACCCTTCCGCGATTCAAAGTCAAATCTCGAAAACTAACCAGGTATGTACAAATGAAAAATAGTCGTATAAGCGCATACCTCTAATGATTTCTTGATCATTTGATTTTGAACTTCCCTTCTTTGCTTTGCGTGGGGTCTTACGGTGTTTGGAAGTTTCAAATAGGACTCTCTCGAGGACCGGGCATTCGTGGAGATCCCCGACAGAGTGCTTCGAGGATAGAGCTCTGAGGAAAAAGTGGTCGAAGAGCCCCGGCGGTGTCAAGGCCAGCGGTCGAGTTGGATCGATGGTGGCTCTAACTCCTTCTCACGAAGATAGATGCCCTAAAGGCCCTCAGCGAGTTCCGACCGGTGTTGGTAATCCTTCTCAACGACAAGTTCCTTTTCACCCCGATTTATCGAGGATAAGGAGCTTGACGAGGCATGGGGAAAAATATCGGATCATCAAATCAAAATGCATCTGATTCAATATTTGGCGATTATAATGATTTGGCGATCCGGGTAAGTATCTCGACCGGTTCCATAGTACTTCTCAAAAGTTTACAAGGAACTTAAGAGGAAAAATACTATTTGTGCGACATACGGTGAGAACTTTCTTTGTGGTCGGAGGACTAACCCGGTGAATTAAGGACTTGGAGCAAAAACACTCCGAATTGGAAAGTAAGAACTTCCCTTAACATTTTTCCTTTCTTCAAAACTTTGCTCTTTTCTAACTATTCTCCTTATCGCATTCAATAGATTTAGAAAATAAAAGAAGAGATCATGGTGAGAAAGGCAAAACGACTTTGTTTGAAGAGGAAATCAAAGCTAAGGACGGTCGATCGTAGAAGCGACGACCGACAAGGAAAGAACTTAACAAGAAAATTGAAGGTAGCAATTAAGTAAACTTGACTTATTGTCTTCCTCCAATCATTTTGTGCTTATCACTGTTTTACTCTTGCGAGCAAAAACAAGCTTTAGACGAGAGCGAAAAAGACTACGAAATTTGAGCAAGACAAGGAGGCGGCTCTTGTGCAAAACATTGACGAAAAGATCCATGCCTTGAATAAGATGATCTTTGATATGGGATCGGGATCAAGTCCACCTACCTTAAGGGATCCGATAGAGAAAATGAACTACTTGGGTCAACTTCTAGAGGATCTCGAAGGTCTGCTCAAGACTACTCGGAAGAACTATGTCCATGCCATGAAAACAGGCGTTGCTAGTGGAGTTAGTTTTGCTTTGGCAAAACTGAAAGCTTCTAACCCCTCCATTGATCTCCAAGCTGTTGAAGATGACTTCAACTGCCCACCTGAGGAGGCGACCAAGTTCATGGAAGAACTCAGGCCACTTGGAGATAAAGTTGTAGAAGAGATGGAGGTCGGATCTCCATCAAGCAGTAATTAACCTGGAGATATTTCGAGAGTAGGCCCCTGCAGATGTAAGAATATTGAAAAATAATGTATAAAACTTACCTTTTATGTCATCAACAATGCTTTTATTTATCCTGTTTGACTTTTAAAATTCTCGTATACCTCCTAGCCCCCGATTGTTTTATAGTAGAAGAACTTTACTATACAAGTAGGTAGCCAAGATAGAGAATGAAAGTCGAAACCATTGTTTTGAAGGTAAATGCCGATATGAAGACAAAACTGATGGTAGCAATACTAGAAAATCACTGTGGTCGGAACCAGCTTATGATTTCGTCTAGTTATAGATCCTTGTTTGTCATGATCGAAATACCAATCAAAAGCTGTACATGGTCGGAAAAAAGACTTATTGTATTGACATAAGAAGAAATGCAAGAATGTATGCAATTGAAGAGAAATGATCGTATTTATATATATGACCTAAAACTGGTCGGAAAAAAACTGATAAGAATAGAAGATATAGAAAAATATTTCGCAAAACGTGCTCAAGCTCAAGTCCGACTGGCAACGAGGATCGTAAGAAAATAATCGTCGCTAGGAAGCTCCTTCTAGTGGGTAGGACCATGTGCGAAAAAGAAGAGACTTCGATTAGGAGGCTTTCTGTGTCCCGACCAGTAGCCAAACGAGAGTAGAACAAAATATTGAAATGAAGAAATATAGTCTTTATGATCTTAATAGCATAATGAACTATACATTGTTGCTTGTGTTATGCTCTATTTACTCGTATGGTCGCGCGTGGAATCATTCATGGAATGATCACGACTAGAACCTATAAAGCGTATGACACTGATGTCGTTGCCAAAGAGTAACAAAGATCCCGATAAAGGATATCAGAGAGAAAAAATCGTCTTCTCCGACCATTTTAAACAACAATAATAGATGACCAGGATATAGGCATAGATATATAAACTGTATCACTTGTCAAAAACAAAAGAATGAATATACTAAATCAAGAATTGAAATAAAGTACAAAATAATTAGACATAAAACTTACGCAATTGATCAATGTTCCAAGAATTTGACAAAATTTGCCGTCAGGCATGGCGAGTCTAATGAGAACACAGTCGGGTGACTTCGACCACAGTGTAAGGACCTTCCCACTTGGGAGAAAGCTTATTGCGATTAGCCTGATTCTGAATTTTTCTAAGAACCAGATCACCTACAGCAAGGCTGCGAGGTTGCACCTTACGACTATGGTACCTTCGTATGGCTTGTTGATATACTGTTGATCATACAAGGGCTTGATTTCATCGTTCTTCAAGGAAATTGATGTCGTCGAGTCGTCGTTCATTCTGATCATTTTCATTAAAACGATCAGTTCGAGCAGAGCCAATTTTGAGTTCTGGAGGAAGCATGGCTTCAGCACTATAAACCAAAAAGAATGGCGTTTCACCGGTCGCACGACTGATCGTGGTTCAAACGGCCCATAATACAGACGGGAGTTTTTGAGCCCAAGCTCCTGACCGTTTGATTAACTGGTCGAATACTCGGCGTTTGATCCCTTGCATAATGATACCATTATCTCGCTCAACTGCCCTATTGCTCTGCGGATGAGCAACAGAAGAAAAATGAACTTTGATGCCAAGTTCATCGCAGAATTCTTGGAATTATTCTTTGGAAGCGGGCACCATTATGCTGTGATTATCTGTTGGGTACACCAAATCGTGTGATCACATTCTTCATTAGAAATCTCTTAGCGGCCTCGGTTGTTGTTTTAACAACAGGCTAAACCTCGATCCATTTGTAAGCGTGTCAATCATGATGAAAAGGAATTGAAGCCCCGGTGCTCTTGGGAAAGGTCCCGAATGTCTAGTCCCAGGTTGCAAAAGGCCAAGAAAGAGGAATTGTTTGTAAGGCTTGTCTTGGTGATGTACTTATCGGCTATGGGCCGACATTATACACACTTTGTCACAAGATCTTCGTATCATAAAAGGCGATTGGCGATAGTATCCTTGCTGAAGGCTTTCTGACCCGTGTTACGTAGGATGATGTGCTTCACAGACTCCTTCATGGATTTGGTTAGCAACTTAATGCCATCCGTTTGAGATATGCATCTCATCAACACTCCATGAGATCTGGTTTATACAAGATGCGTTCGATTAGAGTGTATGATTTGGCTTTTAGTGCTATCGATCGGCCTCTACATCATCTTAGGAATTATGTCATCTTGAAGATAATTGTAGATCGATGTCATCCAGTCTCTACCTTGATCGTGACAGCGCCAACCGTCAACGACCTGTAGAGCATCCATGTTCCTTTGATCGGTTTGTACGACCTGTAAAGAATCATGTATGTTCTCGGAAGGCTCGACCACCGAGGGTGAATCGAGTTGCTCGAGAAAAACTCCGGGCGGGACGGTCGACCGCGTGGAGGCCATCCGTGCTAACTGGTCTGCCAGAAAGTTTTCCTTTCTAGGAATATGTTGGATCTGGAAACCGAAGAAGTGCTTTTCGAGTTTCCTTACTTCCGTCAGATAAGATGACATCTTGGTACTTGAGAATTGATACTCTTTCCCTACTTGATTCGCTACTAGTTGAGAATCGTCTTTCACTAATGTCTGCAAATCCGGCGAGCAATTTGCTCGAGTCTGCCGATAAACCTTCATATTACGCCACATTGTTTGTGGCAGGAAAATTTAACTAGATGGCGTACTTGAGTTGTTCGCCAGTAGGGGATATCAAGATGACTCCAACCCCCGATCCTTTTAACGTCAAGGAACCGTCGAAGTACATTGTCCACTCATCGTGGTGTTCGTACTCGGGCCCTTGGGTGGGTTCGAGGTTTGTCCATTCGGCAATGAATTACGCTATTGCACAGGACTTTATTCTTTGTTAAGTGAGATGAAATGGAGGTCAACGCCCTAGCTCAACCGCCCATTTTGCTATTAAATCTGATGATTCCTGTTTCCAAGGACTTGACAAGGGATATCCGGTCGATACGACCACTTTGTGGGCTGAAAGTAATGCCTAAGCTTCCTTGAAGACATAAGGAGGCCGTAGAGCAACCACGTACTGTGGGTATCTTTCCTTTAGTCCATGTAAGACTTAAACTTACGTAATATCTGGTCGTTGGATGTTATCCCATTCTCGACCGATTACACATGCTTGTTTGTGGCGTTGCGACCACGTACATCATCAATGTTTAAGTCCGGTCTTGGAGAAACTAAGACCAAGGTGCTTGTAAGGTACTTTTAACTTCTTCAAAGGCATCGTTTGCCTCTTTAGTCCCTCAAAACTCCGTGTTTCCCAAGAAGCTTAAAGAAAGGTAATCCTTTTCACCTAACCTTGCTATGAAACGACTCATTGACGCCATCTGACCGATTAGCTTTTGGACCTCTTTCTTTGTGGTGGGGGCTGTCTGAGTCGATGGCTTTTATCTTTATTGGATTTGCTTCAATACCTCTAGCGAGACTAGGAAGCCGAGCAATTTTTAGTGAAACTCGAACACACACTTTTAGGATTTAACTTGAGGTTATGCCTTCTCAAGTTATTGAAAGTTTCTTGTAAGTCATGAACATGATCACTAGTATTGGCGCTCTTCTGACGGATCGTCAGCGTAAGCTTCAAGGTTCAGACCTATTTGTGGATTAAAGGTTTTTGCATCAACCTTTGAAAAGTTGCACCAGTATTTTTGAGGCCAAATGGCATCTTAATATAACAGTAAGTGCCATATAGGGTGATGAAGGAAGTTTTCTCTTCATCTTCTTTACACATATTAATCTGGTGGTACCCTGAATATGCATCTAAAAAACTTAGTAATTCGCACCCGGAGGTAGAATCTACCAGTTGATCAATGCGCGGAAGGGGAAAATCATCCTTCGGACAAGCTTTCTTAAGATCTATAAAGTTGATACACATTCTCCATTTCCCATTATTCTTCCTAACCATTACAGGGTTGGCGAGCCACTAAGGGTGGTCGACTTCATGGATGAATCCAGCCTTGAGAAGCTTGTCAATCTCCGACTGGATTGCCTCCTTCGATTAGGTGCAAAAGCAGTAACCTTGATCGGTTTCTTGTCGGGCTAGAGAGCTAGCTTTGTGCTCGATCACCTCCGGGGACTCAAGGGCATATCGGACGCTTTGCTAGGCGAATCGTCTGATTTGCTCGGAGGAAGGACCTGGCGACTCTTCCTATTTAAGATCGAGTCTTGCTCAGGCCGAACCTTGCGGCGGTGGGGTCAACATTTTGACCGGTAGTGACTTATTTGTCGGAGAAAGCGTCTTTGTCGAGCGATACCTCTTTTGACTGGTCGGATGGTTTCGACGTCATCTTCGGCCTCGAGCATTTGACCTGTACAGTAGATGGGTCAGCCTCTCTGGTCGGAAGTTCATCAACCAGTTCTAGGGATTTCCGATCACATACAAAGGTCATTTTCTAGTCTCCTTGAACCGTAATGACTCCTCTTGGTCCTGACATTTTCAAACTTTGATAACCGTAGTGTGTGGCTATCAAGAATTTTGCTAATGCTGGTCGACCAAGGATTCCATTATATACAGATTCAAAATCTACAATATCAAATGGAATTTTTACATTTGGAAATTATCGGGCTTTACGAGCGTAAGGTGAAAAACTGTCCTATCGGTTTGGCGGTGGAGCAGGAACTATGCCATGAAAAGCATATTTCCTTGGTTTCACCTTTGACATCAGGACTGCATCTCTTTTAAAGCTCCCACAAATAATATATTCAAAGAACTACCTCCATCTACTAAGACTCGATTAACCTAGAATTATTAATAGTTGATTCAACAACAATAGGGAACCTATCCGGTCGAGTCGAAGGATGGGGATAAATCTTCTTTGAAGAAATTGCCGTGTCAGACCACCTTGATTGCTTGGTGATGGTCGGAGATTCGACGAGTTGACCTCCGCTCCATGGCCTTGAGATGGCCTTTGGACTCGTATGAAGAAGAACCTCCAAAAATCATGTTGTTGTGTGTTGGGGATCTGTTACTCCATCTCTTAAATCGCCATCCTTTTCCTTTTGGAGCTTGTTTCTTTGGGTTCCAGTATTGCAGGAAATGGTCCTTTACCTGCATAATAATCCTCTAGTTTCTTTTGCCAAACACGACAGTCTTGTGAGATCATGCCACGTCTTTGGTGAAGTGGACACCACTTCTTGTTTTTCGAATCCTTGGTTGAAGCCTTTACTTTGCTTGGCCGGTGTAGTCCTTCTTACCCTTCGTGAATTTTTTGAGAATCGCTAAGACTTCCTTATCGTCGGGTCTGCAGTTCTTTTTCTTCTTGAGAGACTTTTTATTCTTTTCTCCGGTTTGTCGAGGCGGTGAGAATTTTGTCTTCCGATCGATGGCCTCACACCACTCAATTGCTTCGCTAGCGTTGGCATACTTATCGGCCATGTCGAAAAGCTCGGCGAGTGGTTAAGTGGAGGTTCATTGCCATGTCCTCCGTAAACCTCCGGTTCCTTAAGCCTACCTTAAAAGCCTGAATAACCGATAACTCTGTGATTTTCGGTATGGAATTACGGACCTGGCTGAACCTCTTGATGTATTGATGTAAAGTCTCATCAGAATCCTGCCGGATTCGGTGGAGATCATCCTCCTTTCCAGGGCGGTCGTACGTACTCTGGAAGTTCGCGATTAAGAGGTCGCAGAGTTGCTCCCAAGTATAGATTGATCCGACCGGTAGGTTGAGTAACCAGGACCGGGCAGACCCTTCGAGCACGGTTGGTAAATAGTTAGCCATTACATTTTCGTCACCACCAGCAGCTGTGATGGCAGTGGTGTATATTTGGAGAAATTCTAGCGGGTTTTGAGTCCCGTTGAATTTGTCCAAGTTAGCCGGTCAGAATCGGTTTGACCAACGCACAGCCTGGAACCCTGCAGAGAAGGCTCGACAACCTATGATGGATTCATGGTGCCTTCTTTGGGAAGGCCTCGGATTGTAATCGGTCGGAGACCGGTTCCTATGGTTGGAACGCATGTGCTCCGATGAGCCGATCCGGTCGTGGACATTTGTATAATGTCTCCGACCGCCTACTTGATTCAAACGGTGCCTGAGATCGTCAGGTTCTAGCGTTTGTTCTTCTCGACGTGGTGAGGGAGTTGCTATCTGAAATAGCCTTCTTCCTCGTGACTCCTAGGTCGGAATCGCCGAGAGATGCAGGTATCGTTTGTTCCCCAATTTGACCATGTTGCCCTCTCTTGAGGATGGCGTTGAGTTGAAGTCATGGTCTGACTTCCCAGACTTCTTTGTTCTCGATTCGCCTCCGTTCGTTGCATAGTATGTTGCAGAATTTCCGATACTTGGCCTCTGAGCTATACAAAACACAGAGTTTCTACTAGAACGAGGTCAAAATTATTTAATATATCCCGCACTGCGTCGCAAGTTTTGTCGATTCATCGAAGGTCTCGGGGGTTGAGACCGGTTGTAGGTGTCTGTGAACTGAACCTTCCCTGACCTTCGGATTTATTCTGTCCGTCGATTACTCTTGGTGGCGGCGCTAGGTGAGTTAATTGATGGGCGTCGATCAACTCCGTTGCCTCCGGAAGTTGGTGCTTGAAGGCCCGCATCATCTCCACCAACACGTGGTGGCGTGGCGAAGTCGTGGGACCGCGCAAGGCATCCGGATTTGCATCTCCGATTGCATTAACCTCATGCCTCCAGCGGTGATCTTCCGATGAGCTTCCGCCGTGGCGATGGGCGCTTCTCGATACTTTTGCCAAAAGTTTCCATGAGCGGAGGCGGTCGGAGATGAGCACCTCCGAAGGTCTTCTTAGTGAACTTCGGCTGACGGCGAATAGCCGTCGTATCTGAGTTTGATCATCTCCGCAGCCTCGACCGATGAAGGCTTCATCGACCTTTGTTACAGTGTCGGTTCGCTCTGGAATTGCGAAGCGTAGGTGAGCATCTTTCGACCATGATTTCGCCGAGTATAGAGATTCTCGATTTGTGGTCTTTGAAAGTTCTTCACTGTTTTTTGCGGTCGAACGGCCGGGCTTGAAGGTTCCACGATCTTAGAGCCGATTGGAATGGCTGGAACCGCCACCTGTCGTACAGGTGGATCCTCATCCATTGGGTCGACTTCGCCGACGTCGGCGATGTGCGAACCAGTGGAGGAGAAGGATGACATGCCATTCTCTTGCATGGCACGGATGTATCCTTCCATGTCGAGGTCGGCGTAATCCGCCAAATCGAATCAGTTCTCCTCATCAAAAACTCCAGGCATAATCGCATGAGCGATTACAGGAATTTGGGCGAGGATTTTGATGAGCAAGAAGTTTCTTCAGAAAAACTCACGTCTTCTACCCCACGGACGGCGCCAGCTGTCGACGATCGAGTCGCCGATCTTACGAAATAAAAAGAGGAAAATGACGTGGAGTATCCTGGGAGAGAATGGGAGCTACTCTTTATTAATATGAACTGGAATTACAAGACCTGACTAGGGACTATCTCTAATTACACCGGATGTATTGAATGCTAGGCAAAGTAATCAGGCTTAAAGACTGATTTCCTTACTCTTGCTTTAACCTGTGTTGCCTTGCTCTGTGTGTCTTCTGTTGTCTCTTAGTCTTACGCATTTCACCATTAAATAACTCCAGAAGGCGCGTTAATCTGGAGAAAGGCGTCCTAGCTAAGCGTTCTGTTGATCGGAGGCTTAAGGCAGTTAACAACGTGTTAACTACCTTGCGGTTAAGTGCCTGTGAAAAGCTTAACCGTAGAGTAGTTTATTGTCAGTGTCTTGTATATCATCGCATGGTATGGAACTTTTAGCACGTGTCCCATTCATCATACGGTAAAGGGTGCCAATCCACGATTTTTCGGCGACTAAGCGGTGGAGTTTAGGTATAAAGTTTTGTCCGACCAGGGTACCCATTATGTAACCTCTGGAATCCTCACGACCAGTGAAGTCGTCAGCCTTAGGGGTTACGACCATGAAGACGTATGGTCTTTTATGTATTAAAATAATACATAGAGGTTTTAGTCCTCTACAGAGGAGGTCCAAAACCGAGGAAGTCCCAAAGGAGCAAGGAGAGCTTCTCCAGAACCGAGAGAAAGAGAGGAGGAGGAGTTGAAATGAAGAACAAGGAGGCAGTGGTCACTCTGTGATGCTCTATTTAAAGGGAAAAAGAGAATAGAACCACCACCAAAAGAAGTGACCAGGTTCAAGGCATTAGTACAAAAAGTACACTGCTAGCAAGTACCAAAAGGACAGCAACAGGGCTAAGGAGGTGACAAAAAGGTAGAAATGAGTACAAAAGTAGGTGACAGCATTTAATGTGACCCAACCCACATCAAATGCACTTAAGACTGTCAAGGAGCCAGTCAAAAGGGTGAACGGATTAGTCAAAGGGGATGGTCCAAGGAGGGGGTCCTTAAGACACTAAGGAGGTCTGAGGACAGGAAGTCCTAAGACAAACAAGGAGGTCTTGAGGACAAAGGGTCCTGAAGACAACAAGGAGGTCTTGACCACAAAGGTCCAAACACAAGGAGGAGGTCTAGACCACAAAGGTCTAAACACAAAAGAGGATGTCTGGACCACAAAGGTCCAAACACAAGGAGGAGGTCTAGACCACAAAGGTCTGAACACAGGGAGGAGATCTAGACCACAAAGGTCTAAACATAAAAAGGGAGGTCTGGACCGCAAAGGTCCAAACACAAGAAGGAGGTCTAGACCACAAAGGTCTAAACACAAGGAGGAGGTCTAGACCACAAAGATCTAAACACAAAAGAGGAGGTCTGGACCGCAAAGGTCCAAACACAAGGAGGAGGTCTAGACCACAAAGGTCTAAACACAGGGAGGAGGTCTGGACCACAAAAGGGAGGTCCAAACACACACCCAAGAGGGAGGTCTGAACCTAAAAGAGGTCCAAACACACACAAGAGGGAGGTCCTCAAATGATGAAGACCAAGCTCAAGCGGTAGGTCCAACCGAGCAAGCGGTAGGTCCAACCGAGCAAGCGGTAGGTCCGACCTGGGGAAGCCTTAAGGACACGGGGAGGTCCAAAGGAACACATCAACAAGGAGGTCCTATGGATAGGAGGTCCAAAAGACACAACCATGGGGAGGTCCTATAGACAGGAGGTCCAAAAGACACACAACGGGGAGGTCCTATGGATAGGAGGTCCAAAAGACACACGATGGGGACGACCTGAGGACGAGATCCAAAAAGGGCAGGTCCTGACGATCAGATCCTCAAAGAGCATGTCCTGACGGTCAGATCCTCAAAGAGCTGGTCCTAACGGTCAGGACCGAGAGCAAAGGGAGGCCCGTGGAAACAAGGATGCGCGGGAGGAACAGGGGCCGTCAGATCTTGATCGGACGGAGCAAGGCTAATGGGCTGTTCGGACCAAGCGAACGAGCCATCTCAACCAAGCCGTCCGATACGGATCAGAGGGCTAAAAGAAAAAGGGATGTTTGGACCATCCGAACGCTCCAACAAGATTAGGCTGTCCGATAAGCATCAAACGGTCCTAAGGCAAGAAAGGCAAAACTTAGGTGGTACGACCGCAAGAGCCAGCGGTGAGTCCAAACGCTAGGGAGGTCTAGACCTAAAGAGGTCCGGTCCTTCCGATCCAAACAAAGAGGAGGTCTGGATCGTTAGATCAAACACCGGAGAGGTCTGGACCCTTGGATCAAGCAGAGGAGGATCGGATGGTTAAGATCTCAAAGGGAGGTCCTAACGGCGAGATCTGAACAAGGAGATGTCGAGCGGCTAAGATCTCCAAAGGGAGGTCCTAACGGCCGAGATCTAACAAGGGAGGCAGCGGCTAAGATCTCTAAAGGGAGGTCCTAACGGCGAGATATCAACAAGGGAGGTCTGCGGCTAAGATCTCCAAGGAGAGGTCTAACGGCCAGATCTGAACAAGGGAGGTCGGCTAAGATCTCCAAAGGGAGGTCCTAATGGCGAGATCTCAACAAGGGAGGTCTGAGCGGCTAAGCTTCGAGCAGTGCGACCACAACAAAAGGGCGGTAGTTCTAAAGGAACAAGCGGCGATCTTTAAAAAAGCAAGCGGTAGCACCGCCTTGTGAGTGAGGGTCAAAAGGAGCTCCATATGGACACAGAGAGATCCATATGGGCACAGGGAAGTCCACAAGGATTCCAAGGATGCCCAAATGAACTCAGGGAGTTCAAATGAACGCTGAGAGGTACACAGGGAGGTCCAAAACAAAGAAGGGGGTCTAGATCAAAGGAGATTTAGACAGAGAAGAAGGTTTAGCCCAAAGGGAGGTCTAAACAGAAAGAGATTCAAGCCAACAAAGGAAAGGTCTGGACTAAGGGAAGTCCAAACAAAAGATACATGAAAAGATCCAGAGACCAAAGATATTTGAAACACAAATCCGAATTGATCTAAACTCAAAAGAGAGGACTTAGACCAACAAAGGGGTTCGAGCAAGAGAAGGTCTGGAGGAGGACAAAATAAGACCCAACAGAAAACACTAGAGGAGGCCCAGGGGGCAAGGGAGGACCAGAGAGGAAAGGAAAGCACTGGGCCGAGGTCAAGCACAAAGCAAACAAGGACAAGGGAAGAACTCCAACACAGCTCAAAAGGGCAAAAGTTGATTTTAGTTAAAGTTTGATTTTAGTCAATTAAAACTCTTTTGAAAACTCAAGTTAAGCTTTAAATTCTCAACAAATTCAAATGGTTTTTTTTATTTTGAAAACTACAGAAAACTCTGAACAAACAGGACATTACAGTTATATAGGTGAGAGAGAGATGTGAGCCACAAAATCTTGATCCAACTATAGAAAAAAAAAATGACGGTGATTTCACAAATTTTGAAGCGTCCGTGAAACAGATGCCCCCATTTGGAAATTGGAATGTATTCGCGCTAGCTTCTTTCTCATCTATATCCAAGGACCATATATATGTACAGATGTACTATCAGGAATGGATCGAATGACCGGTCGATCCTCGGTTACCTCATCGAGATCACGCGCACATGCATGCATCGATGTACATAAATACTACTACACACACACAGACGCGGACGGCTTGTTTACTATCAGACGAACTCGTCCTCCATTTCCTGCATCGACTTGCCGGCGGAAGCGATCTGGCGGTTGGACGTCATGTTCTCGGCGACCATCAGGCCCTTGTAGCTCCGTATCTCGGCCCGCCTCTCCTTCTCCAGCCTCTCCATCTCTTCCCTACGCTTCTGCACACACCATACATGTATAGCTACACACGCTCAGTACCTGCATTGCTAAGTTGCCGCTAAGTAGTAATGCAAACATTACATGTATACCTTATCTTTCAACTGCATCTTCCTCTCGGCCTTCTCCGCTGCGTTTGAAGCGTCTTTATCAGCTGTACAACGGAGTAGCAAAGATAAATTTACTAGAAATTGTTTTGTGCCCGGGCAACTAGTGTAGAAGGAGCGAGTAGAAGATGTAGTATATCCTACTCTCTCCGTATTTGAATAATTGACGTTTCCACCATACACTTTCTACTAGGTTGACGTCAAGTATTCAAAGTCGGAGGTAGTATCAAGCAGTACGTGAGACACGTGTATGTATACATTTAAGTACGTACCTTTCAAATCTGGTCGGCGCTCTACCCTGGTCTTATTCAACCTGTTGATGATCTCATTGACACGCTTCTCGACTATCAAGGTACGAACCTGTTAAATTAGACAGTATATAGCGTGAAATTGTGAGGGTTTCTTTTGTGCAAAAATGCGTATTGGATCGATTAGCTGACACAGGAAATTAAACATGCAAGGACCAGCTGTAGCGTCGGTGGTAGTTACAATTTGTGCTAGCTAGCAGATATGCGCGAGACAAGCTTCCAAGTTTGGTCGTTGTCACCTAAATACTACATGTGCAAGGTAATCTAATTAAATTCCAAAACGTTCCCTTTCTACTTACTGTTCATTTCCCAAATGCTTTTTCCAGCATGCATTATACTAGTATAATGAAAAGGCCGAATGCAATAATACATGCTTTAGCAATTTGGTCATAATTAAAATGCTACATTCAGGTGAGTGTTTTGTCTAGAGACACCCTATGCTGTTTTGTCTAGAGACATCCTATGCCTTACCGACGGTCAGCTCATGGTGTACCCCTAGTACCCCCGTCCAGCCACGCTCAGATAGACTACCGTTGGCCGATAACTCGGTATTCAGCAAACCGCAAACAGGTGAACAAGTCCTATTAGCACCTAAACTAGGGAGTGAAAGCAGTTTTCTATAACTTTTCAATGAACAGCAAGGTGGTGGAGTACTAGTTACCATCCGAGGGTTGTGGAAGCCAACTTGGCCGACATCCATGGATGGGGCCTTCTCGAGATTAGACCAGGGCGTGTAGACCACCTCAACGTTGTTCATCTTATTTCCTGCACGACAAGCACATGCATGATGCACCATCGTCCAATACTCGTCACGTTCCGGTGATCACAATCACTCGCATAGGCCAAATCGACTCAAACAGTATATACTAATTCAAGGGGCCCATGCGGCGCCAATACTAACAGGAGGGAAAGTTGCTGAAAAGGGGAAAAAAAAGAGAGAGATTCATGTAACGAGCGATGTGGTGCTGCGGCTTTGTAGGACACGCGAACACCCGCCGACAGGTCACACCATACTGTATTTCCTTCTGTGCAGAACATAATTGGACGTGTATAATGCTTTGCGAGCTAAAAGCTTTTGGGAAACCTACGTCCACAAAATCTTGGTACCAACTGATCTATACACCTTTGATTGCTACTTCTTTTGTGTTACTTCACTCTTTTTTTCTTTGCAGGATTCCACATAACACATTGCTAAAAAAAGCTTTGGTACCCCAACAGTAGGATAGTTTAACTGGCGTGGCACCTTAATTAGTTGCCTGGCTAAAAGCTAGAGTACTCAGCTTATTGCAGGAATTTCACATGAATTTTTACTGTCCCTAAGAATTCCTTTGGAAATACTTCGTTCCAAACGGGTGTTTCTCTTAAGTGATACTACTCTGAGCCAAGAAAATAAATTATTTCAGGGTAAATTACCTTGAATGGAATGCGCTTTTACGAGCTGTGCACAATCCTCCAACAGGCCTTCGCTGATGCCATCTATCGACTCGCCTTTCTTTAGCCTCAAATAGACGTGCGCCGAGGATACCTTGTTCACATGGAACCTGATGAGACAGCAGCCAGCAATATAATTAACTAACATGTAGTACATTATTCTTGTTTCATTTGACGAACAGGATAAACAAGATCCACTTCTAACTAACTTTTCAAGTAAAATAAGCACCCCGATCATGCTATGAAGTTAGTGATCGACCGGGAGCAGCGGATCCACCGTGAGGGCGTGAAAGGTTGGAGCACCAACTCCGCTCATCGCATCCGTCGTACCTCCTAATACCTCTGTCATGATTTACATTGCTAATGTAGTTGACTTTTTTTCACAAAATTACTACTTGTGCGTATTTTTTAGCTTTTGGAACACACTATCACTAGTTAAGATACTATCTTTAATGTATCTACCATTTTTACATTGTTGCTCATGAATTTATATATCAATTTAGTTTATACATAAAATTTAAATACGTTTTTGCTACGTTACTCATAATAGCTTTATTTTACTAGCACCCTCTTTATTTTTATCTTGCATACACCGCTGCGCCCGAAGTAACATTATACAAGGATTTTTTTTATTAATTAATCCTTTTTTAATTTTATTTTAAAGTTAACCCCGGCGCACTTTATTTCCAATTCTGACCTCTTTGGTCACGCTATGCTGTCACGTCAGCCTGTATCTAGGGCAAACTCTTGTCACGCCACCACTCGTGGCGTGACAATGTTGTTTGGTCACGCCAAGACCAGTGGCGTGACCAAAAGTGTTATTTTGGGGATTTATCCCGTGACGTGACAGCATTATTTTGTCACGTCACGGGTGGTGGCGTGACCAAAGAGGTCAGATTTGAAAATAAAGTACACCGAGAATTAACTTTAAAATGAACACTAAAAAAGGTTAAATAAAAAAAAATTCTTATACAAGTCGTCAAAGTAAAACTCCAAGGTGAGGTCCCCTAAATTCTTAGATGCACAGATATTTTCTCCTTTCTCGGGATAGAACGGATAGATAGCTAGATAGCAGTGGCACGATAGCAGGAGTAAGAAAACAAAAGGCTGTGGTGGCAGTCGTACACCAGTACTAGCAGAGCACAGAGACGGCAGGCGATGACGATAGATATGCAACTTGTTGAGCACTTGTGTTCCGCGGTTTTGGTCGCATCTTGATAGTTTGGTAGTTGGGCCGTTGGATTGTCCCCACCAGCCTCGTCAAGGCCGAGTCACGCGTCAATCCACATCCTCCTCCATCTTCGGTTCCCCTTCTGATCTCTCCTCTTCTCCACAGTAACTTCAGTTCCACCGGCCGGCCGTGACATGCATGCCATATGCTAATACTCGCGCGTACATGTGCACGGTCATCGTTATACTCTCATCTACATGTACGCACCGCGTAGTCTTTAACTGCCTGTACATGTGATGCACAATGCCGCTACCTCGAAAAAGTCGAATTCTAGAGAGAGCATGTATGGCAGAGGTGATCTATCTCCAAGAGCAGCAGAGGGAAGGAGAAATCAAGAAGAGTGGGCAAATGCACGTACGTACCAGACGTCCTCGGGGAGGCCGTACTTGATGAGCTCCTCGTTCTCGTTCTTGTCGGCGCCCATGTAGATGGTGTAGTCGCCGGCGTCCGGCCGCGCCTTGTAGTAGAACACCATGGCCGCCCGCCTGCTAATTATCAAACTCTTCTTCTTCTTCTTCTTCTTCTTCAGGCTCTCATCTGTCTTCCTCGCAGCAGCTCAGTTCAGCTCAGCTCAGCTCATCAACTATTCATTCAGGTGCAGTTTTGTGGCAACAAGAAGCATAAGCAGAGACGAAGAGAGAAGGACGGAAGCAGGCCAGGAGAGACGGCACGGCGACGAAACAGGCGATGGCGCGGCGCCGGTGGGCATAAAAAGGAGACGAGGGGGCCGTGGTCTCGTACTCTCGTGGTTAAAAACGGCCGAGGCTGCAAAGGTCTACTCCAAGGGGTTGGGCCGCCACGTGGAAACACGATGGATTTGATTAAACTAATGCGATTGGGAGACGGGATGGGGTCTTATCCTCGCCGCTTTTGCCACTCTCGCTTTCTTTAATTGACTCCTCTGCTTTGCTTTGCTTAACCCGGGAACAAGGCTGATCAGAGAGCCCCTGGTAATCACTCTCTGATCTGCGGCTGACATGGCAGAAGGGGGGGGGGGCAAAACTCCTCCGGTCCTCTGCCCGTGTTGACTTAAATAAATGTCCTGCTATACACACGACGAAATCGTCGTACCGCGATGCACGCGGTGGCCAGGTGGACGCTTGGGGATTAGGTGTGGAAAAAAAAAGCTTATTAGTAGGGTTCGTTGGCTCAGCCGCTCAGTTCAAAATTGTTTTAATTAGACTCGTTATTTGAAATAAGTCAATTTCGAATGAAATTGGATTTCATTATGGCTCGACTCGTTAGCTCGGTTATAATAACACTTTCAAACTATAAGTAAAATGATATTAAATCAAACTGTATCAATTTTGAGAAAAACTCGATAAGACAACTACCCGGCTCGATATCCACCCCTATTGGGGCCAACGCGTGTGAATGGGGCCGATGTGCGGGCCTGTCGGAGGAGGGAGATGACACGCAGGGTTGTCGAAGTCGAAGTCGGAGGCGGAGGCGGGTAGAGCCGCGCGGACCAGTAGGAGTCGGAGGAGGATAAGGCGGGCGCCATATGCGGGGCTGCGGTCTAGCGCAGACGCGGACGTTGTATCCGAAGCATTTATCCTTAAATAATTTCCGCATAACCGCCTGCCTAAATCCTATTTGGCGGTGTCGTAAAAGCACCGTATCTTTTGCGAAAACGACGTCCGTTTCGGCCAATTCGAGCCAAACCAGGGATCCAAGTACTTTTCAGGCCCTTTTTTCAACTTTGAAACGTGCCTATCCACCACCCTCGTTCGTTCATTCCTGGCGATTTCCGTGCGTCGCGGTTTATTTGCCTCAGAAAGTACATAGAAAACGTGCACGTCTGACTTGGGGGTGGGGGTGAGGTGACCCGAGTGTTTCGCCCGAAACGGGGCAGATGGGACACGCGGACGGGGGTTCGCTCGTTGGATGCGGCCGACAGATGCAGGTGAAAAGCGGGGGCCCGGCCCGCGAACCGACGCAAATAACCGGCCAGGAAGGCGGGGGGAAAGGGGATCTATCTATCTATATCTGAATCTGACTCAGGACCTCGGCGCCACGCCACGGAACGGAACGCTGGCCGGTCGTCCAAAGCAGCGCGCCTTGTCTGTCGTCTTTATACGTCCGGATGATACCGCCTAGGCCCATGCCGGCCATGCGATTTGCTTTATCCACTCTTGCGATTCTTGTGCTTTTTGTAAGGAGAAAATTTTGGATAGATGAAGCAAAGGTCCGGCCTCGTTGATAGAAACGAAGTCTCATGGGAAAAAGAGAAGAAAAAACGCATGACTTGAGAAAATAAGGGGAACAGAAAAGAGAGGGAAGATGAAGATCGCATGCATCAGCTAGCAGATCAGAAGACTGCCAATAACGAGACCCACGTGAAAAGGAAATTCAGAAAAGACAGCAAAAAAAAAAAGGATCAGAAAAGAGGACCAAAAGCTAATCCATTATGGGTTCATTCATTGGCGTTTCTGATACTGTGCAATAAGTGGGTATGATCGTGACATACAGTGGACGTGCCTTGGCATTGCATCTAAATCCATTCTGGTGATTACCCCTCGTAGGATAAATCTTGCATTCTAAATTTCACTTATAGACCACTGATAACGCCCGTGCCGACGTGCCGTTGCAACAACACTTTTCCCGTGTGTGCGTGGGGTGTGAGTGTACGTCCTTGTACTAAAACAACAATCAGATTCTTGATTCGATGGACAACGCTTGGAACAATTCGTAGGCAACTAATTGAAATCTATCCCAAACATGCATAACGGGAAAAAAAACTATAGTTTGGATAATATTATTCACTGACTGTATTCAGGAGATAACAAACTGCACAGCGTTCAAGGTGACAATTCAGTACAAATGCATCAATCCATCATTTCGTACAGAAGGGGTGCTTGATAAGGTCACAAATGAAATACAGATCCATATGACAATATACGGGCAGGAAAGACTGCATATCATGATCTAACAGCAGCCTGATGATCTTTGGGTCCGGTTGCCACCCACCACATCGACAGTGTCAGGCACGTACCTTCATGAGAACAATTTAAGGTCAGTGAATCACTTTCAGTAGTTGCAACTTGCAAATAAACAGGATAGCATGCTTATGAAATGAAACGTAAATTGAAGCTATCAGTCACACCGCATTAAACAAAGCCATCCATACGCTAACTACAGTACATGTCATGAAAACAACAGACCAAATATTAATATCTTAAAACAGAATCAGGGTGTATTCAGGAATAGTATCAATATAACCTCAAGCAATAGTAAATCCTCTAGCTATGCATATTGAACAGAGAATACTGAGCAAAAGGATATGCTTACAATTCTTCTTCTGGTTCATTTTTCAGAGCATTCTTTACAATGCACTGAAAAGCATCTTCCACATTTGTTCCTTCTTTGGCAGATGTCTCAAAGTAAGGGATGTTGCCTTTTGAGGCGCACCAAGCTTTTGCCTTTTTCTCAGAGACCTAAGATGGCAACAGGCAAGTCCGTTAACCATCTATGGCTTGGGAAATTCTCCCACCGTTCAAGAATATACGACGCTTCAGACAAGGCAGACTCCAATAAGTAACTTTGATCATTGATTTCCTTAGTAAAATATTAGATAAAGTATAAAAATCATATGTTTTGAAAGTACTTCTCATAAAAAAATATATAATGGTATTATTTTCATATGAATAACCTATTATTTTCATATGAATAACCTAAAGGAATAAGTCCATATGACCCCCTGAAATATGGTGGTTCGGCCATTTAACCCCCTGATCTAAAAAACAGGCTATTTAACTCTTGAACTATGCAAAACCGTCTAAATAACCCCCTAGGGTGATTTTGCCACCGTGGCAGATGACGTGACCGCTGAAGTGTCACTAACTCAGCAAATCAAAGTTACAAAATTTTATTACACTATGAGACCCACACGTTAGCATCTACCCCTTCTTCTTCCTCAATCTCTCTCTCTTTCATATCCGTCCAGATCTTCGCCTGCAGGGCTGGGACTCACGGCGGCGGAGTGCGCGCAATTGCAACCCCGGTGGAGGCACACCACCATGGGGCCAGGCCAATGCTCCTCCCTCCTTGCGCAGCGCATCCACATGTCGCCCGCCACCGTCTGGGCCATTGTCTACTGCTTCGACTACCCTCAAGTCTACAATCACTACATCTGCAACTGCTCCCTCCGCCCCGACCCCGAAGCCGCCGCTGACCTCCGCCCAGGGCGCCTCCACGAGGTCAACGTCATCTCTGCCCTCCCAGCCAGCACCAACACCGAACAACTCGACGACACACGCAGGGTCTTCGGCTTCCCCATCACCGGTGGCGAACACCGCCTCCACAACTACCGATCCGTCACCACCGTCTCTGAGCTCGCCGCGCCCACCAAGATCTGCACCGTCGTCCTTGAGTCCTACGTCATCGACGTCCTAGAGGGCAACAACGAGTAGGACACACGCCTCTTCGCCGACATCGTTGTCAAGCTCAACCTCCAGAAGCTCAAGTCCGTCGCCAAGGCCAATGCAGCCGCCGCGTTAGCACCGCCTCCTCTGCCAGCGGCGACGGAATAACAACAGCGCGCAGCCGAATGGGGAAAGAAGGATGGAAATAACACCAGCGGGTGAAGCAATAGAAGAGGAAGATCTGAACGGATATGAAAGAGAGAGAGAGAGATTGAGGAAGAAGAAGGGGTAGACGCTGACACGTGGGTTTCATAGTGTAATAAAATTTTATAACTTTAATTTGCTGAGTAAACGACACCTCAGCAGCCATGTCATCTGCCACGGTGGCAAAACCACCTCCGAAACCACCTCAGGGGGTTATTTAAACGGTTTTGCATAGTTCAGGGGGTTAAATAGCTAACTTTTTAGGTCAAGGCTTAAGTGGCTGCACCACCATACTTCAAGGGGTTGTATGGACTTCTTCCTAATCTAAATAATTTTGTACATAATAGCGGTTGACATTAAGGATGTTTGACCACTCAAAGTCTAAAACATCATATTTTTAAGAATGGATGGAGTAGTTTTGAGAGAAAATGAGTTGTGATAGTTACCACACGGCTGTTGCCACCATCAATATCAACCTTGTTTCCCAGTAGAACAAAAGGGAAGTTATCAGGATCAGATGGGCTAGCCTGACAAGTTGGATTTGAAGGTGAGACAGAAATCAAAGCTCACTGAACCGTTAACACACTATAAGCAGCAAGAGATCTTCACCTGAATTAGAAATTCTTCACGCCAGTTGTTCAGATTATCAAATGATTTCATAGTATTAACATCATAAACTAGAACACAACAATCAGCTCCACGATAGAATGCAACACCAAGACTCTGAAACCTTTCCTGTCCAGCTGTATCCCATATCTGCAGATATAGGATGTTAAAATATTAAATATTAATATCATAATTGGGAAAGCAACAGAAGAGCTAAGCAGTCAAATTGCAAAAGAAAAGTCGTATCATAACAGTACTTATTTAGAGCTTCAACAATTACTGGCTTTCAGGAAAGTGGTACATTTCTTAAATGTGCACAAGAGGACATTGGATAACTTTCTGGTTCGTAAAAACTAAAAACAGAAATTAATGATCTTTCCAATTCATAAAAATGAAAACTAAACTGACATATGGGAAATCACGATCTTTATTTTGCATTTTCGTAGTTCTTTTATAAAGGAGGGAAACCCCCAGCTCCCATATACTAGCAATAGAAACCAACTCATATGTACAGTGCTCAGAAAGGAGGTTCGGCGCTATGCCAGTACTGCATACTTATAGATATAACAATTAACAGATGCATACTATGTTTACTGTTATTAGATAATAATAACAAATTAACAACCACAAAAAAAAAATTGATTCGGATTCTAAGATAGAAAATTATACTGAAGTAACAGCTCAACACTTGCCTGAATAACTTGTAAGGCATTGTCTCACTCTACTAACAACATGACTCAAAACTTTGGTTTTATCAGTATCCACGAGCAGATTCACCTTCATGGCATATTGGCATGCAACAGCATAAGCCCCCTTTCTATTTACACTTCATAGATGCCTCACATTTTCCATAGTAGGTCCATGTACATTAGTGGCAGTGTGCCACTGGTAATCCTTTTGATTGCAGTAAAGGTATCATGGACTACATATTGAATATACTTTTCAACTACATGGTTTTCACATATTAGCTTTTTGCTTTAAATCGGTGCTTTCTACTATGCACTAGAGTCTAGAAACAACTGCAATGCCAGCTTCTAAAAATTGTGCAATGACTGCACTTCTAGCTATCTGTTTGATTCTTCGACCCCTAGATGACATTAAGTGGGGCATTTCTTCTAGGGACAATTGATAATATGCCACTCAATAGAACCGTGTTCTACGTTTTGCCATCATGTAGAATGCAATTCGCGATTTGCTATCATGTAGAAAATACATTCAATGCTTTGCCATTTTCGCCATTTCTCCCCGTTTCCCCCTCTTTCGGCCACACGAAATGACCATGCTACCCCTCTTCTCTCTTCCTGATTTCTTTCTTCCTCCAGTCTCTTCCTCTCCACGCCCACCTCCATCGCCATCCCCATGGCCTTGGGAGGCGGCGGCAGCGCGACGGGGACGGGCATGGCGGGCGGTGATGGGGTCATCGGCGCCGCGGCGGTGGCTGCGACCTCCTCGACACGGCACTCAAGCCGCCCGATCAGCGCGTCGGCCTCGTCGCGCAGGTGCCACACGCCGTTGAGCATGTGCGCGCAATGCTGCGGTCGGCCGCCTCCATCTAGCGCGCGAGCTGCACGGCGCGGTACACGTTCCGGCGCGGCGCGGCGCGCGAGGTCGAGTGCCTCCCTAAGCTGCGCAGCGAGCTCCCCTGTGCTCCGGTGCCCCGCGTGGTGGTTCTAGATGAGTGTGAGCAGCGGCTCGACGTTCCGGCGCAGGCGCTCAGCGGTGGAGCGGCATAGGAACGTCCCCCGCACCGCCCGCAGCAGCTCCCAGACTGCCTCCCCAGCAAGCTCGTCGAAGAGGAGCCGCTCCATGGTCGCTGCTCACATCATTTCTTGGAAGGTGGCGGCCGCCCAGCTACTCCTCCCTCCCAGTTCCCTTCTCCCTCCCTTCTTGAGAAAGAAAAGAGGTAGCGTGGTCATTTCGTGTGGCCGAAAAAGGGGGAAACGGGGTGAAATGACAGAAATGGCAAAAAAAAATGCTTGTATTTTCTACATAATGACAAATCACGAATTGCATTCTACTTGATGGCAAAACGTAGAACGCGGTTCTATTGAGTGGCATATTATCAATTGTCTCTTTCTTCTAAGTAGAAAGACTAGATTACTGGCTACATTGACAAATTCGACAACCTCCCACTCGTCTTAGGAAACATTACAGGCTTACAGCAAACAAATCAACAAGACAACAATGTCCAGGAATCCAACAGCGCCACACTTCAGACTAAGGAAGTGAAAATACACAACACCTAGAATTCAAAAAGCAGTTTTAAAGTACTATTATCCACGCAACTTTAAGAGTATGATGTGCACAAGCAGTAACTTATTCCATGCATCAGTACAGAAGTGCATAGACTAAAAAAACAGAACAATTCGTGATTATTTGTTCTCACACGGAAACAGGACTAATCATAAACAAAGGTGAACTGCTGAAAGAGGGTACCTGCAAAGTGAAGAGCCTGTCCTCGAATTGCACCTCCTTTGTGAGGAAATCCGCGCCGATGGTGGCCTTGTACTGGTTGTTAAACTTCTTGTTCACATATCTGAATTACATCACAGTTCAAGAAAACACATACAAAAGAAAGCATCCACGAAACCAACAAAAAATCGCATCTTTACGACAGGGGGGGCAAGTGATCCGAAGTAATTAGTCCACCGCAACTCGAATTACAGGATACTGGTTCATCAAGGAAGTCTTCCCAACCCTGGATCGCAGGAAATCATCAGAGAGGTAAGCAAAAGGGAAAATATTCGAAAAATCACAGATAGAAGGAGAAAGATCCGAATCACCCACCCGCTGTCGCCGAGGATGATGACCTTGAGGAGCGTGCGGCGTCGCGATGCCATCGGGGTCTACCAAGGGCTCGTGCTCCTCGCGCGCGGGAGGGATGGAGGAGAGGCTGAGGTGGGTGGGGACGAAACCCTAAGCTTGCGTGTGCTGCCTTGCCGTCGCGACGGAGAAGAGAAGGGGGCAAAGGGTGCCGTTGGCCACAGGGCGGACCACAGGGATGGACGCGTAGGATCACCGGTTTGACTTGTTACTTCCCGCGAAACGGTTTGAGCCTTGATGATTGGTGCAAGTGTGCAACCACCATCAGCTGCCATAGAGCAATTACACGGGTTTCGTTTCAATAACCTTCCAGATTAAGCAATTAACGGTTCAGATTAAGATCTGGTTGAAAACTGCAGTTCGTGTCCCCAAAGTTTAGCGTTTTATGTTTTGTTTTGCTCGATAGATTTGCATTTGAGCCTCAATGTTTTAATTCCATATGGAACACATGAATTTTGTAGGTCTAGAAGAATCCTGCATTGCAAACGGGGTTACAAGATAACGGCGCACTCTCACCAATCACCGCGATAGTTTCAGCAACAGATGAAGTCAATGTTATTCCAGCTTTGAAAACAAATCTCATCTTTGAGCTTTATTTACCAGAGTGGTTAATGCACGTACATACAAGTTACAACTTCCCACCCCCAACAAAAATCGCATGAATCCGGAAAACCGAAGAACCAACACAGAAAAAAGAAACCGGAATCCAATCTCACAGTGGCAGCGTCACGGAAACAAGAGATCACGGTTAACAATTACCGGACTCGGCCGAGGCACCGAAAATTCCGGCGTCAGTCACGTCACTCCCGGCCGGCACGTCCGGCCTGCCTGCTGGCGGTGGTGCGCCTGCTCAGCCTCTCCCTGCCGGGATCACCGCCGGCTCCCTCGGCCGCACGCCTGCCGGTGCCGGTCGTCCGCGCTTCCGTCACGATCTCCCCCGTGTCGGCCGCGCTGCTGGTGTACTCGCTGGACGGGTTCAGCCCGTACTCGCTCGTCGGCTCGCTGAGCTCGCTGCTCGCGTACTCGGTGATGGTCCCGGTCCCCGACCCGAACGCCATCCTCCTGAGCCGCCTTACCTGGTCCGTCGTGCCGCCCGCCGTAGACCGCTGCATTGCGCTCTGCCCAGGCGCCACGCCGGCGTTCAGGTCTTCCACCGACAGCTCGCCCTCCAGGTACCGTACGATCTGATCACATTCAAATGACAACTAAGCTGTTACTTGTTTGTTACTAATAGCGGCGTTCAGTGTGCACGCCTACTGCATGCTGAAGCTAGAAACCGTGCGCGCGGAGCGTGGGTTGGTCGGAATGCGAGGAAGTTTGGCACGGACCTGGGTCATCCGAGGGCGAGACCGCGCGGTTTGGCGCACGGCAGCGGCGGCGCATGCGATCAACCGCGCCATGTCGTACGCGTCGTAATTGGTCTCCAGCCTCGGATCAATCAGTTCCTCGTAGTTTTCCTCGTCCACAGCTTTCATCAGAAGGGGCCTAGCCTGTTGAACACAAGGAAATCTTTTACCACTCGTTGCATATGGCAGATAATTTGGACAAGCCCGGTAGCAAGAATTACAATGTCACTGAATATTAAGGTGTTTCAAGTTTCAACAGATTGTGAAAGACATGGCATGGAAGCATTGAATTGTAAACAATGGCGTGATGGTTCAAGACTTGAAGGCCACTCACCCAAGAAACCAATGTCTCTGGCTGATAAGCTGAAGATGTCATAATAGGTTTCCTTCCGGTGATCAATTCCAGAAGCATTACGCCGAAGGAGAAGACGTCCGACCGGTCACTAACTTTGCCAGTGGCAGCATATTCTGGAGCCAAGTATCTGGAGACACAAGTTTTGACGACATAAGTTTACAATCTGTGCTGTAATAGGAACTTTTGAGGTATGAGGGCAATTGTTTGGGGGAGGGGGCTAAAAGCACTGAACGATTTACCCGAAAGTTCCCATTACGCGTGTAGAAACAGCAGTAGTTTCTGCTGCCTGGTATTTGGCCAACCCAAAATCTGCAACCTGTATAAGAAGAGTGCATCTCCGAGGTAAATACAAAGCACATCAAGCAGACAAATGCTTTAAGTTTTCGTCATTTACCTTTGGCTCATAGTTGTAATCTAGGAGGATGTTGGCCGCCTTGATGTCGCGATGGATAATCTTGGGATGACCTGAGAACAGCAAACCAGACCATCTCATCAGCAACACAAGAGACAAGACTTCCCAAATGTAACATTGAGAGGAGCATAAAACACCGAGAACAACTCAGATCGAACTCACAGTCCTCGTGCAGATACGCGAGGCCCTTGGCCGAGCCGACCGCGATCTTCCACCGCCGCGGCCAATCCAGCGTCGGCCGGCCGCTCCCTGAGACCAACCTCTCATGATAATCTGGCGCAGTTCCAAATTAAATTAACGCAGCAATCGCACAGCATTCGGCGGCAATGCCAGTATGCCTTAGCGTATGTGTGTATGTATGTACGTACCGTGCAGGTGGAACTCGAGTGTCTTGTTTGGGACGTACTCGTAGACGAGGAGGCGCTGCTCGCCGTGGATGCAGTAGCCGACGAGGGAGACGAGGTTCTTGTGGTGCACGCGGCTGATGATCTCCACCTCGGCGCGGAACTCGCGTTCTCCCTGGCCGCTGCCGGCGCGCAGCTTCTTGATGGCCACCTCCTGCCCGCGCACCGTCCCCTTGTACACGTGCCCGAACCCGCCCTGCCCCAGCAGGTTCGCGTCGGAGAACCCGTCCGCCGCCGCCGCCAGCTCGTCGTACGCGAACGTGCCGCTGGAGACCTTGAAAGGCGGCAGCGGGGACTCGGACGGGCCGGCGCTGCTCTGCCACGAGTGCATCAGCGGCGGCGTCGACGAGGGCGTCGTCGACAGCGCGTGCGACCGCTGCGGCGGCGTCACCGGCCGCGGCGGGTCGTAGAAATCGCCTGGCGGCAGGACAATAAGCAGAAAAACGATCGGTCAATTCAATAGCGCGCCACAGACACATTCCGACGCACAATTTCTCAGTGAACTTCTATCAAAATTCCATTTTCGACGAAAAAAAGGCTAGTAATCGAAACGGCGCGAACGTGCTAGTGCCATTCGTACTGCGCGCCGTGGGACACTCGCACGCTGTGCGATTGTGCGGTGCCCCTATCACCAACACCGTAGCATCAGGAGCGAAGGGCGCGCGGACTCGCACTAAGAGCATCTTTTGTGTACAATGCCGATTAAAAGTTATATCCCCTAAGTATTTTAGGAGCTAATCTTACTTTTCTTCAATGTATTGAACCGATTCTTATTAATAATTAGGATTCACGTTACATTGAAAAACCATAAAATAATAATATCATCTCTCAACAGCATTCTCTCGTATATAGTTGTTTAATGCTCATATGAGTCGTTTAATATTTTGAATCAACTCCTAAGTAGAGTCCGGTTCTATGCATTTTTTTTGTTAGAATCGGTCACTTCAATGCATTGAATCGATTCAATATCGAAGTTTGGACTGTTTTGGCCCTGTAGCGTAATTTAATTCCTCGTTTGGCCCCCTTAGTGTCAAAATTCCCGATCTAGCCCCCCACAGAACACGTCTTCTTGGTCGGGACGACAACAACGGAGTTCTCTGATGGCGGACCGCACCAAAGTGCTGCTATGCAGGACAGCGACAACTCCCCACCCGGCGACGTGAATCCAGAGAAGAGAAAATATATTTAAGGATATTTCTTGGAGGAATTTTTAAATATAGAAAATTAGCTCAACAAATTCTGAAATTTTTTGTGGAGACTCCCAGCACAGTGTAATTGCTTGTGTAAATTTTTCAGAATTTTATGAGTTACGATGTTTTCTGTAAAATTCATTTAAATATACTATTTGTAGGAATTTTCTAATATAGAAAATGAGGTCCAAACATTATAAATTTTTTTTATAGGATCCTTATACAACGTTCTTGATTGTGTAATTTTTCCATAATTTTATATGTTACAAAATTATCTCGACAAATTAAGGGTTTAGAAACCTTTCATCCTAATTTTCGATACCTAAACCCTTAATTTGTCGAGATAATTTTGTAACATATAAAATTATGAAAAAATTACACAATTAACACGTTGTATAAGGATCCTATAAAAAAATTATAATGTTTGGACCTCATTTTCTATATTAGAAAATTCCTACAAATAGTATATTTAAATGAATTTTATAGAAAAATCGAACTCATAAAATTCTCAAAAATTTACACAAGCAATTACACCGGTTGAGTCTCCACAAAAATTCATAATTTTTGAGCTAATTTTCTATATTTAAAAATTCTCCAAGAAATATTCTTAAATATATTTTCTCTTCTTGGATTCACGCATACCGAGGGTGTTGGGAATTGTCGTTGCCTGCATAAAGAAGACATTTCTTGGCCGACGGGACAACAAAGACTTGGTGTTGCGGTCCACCACCGCAGACTCCGCTCGACGACGGCAAAGACGTGCTCGAGGGGGTAGATCGGGAATTTTGACACTAAGAGAGCCAAACAAGGAATTAAATTACGCTACAAGGCCAAAACAGTCCAAAACTCTTCAATATCTCTTCTCTTATCATTTAAATTGGCTAAAACATAATATTGAAGATGTCTAACAGACTAACATGCTGGGACCCGCGTCCGTGCATTAACGCGTTGTTGTTGCATCGACGTGCCGAGGAGTCTACGACGTAACATGACGACCTCGTGGAACAGTCCCACGCATGTCAAGAATGGCGTTCTCGGTGTATGTACGTACATACCTGGGAACCCCGGCGGTGGCGGCGGCGGCAGGCGGCGATGACGGCGCCGCCTGGCTACGAGGAAGTAGATCAGCCCGGCCGCGAGACCGAGCACGACCACGGCCGCGACGGCCACGCCCACGCCCACCACGGTCCCGCTGTTTGACTTCGGGGAGGAGGTCGATGTCGACGGCGCTTCCGCCGACTGCGGCGGCGGAGGTGGAGACAAAGATATATGCGACGGCGGAGGCGCTGGTGAAGCCGGCACCTCATTAGGGGGCGGCGGCGAAGGTGGGACGTCGTTACGGGGTGGCGGCGGGGTTGGGGCGTCAGGCGGCGGCGGGTTTACAACGGGCGGAAGAGGAGATGGCACTGGCACGTTCACCGGCGGAGGTGGGGACGGCGTCACGGGCCTAGGCGGAGGAGGGGACAGCGTTACCGGCGTTGGGGTTGGCGTCGGCCTTGGTGAAGGAGAAACCGGCGGCGGGGGAGGAGGATTCGACGTAGGGGTAGGCGTAGGCCGCTCCGGCGATGGAGTAGGCGGCAGCGGCGTTGGAGTAGGCGGCAGCGGCGTTGGAGTAGGCGGCAGCGGCGAAGGCGTGGGCGGCACCGGCGGCGTAGGAGTCGGTGTCACCGGTGGGGGAGTGGGGGTCACAGGCGGAGGCGTCTGCGGAGGTGGAGCCACCGGCGGTGTCGGTGCCGGAGTGGGCGGCGGCGGTGGGGTGGACATGGTGGCGCGGTGTGCGTGTAACGTTAAACTCTCGGTATGATCTACCGGCTACGACCGATACCGGTGGTCAAGTTTTAAGAGAAGACTAGGTGCAAATATCTATGAGCTGGATGCACTTAGCCGTGAGGTGGTTTTCGTTTTGGCCGTGTACATTTCTCTCCTTTGCTTTGCTTTCTGGGTTCAAGTGAAAGCAACATCATACATACGTATGGGTATGGCGATTTGGGTTCAAAAAAGGATTGAGTACATCTTCTCTCTTTCAAGTAGCTAGGGTTGTTAGATAAGATTGACCGTGCCAAAGTCAGAGTATGGTCGAGTGGTGCTTCGATTCTGTTGATTACTATTTGAATGCTAAACTGCTAATCATGTATGTGTAGGTGAGGTCAGAGTTTTCGGTGGCAGGTAGACCTGGTCAGATTACAGATACATACAGGCAGACAGCACGAGACCAGCAGCTGGCAGCTTCACTTACTTGGTTGCCCGGATGCGACGACAAGGCCTGGCGGCTCTTTGCGTGTGGTAGAAAGCACAAAGCTGCGGCCGCACTGTAATTTTCTGAGCAGCGGCGGCGGTACGTATTCTCATGAGACAAGTACGGACAGCTATAACTCTGATTAATCCTCCCCTGGAAAATTCCTCTTGAGTTGTGCTTGAATGCTCACAAAAAGCGACCATCCCCTGCTAATTCCTCTTGCTAAGTGCTTCGTCGCTCTCCCAGAGGGTGAAAATTTGTGATTATCCTACCCAGTCGGGAGATGAGCTTTGGATTAGCACCGGTCGTGAGGGGAAAGAGATATTTGGGTATAGACCTCATCACAACGTCACGACTCACGATCACCCCATATTCTATTAGCACGTTGGATGCTTCGATCACGTACGTTTTGAGACGCGAACAAGCCAGCGGGCAGCGGGACTCTTCGATGGGCTGCCGGACCAGCAGCACTTTTGTTTTGCAGAGTTTCTGGGAGGTATAATGTTATTGTTCTGAAGCGAAATAACAAAATTAGATTTTCATCCAAATTGGCAAAAATGACACTCATGCTACAGGTCGTTTGCCGACCCCTATGCGCCCACCACGTGGCCTACCATGCAACCAGGACACTATTTTAGCCAAAAACTCCTGTTTTGCACTCCTTATTTCCGATATGTTGCTGGTACTAGACTGCTTGCTAAGGGCGCATTATTATTCCTCTAAAAAAGGACCTAAGTTTGCTTTATCGAAAAGGTTGTGCTAAATCGAGGATATTTGCTAGCTATCCAGCGAAAACCGCTGCGAACCGTCGAATCCGCCCGAGAAGGCATTTGGGTCGTTGGATCAAGCCAACTACCCCCACCTTCACGTTCGGTGTCCGCTGTGATTTCCCCATACTTGAGACGAGTCGAGGGAGGGGAATCTTTCCAAATTTGAGTTGAAAATTTGCTATTATGATTTAAAAGTTTTTTTTATTTCTTGTGACAGTTCAAATTTCTAGTTGAAAGTTTGATATTAAAGTTTAAAGCTCGTTGTTTTGATTTCAAAGTTTTTTTCGAGTTGGAAGACAAAAAAAAATCGAGTTAAAGGTTTCATAATCCGAGTTGAAAGGTGAAGTTGTTGGGGGTTGGAATGGGAATGAATGTTTGATTTCTAAGTTAAAAGCTGGAACTCTTGAGTTGAAAAATCTAAATCCTTTCAAGTTGAAGGTTGAAATAATTCGAGTTAAAAGTCTGAATCAGTGTTCCAAAAACCGCCTGTTACTTGTAGAGAAAATGAAACCGGCCGGCGCGGCGAATTTTGGTAGGCCGGTAAAAAAAACCACATTCACCCCTTTAACCCACTTATTTCAAATAATTTTATACACCAAAATACTCCTAATTGCTTCAAGTATGTATCCCAAACTTCAAATCTACAAAAACTAAAAAAAATTACTTTTAAAAAATAGAAAGAAAGGCCAGGCTTTGACCAGTTTTCGACGATAAATAGGAACCGGCTGGGTAGCGGGATTTGGAGCTAAAAGAGATCATGGTCTGGGTTCGAATTGAAAGTTTGAAATAATTGGATTGAAAGTCAGAACCTCGAGTTGAAAGTGTGAAATCGTTCAATTGAAAGTTTGATTTTTAACTTCCGAGTCTGAAAATCATGTTTGAAACGTTTCAACTAGTTTATAAGCAACCTTTTCTTCTTCTTTTTTTGTCTAACTACTATAAGAAAACTTTTTTTATTGATGTTGTCGGGCAAGGGCTATTCCGATTAACTTATTTACCAGTGGTAGTTTAGTTTCTACTACATAACTTTTAGTAGGTGCTTGGATGGTGAGAATTTTTTTGGAACTTTTTGGAATTTAGTTTAAATTCAAACTAAATTATAAGGGTTCGGATCCAAACCCCCCTATCCAAACATAACCTGACCCACCTGGAACATCCTATAGTGAACAATTGATTTTTTAAAAAAATAATCATTTTTTATTCTAAAATACAGTAATATACCTCTTTTTTTATTTTACAGAAATAATACTCTGTCGTTCCATCGTTAGACTACTTGGACTTAGTCGCTCAACCATTAGACGACTGATCCAAGTCGCCCAACCGTCGAGCGACACGTGGCGTAGTTACCCAACGGTAGAGCGGCTGTCCCTTCGACTACTAGTCGCTGAAGTGGTGATGATGCGGATCCAACTAGCAAGCTAGCGGGATCTCGTTGTTTGGCCCAATCTTTCACGGTACTCCTTGACGGTAACCTCCTAGCTCGTGCGCAGCACAAGAATATTCGCGTATGCTAATTTGTGATGAGGTCATGATCTGTGCTGGGACGGCATTCTCCGCGACTTGCTGAATGGGGACAGAATATTGAATTTTTTTATTAACTAACCCTTTTTTAATTTATTTTAAAGTTAATCTCCTGCGAACTTTATTTTCAATTCTGACCCTTTAGTCACGCCACCACCTGTGGTGTGGCAAAATAACACTGTCACACCAGCCCGTATCTGGGCAAGCTCTTGTCACGCCATCACCCGTGACGTGACAATGTTGTTTGGTTAGCGGACTTATCCTATAACGTGACAATGTTGTTTTGTCACGTTACGGGTGGTGGAATGAAGTTGCTAAATTGGCGCTGAATTTAGCATGTTCCTGTTCTGTCTTATAGGCAAAAAAATGTTAAACAAAAAAAAAACCATGTACATAGATGATTTTCTCATCAATCGTTAGAATGGATCTTCTTTTAGATGAGTGGTAATCAAAATTAGTAAACGCAAAGATAGAGTGCCTCAATATACCTCCACTTCTATTTCCATGCCGTCGTTGTACCTTGAACTTCTTCCCACGTAAGGGTAAAAACAAAGCAAACAGCACCATAAGGGCATGTAAAATGCAAGGTGCTTATATGTGAATGTTTAAAGAAAAGAAATATAGCTATGTCATCAAGATATCATGTAAAGTTAATTTTCTCCAATGCAAACATTTTTTATAGGTGCTTAGATGTTGTGTATCTATTAATTAGATATAGTAATGTACATAAGCACTCGTTAAGTACTGGTGCCTACTTAAACATCGATGCTACAAAATAAGTGAAAAATCAGTTTTTATTTGCTAAACACTCTCTAAACATCTGCATGTGCAATCCTTGCCGCAGCTGGCGTAGATAATGACTTTGATGAGGATGACGATGGCGGAGGTGAAAATAAATGAGTGCTTGGCGTTTGTGAATCAAGTGTTTGTGGAGTGAGTGGAGGCCAAGGTGAGAATAGTGGTGTACTGGTGTGTCAGGAGGAGGTGAATAATCCGTTATTAATGGCGATGGTGGCGGTGAAGGACTTGTTGGTGTTTGCATGGTTGCATGAAGGGAGGTGGAGGTGACGGAGGTGGTAATCGTGGTGAAGGGTGTGGAACAGGGGTGGTGGGTGTGGCGATGGCGGCGGTAGAGGGTGTGGAACGAGGGGGGGTGATGGTGGTGGTGGTGGGGGGTGTTGATGGGGAGACGGTGGAGGGTGGCGAGAGTGGATGGGGTGAAGACTCCGATAGAGATGGAGGCAGTGGTCTTTCTGGTGTCGAAGTAGAAGGCGGAGACGGCCTCAAGCTTAGAGGTGGCATCGACATTGTGGAACCTTTTGATAACTTGGCTAGCCTCCCTAATCTCCTAGTATCGCATGCACTTCCTTCACTAACAACGAAGAAGAAAGAGTACATCTATGTGCAAGATGGCAAGATCGCTTCTGGATATACATCGGGTTTTTTAATAATACATTTAAAAAAAAAAGAATCACAGAAATAAATATACAAAAAATATACAAAATTAGACTACTGTCGCCAACTCAATTGGCGATAGGTCCTGTCGCCAATTGACAATTAGCGACAGAGCTCTGTTCATGGACGACAAGGTAGGTCTAGTTTTGTAATTTTCTTTTTTTGACTATTTATTTATGTAATTCTTTAAAAAAATCGATATACATCCTTACCTTTTGAATTTCGTCACGAGAGTTGACTTTTGGGGGATACAGCATTTTGTGACTGAGCAAGGTCCAATCATACGGGAATCATTCCACTTCGGTTTCATCTCGTGGAAATATTTCCGTCTCAAGTTGTGGAAATATGTGTGTTCTAATGAATTGGAAGTTACCTATTGTGAAAAAAAAAATTTGTTACATATGTAAAATGCCTCGAGTGATCAAATGTATTGCAAGGATATCAGGTGAAGTTCATTTTGATTTGAACGTAACTGTGCTACACGTCCACAGTTCTTGCATCAGTGTACTATGCACTGTGGTGCATGTAGTTGTAAGAACTGTACACACTACACAGCATCAAAAATTAAGAACAAGCATATGCATCTCAACTGCTTGATTTCTCCATTTTACTAAGTTGCAAGCTCAATAGCTACTGATGCTCCTTTTAAGTTGTTTTAAAAATTGGATCCGTCCCTGCCAAATCATTCCTTTTATCTTCTCTCCGCTACAACTACCTGATCTTCATTTGCTTTATCTTCTTTATTGTGATTGCATATGTAAGTGGCATTGTCATCTTACACAGATCGGATCAAGTCCGACGTTCATGTACTTATGCTTAACCCAAAACTTGGTGACGTTAGACTACTAAATTTTCGTAAGATCTTGTAATGATTTTGTTTTAGATTACTTTAATTTCCTAATAAGAAGTTGCCTAAGTCAAGACCTTTGCAAAATAATCAGAAATTTGGTTTTAAAAAAACGGAAACTCACATATCAATCAGAAACTTGGTTTAGAAAAACAAACTGGCATGTCTAGTATTAACCAATAGTTTAGCATAGAATACTTCTGATGAGTGATGACCTGTTCTGAAGCGTGCCTAGGAAACTCTAATGCTGCAGATCAGATAACCCCATTTTTCTTTTCTTAGTTTTGTTTCAGAAATTCCAAAGAAAACAGAAGAGGTGTCATAAGAGCTATCTTAAGCAAGAACAGTTATAGTAAGTAACAAGACTGATCGTATAAAAACTCCCAACTGAGTCCCAACAAAGAACACTAGAATCATTTATGATCCTAATGACTCTTCAGTGTTCATGTTCATTTAAGTGGATGAATAGGTCTGGTATAGCAGACTAGCAGCAGTTAAGTTGCTCAGGCAGCAAGACCTCACCAAATTCAAATTTAAGAATATCACACCAAGATCGCAGCAAACCCAATGGAACAAACATCATAAATAGACCATGGAACTACGAACACCAACGGAAAATGGTGAGTTGCTTAACAGTAGCTCAAGAGTCATCTTGATTGAAAATATGGAATGCCTGCATCTATGGGAGTGGATGAGACAAGGACACATAGAGGTTATGTGAAAGAATTATGAACAGTTCCAATTGATATGGACACACGGTTTTGTAATGAACAACTGGATATTAATACCTCTCGCTTACTGGGTCTGTTCTAGCTATATGTTAGCCAGAATCCAGTAGGAAATAATTCCAGAAGGTAAATTAATCCATGTTACAAAGTCTATCAGTCTCCAAAGGAAAGGGTTGTTGCAATCGGGAATTTCTAGTGCTAGTCTGCTAGAATACCATCTGTTTCATAAACCAGCATCAGAATTATACATGGGGCTTCACATACCTAATGGAGCCTAAACATATCCTTTGGCTGACACTTCTATATTACGAATTCCAACAAGATAATATCATAAATAAAACCTACCTCATGCACTAACAACAGCTGATGGAAAAATCCAATAAAGCAGAGATCTCAGCTTAAAAATCTTGTGTGCAGTTGATAGATCTTAGGGTAACACATCCAGTGACTCGTGGTTTCACTTCATTTATGCTTTGTTGAAATGGGGCAGCGGATAATTACGATGATGATATATAAGCATATAATGTGTTGCGAATAGAATTACCAAAAAAAATGATGTCTATGTTGGAATGAGGCTTGTATGCATTCCAATGGGCCTAGAGGCCAATATATAACATGTACAGGGTTTACAATTATGCAAAGAACACCCTACACTATCTACATATCTAACAGTTTACGCCTTAGCAAGATGAGAGCCAATTGATGTTCAATCAAAATGGAGCTTCACAAGCTCTACTAGTCAACTTAAGGACACTCTAAGCCCAGAAAACATACCAAGGAAATTGACAAGGAAACAAAGCACATAAACAGAACACATTGGTGCGGTAATTCAAGACTAATTAGGCTGAACACAAACTAAGACATCAAACCCAGCCAGCATTCAAGGAAATATGGAATATCTCAGGATATTCAACACGTAGAAGTAATCTAATGTGTTCACAGGCCAAAAACAATGAACTACATAAGTCCTAATCCTATATATCAAACAGAAATGGCACCACAACTAACAAATAAGGATTATGAAACTCAAATACACATATATGAAACTGTAAATCAGATCTCATGTGAACTGTCTAGAATATCATTCTCAATAGAGCTCTCAATTTACACGGCCTTATTCCAAGTTTCAGACTTCAAAGTCTATTTTCATTGGCTTGTTTTGCAGACATAACCTGTACAACATCAGTCTACTCAACCCAAAATCAATCTTAAGAGTTAAGAGTGTTCTTGATTAATACCTCATACAGGAATGATTGTTCTCCTTTTTATATTCCCCCAACCAAACCCGGTTAACCTCAATCTCATACGGGAAATAATTGTTTACTCTCTGAAAGGAAAAATCGTAATCACCTTCAAGCAGCTCCTGTTACATATTAACACATAAAACTGCATCCTACAGCTAGGTTATTCTGAGTTTCTGACATTTCAATTCAACATCCACACAAGCTAGCTACCATGCCACTCTCCTCAACAATTCAAACTCTGATCCAAGCAGTGTTTATAGCATCAACAACATCTCTAGCTCACGGAGCAAGCTCTGACGTCATTATGTTTGCAAATCCCAGAAGGACATGGCATGACTAACTAAACATAACAAAGATGGCCACACTACAGTCCTGCCAGAGGCCAAAATGTTCTTCTTTATTGAGAACACAAGGCTAAAATGTTCAGTTCAGAAGAAAAACGAATAACCCAATCCCCTCACATCAATCCCCATTGCACCTGGAACATAAACAAAATCACACAGCACTACTTTTCACCCCCAAATTAACCAAATCAAGCATCTCATGTTTCAACAGCTGAAAAGACAACAAGTCATTACACCTTATTAGTTGGATCACGCACAACAGTTCAGCATTCCAAAATATTCAGTCCGATTAAAACAGTACGAGCACAAACCGAACGGAGATTCCATCTCCCCGATCGAACCCAGGCTGACGGCTCAACATCCATCGGAGGCGGCGCTCACAGGAATTTCCTGTACGGCCGGCCGGCGTCCTCATCCTGCATATGCTGCAGCCAGACAAACACAGACACGAACGCGCACAAAATTGTCTTAGGATCTCGATAGTACTTAGCGGAAAAGTTCTTCGAGGGACGGGGGGAAACGCGTGCTTACGAATTCGCGGACGATGCCCTTGTAGACGAGGATGGGGACGGCTAGGCCGAATAAACCGACGACGGCGAGGCTGCGGCGGGTCCAGCGGAAGTTCAACTCGAGATTCTCGCGGCCGGCGTTCCACTCCTCGATCCACCGGTTCTTGTGCACCTCCATGCCGCCACCCATCTCCTCTCCTCTCCTCTCCTCTCTTGGATCCGCCGCTTCCTCTCCTTCTCCGCTGTGAGAATGTGCTGGTGGCTCGCGGAAGATTGGTCTGGTCTGGTTTCGGGGAAGACGGCCTCTTCTCTCTCTAGTCTCTACTGGTTTAGGAGGATTACGATGCCCTGTGGGCTGTGGCTTTCGACTGACCGTGTTCGTTGAGTGAAGACGGGTTCCTCCTAGTACGTTGCCTCCGTTGAAGCCCAGTAAAGCGTAACTCTCGTAAGTCACATGCTTCTTAAGCGAAGCTTAGCGGTAAAGCGCTGCCGGGTGCTAGGGTGTCTTCTCGCCTTGTGTTGTCCACCTCTCCGTCACCAGATCTGCCTTCCCTGCCGTCAAATCCTCCTCCTCGCTATCGATTGAGCTACCCCGTGGCCCGATTTCGCCTCCCATATCCAAGGCGGCGGAGAGGATGGGAGAGGGAGAGGGCAGGGAAGAGAGAAGAGAGAAGAGAGAAGAGGAGCGAACTTACCTTACCCCCGTCGATTCCAACTCGCCACCGGATATGCCATCCGCTGCTGCCGGATCTGCCATCCCCGCCGCGGGAGGACGGGAAGGGGAAGAGGATGGCTTCCATGCACTGCGGGAAGAGGGGTGCAGCCATGCAGCGTTGACGTCGGCACGTCGTAGAGAGAGCGAGGAGGGCAGGGAAAGAGTGAAGATCGAAGAGGAGGGCAAGGGAAGCGTCGGTCGAACGTTTGGACTCTGGACTTTGGAGACTTGGAGTCAGAGTGGAGTAGAGAGAGAACATGAGAGGGATAGAGTTATGGGGTGGGCCAGTCATGCATCAACAGTGATGGGTCGGTCGGACCGTGCACTCGTGCAGCAGCGGTATGAGTTTCTTTTTATTTTTTTCTTTATTTTTATCCTTTTTCATCTCCACTTCCTTGCTCCCTTAGCGCCGCCTTAGGATGTGTAAGACGTCGCCTCGTCTCGCACCTTAGCACTTAAAAGGTGTGAGGGGGGTGGATCGCCTCGTCTTGCCTTACCTTCTTAATAACCATGCTAAGTCATAATGTCTAATACCTTGAGGATCTGTTTGGACAAACAATTTTTAAATTTCTCTAGGAGTTCAATGAAAATTCTGGTGTTCTAAATAGGGCCTAAAAGCAAAAGCATGTAAATATCACAATAGCTGTCTCTCCTGTGAATTTTTTTGAACCAACTTATATCGTTAGGAATTAAATTTCTAAGCTAAAACATAATAGTAATGACCTTTGAAATGGGGGATTCTTATGGGAACATCGGACTATCGATATTGTTTTGTGTAAAATTCGTGTTAATGAGAAAGTCCAAAACGTTTGTATTGATCCCAAAACTATGCTACTACAAAATGTCACCACTCAAAAAAAAAATGTGTTCATAAGAAATCAAAATTTATCAATAGGTTTCACCTTGACGGTTCATGGAATCCTTTTGTTTGTTTACTACTAATTTGCCCAGATCGTTCTGAATACTTGGGTGCTAAGCACTGAGCATCTACGGGGCCCATGACAGCTGCTACTGAATCACTATTCACGTCGTGAAAGCAACTTGGACAGTAGGAAATCCCAGCGTGTAAATGGCGCATACAAACCCTGCTGTCCCCTCATCACGCTGCTCCGACTTCCAAGATTTCAAACTCGAAAATATCCGTCCGGCCGGGACCGATCGGCGCATCTATCACCCCACAATCCACATCAAATAGAACCAAATACGCCTCTCCACCAGCAGAGAGAATCACATCCATCTCCGCGGATCCGAAGCGGAGGAACGCATGGCGCTCGGGTGGTTCAAGGCCGGCGTGGGGGTGCAGGTGCAGAGCGCGCGGGCCTACCAGTGGAGGTGGGAGGAGAAGGCGGGGCTCGTGGTGTCCCTCCTCGACGACGCGCTCTTCCACGTCCTCTACGCCGCCGAGGCCGTCCTCCTCTCCGCCGCGCTCTGCGGCTTCTTCCTCTGCTGCGGCTGCAACATCTGATCTGGCGCTGATCTGGTCCGATGCGGCGGATGCGGCCGCCGACCCGCGACATCCGAAGCCTGTAGGCTTCGCAGTTTTGCCCCTCCTGTATCGTGCCATCGCTTCCTCCATGTAACTCTGGCCGCAGTGAGCACTGTTTCGTTTGCTTGCTTTTTATTTTTGAGAGCACACCGGGTGCTTATTGCTGTATCGGTAGTCTGTTTGCTCCTGGGGCAAAATTTTGTTGTACCGTGGTTGCCTGGTTGGTATCCCCGATTTGATGCTTTCTTTCAAGTCTTGCGATTGTTGCAGCAATCTCCGGAATTTCGTGCGCTTTTGTTATGCTTTGCTTTAGCCTTGCTTTGGTGTTCCCGCACCGTGTTTCAGCGTGCTCCTCCGTGGCTCCAAATGGAAGCTCCTCGGTTTTCACTCAAGGCCGGATACTAACGGCCAGTGCTCTGCAGTGAGAAATGGAACGGACAAGCCGGGCACACGGCTGCATGCCTGGTGTTTTGCACAAGCAAAGATTAAAGAATGTGCGCGTCGGAGTGATAAGATATGCGGTGATCTTGACTCGAAGGTTGTTGTTTATCACGCACGCACACACAGATCATGTGAAGAAAGCGTGAGGCAAAAATAAGAGGAGGTAATTGCTCACGACATTCAACAATCAACAATTATACAAATGCTAAATCTACAAAGAAGTTATGGAATAATTTACAATCAAGGAAGCATTAATTAGAAAGTGATCTTGTTCATATCTGGGTCACAAAAGATCACACCAGAGCAACTATATGAAGAAATTACTCTATAGCAAAAAGAACTATACCAAATAGTTTTCTTTTGAACCATTGTTACCTAAATTGAAACATACAGTTAGCAAAGTATATCAACTAAGATAAGGCCTAAGATACGATTCTTTAGAAAAAATGGTACCTTCTCAATCAGTGCCAATTTTCTAACAGAAGCTCTCCTCTGAAATCCAAACCATCAATGTCTACAACACGCCTACCCAACTTAAGAACTAATTAGCATAAACCCCAATCAACCTTGGCTCTCCCATTTATAAGAAATTTAAACTAGTTTCTTGGCTTAGATTAATTTTCACAAGAGTGAAATCTTTTATTTTAGCAAAGCCAAAGAAGTTGAACCGCAATATACTCAATTATTTGGGTGTGAAGTGGGTGTCTTCCCTTTCAGATACTTAGGTATTCCAATTCACCATCGGAGATTAAGGAATAGTGATTGGAAAGGGGTTGAAGATAGAGTTGAAAGGAAGCTCAGTAGTTGAAAAGGAAAAAATGTCTGTTGGTGGACGTTTGGTACTAATTAACTCGGTGCTAAGTAGTCTACCTATGTTTATGTTATCTTTTTTTGAGATCTCTAGGGAGGTTCTCAAAAGACTAGTTTTTTTATAGATCTAGATTTTATTGGCAGAGTGACAGTCAGAAAAGGAAATATAGGCTTGCTAAATGGAGATTAGTATGTACTCCCAAAGAGCAGGGCGGTCTAGGCATTCAGAACTTAGACACAAAAAATAAAAGTTTATTGGGGAAATAGCTTTTTAAGTTGCTTAATGAAGAAGGGGTATGACAAACTTTGCTAACTAGGATATATTTGGGTGAGAAAAGTCTTTCACAGGTGATTAAAAAACCTGGGACTTCCCACTTTTGGTCGAGTTTAATGAAAGTTAAGGATCTTTTTTTTGCTTTGGATCATTCCAGGTTAAAAATGGAATGCAAACTAGGTTCTAGGAAGATATTTGGTTAGGAGATTCTCCACTAAAAATTCAATATCCAATCATGTACCATGTGGTGAGGAAAAAGCATGATACAATAGTAAATATTATGAGATTGATTCCTATAAATATGTCTTTTCGTCGACCTATTATTGGACCTAAGTTACAGGTTTGGAATGAGTTAATTTTGAGAATTGCCAATTTACAATTGAGCTCTCAAAAAGATATTTTTAGATGGAATTTACATAAGTCCAGACTATTATTGGTACAGTCTTTCTATGCAGCACTTATTGGAAATTATCGAGCCCCCGGTAGGAATTTTATTTGGTTACTTAAAATTCCATTAAAAATGAAAATATTCCTATGGTATCTCAAAAGAGGAGTAATCCTAACTAAGGATAATCTGCACAAAAGAAATTGGAGGAGAAGTAAAAAAATGTCGTTTCTGTATTACAGAGGAAACAATTCAACACCTTTTTATTAATTGTCCTTTTGCATGTCTTGTATGGTGGGCTGTTCAATGTGCGTTTAATTTATCCCCTCCTGTGAATATAGCCAACATGTTTGTAAATTGGTTAGCCGGTATTCCAAACACTTTAAAATCACAACTCCTTGTGGGAGCCAGTGCCTTATGTTGGTCTATTTGGTTATGTCATAATGATGTGGTTTTTGATAAAAAAAAAAGGTTATCACTAATCCCTTGCAGGTTATCTTATTGAGTGGGCAATGGATGAGGGTTTAGGCAAGTATACAGAAACCAGCCCAGAAAGAGTCCATGATGAGTGGAAGTGCCAGATTAGAGTATGTGGCGAAGCAAATCTTCAACAATCATGAGTGGCGGTTTAGTCACAGGATTTGTAGTGATTGAATTTAAAGTTCAGTCGTCTTTTGGTTGTAAGGCTTCGAGCCATTTTCAACTTTATAGTTATTTTTTAACTTGGAAATTTATAATAAACTAGGTTGTGTGCATCCTTGATACAGAGGCCGGAAGAGTTTTATCTTTCATTATCTAAAAAAAAAGAAAAGAGATGAAGCAAGATTAGAATACTCACTCTGCATAGCCCCATTCTTGTTGCCTAGTTGGAAGCTCAGAAATGGCGAGATGGCAAGAAGCCGCTGACTGCCGCCTGTCGGCCGGACCACCGCCCACCGGAGGAGTCGCCGAGTCGCAAATCCCACCGGCTTGTTATAGAGAGAGGAAGCACTTTGTGACCTAATGATTCAAAAATGGTAGACATTCGGGAATAGGGGAAGAAGAGAGAGGCAGATAGAGTGTGACTATGAGGGATCGATAGCTAGGAAGGGCAAATTTTGATATATGCCACCGAGAAATTTGTCACTTCGGTATATGCCACTCAGTATCACGAAATTTGAAATATGCCACTCTAGTTTATACATCCTTTGAAATTTGCCATTTTCTTTTCTTTTCTTCCAATTTCCATCAATTCTAAACTGAAGTACCCCTTTTGCCCCTCATCTATCCCCATCTGGTGCTGAGGTGGCGCCACCCTAAGCGACCACGTGAGGTCTACAGTCCGACGTGGCGTCACTAAGCGGAACACGTAGGCCCCAAAGTGGTGGCGCACGGGAGCCAAGGGCTTGCCGGCGATTGGCTGCGCGGGGGTCATCGGTGAGGTCATCAACGGCTAGGGCTCGGCGAGGCGAACCCGGTGCTTACGGAATTGAGGACCCGGTGTGAAGAGATGGCGACGAGACGAGGGCAGCGGCGGTGGTTGAAGGCGGCGGAGGGGCTCCGGTGGCCTTCAAGCGATGAGGAGGTGCGCACGGGGATGGCGGCGAGCTGGCGATGCCGGAGGCGTAGACTATGGCGGCAGAGGAGGTCCAGCGGCGGCGTGAAGCTCAGCAGGCGGCGGTGGAACTCAAATCGCGGCGAAAATGGAGCGAGAGGGAGAGAGTGAGTTGGGGGAGGAGCTAGAGGAGCTCGAGGGGCACCCGATGCGCGCTTTAGATAGGTGCGGGGAGGCCCAGAGGAGGAGGAGGCGTGGAGGTCCCGTCGGCATCAATGGCAGGGCGAGGTTGAAGATGGCCAGTGGCGTGGGCGGCTGACAAAGCGGCCCCACATGTCAGCGAGAGGGAGAGAGACAGTGCGAGAGGCGCAATGAATGGAGGCCATTCGATTTCAATCGGACGGTCCAAAACGATTTGGAACGTTCGGACCGCCCTTTTGCAACAACAAGGTCCAGCCGCTAAAATCTGATCGGACGGTCCACAACGCGTGGAACGTTCGGACCGTCCGAAACGCAACCCGACTGGGGCCGTCCGTTCCAGATCGGACGGTCTGCAGCGATCGGAAGCGCGAGCACGCGGGAGCGGGCCTCTCGCACTGTCTCTCTCCCTCTCGTTGACATGTGGGCCCGCTTTGTCAGCCACCCACGCCACTGGTCATCTTCAACCTCGCCCTGCCATTGATGCCGACGGGACTTCCACGCCCTCCTCCTCCTCTGGGCCTCCCCGTGCCTATTTAAAGCGCGCATCGGGTGCCCCTCGAGCTCCTCTAGCCCCTCCCCCAACTCACTCTCTCCCTCTCGCTCCATTTTCGCCGCGATTTGAGTTCCACTAATGCCGGCCGAGCTTCACGCCGCCGCCATTTGCGCCGCTAGAACTCCTCCGCCGCCATAGTCTACACCTCCGGCATCGCTAGCTCGCCGCCGTACCCGTACGCACCTCCTCATCGCTTGAAGGCCACCGGAGCCCCTTCGCCGCCGCTTTTCGTCCTCGTCGCCGGCCATCTCTTCACACCGGGTCCTCAATTCCGTAAGCACCGGGTTCGCCTCGCCGAGCCCTAGCCGCTGATGACCTCACCAACGGCCCCCGTGATAGCTAATCATGGCGAGCCCTTCGCTCCGGCGCCACCACTTCAGGCCTCGTGTACCGCTTAGGTGGCGCCACCTCAGCACCTTAGTCCTACGTGGCTGCCTAGGTGGCGCCACCTCAACACCAGATTGGGGATAGATGAGGGGCAAAAGGGGTACTTCAGTTTAGAATTGATGGAAATTGGGAGAAAAGAAAAGAAAATGGCAAATTTCAAAGGATGTATAAACTGAAGTGGCATATTTCAAATTTCATGATACTGAGTGGTATATACCGAAGTGGCAATTTTCTCCATAGCATATATCAAAATTTGCCGCTAGGAAGTGGTATGGACGTGCCAGTGTGCCACTGTAGTGCTAAGTTGCTCACTGCTTAGTGTTTGCTCAATAATCATACCTGGGCCCTAAAATATATTTCGGAATGGGAGGCCGCAGCCCTTTTCGGCCTCTTCGGCCTCAACAAGGCTCCGCCAGTGTGGTCACCTAAATTTTCACATGCGGGGAGCCGGGGATTGTTGATAAATTAAAGTAATGCAATCTTAATTCTTAAGTTGGAAATAGATTTCTGCAGTGGAGGAGGTTGCCTACATACGCCTAAAAGAGGTCAAAATACTTGTGTTTTGTCGGGCATATATGTTGCAAACATTAGTAAAACAAAAACAACAAGTGGGACAGGAGCGTGTGCTCCCTGTTTCTAAAAAAACATCAAATGAATTAAATTTAAAATTGACTGTCCAAGCACCTTATTGGATTTACATCCTGATGAAAAGAAATAGGAGGCCTTTTTGAAATACTTGAATTTTGCAAGAATTTTACACGAAATAGTATGATTATAAAAAATTACCACAAGAATACTCTATTAGGTCTATTGTCTATGCTCACTTTGGTTACCAATATAAACTAACCGACTTAATTTCTCTACGTTGATGATTTTTAGTTATATGAAATAAGATGTGTTTGGACCTATCACTTAATTTTCACATAATTCAATAAGCAAGACATGGTTAGTCAACATCGAACTTTTTTTATTAATTAATCTTTTTTTAAATTTTATTTTAAAGTTAACACTCCACGAACTTTATTTCCAATTACAACTCATTTGGTCACGTCACCATCCGTGGTATGATAAAACAACATTGTCACACCATAGGATAAGTTCGCTAAAATAGTACTTTTTGTCACGCCACAGGTGGTGGTGTGACTAAAGGGGGTCAGAATTGGAAATAAAGTTATAGGGGGAGGGGTTAACTTTAAAATAAAATTAAAAAGATTAATTAATAAAAAAATTCGTCAACAACTAGTATAATCATTGAGCTTCGCTAATGTTGTCCTTTTGCCTCCCCCCCCAAAAAAAAACATAGCACTGAACTCTATAAAAAAAGATTGGTCTCATACATGTCAAGTTCCCTTGGCTTTTGAACTTAAAAAAACATATTGAAAGAAGGAAAAAAAAACTGTGTACGGTTTAAATTTGGTTCATTTGGATACCTATTTTTTTAGAAATAATTTGCTATAAATATTAGCGCTAATGATAAACATAAAGAAAATTCAAAGGAAAAAAAGACTATAGTAGTACATCTAAAAATGTTTTTATGTCTAAAATACCACTCCACTTTGTTCTTTCGCAACTATTATACATAAACAACCATACAAGATCTCATTGTTGACTGTAGCATGGTCATTTTTCTTGCTTTTTGGTTTGCTTTCATATTTACGTTGATATTACTTATTTTCCGAATCTCGTGAATATAATGCATTCACACCACATAATCCACGGCTCCTTCTGCACTGTGGCATCGACTATTATTGCAAAGACAACATGACAATTGAAAGCGGGAAAAGATGTTGGATTGAATAACTGATAGTTTATACAAACGTTTACATTAATCAAACTTACCCTTATATTTCCACTACGTCATTATAGAGAGTCAAATTTGGATAGGGTAGCCCTTAAGGCACGCACGGGGTGAAAACGGATCGGATACGGGCGGATAATGGTTTTGCCATATTTGTTTTCATATTTTTTCCCGGATTCCGATACAAATACGAATACCCCGGATACGAATACAGATACGAATACGAATCGAAACGAATACGGTCGCGGATATTTTTCGAAACATGAAAACCCCTTAAATTGTATGCCATAAATTAACGAAAACATATAATTAGTTTATTTGATACAAACATTCATGAATTGTTCATATTTTCAATAACCACATATAATATTGGCACTAGCAAGCTGCATTAACTAGTTCATCACAAACATAACATTTAGTTTACCATATTTAGCTCATAAGTCATAACTCACAAAGTCACAAGTCATCATGCATTCACACTTAGTTCATCACATACATTTATAAAACTTAGTTCACACTAACATTGATCAAGCTGAATGGTTAATCTATACGCAAATGACTATAACATTCCAAAGTATGTTACCAAAAATAAATTTAATAAAGTTATTATTTTATTGGATTTTATGGGATTTAAAAGAGTTTTTTGGTTAAAAAGAAAAGTAATAAAATAAGGTCAATTATTTAATTTCCTTGTTTTTAATGTTAAAAATAAAATTTATTGAGTTTTCTAGGATTTTATTGAATTTAAAGTGAAAAGGAATTTTAATTAATTTCTTAAATTTTTGGATTTTAAAATGTTTTTTCCTATTTTTCAAAAATAAAAATAATTTATGTGAAAAAATAAAAACTAACTTTAAGTTGGAATTAATTTTATTAAGTTCAAAATAATTCAAGAAATTTCTGTGATTTTTTAACTCTATTTGCTATTTTCTAAAAGGCTATTTGATTTGTTGCATTTTCTGAAATTTGGAAATCATTTAAAAGCTTATTTTTTTGGGCCAAAATCCGGATATCCGAACATCATCTTATCTGGATAATCCGTATTCATATCCGTATCCGTCGGATAGCATGCCTACCGTATTCGTTCCCGTTTCTGATAAAAAAAATCCGAATTCGTTTTCGATCCGGAAATTATCCGAGAAAAATCCGATCCGATATAATTCGAGTCCGTTTCTGTCCGTATCGGTCGGAAACTATCCGATCCGTTTTTACCCCTACGCACAATGAATATAATCTATCTAGATGCTTTTACTGCAAAAAATATATATATATATCAAAAATCAAATACTACTCTCCATGTACGACGACTGAAGAGCTCTCTGCTGCATTGTACCCTAACGGAGAACTACTAAAAACAAAATATTCTAACTTTATATTTATTCAGTTTCTATAAACAAAACCTTCTAAAAATAACAATGTAGCACATGTGCTACCGTCGTATGACATGTCTTTCGAAGATGAGGGCCAAATGTTATGGCTTGACCAAAGTCCTGGACTTTGTATAAAGTGCGATTGCTGATGATTCAGTTAGCCCGTCCTCGCATTGGAATCCCGGTGTTCTATCTGAAAAACCAATATTATCTATAGTTTGTAGCCCTAAACCGTAATACTTGAACAAATTGACATACGTTAAATCCCTTTCTTAGATTTTCACCCCTGGACACTGATAGTGGTTGAACGAACAGTGATAAGGGTATCTTTAATAGTTAGAGATAACCTTATCTCTAATATATGTTATATCATCTTTAAAGACAATATCTTCAATAGATAATCTCTAATACACTCTCTAACATTTATATTTTATAATTTTTCTTTGAAACGAATCTACATGTCAACTAGAGTAGATTAATATATCATGTTTTGTTTCGCGCGCACGACAGTCTCTCTAAAAAGAGACGATATGTGCTATCTCTTCTCTCTCCTCTACATAAGATTTTATTAATATAGCGTAGTTAAGATACGACAATATTCGCATCCCGAGGCGGGATCAGCCGAACATCCGTTGGATTGGACTTGGCCCGCACCAGGGTCGAACCAAGGTCTCGGGCGCTTTCCAATCCAACAGGTGTTACCTCCTCCAGTCAATTCCTCCTCCACCTCCACCTCCAGGTCCTCCACCCCCCGCTTCCTCCTCGTCCGGTCGAGCTCTTCCCGCGTCAAGCCCCCACCAAACCCTAGCCCTGGGCCTCCCGACCCGCCGCGAGATGCGCCGCCCGCTTGCCCCCGCCGCGCGCTGATCCTCCGCCGCCGCAGCCGCTCCTCGTCCGCCGGCATGGGCCGCTACGGCCTCTTTCGCGCCTCCGCCACCGCCGGTGGAGACGGCGGGGGCTGCCTACCGCTGCCGATTATCGCCGCTGAGTCCGCGCTCGCTGTCATCGACGCCGCCATTGCCGCCGCCGCCTTCGTGCAGGTGCGTTGATTCGATCTGGTGTCCCGTATTGTTGCTCTGCTTGTGATTAATGGCGGACAGGGAGTGAAGGACGGGCAGGCGATGTGTGTTGGCCGTCGGGTGAAAGCAGGACAGGTAGCGGGGGAGCACGGGCTTTTGTGTATGATAAGTTTGCTCGTTCTGGTAGCCATGGGATAAGCCAGCTACATCAGTTGTTGTGTTGCTATTCATCTAGAGATTCCGGCATGGTACTTGTTCACCAAAGTGTTGCTGTGGTGATCCTAGATGTGGTGGGGGGGGGGCGTTATCATAGTGGAGCGTGTAGTTTTTTGCTTGCATCGTATCCACAATATTATGTAGGAATAATCACTAGTGGAGCGTGTAGTTTTTTGCTTGCATCGTATCCACAATATTATGTAGTAAATCCCATTACTAAGGATCACAGTACTTGTAATTTTGCAGTTAGCAAGAATTCACAGGCACAATCAGCAACATGGATGGACTCGGCAAAAGGTATGTGAAATTCTTATGTGCTGTTGTTCATGCTGTGGAACTGTCTGATATGTTGTTTTGTTTTGTAAGGACTTTATGCTTGCCCTAGCTAATGTCTCTATAAATATCATGGATAAGTACTTATTTGTCCCTTAAACTTGTAAATATGTGGATAGGTCCATTTTAAGTTTTTAATTTCGAAATGGATTTTTTACTTAGTTCTCTATCTAATCACTTCCATTTGACGATTTGAGGCTTAAAAACGACCCAGACCAAAAACTCAGTATCCTCTTTTTACACTTTGGATAGCTCAAACTTCATACTAAGCTTTCGCCACCTTCCCCATAATCCTTGTTTGTAGTTAAAATGGGAGGGACTGGATTATTTTTAATTTTATTTTATTTTTACTCTTTCCGTTTCTGTTAGTCATTTAGGATACCATATTTTGTTACTATTTGTAATAACCGCGACAACACGACGAAGAAGATGATGAAGTCGACAGGAATAAAGAAAGCTGTCAAATCAAGCTGAAGATGAATAGCTAGAAGCATGGCGGCGCAGATCGAAACCCAAGACGGCGGCGGCGCAGTGCACAAGAAGCGCAACAGAGGTGCACTACGAAAGAAGCGCAGCGGCCTTAGAAGCTCGGGGTGGCGGCTAAGAGAGAAGCGGCGGCATCATAACGACTTCTACAATCTGCAACGGCTCAAAGAGACGAGTGGTGGCTGCTGCTATGAAAAAGAAAAATTTCTATGCTTCTATGACTGACAATAAATTTGTGGACTTATGTGGCTTAGGCAAACTCAAAGATAGAGTGTTACGGACTTGGATGGACGCAACGGAAGAAATGACACGAAGAAAGAAAAGACTCAAAGGATAGCGACGACTTCAAGGGGCACGGCGCCTGTTCATCCGAGGCGGGGAACAAGCTTGGACTCGTCGATTGTCAGCCAAACCGAAGAAAATTCAGCCAATCGGATGTCAGCCGGACCGAAGAAAATTCAGCCGATTGGAATAAGACGTTCGGCAAAACCTTCGGCTGAAACTCATGCTCTGCAGAACTCTACGCGTGAACATACACGTAGAAGTTGGAAGCAGCTGGAAGATGAAAACAATCGCTAGAACTAGTCGGGCGAACCAGCTGGACGTAGTTGCACCCGTAGGAAAACAATCGAAGACGTTGGAAATCGATTGACTAGAAAACACACGCACGGCTGATGCCTTGACTCACGCACGACAACGCCTGGATGCCGATCTGAAGGAAGCATCACTTTTCTTCCGATCCGAAGGAAGCAGCACTCGCTAGAAGGAGATCACCCCCGGGAGTGGAGATTGCTCCTCCCAGGGGCGGCGGCAGCGGAGGACGAGCGGAGGCTAGGAGGCGGCGGCGGCGGCAGCGGCAGCAGCAAACCCTAACCCTAACCTTTGCTCTAATACCATGTTATGAATATTGTGTATGTATTGAAGGGACCCAATGGACAATATATATAGAGTACAAAGAGATATACCCTATACAGATAAGGAAATACAAAAGAAGATTTCCTATTCTAACAATTTTAAGTTCAGTTTGCATTTATTTTAACTCATGTAATTCTAAAATATGGACATATCACAATATTGCCTTTTGTTTTACTTTTGGAATATTCGTGCCAAAAATGGTTCCATTTAGGTATGTTGTTGCTGATGTGTAAGCATGTTACTGTGTCATGAAGTAAATATTGCTGTAGATTGTCAAAACGACAGTACATTTTGCGGTCCCTATTTATTTTGAAAGAAACAGTGACAAGGTTCCTTGGTATGTCATATTTTACATCAATACTTGGGTTATTGACGTTTAAGATGAGAGCTCATGATTATGACTTAAATCAATAAATTGGTGCTTGACCTTTGTTTCCCTTTGAGCTATGAGCTCAGCTACCAGATCTTTAATGATGTATGCTTAAATCTCTTGCAGATATTCCATTTTATGATTGGCCTATGCAACATAGGTGAGACACGTATTAGTACAATATATGCCTTTTGTTTACCATTTTTGCACCCGAGGCCTCTTTATTGTTTGCCATTGTTGTCGACTGGAAATTTCTGCATCACGTAGTTATTAGTTAATGACTGCCGTAGGTATTCTAGATGGTTGCTACTATTCAAGTTTTAATTAACGCTAACTTCATTGTTGGAGCGGTAACAGTAACAATAGAGCTAGTGTTTTTTTTTAAACATTTTTTTTCTGATAATGGAATGTAAGTACAACTGATGTACTAACATCCAGGAAAATATGCATAAAGAATAGTGGAATTATGTATAACCTGTTTTTGAAACATCGATTGAGAAATAGAAGTTGATTCTTTTTTTCTTTTTGCCTTTCTCTTACTGCAGCTCTGTTTTGCCTGTCCTTAAATAGGTTTAATACGCGCAGAGTAACTTGATAGCGGATTGCTGTATTAATTAGAGCAGAATTAATTCTAAACTGACTTGTAACTTCGTAGACAGAAACATGTTATTTTAATCATGCTGTTACTTCGCTGTCATCCAGTATGTCCTTCATAAGTGGAGTTGTCATAGTTCCTGCAGAATGCTTTTCAATATTAGTGCAGACTTAATTATAAACTAACTTGTAACTTTGTAGACAGAAGCATGTTATTTTAGTCATCCTATTACTTTGCTGTCAACCAGGATGTCCTTCATAAGTGGAGTTGCCATAGTTCCTGCCGAACACTTTTCAATATTAACCAAGTATTTTCAAAATAAAGTACGTGTAGTAGCTCCAGCAATGGGTTAGGATAACCATATATACTTTCTTTTTTCAATCCTTTGACAGTGTTCCTTGCATATTTCATGACTACCATCATTACTACTGAATTACTTTCTTTCAAACCTGTGGCAGTATTCCTTGTGTATTTCATGTCTACCATCATTGCTACTTGTGAGAGATGGCTTTGTTGGGTACATGGATGTGGATTTGTTCTCATGGGTATGTTGTCCTTGATGTTTAGCTTTACTAATGTTCTTTCACTTTTATCCTCTTCCGCTACAAGACCTTTCCTCTTATGTTGTTTTCCAATCATCTAAGAGTTGCACGTTCTCGTTATTTTGCAGCTAGCCCACAGATATTGCTTCTTGCTTCTTTTCTACTACTGCTGTCATTCTGGTGAGTCAGCAAGAATATCTTTTGGTGCCTAGTTAGTCGCATTATACATGTAACTTTGCTAGCTGCTAAGATTACCAATCATAAAGATTTCCTTTTGTGTTCCCATACATTTGTACTATGTTTGATATATGTATTTGAAAGGAAGGTCAATTGGAGAGGATAGCACATAACCCAAGAAGAAATGCTAATGATCAGTCAAAGGAGCCTGATTGTTTATCGGACTACTTTAATCCTCTCTTCCCTCTTAGTTCTATAATCCCAGCCTAGTCATTCTACAGCTGTACAGCTGTAGCTTAGCCCTATGTAATCACCAGTTGAACAATCTGAGGAAAAAAAGAAAACAGTGTACCTGATTGATACTGGATGGGAAAACTGGATCTTCTCATTAGTTTTTTTACTGTTGGCAAATCATCTTACTATCTGACGACGATTAAATAATCCGTAATAAATATCTTACTATCTACAGTACTTTTAGAACAAAATATAGTCAGATAGCCTTTATGTGTACCCCCTGGTTGGGGAGAATATGTTTAGACCATATCAAGCATCGACCACCCCCCGGTCGTAAGAGTCCATGGTTTGGCATGTGGGCTCAAACTGCCCTGCCGGGTGACATGCTTACCGTAACTTACTACGTGCAGTAAATGGAAAAGAATGTGCGCCCTTGTCTCCCTGACATAACCACACAATCTCTTTCTCTGTCTCTGACAATAAACGTTTGATAACTGCATTTAAGGAATGTCTCGCTGACAACAACTGTCCAACACATGCGGATAGCAGGAACCGACGAGGCGTCTCTTTACGGGCAACAACTGTCACCTCTTCGACGCTATATAAGAAGGGCACCGGACGACAGAGAAGTGGGGATCGCAAGACAAGACACAAGACATTACTCAATAGTAGTCTTAGTCACACACTGTTCACCTTGAATAGTGTGCACCCCATTGTAACACACATTCAATACAAGAACACAAGAGTGGGGTTATTATTCTCTCTAAAGAAGGCCTGAACCTGTCAAAAACATTTTGTCTCCTTTGTGTATCCTATGTGCTGTGTCTCTTGCATTTACTTCATAAAATCAGCAGTAATTCGTCGACACTATCCTTGTTGAGATTACCCTCTTAAGCAGATGGCCGGTGTTCCTTAAAAGAACAATCCTTTAGCAGGTGATCCTAGTACACACTGATACAGACAACTGCTTGGCAGGACCATAGGATAGCAATCTCTTTGTTGATGGTAATTCATGCTTTTAATCATGACCCATTAGTAGGATGAGCAAGAGCCTACATCCCATATTGAGAGTTTCTAGTTAATATATGCATCACATGTACTAATCTGTAAGAGTTTCGACCTGCCACAGTTAAGTTTAAAAAAATAGCACTGTTCACTGACTAAAGTTGACATCTGTGATAATGTCCAGATGTAAATACCATTGAGAAACTTTAAAATGCGTAAACTCTGCCAAAGTTGTTATGCAAAAGGCTTCTCCAATCTTCACGTATGGACTTGTTGGAGATAACCGCTACATCTAGGCTGGGTTTGGGCTGTACTAACTTGAACTCACTCAAAGGTACATTCGGAGGTGACCCCGACCCATATATTGCTTCTCCAGTTTGGGACCTAGTGACAGGCTGCCACAGTACCACGTCGTGAAGACCTAAAAAGGGGCCTGCTCATCATTGATATAGAAGACATTATTACTCTTGCTTCATTTACTTCACTTGGGTTTACTCTCGTCTTTTGTACAGGCCAGAGGCATATAGCTACCACTTTTAACTCAATTGTGAGTTGTAACACATCTCATATCAGTACAAAATACTCACCAGTCACCACAATAGGTGTGCCTTTGGGAGTTGGGACCCCCTCACCTTGAGGCCTCCCCCACCGACATATGGTGAGGGTGCATCAACAGGAGTAAGGCCTCATCCCGAGGCCCAAATCTGTATAAAAATGCTTTTGTCAAGCTCTCTCTCTCATAGACGTCGTTCCGTCAAATGGCGGTCATCTCTTCCTCAACTTGTGTCGCTCCCAACAACTCTAATATGACCTAGTGTCGCGGGGGCTGAGGGGTGGGGGGCAAGGATCCAAAAACCGTTACCGGGACAAATCCCACTCGGCGGCCGGTTACCGGAAATCCCGGAAAAAACTGGCCATTTTTCAGAAACTGGATTTTGAATTGGGTTTTTTGGAAACTGGTAACCGGACCGGTTACCGTCCGAAAACCGGAAAAACCGGCTGGAACTTTAAATTAGAAAGTGTTTAATGAAGTGCATATTTAGCTCATACAATACGTAATCTAACATATTTAGCTCATATGAAGTGCTAACCAGCAAAAAACAATAATTCAAGCATATTTAGCTCATACAATACGTAATCTAGCACAAAATAGGCCTAAACTAACCTAGGAAGTGCATTATGGAGTTAAAAATTCAATTTTGAAATAGAAATTTTCCGGCCGGTTACTGTTCACCCGGTCGCCACTGGGAAATCCGGTTACCGCCGATAACCGGCCGGGATTTTTTTCCCGGGGGAATCGTGCTGTTATTATGCTTGCAAAATAACACAAACCCTTTTAATTTTTCCTTGCTCTGCTCAACAGTCAAGTTTCATGATGGTGTGATGATGTCTTGATGTTACACTTTCCTGCTCTCTCCTTTTCCTTTCATAGTTGCAAATGCTTTTCACTTTATGTTTCTAAAAAACAATGGTCTTACAGGGTTGACCTGTGTCATCAGACAAATGATGAAGATGAAGATGATGTAAGGAGTCACCATGAGGCTTTACTAGACAGAACAAAAAATAAACCTGGCATCCGTCCTGTTGATGTCCGTCGGAGGTGTTGCTCAGGAATACAGCTTGGAAGCCGGCAAAAATTTGTGATTTTGGTAAGTTTTTTCCATCATTATAATTTAATTCTTCACCATAGCCTTTTCCTCGCTCATGCAGATTATTGCTGGCTATTTACCTTTTTTATACATTAGACCGTGGTGCTTGGAGAAAATTTTGTTTTGTCATCTTCAATCATATAATGCTTCTACCATGATATAGTAGTATCTGTTAAGCAGAACCAATCACCGACCTAATAATGTTTTTTCCGTGCAGGTGCTTGTACTGTCGTTTGTTGTTATGTTCACCTTTGCCATCCTCATCTGGGTGGGTAGAGGAGAAAATCCTATTGATTCATCACTACTAAAAAGGGTATGAAGGATTAGCAAATTATTGTATCTTGGTTATTCCTCTATGCTTTATTTTGCTATAATATATATCATATAATTTTTTAATCAAGGTTTATAGCCTCAATGTGTTGCAATTACTGCACAAGAAAAAGAGAAATCTTGCAGAGCCCGGTAAATGTAGTATTCTTATAAACCCATACCCAACAGACTATGGCGAAGGAATAAAATGATAAGCTTGTCAATAATACCCAGAAAGCCCCTGTAAAAAAAGGAAAACGGAAAGTTCATATATAGAAATCTTAGGCAATCCTGCTTCTCATCCATCAAGGCCTATCTTCTGTTCCCTGCATACATTTTTTTTTTCGTTTTGTATCCTGTTGCATATGTGCCCATGCATTTCTGCACCTATTTTGTACATTATGTTTCTGCTTTCAGTCAAATGAAGAAAAACTATCATATTTATCTCAAATGAGTTCTGAAACTTTTGTATGTCAACACTGCAAAGTTAAGTGTCTGTTGTGCAACCCAAACTGCGTCTACTCTATGTTGTGGTCTGCACAAGTTGTATTATGATATTTTGGACCAGGTTTCTTTGGACATTAGGATGGTATTTTATTAAATTACAAATTGTTAGAGATGATCTAATAATTATGTTGCTGAGTAACAAATCTTAAATGTTCTGTTTATATTCTGCCTCATGCTATAACTATGGGAGTTTCTATTAAAAATCGTCTTCTGTACCAGTTTTGGAATAATATTGACTTGCATGTCTTCTTATGTTTATCACACATTTTATATTAGTATTTTTTTCACTAGCTTGATGAATTTACAATTTTCACCAATTCCAGCAATAGTTATATAATCACTTATTTAGTTGTAACTTGATTGTTTTATAGACGTTAGCCAAACATTTTATTTTGCAGGTTTATTTGGATGTATTTTCAGTAGTTGTTCTTATACTTGGCGGTGCTCTGGCATGTTATGGTAAGCATATAGTATTGTCTAGATGTACAGCATGTCACAATTTTGTCCTAGATGTTAATTCAGGAAGTTTACATAGACATGCCGTTTGTTTCTAGTCCATTGTTTCATCCTAAGATTATCTTCCTTTTATTTTCTTGTATTTGTCCCAGTAGATTAAGTCCTATAGTTCTAATTAAGTTTCTATCTAGTTCCTTGTCCATCTTGCTAAATTTTCTGGCATTGATCTGCTACTAGTAGTAGATGCTCTCATGTACATCTTGAATTAAGGAGTGTGAGGCTTCAGGGTTTTAACATGTTCTTGGTTTGGCTGTGTCTTTTTGGTTCTATGATCATGTTAAGGTGCATTGTTATTCTTGAAGATGAGCAAAGTGCGTTCTGAAACTGTATCAACTGAGAAGAGGAAGGTATATTTCTCCCGGGATCATTCTGCATGTGGCTTGCATTTCTCTTTCTCTACTTTACCATTTACTGGATTTGATGTTATATGTAATCATGAGAAAGCAAGCTAATCACAATCCTATATATCAAATTATCAATATATCATTGAGTTCAAGTGTTCAACTTCAACATATGGGCGACAGTCATTCAACAGTAACAGTTGTTTTCCTATAAGAAAAGTAACAGTTGTTTTAGAGCTTTGAGTTCTGATATAGATGCAACATTCTGTACTTTCAGATCTCATTTCTAGAGGATTCTACTCTTTCAGATCTCTAATTCTCTATAACAGCCAAAAACATTAGACTGATTAACTTCTTCGGTTCTTCCTTATAAAACATATATATGTTGAAGTCTCTTGTCCATTGCTTAACAGGATTAGATGGTAAAACTTCACTGATCTAAGAGAATATGGGAAAATTTTAAATAAACTATCATCTTTGAGCAATGTGCTCTTCCATATAAATTGCCAATGCTTGCTTCTCTGCAGGTTGCCAGTTTAGCTGCTGTCTCACTGATATGTTTCTCGTCTTCTGCTGTACTAGCACTCGTTACTAATGTTCCAGTAAGTTCAATTATACAATAATAGTTCACATAATACATGAACTGGCAGTTAAATTGTTAAGTGACTTCCAATTTGCTATACATCTCGTTGCAGGTGCTTTTGTATTGGTACTCAACAGATGCGGACATCATCAACAATGCTGTTATATTGTTTTTATATTATTTAATAGGTATCTTTATGTTGCTTTATGCCTAGAAATAATACTAAAGTGAACTATGGCTTTTTATTAAATGTAGTTCTGCCATTTTCATGCCATGGGCAAAAGTGGTAGGACGTGGTATTAATCGATCAGGTATTTGTGCATATGCTTCTAGGCCGGATGGTGCATGCATTTCTTCTTGTGGGCATGCTCCCACCTGGAAGCATACATGTGATTTAGGGAGTTAAGTTGTTTACACTGGAAGTTAGTGAAAGTATGGTACTGTGGTGGTAGATGTAGGTTAATTATGCACACAACATTTCATCCCTCACACCCCCTAGGTTGAAACTGGTCTTGATCTAATGATTACATCCATAATACCTGATTGAAGTACTCAACCTCTGTCAGTAGTCCTTGTTGTTACAACTATGTTGCTTATTGGATTATATGACTGTACTGGTGCACCCAATTTTGGGGGTCAAATAGCATATATTTATTTCTGTCCTGTGGGGCTGCCGAAGAATTCTTGGTGTTTGGTATAGATTAATCATTTTTTCAAGAGTATTTGTCTTCTTTTACACTTTTGTATGTGTGTTTATGTGAATTTCTTTTATTCTTGTCTTTATGATATCAGCTTATTGCTAGTTCTGTAGTTCAGTTGCCCTTACCTAGTGGGTGCCAAGTGCCAACTATAGTCGTGAAAGTTACCAAATTTGTACTTAAAATAACTAGCCGAGTGCACTTGTGTTGCAACGGATTTCAAATAAACTTAATATAAGTTATAAACTTAGAAACCCAATATGCATAAGGTACTTATTCCTACAAATGAAAGTTTCTTATGCGTATGTTTATTCACAAAAGATCCCACCAACTCAAGATGTGCGGAGGTGGATGATAGACTCACCATCACCACTAAGTCCTTTTATAATAGTAATGATATGGCGTGGCTTTCGGTGTTGAGGGGAGGAAGAAGCTGGTCGCGAGATTGCAGATTAGAATGCAGGGGATAGCGAGGGATAGGAGGCGAGCGATCGCTCTCCTGGTCACGGTGCGCCGTGACAGGAGGCTCCGAGGGCTGCGGCTACTGAAGGTACTTTGATTAATTCTTGCTTGAGTTCAATGGGGTTACATTGCATCCTTGTATAGTGGATGCTGGACCTTAGCAGATGCGAACTCTAGCACGTTCCTTTCCTAATATGAATCATCTTCCTAATTCCTAAGAGTCCTGAAGGGAATTAACTAGTAACCTACCATATCCGGAAAGGATATCCTAACTTATCTCTAATAGCTAACTTTGGAATTAGTCGTCCTTTGGTTCGGCTGAATCAGAAGTGGTCGGGAGGGCTTTAACTAGTAACCTACCATATCCAGAAGGGATATCCTAACTTATCTCTAATAGCTAACTATGGAATTAGTCCTCCTTTGGTTCGGCTGAACCAGAAGTGGCCGGGAGGGCTTGATGTGTTGGCCTCGGTCTCCTCTTGTATGTCTTTCCATAGAAAGCGTCCACAACAAGTAAAGGTTAGTCATCTGGTGTATTTAACTGCAACAATGGAAATTGCTAGACACAGCAAATGAACTCTACTTGGCATCCGAGCAATCAAATTAATGTTACGGAAGTACAAGATATGGTGTATGGTAGTATTTTTGTTGATATGTTATCCTTGTTCTTTTTTCTGTTGATCTGTTTATTGCCCTCCGATTATTTCATTCACAAGAAAGCACTAGACACGGCCACTTCTTAATTTTACCGAGTTCTAATGAAACCTCTCTGTTGACTTGAATTTTTTTTTGTAGGTTCGTCAGTGCCATCAGGATTTGTTTTATGGGTCATGAGAGATATGCCTCATCGGCAGACAGTAGAAAGGCCCACACAATCAAGAGTGGTTACTTTGTTCAGGGACAGACCATCCACTACACAGGATCCGCAGTGGACTGCTGTTACATCCTCTAACAAGGTACTCCAAATATTATATTCTTTGGGTTAAATTGTTCAGAGGGTTAAACATGCTAACCAAACACCGATGATACTATAGCAGCTAGACTTATAAAAAAATTTCTTGATGAGTAGGCCCTCAAGTCAAGCCCGATTTAACTTGAAGACAAACCATTGATGTGGCAAATGTTCAGTCTGCTTAATGTGCTGGGGCTTTTACCAACACACCAGTGACACACTGGCATCTACTAGCTATCTGACGATTGGCGAGTACAAGATGGGTCTGAAATTCCTACTTCAAGGTGATTTTAGTGATGGAAACAATGGAATTGCTCGTGGATGTAGCAAGGTTCTCAATGGAGTGCACATTATGCGTTTATCCAGTAGAACTGAGGTTGGGTAAGGTTGGAAGCAGTAACAAATGTAAATAGCCATAGAAATGAGCGTTTTCATGGTTTGGCTGTCAGTTTTCCCTCTTTCAGATTTTCCGTGCCCTTCATTTCTTTCTTGTATACTCATTTTAGTTTAAGAAACTAGCAAGTGATATTTTCTCTTCGTCTAATTTATGATGGAAATGTTATGTACTCGAAGATCTTCACTAGTTGCTAACACCAAATCTCTTTCTGATCACACGGAAATTGTTTGGTAGCTGTAAAATCTGCGACAGGCAGGCTGGCAATACCTATCTCAGCTTGTTAACTACTGTTGCCTCAGTTGTGTATAACCAGTTTACCCAAGTAGACAACAAATGTCAAATTTATATCACTAGCAGAAACCTGAGCTCTGTTCACCTGGAGACAGTGATATCCCCTCCGTGACGAGAATCCAGTGTCTAAGTAGTTCAAGACGTAATCTATCGCCTCATAGTTGGTACATATGGATGATGGCATGATACGTCCTGGATAAATACATGGGAGATGACATTTTGAGCAGGGTTTTCTTATAGGTTTCTGAATGTTGCATGTCTCCACTTCGTTTATTCTTATTCCATTTGTACCGGCAATCTTGTGGTCGACCGGCCATCTAGACGGGTTCTGAATATTTCGGTCGACAGTTGTTAGTTACCCCCATGTGGCGACTTGCCGCTGGCATCGAGAATCCTACATGCATGACTAATTCATCATTCCTCGTGACATCGGGAAGACAGAAGAGAGGAGCACCCGTAAACGAGGTATCGCAGTTCGTAACCTGCGTAGAATGCACCAACCACTGACTCATAAACAAGCGTAGTTCGCCGTGATGTGCCTACAAATTAGGGTGGAAACGCAGACAAATCCATCGGGGGACTATATTTGGTGTACCCAGCCCACATGATCTCCCAGCTCTTGTAGGAACAGGACCTCTTTTGCTCTGATCAAGCTGCAACTGCTCGTGGAATACGACATATTGACGTCCTCGTATATAAAATAAACTGAGGGCAATGCTTGTATGCATTGCCTAGTGAAAGATGCACAAATGCCAACCACGATGCATACAAGAAAATATTCTAGATTCTAGGTGATAAGATTTTTCACACAACATAACCATCCTAAGAATATTTAATATTTTATATAATAGTGTAAAAATGAGTGGATAAGAACTTGATCATCTTAAGTAACACGTGTCTACTCCACGTTTCCTGAAGAATGTCAAAATATCATAAATTTTGGTATATCTAGACATACATTCTACAGCTTCATAAGAATCGCTCTAATCTAAAAATAGCATAAACCTTCCCATACATGCCTATTCTACCGCTCCACAAGAATAGCTATGTTCTCATCTTAAAATGACATAAACCATACATCCAACTTTACAGGTAAACACCACAAAACCTTTCTCAATACTCTCAATCTTTCACTTGTCTATTCCACGACTCCATAAAAACCGCTATTTTCTCATCTCACGACATGATATAGAGTAAACCATCTCTCCACCGACCCGTGTAACCGCTAGGAAAACCCCTCTCCCACCTCCCCCGCACTACCACAGCGAAGCCATGGGCACGGGCGCCACTGACCCATCCGTGCCACCGCTCCCCGTCAACCAGTCAGGTTGCATGCCCTCCTCCCCCCCGTGGCGGCCAACCTTCAGGCGCCGCGGCACCGCCGTCGTCCGGCAGTTGCAGCTCGCGGCGCGCGACGTCAGCCCGGCCGTTGGCTGGTGCGGGCACCGCGCGTGGCGGAAGCTGCTCAGGCGGCTGGCGCAAGAGACCAAGTGCATCTGCAGCTCCCCGACGGCGGCTTCCAGGCCCATCACGTTCGGCTACGACGCCGCCAGCTACGCCAAGAACTTCGACGACGGCCGCCGCCCCGCGCCCCACGCCGCCGTCGCCATCGCCAATGCCGCCGATAAGTCGTCGGCGGGTCGCTGATGCGACTCATGTTTCTTATTTCTTCTCGATCTCATCTTGATCCCTTTTTTATCTTGTGGTTGCTGAATGCTGAGCGATGCGCATCTGTTTCTAATTCCATTTTTTTTCGCTTTTTTTCTTCTTCTATTTTTAGCACTTCTTCGTGGTGTTGCAACGTTTTCACCAGTACTCCGTACGTATTTTTTGTAATTTGTACATAGCGTGGAGATAACACAAGTGAAGTTCGGCCAAATGTACATGCTGCATTGTGCTGTATACGCAATTATGCATGACTCCAATTCGATTCTTCTCATCTTTTGATCGACAAGCGATTTCGATCTGAGTTTGAACAAGACGTATATGCTTGGATTTGTATTATTACCTCTTAAAAAATGTTTGTGTTTGCCATGGAGTCACTGCAAAGGAAGTCGATTTTAATCATCCCTAAATCATGGGTGAAATGGAGCACACAGTAGATCAATATCCAGATTTTGACAGATATGGATCACATGTACAAGGAACTATATTTCGACCCTATCTGAACTACGATTACGAGAACAACAACGATCTGTTAATTCTTCTGAACATTGCTTATTCTGATCGATAAGGCGTTAAGTGTCAGCATTTGCCAAAGAAAGGAGATTAGAAAAAGAAAAGGGAAAGGGGTGGTGCAGATCAACTACTCAGGGAAAGGCATCATGCAATCATGGATTAGAGGGGGAAAAAAGATAGGCAAAATGGGACGGGTATTATTAATCATGATCTGGTCAGGACAGTATCAAATTTTCCTTCGATTTGTTTATATTAGATTTTAGCATTGGCGCCATTTCCGAGTTAATTTCTGCGAATCAAATGCCAAGGAAAGCCTTTTGGTTCGCTGGGTTTGAGTGCCCTTTATATTGTCTATTCCCTTTGGGCACAAATATTGCTTCCTGCAAGAGCAAGGCCATTTGGTACGTAGGTATTAGTACTCTACTGAAGATTGGGCTCCATACCAAAAGCAAAGCAAAGCTTGTGCAGACAAAGGCTTCCCCGGTTGCCTTCTTCTGCCAAAAAGGTAGAGGCTTCATTCTGAGGCTTGGCTCTACAGATTTCTGCTGTGCGGAGCAGAGCAGAGGGAATTTTTACGGTGCAAGTGCAACCACCAAGGCTGGATCCAGGTCCTAGATCTGCAGAGAGGACGGTGCAGTGCAGAGTCACACCCTAATTTCCTACCTACTGTGAATCTGTTATCATCGCATCGGTATGGTTGAAGTAGAATGTATGCAAGATGGTGGCATTAGCATCTATAGGTGCAGAAGGCAATGATGCGTGAGCATGGTGGTATACATCTGATACTGCATACTGGTAGAGAGTATAACTGGTAGTACTGCATACGAGAAATCGAAGCAGCCCCTGCTTGTATATCACTCTTGTGGTCGCTGCAGTCGCAAGGACATTAATGAATGAGAGAGCACATATGCATAATTGAGCTCAAGGCTAGCTGTAGCATGCATGGAATGGGCACGGAGGCTGTAAATTGCGTGGTCCAATCGCGCGGCAGGTGACTAGCTCCCTCGCTGTCACCTCAAAACAGTCGAGATCGCAGAGCATGTGCTGAGCCTGAATGCTCACCAACGCCTGGACCATGCATTATCAAAGTGCATGTACTACATGCAAATTAACGAGCTCGCGATGGAGTGCTCGTGCGTGCTTAATTATGTGCCCTGTACGTGGCGTATCCTATGTTACTCCCTCCACTCTATATTTAAGTAGCGCGACTGCATTGCATATACATGCATATACTTAAAAATGTACAAGAACGTGACACCAATAACGACTCCGTGGCCCAATGGATAAGGCGCTGGTCTACGGAACCAGAGATTCTGGGTTCGATCCCCAGCGGAGTCGATGTGGTTTTTTTTTTTGGTATAAAAACCCTCTCTTGCCAGTAAGAGAGGCAAAGATTTATTCAGAGGTGAATATTAAGCAGAACATGTGATGATGCATGGTGATTGAAGATGCGCATGCCATTAAGTAACTAAGGTCTACTTTGCTCCTAACTAACAGATTCAGTCAAGGAAACAAGGAACTCAACCGTGATCGATTATGTATAAGTTCTTTGCTTCGACATTAACCAACAAGTTTTGGCGTTTTGGGTCTCCATTTGCCATGCTACATTCATGCTGGAAGAAAAAACTTCACAGCAGCACGCTCTGAAGCACCTTCCCGGCTGCTGGCCAGGAACTGTAACTGGCCGGTTACTGGTTTTCCCGGGAAAAATAAGGATGAAATTCGCTTAAATTTAATTAAAAACCAGTTGAAATTTGAAATTTAGAATTTGAACTTGCAAAACACGGGTAAACCGGCCGGATTTTGTATCCCGGACCCCGGCCCTGGTTGTGAAAGCTTTATCCAAATCTGACAGCAAATGTGCTTACACATTTCGAATAAATTTTTTTTTCTGGGAGAGGTACAAATTCGAATATTGGACTCTAAAAAATAATACTTAAATGTCTTTATTAGCCCATATTATTCTTGCAAATCCGTTTGAACAAATTATTTGGCTATATATTCGGTCATAGCCATAACGAAACATCTCAAGTTAACACAGTCACAAACTGATTAGAAAGAGCATTTCTAACGATCCTCGAAACAGCGACTTCAGCCGTCTCTACGACTTTGCAGGAGTTGGTACTGCTGTCGTTGTATACAGGGATTTCAGCTGCCTGTGTATGAGCTTGCTGTCATACACAGCTAGCTGTAGCTCCATCCCATCTGACCACCATTGCTGCAGCCCATGCGCTTCAAGAAACTTTTGTGGGCCTTTCGACGTCACGAAGAGCTTCGCGACCACATCACCAGCGATCTCACTTGCCTTGCGTTGCTGCTGCTGCTCATCTGAAGCATCATCGACTGTGGTGGAAGAGCAAGAAGGAGCATTGTAGTGACAGCAGATGTAATCACTGTTGTTTACATATAAATGTGGCACCCATTTCTTCTCAGCGCGCAGTCTCTTCTTGTCACTCTCCTCCTCCTTGGCACTGACAAGCGATGCTTCTTCCTTTAATGGCAGACTTGCCTTAACTTTTTTCCACAGATAGCTGGCCTTCTCACTCATGCTCCTTACGCCCATGGCAAGTGAAACAGAAGGCGGATTAAACAGATGACACTCCACGAAGACTCCTTGCTTGGCAAGCTCTTTGCATACTTGAAAGGCAAAACCAGCTCCCAAGGAGTGCCCAGCGACACAAACATTTGCGCTCCCAAATCTCTCAACTGCTGCCTTCAGTGCTTCTAAAGCGCCAATGTATCTCACCGAACCTTTTAAGTTCTCCCACACCAGGAAACGAAGATCGTCCTGCAGGTCTCTCTTGATGGTAGGCTTCTGCAGTAGTGTTCCTCGGAGAGCTAACACGGCCCTTGGTGCACCACTTGGCCTTATGAGGATAAGATCAGACAAAGCAGAAGACCTATCCCACTCAAGGACGGCGCCATAGATGGAACCATCTCTCTCATCCAGCAATGTCTGTGTGACCTTGTACTTGAAAGGTTTCCACCATTTTGGAGCAAGGCCATCCTCTTCTCCTTTCTGATCTTGCCTGTCCAGTTCAAGCAGGTAGACTGCTTGAATGAAGCAGGCCATTACCATCCTTTTGTAATTTGGATCCTTCCTGCAAATCAGGCATTAGAAGAAAAGGTTACGTATACACATTGGGGTAAAGTAAAGTTATTGTTTCAGATACCTCATTTGTTGAAGTAATATTTAATAAAAAAATACGAGAAAAAGAGCAGATATCGTGTTTGAAATGTGCACTTTCACATAGCCATCAGGCTTGGCATGAAAAATATACTCGTTGTAAATTACAGTTTGGCATGAAGATGCATCTCCTGTCCCCTGCAAACTTCAGATTCCTTTGTTTCTATGATCATTTCCCCGAAAAGTTCTGGAAGCTCGTGTCCCCTTTGTGCCAGCATATTCTTGGCAGGAACATGTGATGTAAACTTGCCTTGCTTACTATTTGACATGATTGTGACACTTCTTGTCCCCTATATAATCTAGAACCACTCAATTTTAATGACCATTTCTCTGGAAACTATGACCCACTTTGTAACGACATATTACCAACAGGGTTGAGCTGCTCTATTTGCAATAACATAATAAAATCACGTCCCTCACATTTCGGTATTTTCATCATGCAGATTAGGGGTGGTTAGCCATCAAAATCAGCAGCCCCTACTCCTGCTCGAATTTGGGAGTTTCTTGATTTCTTCCCCAATTGGGTGACTTGTTCTTCCACCTTGGGAGTTAGGGTTAGGGAGAGCTTGAGAGAGTGAGAGGAGAGTTGAATCCCCAACGGATATACACTTTTGGAGTGATTTAGAGTGGGGTTTGTGAGGGGACTTGGAGTCTCTCCTCTATTTGTTGGCTCCCACCTTGTAACTTCTTCTCCATAGTGGATGATTGCTCGTGCCGACTCCTCTGGTTTTTCTCGCAAGGGTTTTCACGTAAATCTTGGTGTCAACCTCTGTTTGGTACTATCTTTCTATTATTGCTCATGATTTGGTCAACTTGGTGCTCGTAGGTTTGAAGCAATAGTTGTTTTTTTGGTTATGCACACAAGGTGTTCGGTAAAATGATTGCGAGTAATTAGCTTGTCGTGTTTAGTGAAATGATTGTAAGTAATTAGCTTGCTAATCTTGTCGCTTCCGCTGCCCCTCTACGCTCACAAAGATACTCCTACCAAGGATAGAACGTGTTGGTTTAAGGAAACTTAACTAGCTGAGTCCCTAAGAAAAGTAGGAGCATTTGCAAGTCCATAGCTCACGAAACAGAAAACGAAATGGAGGGCAACCCATTGTTTCTCGGCAATTCATGACCTTACTTGTATGGATAGTAGAGCAACCTAATGACCACTCCCCCAAACACGGCAAATCACCAGATCACCGCAATACCCTTGAAAATGGTTGCAAAATGGAATTTTACATAGCCCCTTGTAAAACGAACGGCCTTGCAGCTTTCTATCTCTCCAAATTTGAAGTACATCATACTACCACGCGTGCTGCGAATTGCAATGCACTAGCAAACTGAAAGACCAATATATTTGGTCGCGTAACTTAATCCAGCAAAGCCGGCACCTTTCATATATCTGAACTGATAAACTCCCTAAATTTCAATTCAAGGACGCGAAAGGATCAGCATTGCTTCATAAAACCAATCCGTTTCCCATCTGAAAATTTTCCTAAAACCAAGCGGCTCGTGCTCCAAACTCCGGGGTCCATACCAAAAACTGAACCCCGCAGCTTCGACGAACCCAGGGATATCACACACCCCATCTCCATCGCGCGAAGCACGAGGAAACCGCGAGATTTGCAAAGAAGCAGCAAGAACGATGGATTACCAGCTCGATCTGATGAGCTCCCTCCAGTTGGGCGGCGGCAGGTTGCGCGGCCCGGACACGTGGAAATCGTAGGGGTGCCCCTCCGCCTCCGCCTCCGCCTCCGCCGCGGCCACCACCACGGCCTCGCCGCCGCACCCCATGCCCTCCACCACCACCTCCTCTATCTCTTTACCCGCCTCCGCCTCCGCCTTCACCTCCCCCACCGCCGGCGACGGCGCCAAGTCGATCGCCATCGCGGCGCAGACCAAACGTCCCGGCCGGCTCGTGCTCGTGCTCGCGGAGGGGGGACGGGGGAGCGCGTGGGCGAATCGGCAACGGTCGAGTCGGCGTGGTGGTGGGGAAAGAGAATGTTGAGGAGAGGGTGCTACGCAAATGCGACGATTCTGTGAGAGCGTGGTGGTGGCGGATCTCAAGAGGGCAGCGCCCAACGGTCATGTTTGGAAAAGGGGGCAGGAACTGTGGGGGTTTTATGACGGAAGGCTATGATGTGGCTTGAGCGAGTGGGTAATGAGCATGCTTTCCTTGTTGGTCTTCCTCCATCCAGTTCTAGCTGTGCTTTGGGCGATTCACTTGACTCCATCGGTTTGCCGTTGTCTTTAGGTTGGTGTCATCCAAGAGTGGGTGTTTATCTTTGGTAGAGGGTGCATTTACATGTGATGTTGGTACAGGGCTTCATAGGAAGGTTTTTATGACAATCGTCTGTCGGTTGTAAGTACACTAGCTGTCGCGTGGATCTATTGGTACGTGAAAGTCAAAGAGCACAACTGTTATCGAGGATTTGTGAGTTATACATAGTTCAAAAAATTAAATTGCATTTGTTACGTGGAGGTTTTTGTTTAAGGAAAATTGGTTGTCAAGGTTTGCATTGTGAAAATCTAACAACGTGGTTTGGTTTTACGTAGTGCTGGGAGCACGTCAGGCCTCGGGCCGTGGCGTGCCGCCAATGAGGCCTAGCACGACACATCAGCATGTCGGTCGGCCGGGCTGCCATCAGGCCGTACCGGCACGAGCACGATGCACGGTGCCTTAACGCATATCCGGGTTGTCGCCGCTTGCGCTTTCCTGCTGCCCACCGCCATCGGTAGGTTGTTTGCCTCATTTCACCACGCCGCTTGCTTGCTCGCCACCACCACGCCATTTGCCTACCTCACCTCTGCATGCTTGCTCGCTCGGCCATTGCCCCACGCTTGTTCTCTCCTCACTTTGCCTCACGCCTCTACCTCGCTTTCGCCCATCGTGATAGCCACGCTTGCCCATTGTCACCGAGGAGCAAAGTTGGTGTACTAGTGCGTGGAAATTGGGGATTGGATAGGGGAGGCCAGGAGATGCAAATGGGGAATTGGGGGCAAAAAAGCATGAGAGAGAAGTGTGGGAGAGAAATGAGAGGAGGGGAAAAAGAGAGGGACATGGGAAATAGAAAGGGAAATGTTGAAATTAACTAATTACGTAAAATTATGGATACTTAAATTGGGGGGGTGTGAAATTTCATTGATATTTTATAGATACATTGTTACGCCCCAGAGTGTGGTTCCCCCGGTAAAGAAAAGATTACAATAACTACATTCATGCATACATATCGACTACTCGATATTTAGATCGGCTACCACCTGTGCAATCTCGGGATCCTCCAATTGATATTGTTGCCACTCATTTGCTTTCTGTCAATCCTTGAGGTAGGTGATTGCATCTAATATCTCGGGCGTAAGGGGTGATCTTCTTTCTTCAATTATTCTCTCAACCATGTTAAATGTCGCATCACAAGCGATAGTCGACATCGCAACTACTAGGACATCCCGTGTGAAATGGCAAAGCACAGGAAATATTTGATAGTTGTCCCTCCACCATTCAAGGAGCTTGACATTGTCACCCGGAAGGATAGGATCGGTGGCTGCAAAGTTGTGGGTGAGGTAGTGATTAAGTTCTGCTTTAGGATTTCACCTTGTGGTTGTGGACGATTGAGAAGAACTGGATTCCTTGCCATTCATCCTCTTCCACAAAGTGTACCGTCACGCTTCCCTAGGATGGTCACACCACTTGCTCCGAAGCACACGAATCCATCTCGCTGGCGCCATAATTTTTATATTACAAGTTGAATACTCAAAAGAGCTCGTCTTTCACATGATAGAAAGCGGCGAAGAATCCAGATAGTATGCATCACCTATTCCTTCCATAGCAGTTTTCAATCTGTCAAACTCTTTGTGTAGATAAAAAATGGTTGCAATTAGCTAAATATAACCGATCACTAAGCATAAGGTAGGGTAGTAAACACTGGATAACCTCAAGTATACGTTCAACGATGTCCTCTCGGTGTGTGTGTGTGTGTGTGTGTGTGTGTGTGTGTGTGTGTGTGTGTGTGTGTGATCCATTAACCTAAATCCTATGACTTTTGTTTAGGTTGTACTGTTTATCTAAGTAATGAGCAACAACACTAAGGTAGCAAGTTCTTTGGTGAGAGGAAGTCCAAACATCAGAAGTTAAAGCAAAATAAAAGCTATCTTTTAGGAATTTTTCTTTCAATGCAGCTAGCTCTCTATTGTAGATCGCTATAGTATCAGATTTGGTGGTTCTTCTACTCACATGCTAATATTGTGGGCAGAAGCCGCATTGGATCATTCTTTCAAAATTATTTCTCTCACCCATCATAATAGGTAGATCTTCTGAAACTATAAATCGCGCTATTTCATCCCGTGCTACTTGGGGGTTGTACATCCACGTGCTTATAGTGTCGTTGCCCGAAAAGTTCAGCTCTGTATGCACACCTCCTCCTTGGGTCCACCCCAGCTTTTGCAAGCACCGAAAAGTTCAGTCGTCGTGTCGCGTTGCCTCAAGGCTAAGCTCGGGCTACGGCTGCGCCGACTCAAGGCCGAGCTCGAGCAGGCAAGGAGGAGGCCGGAGCTCAGGACACGAAGTCGCCGCCGCCACCATTGCCTTGGGTCACCATCGACCAAGTGAAGCCGCCGCCGCCGCCAGATTCGATGAGGTAGGCCTCCGCCACCTCCTGGATGTAACATCCCAAAATTTGCTTTCTCTAAAATTTAATTTCAAAATAATTAATTAAAATTGTCTAGATTTTATTTGGATCTTATCTGTATTTTATGTGTAATTCAGGAAGGAAATCTCAAAATTCTAATTTCCCACTCAAATTCCAAAACTCCATTTCCAATCTAAATTCCAAATTCCAAAAAATTCAAATTCAAATCTCTAGAAAAATATTCGTTCTAGTTTCTCGGTCCAATCTATTTTTGCACTTCTCTCTTTTTTTTCCTTTATAAAAAAATATATATAATAAAAGAAAAAAAAATCAAATTCCCGTTTCGTCACCCATCCCAACCCTTCTCTCTAGCCAGCATGCTTAACGGCAAAGCTCTACCAAAATGCTTTTTATTGCATCTCCTCTTTTATTTTGTTATTCTTTATTTCTTTCTCTCTCCCTTCCGTCTTGTTCTTCCTGTAGCATGTCCTCCCGAAGCGTCTGCTTTTCTTTTTGTCTAGCCACCATGGCTGCCTTGCCCCAACGCCGGTGCCTCCATGGCCGATCCCGACGCTGGCTCCGTCCACCGCCCCCGGCCCATCCCCTTCCTCCCCCTTCCTTCCCTTGCTTTCTCTCCTGCGCAACCAGCAAATCAAGCTCCTGAGCTCTAGCATGCGTTAATGGCGGGTCATCACTCCTCTCATTTCTTTGCACACGAAGCATCAAAATTGATTACGTCTGAAGCGAAACGTTCCCACTAACCACACCCCCGTTACCTTATCATCAATTGTTGCCTCCTCCACTCCTTGCAATTAATTTTTACCGTTTCTCTTTTTGCACTGAAACTGTTCGTTTATTCTCCCAACATTTCCTGTCAATTGGAGCACCACCTTCACCGTATAAAAGGAACACCGTGTGTCCCTCACTCCCATATTTCATTCGCCCCAAACCCCACTCCCTCTCTCGCTTTTCCCTCGTCGGTTCAATCACCAGAGCGCCGCCATCCCCGCGTGCCGCCGCCTCGCTCCGTCTCCAACGCCGCCGCCACCACCATTGGAAAGAGGACCTCGCCGAGGTTCCATTTTGCCCATTCACCGGCCACCCCATCGTTTGCTTCGCCGGCGCCACTGCCATGCACTGAACTTCTGTGTTCGGCATGAACAGTGTTCCATGAACAATGCGATTTCTTGTTTTTCATCATTTCATGCTATGTCAAACTTCTAAACACTCGTTCTCTTTCATACGAACTCCAAATCCATTGATTCTTTCTCCTAAATTCATATAAATTCATTCTCTAATCTTCAATATTTATTTTATAATTTTTAGTTTTTATTTAATTTCTGTTATTTATTTGGTCTGATTCTCGCGTGTAGAGTCCGACGTTGCCGACGCGAGTTTGGATCAACAGGAAGCACTTACCTCCAACATCACCGAAGGCGGGTCTCCTTTGACCACTTTGAACCTATGATTTGTAAATTATGTTTTCAATTTTAAAGTTATACATTGCTATTTTATTTAAATGATAAGTTTAAATTGTAGGTTGTTAGTTAAAACCTAAAGATTGTTAATGTCTTCCTTGATATTGGTTATCCTATACATTTGTAACCCCTAGCATAGAAATTCCGTAATACTGATTACAACTTTGCGGAATAGTTTTATAACGGTAGAATTGTTTAGACATACTTTACGGCTTTATTTAACCTTTGGGGGAGAAAACCATTATTACCCTTTATGCTTTGTTTAGAAAAATGTATGACATTAGGTAATGTCAGTATTTGGAAAATAAAATAAAATGATAAAAATATGTTTTAGACTTGGGTGGATGGTAAGATCAGGCGGGTGCAGCTAGAGCACGAGAACTTGTATTGTGTAAAGTTCCGCCCGAGTCCTATTAAGGACTGACGCTTGTGATTATCCAAACTGAGCAACACCGTACAACCACATATCCTAAATGGGAAAGACCTGGCTAAATAATTTACTATGTTCTAGCATTACGCCTGCAGGCTGTAGATGGTAGGAGTTACCTGGGTAGTGCAGACGATGGTAATTGACGTCCATGTCTGTCGGGGCTTGCGCCGAACGTTGGTAAAAGGCATGTAAGTCTGGGCAGGTTATCTCCCACAACGGTGAGTTCCAGGTCGATGGTAAATGACATCCATGACTTGGGGTTAAGCTCATCGGGCGGGCTAATATTAGGATAAAGTATTTTAAAAGCCTTATGATAATCGCTTAGTTGCACACCTTCGGAAGTGTGTGAGCGGACAATATAAGCTGATTATCTCGTGTGGGTCAAGTTGTACAACCTCTACAGAGTGTAAAACTATTCGAATAGCCGTGCCCACGGTCAAGGGCGGGCAAGGTGCGTTTTCACATGGTAGATTTTGGTTTTAACTTCAAAAGAGTAAATTTTGGAAACCGAGAGCAGTTGGGACTCTCGGTAGTTTCTGGCAGCTAGAGCCCTATCCTTTAAACCTTAGCGGCTAGAGCCTTGATATTAGTGGTTGGTAGCTAGAACCTCTACTAGTGATATTAATTGATTTACTTATTGAAACTACGTTTGTCAAATGTGCTTTATGAAAACTGTTTAAACTTAAAATATTGCTTTGTGCAAATGAACCCTATAAGCCCAATTGTTAAATCTATGCATATACATCTTTCCCAAGACTCGCAGAGTACTTTATGTACTCACATTCTACACTCTTAATTAAATCTCAAAAGCCTTCAACGACACGGAGGAGGACTACGACTACTTCGCATGTGATTTTGATGAAGGACACCCGGAGTACTAGGTTACGCTCCCCAGTCGAATGCCGGTGGGCAATTTGATGGGCCATCACTCGGAGTTTAACTTTTGTTGTTTCCACTACTGTAAGACTCAAGGTGTTTTGACTTCTTTTGTAATAAGTGGCCATAAGGCTGATACTCAGTTATTTATTAATTTTATTTCGTGATTCGAACTTGTTATCAACGATGTTTCTATTGTGTACACTAGCTACTGATCATGGGACTGGTGCAGAAATACACAGAGGGTTCGGATACAGAAATCCGGTCCTGACACTGGAATGCCAGCACTGCGTGGATCTGGAACTGGATCGCCGTCGTTGTTGGTGAACCAAAGAAGAAGAAGGGGAGTAAAGGAAGTCGTAAGTGCTGGTCGAAAGAAGAAAAGCAACGAAGAAAGAACTAAAGCAACGAAAGGAGGAGAGAGAGAGAGGGTGTCGACCGAAAGAATAAAAGCACCGAAAGAAGAAAAGCCGAGAAAGAGAGAGGAAAGGGAGTTCTGTGTTGAATTTGTTTTTTTAAATGTCACGTCATTTGGGTAATTGTAGAGACAGTCATCTAGGTTCGGCAGAACATTGATGCGTGAAGAATTACCGTGATCGTGGGAGATACGTGCGGCATATCTTGGTAGTAATTGATATTGCTCTGGTTGTTTGAGAAGATGACCCTTGAGGAAATTGAGGCTGCGAGGAAGGAGGAGGAAGAAGTTGCAATGAGGGCAGTAGAAGAGAAAAGAAAGGCAGTTGTTGAGACTAATTCCCCGCTAGTAACTCAAGGTGACATGAGAAGCATGTTACATGACCTCTTTGTGACAGGTATGATAGGTCTGAGGGCTGGTGCAGAGTCATTTGACTTCAGGCTAGAGCTGATGCCGAATGATGTAAAGTTGGAAGGAAGTAAGAATTATCTGAGTTGTTCTAGAAGGACTCAGCTAATTATGAGGACGAAGGGGTGGAGCACTACCCACGGGAGACTTGTGTTGACCCTAAAAACAAGGCGAGCATGGATTGGAGGATGTGGAACACCACAAACTCTATGGTGGTAGCTTGGTTGCTAACTTCGATGTCTCCATCCATCACTCGGATGGTGGAGATGATGCAGAGTACACCAACGATGTGGAAGACGCTGAGCAACATGTACTCTGGGGCAGGAAATGTGATGATGACGGTGGAGGTCCAGGGCAAGGTAGATGCACTGAAACAAGAGGAAAAGACCGTCCAGGAGTATGCTAGTGAACGGCAACAACTCTATGCAGATTTAGATCACTATGATCCACTGCAGTTAACATATGCTGGTGATATTGTGGCTGGCAGGGTGTGGCTGCAACGTAGATGGGTTACACACTTTCTAAAGGAACTGAACTTAAAGTTTGAGAGTAGAAGGGCTTCTATGTTTCACTTAACAAACTTGTTTACTATGGAGGAGGCTATTTCAACTATGGTGTAGGAGGAGGTTTGGCTACAAGTAATGGGGGACAACAACCCGGTCAGATTCGCATACGCCATACCAGATGATAGGGAGTGCTATAACTGTGGGATGAGAGGACATCTAAGCTGTGCTTGTCCTTCTCCACAGTATGGAAGTCGTGGTGGTCGTGGAGGCCAAGGTGGAGATTATCGAGGCCGAAGTGGAGATCGTGGTGGTCGTGGAGGTGGAGGTTGAGGAAGGGGCTGAGTTGGCCCCAGGGCTAATGTGGCCTTGACAGAGGAGATCACGTCTGTTACTCTGACACGCGAGCAAGCTATGCAGTGGCAGCAGGGAAAGGCATTGGAGACTTCTCATGATTCCATCTCCTTTGGTAACTTTGCAAACTACACCCACGTGGGCAAAGGTACTCAGGCACATGCACTTGCATCGACATATAAACACTCTCATATTGATTGGATCATAGATTCAGGGGCATCCAAGCATGTCACGGGTTCACTTAGTGCTTTTGCATCTTACACCCCATATACTCATTCTGAAACTGTCCAAACAACTGATAGAACCTCCCAGCTTATTCAAGGTGTAGGATCTGTAGAGTGCACACCATCCATTGCTTTATCCTCCGTTTTGCGTGTTCCCTCCTTTCCAATCAACCTTCTTTTAGTTTGTTTTATCATTGACCAATTCAAATGCATTGTCACGTTTAATGAGGATTCATGTTTGTTCCAGGAGAAGGGAACTGGGAAGAGGATTGGGACTAGAATAAGGCGTAATGGTACATTGATCAGGTTGATGCGGCATTGGCTGTGGCTATAGGAGGAATCGAGGGAGAAGTTTTTTTACATCATCGTCGCTTGGGACATCTATCATTTGAGAGTTTAAGTCGGTTATACCCTGATTTGTTCAAAAGGGTCGACAAGAGTAAACTTGTGTGTGATGCTTGTGAGTTTGGAAAGCATACACGGTCTACATATAGCAGTATTGGTCTTCGGGGTTATGAACCTTTTATATTAATACATTCAGATGTTTGGGGTCCGTGCTTAGTTACTTCTGTGAGTGGTTTTAAGCGGTCTGTTATTGATTGATATACTCGTATGACTTGGATTTATATGATGAAGCACAAGAGTGAGGTCCTTCGGTGTTTTCAGGACTTTCATAGGTTGGTTGCTACTCAGTTTGATGCAAAGGTTCAGATTCTTCGAACAGATAATGGAACTGAGTATGTTAATAAGGAGTTTACAGCGTATCTCTCAGAAGAGGGGATACTTCATTAGACTACTTGTCCAGGAACCCCACCTCAGAATGGAGTGGCTGAAAGGAAGAATCAACATTTGTGGGAGGTAGCACGTTCGCTCATGTTTCAGATGAATGTGCTAAATGGATTGTGGAGCAAGGCAGTGATGACAGCGGCGTATCTCATCAATTGCATGATGTCTCGAGTACTTGGGATGAGGTCTGCAGCTGAACTTCTTTTGGGTCAACGGGAGTTCAAGATGCCTCCCAAGGTATTTGGTTGTGTGTGTTTTGTACGAGATCACCGACCAACGGTTGGCAAGCTGGATCCACAGGCATCAAAATGTATCTTTCTAGGCCATTCATCAAGTCAGAATGACTATAGATGCTGGAACCCAGTTGAATGAATGTTGTTTGTGAGTATGGATGTAACATTCTGGGAGTTTGAGCCTTACTACACGAGTGGAGGTACTCTTGATCAGTTTTTGGAGTTCTCTCCTATCACTGAGGATGACAGCCGAGAGGGGGGAGAACAAGGAGAGTGATAGTCAATGAGAAGAAGAAGCCATTGTGGGGACAAATCCGTGCCCAAACCTAGCAGAATATGTGAGGGATGTGATAGCCCCAAAAGAATTGAAGGTTTATCAGCGAAGACGCTTTGAGAAACAGGGGGACAAGCAGAGGGACAAGCAATCGGCACCTGAGCCACCAACGGAACTGGTAGAACAGTCGGAACAGCCACAGCCTGAACAACCGGCCTTGCCAGTTGATCCAGTCCTAAATCCCTCCTCAGGTCTCTCCCTATCAAGTTCCTTACCTCCCCTTGGGGCAAGTGGTAATGTTCATTATAATCACTCTCATCTAGAGTTACCACTTGCACAACGTAGGAAAACTAGAGCTAATGCAGGAAAGCCTCCAGTCTGGTATGGCTTTGAGCATGACATTGCAAATTTCATCTCATATTCTCATATCTCACTTGCATACAAAGCATTCATTGCATCTCTTCAGACAGTACATGTTCCAAAGGTTTGACGAGCTGCTAAGCAGGATCCTAAGTGGAAGGATGTCATGAAAGAGGGACTTAGTGCATTTTGGAAGAACAAGACATGGGATCTTGATCCACTTCCAGCAGGAAAAAGGGCAATAGGATGCAAATGGGTATTTACAATTAAGCAAACTCCTAAAGGCAAGATAGAAAGATATAAGACACGGTTGGTTGTAAAAAGTTATAGTCAAACATATAGAATAGACTATGATGAGACATTTGCACCAGTGACGAAGATGAGCACGGTAAGAACGTTGATCTAATGTGCAACTATCTTCGGATGGCCGCTACATCAGTTGGATATGAAGAATGCTTTTCTACATGGTGATTCCTCCAGGCTTTGAGAACAGACAGACTGAGAGGAAGGTATGTAAACTCAAGAAGTCTTTATACAGTCTGAAGTAGTCTCCAGGGACTTGGTTTGATAGATTCAGGCGTGCAGTCTATAGTACGGGCTATTCTCAGTGCAATGGAGATCATATTGTGTTTTATAGGTATAGAGGATCACATATCACCATATTGGCAGTCTATGTTGATGATATTGTAATTACTGGAGATGATGCCAAGGAAATCGAGTCCTTAAAGAAAAAAAACTGGGAGAAGCATTTGAGGTGAAAGATCTTGGATCTCTTCGATACTTTCTTAGGATTGATATTGCCCATTCTTCGAATGATATAGTTCTCTCCCAGAGGAAGTATGTCCTTGATCTGCTAGCAGAAATAGGTATGCTTGAGTGTCGCCCTATTGCTTCACCTATTGAGAGGAATCACAAGCTATGTACTGAGTCAGGAGATCCAGTTGACAAGGAAGCTTATCAAAGGCTTGTTGGGCATCTCACCTATTTGTGTCAAACAAGACCTGATATTTCATATGCAGTGAGTGTGGTTAGTCGATATATGCATGATCCTAGAACAGAACACATGGATGTTGTCTATCGAATCCTGCAGTATTTGAAGAGTAGCCCTGGGAAGGGCTTTTGGTTCAAGAAGAATCAACATCTAAATGTGGAAGGGTATTGCGATGCTGAGTAGGCGAGTAGTGTGGATGACAGGAGATCTTTCTTTGGATATTGCATTTTTGTGGGAGGTAACCTTGTGTCATGGAGAAGCAAGAAGCAGGAGGTTGTGGCTCGGTACAGAGCAATGGCATTGAGTGTGAGTGAAATGATATGAGCGAATGGTTTATTGTCTGAGCTTCAAGTATGGAGGAATAATCTCTTGGTATTTCATTGTGACAATAAATCTGCAATCAACATTGCTAACAATCCAGCACAGCATGATCGTACCAAGCACGTTGAGATTGATAGGTTCTTCATCAAGGAGAAGCTTGGTGGTAGCATGCTGAAGTTGGAGTATATCAAGTCTAGTGAACAGTTGACTGACTATTTCACTAAAGGGTTAAGTCCTAGCGAGTGTTCTACAATACGTAATAAGATAGATATGATTGATATCTTATGTCCATCTTGAGGGGGAATGTTGGGAGACTTCGTGTTAGAGTCTAATATAGAAGTTGTGTTAGAGTCCGTTTATGTCTTGATACTATAAATAAAGGGTGTAGGGTCCTGTGTGACTATACATAATTATTCCAGAATGTTGGATTAATTTCCGTTATGTGGACCCACATGAGTTTAAATAAATATCAGCTATCTATTTTGGTTGGCTCAAATATATAAAGTGATCAATTGATATTATTAAGAGCCAGAGTTTCTATTAAGGATAAATATGGACTTGGATTTTAAATCTGTGTAGAGACCTATTTGGAATCTATCTCTAATTATGGGACGGGATAGGATTCCAAACCGAAGGCTATAAATAAGGGTCAGGTCCTCCCAGCAGGGTAACTCTCGCCATACCACCTATCCCCATCAGTAGTTGGACTTTGTGACTTACCTCTTGCTGGGAAAGACCAAACCCTAGATAGATTGAGCATCTGTTCATCTACTACTTCAGATCAATCCTTCGACGAACAATGGCATCGTCATCAGGTACGCTTCCGCATTTACAGATTGAATTTTGTGTTGCAATTACCACATATGCGATTCTGCTAGTTTTGATCATCAGGTTAAGATCAAGACTTAAATCTAACAATTGGTATCAGAGCATCGTATGTGGTTTTGCAACCCGTTCTGGTATTCATAAGATCGAATCAGATTGGATCGTTTTTTGCCCCTCGGCCAGATCTTTTTTTGCATCTATTCTTTTCCCGCAGCTTCGGTTTTTCAGATCGGTTTTCGATCTGTTCTTTTCCTTGCCCCTCTTTGCTTCTACGCGTCTTCCCCGGCGACGCCTCCGGATTGCGCCGCCTCCGCATGACGCGCCTCGGGCCTCCCGCGCTTCTCCGTGTGCGCCACGCGATGGCTCGAGCTTGCGCCGTCGATCTCTTGCCGCCCCAAGATTTCGCCGCCTCAGGTGTGCCGTGAGGCACCACGCCTGTGGGCTTTCACCGGCCTCCTCGCCGGCCCGGCTCCTACCTCCTCTGCGCGCGACCCGGATCTCCGCCAGGCGCGCTGCGTGGCTTCGGTTTCTGCTTTGCTTTCGCGCGTCGCATGCCGAGCCCTCCGGGTTTCACGCCGCCTCCCCGAGCACCCTCCGGGCTTTGCGCCGCTTCTCCAACCGCCTCCAGTTGCGACGGAGCGCCATCAGGCTTCTCCGTCCCCGACCGTGCCGCTGCCCCTGTTTCGCCGCCGCTGGCGCCGCTCTTCGAGATCCGCCACTCGAGGCTGGATCGACGCTGCATGCCCTCCTCTCGAAGTCCTCATGGCCGCCAGACGAGGAGGCGGCGGCGAGCAAGCGGCGGCGGCCGGCGAGCACTCGAGTACGCAAGACGTGCACGCTGTTCGACGAGCTACATTGCCGCAGAAGACCAGGGACGCTACAGGAAGGGTGGTACACGGAGATGAGCGAGATCCAGCGCGCCGCCCTACCCCACATGCTCTGCGGCCGCGACGTCCTCGGCGCGGCCAAGACTGGCTCCGGCAAGACCCTCGCCTTCGTCATCCCGAGGCATGTTGTTTATCCTAGTTTTGGGTTATCTTTTTTCCTCACCGGTTATGGCTTCTGAGATTTCCATTGTGGCATATAATTCCTGCATAAGGTCAATGGAGGTTTCAGTTTTTGCATCAAGATTATCTAGATATGGATTATTGCTTGCTGTTTCTGGTATCCATCAGAGACAATTGCGATCATAGTTTAGCCCTTTTGCTGGTTGTGGGATAATGCAAATTGTTGCTATCTGGTATCAATCTCAGTTCTGGTTTAATATATCAATTGGGATAATGATAGGTAGCTCTGCTGTACTGATTCTGTTTTTGTCAATTCATATCTTACTGCAAGTCTCTGTCTTTCTAGAGGATCAGATACTTCTGTGTTTTCACTTCTGAACTGAGGATGAGTAGTTCTCTGCTTTAGTAAGGTGTGTAATCTTGAAATTGGTTTTTTAAAACACTTTCATGTTGAATGAATCCTCTGTTAGGTCGAGTATTAACTTGTCGTTTTAGATTACTCTTGACATATCGTTTAATCAAGAATATGCATTGTGGTATATATTGTGGAATATCAAGATATACACTCTTTTGATGAATGATTGGATTGATTCAAGTTTGGCCGTGAAAGTGTTCTCGCATAGGTTAATTGAAATTCCATGTTGCCAAAGCAACCTCTGTTATGTAGGTTAATTTATTCAGAATAACTAGGCATTTTCTTTGTATGTATAATTCATGCATCTATTGATTGGCCCAAAGGAAAGTCAATATTTGGCCGAATTATATATGCAACTGTGGCAATAAATACGTAAAAGTCATCAAGTTTCCATGTGAACAATAAGTCGGACCAAAGTAAGGCATATTGTTTGACAGGATTTACTGTTAGTATTTGTTTGCTGCATCAAGGTTACCACTTGCAAGTTAATATTTCTGTCCAAAGACTAAATATTAATGGAGCGCTAGGTATCTTTGCGTGATGATATATACCAAATTTTTAATCAAGCTTTAAATTTGTCATTCATGTCTTGATGTGAGCATTTAATTTCTTTTATTTCACCGCAAATCCGCCTCCAATATTTTCGCTAGCGCCAATTCCATACCTATGCTTATCGGTGCAAATTTTAAAGAATGGAAAGAGAACATTTCGATTGTTCTTGGGGTAATGGATCTAGACCTTGCGCTTCAGAAGAACAACCCGCCGCTCTTGTGGCTAATGACTCCATTGAAGAAAAGATGGAGTTTGAGAAGGGATCGCTCAAATCGCATGAGTCTTATGATCATGAGGCGTCTTTGTTCCTAAGTTTTAGGGATAACACATCGTAACGAGCTATTACTGACTAAGGGTTTCTTGACAGTCTTGAGCAAAGGTTTGCCAAAAACGAAAAGGTCAAACAAGTACGCTTTTGGCAAAACTTATCTCAATGAATTATAAGGGTAAAGGAAACATAAGGAGTACATTATAGAAATGTCTCATCTTGTTTCGAAATTAAAGGCACTCAAGTTAGAGCTATCTGAGGATTTGCTCGTGCATTTAATTTTGATATCCCTTCCTGCACACTTTAATCAGTTCAAGGTGAGCTATAATTGTCAAAAGGATAAGTGGTCCCTTAATGAGCTCATCTCCTATTGTGTGCAAGAGGAGGATAGATGGAAACAAGATAGAACAAAAAATGCTCATTTGGCTATGACCCCTAAAGTCAAGAATAACAAGAGGAAGAGCAAAGAAGCTGCAAGTGCCCCATCCATAAAGAAGAAACATAATAAACAAGGTCCTGAATTGGCTTGTTTCTTTTGTAAAAAGGATGGTCACGTAAAGAAGGATTGTGCCAAATATCACACTTGGCGTGCTAAGAAAGGTACAATCCTTGCTATGGTTAGCTCTGAGGTTAACTTAACTTCTGTGCCTGAACACACTTGGTGGTTAGACTCCGGTGCAACATCTAACATCAGTGTGTCCATGCAGGGTTGCCTGAACTGCCGAAAGCCAAGTGATGCTGAAAGATTCATCTATGTGGGCGATGGCAAGAAGGTGGAAGTTGAGGCTATAGGCACATTTAGGTTGCTGTTAAAGACATGATACTATCTGGATTTGAAAGAGACTTATATTGTACCGTCTTTTAGGCGGAATTTGGTTTCTATTTCTGTATTGGACAAATCGGGTTATAATTGTTCTTTCGGAAATGGTTTATTTAGTCTTTTTCATAATTCCAATAAAGTTGGTACCGGTTCTTTAATTTGGCATGACAACCTATATTTACTTGATACTATTGCCTCATATAATGAAGTCCTGCATACGGTTTCTCGTGGTATAAAGAGAAAATTTACAAATGAGAAATCAAGTTCTTTGTGGCACAAGCGTTTAGGTCATATCTCTATGCAGAGAATTAAGAGACTTGTGTCAGAAGAAATTTTGGATCCTCTGGATTTCACAGATTTCGACATTTGTGTTAATTGTATAAAGGGGAAACAAACAAACATAAGGAAGTTAAGTGCTAATAAAGTTTCAAATGTCTTAGAACTGATACATACGGATATCTGCGGCCCATTCCCTACGGCTTCCTGGAATGGCCAAAGGTATTTTATCACGTTCATAGGCGACTTCTCGAGATATGGTTATATTTATCTTATTCATGAGAAGTCACAGTCCCTGGATGTGTTCAAAAACTTTAAGGCTAAGGTGGAAAACCAACTTGGCAAAAGAATTAAGGCCGTTCGATCTGACCGTGGTGGAGAATACTATGGCAGGAATGACGGATCAGGTGAACAACGTCCAAGACCTTTTGCTAAATTCCTAGAGGAATGCGGGATCGTCCCTCAGTACACCATGCCGGGATCTCCTAGCATGAACGGTGTTGCTGAGAGACGAAACAGGACTCTTAAGGATATGGTGAGGAGTATGATTAGTCATTCTACCTTACCAGAGTCTCTCTGGGGAGAAGCATTGAAAACTGCAGCTTATTTACTCAACAGAGTACAAACTAAAGCAACTAACAAAACCTCGTACGAACAATGGATAGGCAAAAAGCCTAGCATCAGGCATGTACGTACGTGGAGATGTCCATCTGAGGCAAGGCCGTACAGGCCTAACGAAAGAAAATTGGACTCAAGAACTGTTAGTAGCTATTTTGTTGGTTATTCTGAAAGATCTAGGGGTTACAAATTCTATGATCCCACTACTAAGACAATTTTTGAAACGGAAATGCCCGGTTTTTGAGGATGTTGAGTTTGAAGGGAGATATGGTTAGGAACATTATTTTTGAAGAAGTTTCAAGGATTTATTTTCTTCCTTTGGTTATTCCTAATAATGATCGGATCAAAGTTATTTTACCCTAGATTATTGAGGAAAATATAATTCAAAATAATGTCCATGAGGTTCCTCCACAAAATGATGTTCCTACTGAAGAACAAACTCATCAACCTCAGAACCGGTGCCATTAAGGAGATCCACTAGAGAAAGAAGAAGTGCAATCTCGATGATTACATTATCTTTCTTCAGAGAATGAGGCTTGTAGTGAAATTTTGGGAGAAGATCCTATCAATCTCCAAAATGCCCCGCAAAGCCCAAATTCGATTAATTGGATCAATGCCATGAATGAAGAGTTAAAATCCATGAAGGACAATGACGTTTAGATCTTGTCCCATTGCCAAAGGAAAGAAACCCATTGGTTGCAAATGGATATTTAAGACCAAACGGGATTCAAAGGCAATGTGGAAAGATATAATGCTCGCCTTGTTGCTAAAGGATATACTCAAAAGGAAGGCATAGACTATAAAGAGACTTTCTCTCCTGTTTCTTCAAAAGACTCTTTTAGGGTCATTATGGCACTTGTGGCATTCTATGATCTTGAGCTTCATCAGATGGATGTAAAAAAAGCGTTTCTAAATGGAAACATTGATGAGACGATTTATATGGTGCAACGAGAAAACTTTGTGGTCGGTGACCAAGCAAATGGTATGCAAATTAAAGAAATCCATCTATGGTCTCAAACAAAGCTTCCCAACAATGGTACCACAAATTTCATGAGGTTATTATCTCTTTTGGTTTTGAGGTAAATACTGATTGAGGATTGTGTGTATCATAAATTCAATGGGAGTAAGTTCATATTTTTGGTTCTCAGATGTTGATGACATATTGCTTGCTTGTAACGATATAGGCTTGTTGCATGAAACCAAGAAATTTCTCGCTAAAAATTTCGAGATGAAGGATCTTGGTGATGCTTCTTTTGTATTAGGAATTCAAATATACAGAGATCGCTTCTCAAGGTGTACTTGGATTATCACAAAAGAACTATATCGATAAGGTATTGCAAAGATTTGGCATGCGAATCAGAACCTTTAGATACACCTGTGGCCAAAGGTGAAAATTTTAGTCTTAGCCAATGTCCTAAGAATGATTTTGAGGCTAAGAAAATGCAGAACATCCCCTATTCATCTTTGATAGGGAGCTTGATGTATGCTCAAGTTTGCACTAGACCGGATATAGCATATATTGTTGAAATGCTTAGCAGGTATTTAAGCAATCCAGGATTGGATCATTGGGTCGCAGCAAAACGGGTATTGCGGTATTTGCAAAAGACGAAGGATTTCATGCTCACATATAGGAAATCAGATCAGTTGGAGATCATTGGGTATTCTGATTCTGATTTTGCTTGTTGCCAAGATACTCGCAAATCCACTTCAGGTTACATCTATCTACTTGGTGGAGGTGCGGTTTCCTAGAAAAGCGCTAAGCAGTCACTCGTTGCCCCGTCCACAATGGCAGCTGAGTATGTTGCTTGCTATGAGGCTTCAAATCATGGGATATGGTTGCAGAACTTTGTCACAGGGCTGCGAATTTTGGATAAGGTCGACAGACCACTAAAGTTGTATTGTGACAACAAGTCTGCAGTTATGTATTCTAACAACAACAGGAGCTCGTCAAAGTCTAAGCATATAGACAACAAGTTCCTAGTTGTGAAAGAAAGAATTCAGAGTGGCAAATTGTCAATTTAGCATATAGGTACAAACTCCATAATTGCGGATCCGTTCACTAAAGGCTTGACACCTAAAGTGTTCCATGAGCATGTTGCTCATATGGGTGTGGTTTCACTTATGGAATTCAGTTCAAGTGGGAGTTTGTAATTTTCTTTTCTTATGCTCATGAGACAATATCAATTTAGTATAAAGACCTTCAGTTATATTCTCTAGAGAAATAAAGTTTATGTTCTTTTACTCTGAATTCATGTCTTCTCTTTTGGTTCTGAGAAGATGTTTTGATCTCATAAGGTATAAAGTTGGACCAGTTGGAAATAGGCATGTCATGATCACATTTCATGTCATTTCCATGCTACACATCCATATTTGATCCATGTCGTTCTTTTATGTTGACATATGTGACCGTTGATGGGTTTAGTTACGCTTTAAAGTGACGAAGACCGCTTTAATCCTATGTTAATATAATTGATGGACCGGATTGGTTTAAAGATGCTCATGACATAGATAGCATTTTTGGAGCTCATAAAGTTTTTGATATGTATTTACTCATTTGGTCCAAGTGGGAGATTGTTGGATTAATTTCCGTTATGTGGACTCACATGAGTTTAAATAAATATCAGTTATCTATTTTGGTTGGCTCAAATATATAAAGTGATCAATTGATATTATTAAGAGCCAAAGTTTCTATTAAGGATAAATATGGACTTGGATTTTAAATCTGTGTAGAGACCTATTTGGAATCTATCTCTAATTATGGGACGGGATAGGATTCCAAACCGAAGGCTATAAATAAGGGTCAGGTCCTCCCAGCAGGGTAACTCTCGCCATACCACCTATCCCCATCAATAGTTGGACTTTGTGGCTTACCTCTTGCTGGGAAAGACCAAACCCTAGATAGATTGAGCATCTATTCATCTACTACTTCAGATCAATCCTTCGACGAACAATGGCATCGTCATCAGGTACGCTTCCGCATTTACAGATTGAATTGTGTGTTGCAATTACCACATATGCGATTCTGCTAGTTTTGATCATCAGGTTAAGATCAAGACTTAAATCTAACACCGAAAAATCCACAAAGAAGATGGGGTTGGAGTTTCCCAAGAATCAACAAGCTGCTGTGAGGGAGATTTTGTCAGTGAGGAGAGCCCCAATTGAGAGAAGATCTACTGTGTACGGGCAATACCTGTTGGAATTAATATGGGCTAGGCCCAAATGTTATATTCTATTTAATTCCTGGTAAATCTCAAAGGCCCATATGCATATGCTAAACTGCTTAGTCCCACATGGGCAGTTGAAGGGAGTTACACTGCTTATAAGGTGGAACATGGTAGTCCTTCTTGTGGAATTGAGAGAGCCAAGAGACAACACGTTCGCGCTTCCTTCGCCTCGCCGAGCCGCCGAGCCGAGCCGAAAGCCGAGCCGTCTTGCGTTGTTGCCGCCACAGCGTCTGTGCAGCGTGTCGTGTACAATTCCACGATCTTTGTTGTTGTCTCCGCAATCTCCATCCCGCGAGGCACGTACTGGTCGCGCCGGAGAAGCGAGCCTCCGGAACCCTCATCCTCGAAGGCTTGCACGAGCGAGGACGAATAAGGTTTTTGGGGAGCGTTCGCGCGACTGCTCACTACTACATCTACATCAACTGCGCGACTACAACCTTCTGCTACGTTCTACATCTACTGCACGACTACTACCACTACATCATGACGAACGGTGCCATCATCAAGAACACTGCTGCACCTTCTTCTTCTACTGCACCTTCTTCTTCTACTGATTCTGGGTATGCCTATATCTTTCTTGTTAGTTGGTTTGCTTTTATCGCTTATTGTTATCTTGAACACTGAGATAGAATTGCTAGCTTCTGTTCTTCTAGAATCTGAATCTGGTATTGCTATAGTGTTCTTTGTGATCTGCTGTGTGAATATGTTTTATCTACCATATTTCTGGATTAAAGTAATTCGAAAAATGCTTATGTATTCAACAATCCAAAAACCTTATTCTAGGCATAGGCATTTTTCACCAACTGGCTTTGCTGCTGCGCTCAAACCCTCTGAATTCGATGGTGCGAATTACAAGAGGTGGCGCACCAAGATGGTGCTTTGGCTAACTGCCATGAACGTTTTCCATGTGGCAAACGGCAAGCCTGAAGGAACACTTACTCCTGAACAGGAGCAAGAGTTCGAGGCTGCTGATAACCTTTTTAAAGGTGCCGTGGTTAGTGTTCTTGGTGAGAAGTTAGTCGATGCATACATGGTGATTAAAACTGGAAAAGAGATGTGGGAAGCACTCGAGGTCAAATTTGGGGTTTCGGATGCAGGCAGTGAATTGTATCTCATGGAGCAATACCATGACTCTGAGAATGGTTGATAGCCGTTCTATAGTTGAGCAGTGCTCATGAGATGCAATCTATGGCCACAGAACTTGAGTACTTCAAGTGTGTATTAAGGACAAGTTTGTCGCGGAGGTATTATTGCCAAACTTCCTCCTTCTTGGAGGAATTTTGCTACTTCTCTCAAACACAAGAGACAAGAGTTTTCTGTTGAAAATCTCATTGGGTCTCTTGATGTTGAAGAGAAGGCGAGGGCAAAAGATACACACACTAGAGGTAATGAGGGACATTCTAGTGCCAATATGGCAGAAGAAGAATGGCCAAAATCAAAAGTTCAAAGGCAAGAACAAGAGTGCACAAACAACAAGCTTCAAGAAAAGAAGAAGAACACAAAGGAGAGCCTTTGCTTTGTGCGTGGTGAACCCGGTCATTGGGCCAAGGATTGCGATAACGCAAGGGTGGGAAGAATCGCAAGGCGTAATTCCAAGTCTACCAATATTGTTGTTGGTACTCTTGAGACGGAACTTGTGGTATGGTAATTTACCCATCGTTTTTTCCAGTATGTCAATCTACCGATTGGTGGATAGACATTGGTGCTAATATACATGTGTGTCTTGATATTTCATTGTTCTCTTCTTACGAGTCACTCGGGATTCAGCCGTTCTAATGGGGAACGGGTCACATGCCACTGTTCATGGTGTTGGCACGGTCGATCTGAAGTTTACTTCGGGGAAGATTGTGCATCTGAAGAACGTGCATCATGTGCCATCAATCAATAAGAATCTCGTCAGCGGATCTCTTCTGTGTAGAGATGGTTTTAGACTGGTATTTGAGTCCAATAAATTTGTAATGTCCAAGTGTGGACAATTTGTTGGTAAAGGCTATGTGTGCGGAGGCTTGTTCCACCTATCTCTTTCAGATTTATGTAATAATATTGTGAACCATGTTTGCAGTAGTAATAAGACTACTATTTGGCATTCACGACTTTGTCACATTAATTTTGGTTGCATGACGCGTTAGCCGCTTTAGAGTTAATCCGAAATTCACCCTTGCCAAAGGTTCTAAATGTCAAGTTTGTGTGCAATCAAAGCAACCTCGTAAGCCTCATAAGGTCAGCGGAGGAAAGAAACTTGGCACCATTAGAACTCATACATTCAGATCTGTGTGAGATGAATGGTGTTTTGACAAAAGGTGGTAATAGATATTTTATGACTTTGATCGATGACTCCACTAGGTTACATTATGTGTATCTTTTGAAAACTAAAGATGAAGCTCTTCACTACTTTAAAATCTATAAGGCAGAAGCCGAGAACCAACTTGAAAGGAAAATCAAAAGGGTTAGGTCCGATCGTGGTGGAGAGTACTTTTCAAATGAGTTCAATTTATTACGTGAGGAACATGGTATAATCCATGAGAGGACGCCTCCTATTCACCCCACCAAACGGGGTTCTTTGAAAGAAAGAACCGCACTCTAACTGATTTGGTTAACGCCATGTTAGACACATCGGTCTTTCCAAAGCATGGTGGGGGGAGGCTATATTGACTTCATGTCATGTCCTAAATAGGATTCCCACAAAGAATAAAGAGATAACCCCATATGAACAATGGGAGAAGAAAAGACTATCACTTTCATACTTGCGCACTTGGGGTTGTTTGGCGAAAGTCAATGTGCCAATTCCTAAAAGGCGTAAGCTTGGACCAAAAACCGTTGATTGCGCTCTTTTCTAGGCTATGCTCACCATGGCGTTGGATATAGATTTCTAGTGGTGAAATCTGGAGTACCTGACGTGCATGTTGGTACAATTATGGAGTCCAGAGATGCTACATTCTTTGAGGATATTTTTCCGATGAAAGATATGCCTAGTTCATCGAGTCAGGAACCTGATACAATTCCTGAACCTGCCATTCCAATGGAATATTTTGAACAAACCCTTGATCAAATTCCTGAGGAGGAAGACAATGAAACTCTAAGGAAGAGTAAAAGACAAAGGACTGCAAAGTCTTTTGGTCCTGATTTCATTGTGTACCTTGTGGATGATACTCCAAGTACCATTTCTGAAGCGTATGCTTCTCCAGATGCAGAATACTGGAAGGAAGCAGTCCGTAATGAAATGGATTCCATTATCTCTAATGGAACTTGGGAGATCACTGAGCGTCCTAATGGTTGTAAACCTGTAGGATGTAAGTGGGTGTTCAAAAAGAAGCTTAGGCCTGATGGTACTATCGATAAGTACAAGGCACGGCTTGTGGCCAAGGGTTATACCCAAAAAGAAGGCGAAGATTTCTTTGATACTTATTCACCTGTGGCTAGATTGACCACTATTCGAGTACTACTATCTCTGGCTGCCTCACACGGTCTTCTCGTTCATCAGATGGACGTTAAGACGGCTTTCCTAAATGGAGAGTTGGACGAGGAAATTTACATGGATCAGCCAGATGGATTTGTAGTAGATGGTCAAGAAGGAAAGGTGTGCAAGTTGTTGAAATCTTTGTATGGTCTTAAACAAGCACCTAAGCAAAGGGCATGAAAAGTTTGTGAGAACTTTAACATCTCGCAGCTTTGTTGTGAATGAAGTCGACAAATGTGTATATTATCGCCATGGTGGGGCGAGGAGTCATTCTATGTCTCGTATGTTGATGACATATCGATTTTTGGGACCAACCTTAATGTGATTAAGGAGGTCAAGGATTTCTTATCTCGAATTTTGAGATGAAAGATCCGGGAGTAGCCGATGTTATCTTGAACATCAAGTCGTTGAGAAGTGATGATGGTGGGATTACATTGTTGCAATCCCATTATGTGGAAAAAGGTTTTGAGTCGCTTTTGGTTATAGCGACTACAAACCCTCTCCAACACCTTATGATCCTAGCGTGTTGCTTAGGAAGAATCGGAGAATAGCCAGAGACCAATTGAGATATTCTCAGATAATTGGTTCACTCATGTATTTAGCTAGCGGTACCAGGTTTGACATCTCGTTTGCTGTGAGCAAACTAAGCCGGTTTGTTTCCAATCCGGGAGATGATCATTGGCATACTCTTGAGAGGGTAATGCGCTATCTAAAGGGTACTATGAGCTATGGCATTCACTATACCGGGTACCCTAGGGTACTGGAGGGTTATAGCGATTCAAACCGGATATCGATGTCGATGAGATTAAGGCCACAAGTGGATATGTCTTCTTACTTGGAGGTGGCGCTGTTTCATGGAAGTCTTGCAAGCGCACTATCTTAACGAGGTCAACAATGGAAGCGTAACTCACAAAGATTAGATATCGCCCATCTTTGAAGCCGAATGGCTTCGTGAGCTCTTGATGGATTTGCGGTGGTTGAAAAACCGGTGCATCGCTATTCGATGAATGTGATAATCAAACTGTGATTGTCAAGGTGAACAGTTCTAAGGATAATATGAAATCATCAAGACATGTGAAGAGAAGACTGAAATCTGTTAGGAAAATGAGAAACTCCGGAGTAATAGCTTTGGATTATATCCAAGCGACTAAGAATCGCGATCCCTTCACAAAGGGTTTATCACGAAATATGATAGACAATGCATCGAGGGAGATGGGTTTGAGACCCACGTGAGTTATACCATAGTGGTAACCCATCCTATGTGATCGGAGATCCCGTGAAGTAGGATTGGCGAAACAAGCTATTGGTTAACTGGGAGGAGAGTACCTTTATAGACCCATTCCATTGGAGATGCAATTCTCTCCTAAATCTGTATGGCAAGTTGATTTTTATCTTAATGTGTTCTATGGCTTGTTAAAGCAAAGATCTTTGCCCTCTGAGCGATCTAGAAAGAACACACCTATATGAGCCCGATCGCTAGTCACAGCCTATGAAATAGGGTAATTTCTAGGAAGCTCATGAATAGGCTAGAGTATGACTTATATACTCCAACCATCGGGATGCTGGCGACCTAGTATCGATTAAGGACTTAAGTGAAACTTATTCACACAAACTGCCAATTCAAGGCTTAGTCCATTGTGCGATTGTGGATAAGTGTAGCCGTTTCAGTGGATGTTCAACCTTAACCGGTCTCCATCAAAACACCGGTATATTAAAACAATATCAGGATCAAGGCATTTGACATGTGCCCTTGAGATCCGGTGGGATTGTTGAATTAATATGGGCTAGGCCCAAATGTTATATTCTATTTAATTCTGGTAAATCTCAAAGGCCCATATGCATATGCTAAACCTATTTAGTCCCACATGGACAGTTGAAGGGAGTTACACTGCTTATAAGGTGGAACGTGGTAGTCCTTCTTGTGGAATTGGAGAGAGCCAAGAGACAACACACGCGCGCTCGCTCGCCTCGCCGAGCCGAGCCGAGCCGTGCCGTGCCGTGCGGTGCGGTGCGGTGCGGTGCGTGTGCGTGTGCGTGTGCGTGTGCGTGTGCGAGTGCGAGTGCGAGTGCGAGTGCGTGTGCGTGTGCGTGTGCGTGTGCGAGTGCGTGTGCGTGTGCGAGGCTGGAATTTGTGTATGATTAGTGTGAAGCTTTGGCATAGACTGTGTGCTCATATTTGCCGCTCCACCTGCACATTATTGACGTCGAAAGCGTAAACAATCTAGACTAGATGTTTGAATGGTGATAAAGATTTGGACTCACCTGCTGGAATCATCAGATGGGACTTTGAGTTCCTGTTCTGAACTTAATGGTTGGAAAACACGGTCAATGTCCTCGTTCTTCACCTCCTCAAGGGTAGCAGGATTCCACTGTGTCGCGATAAAAAAATTAAGAAAGAACAAATGTGTGAGAAAAATCTATCGATATTCACACACACACAACTGTGTGTGTGAGAGAGAGAGAGAGACCTTAGGGGCATTGTCTTTGTCAATGCTAAGAGCTCTAATGCCCTGTCACAAACCAAAAATAAATTATTAGGATGCAAGACTTGCTCACTTGTATAAGACACTGTTTTTTTAAGGTCGCTATACGCCTATACCTCGTATACATCGCCAGTAATGACAGACCGGAGAATATTCATTGTAAGTCTGAATTCCTTCTTCAGACATTCAGGCAAGCTCTGCTTCCGACCTTCTCGAATCTGAACAGTTCAAAAGAAAATCATCAGTCTACTAGACTTACTTCTGCGGAATAATGACCTCCAGTCCTCCACTGACATACATAAATAAATTCTGAAAATCTGCACGAGAACAAGCAATTTTTAACCAAAAGAACAACTAATGTGGCTGCTAGGTTCACCTTACATAAGAAGCAAGCAAACTGAGATGCAGGGGATAGTGTTATATAGATGGAAGTATAAGCATACAGTTACTCAGGAAGCAAGTATGAAGCCAAAAAGATGAAGTCTTCAACAAAATAATGAGTGATGTGAGAATTTTACCGATCTCAGGGTGATCTTCAATGCAGTAGGAGATGATCTTCTCATACCCTTTAGGACTGGAGCTATCCATTGGTTTCCGTCAATGCTCGCTTCCGATTCCTACAACCAAGAAAGCACTGCTTTATGACAGAGGCAGGCAGAAAATTTGATTGCCTAATTATAGGACACTGTGATACACCAGCTTTAATCTTAGAAGCATGAATTTCAGGCTCCCTGCTAGGCATGAGAACCAGCATCGTGAGCAAATAATAGCGTTCTCCCAAAGCTGATTGGCTGAGAGCACTATAATTTTGGGTGCTAGATGAATACTGCGAATATCCTTTTATTGAACAGAAGTTCAGTGTGAGATGAAGAATAAGATGTGAAACTGTCACAATAGCTGACACATAATTGGGGAAATTAACGAGAAGGCAAAGATTTCACATCACAGAAAAGTGAGATGATAAGATGTAAGAGTTGAAGACTTACAAATGCTTTTAAAATCTCCTCAACAGTCTCAGCAGAGAAGCATTTGTTGATAGTTGGGAGCCTATCAAAGATAGGCATGCTGGTGTCAGTTTGTTTGCAGAAGTACATTAAGTACAACTATTTTTCTCAAGAAGCATATATGTTAAATGATATCCATTTTGAAATAATCATCTATTCTTAACTTGTTTAAAATACTCTCTTCATCAGGTTGAACATCCGTAGAGAATTCCTCAATGACAGCTCGAACTGCAGACTCATCACCTGTGTTTAAATTCAGTAAGCGTTTTTCGAGCTCTTCCAAACTCTGCCATACACATCACAATCATTTTGATCAGTCAAACTACAGGCAAGCAATATCAACAAGAATTTTGTTTAGTCAAGCTGCAAGTAGAACAATATCAACTATTTGTGCTTGAAATCAAGTAGAGAATAATGCAAATAAACCACCAGAAATAAAAAATGCTAAATGCTGAATTTCTTACTTCAGATGGGACAAAATGAGAAGCAAGACCGGCAGCAATCATTTCCTTTGCATTCAGTCTAGCACCAGTTAAAGCCAGGTACTCCCCTAACAGTTTAGAAAGAAGAAAATGAGCAGACCAGAACTGATATCTGTGTCATGTGTTTAGAAAGAAGAAAATGAGCAGACCAGAACTGATATCTGTGTCATGTGATGCATCATAGCAATGTATTTCCCTAATTTATGTTTGATTTACAATTACCAGTTTTATAATGCCTATATTTATTCATGCAATTTATATCCAAAGTAATACAATACGTTTGCAAGGAACTCACAAATATTATCCTCTATGGACATGTAGATGAAAATTTTAACTTGATGCTTACCTAAATATCCAGGGAGCCGAGAATGGATATAAGAAAAGCTACAATCTGTGTGTAATCCAACACTCGCCTCAGGAGTAGCAAAAACCTACACAAACAACAATGATCTTATGAAAATCTCTAAACAAATTTAGAACAACTAGGATTCAAGAAAAAAAATGGAATTCTATGTATTGTTCATAGACTTATAAAACAATATATCAAATGCACACAACAGTACAAGTTTGCTATTTGCCAATATGATCAGAAAGATCTTAAGGTGATACAGATAGACAAAGATTAGAGAAATCAATAAACAAATATATAAACAATAAGACATAAATGAGGCCCGAAATAAATTAGAGCAGTGTCACATACTATTTTATCTGTGACTACTGCAAACTTCAGTGGAGCAACCATAGCGGCACCTCCACCCATGACAAGCCCATTAACAAGAGCCACCTACATTAATGTAGAACCATAGAATTTGAGTACATAATTTTTTCCCAGCGAGATAAACAGAAGTCCTCTGACAAATATGTAAGAGAGCATCACCGTGGTTTTCTTATATGTATGAATGTGATAGCAGAGCCAATACATCCTATACACAACCTCAAGGCAGGAATCACCTGCAAAAGAAGTTCTATTAACAGCTCCTAACTGACAATTTGTCGTGCAAATTCAAATTACAGCAAGACTTAAGAAAAGAATCTGACGGCATGTTGTGTAACTGTTAGACTGCAACATCCATACCTGATTTCCCTTCATAGAACATCTTTAGGTCCCCACCAGCAGAAAACGCACGTCCAGCTCCCTATTGATAATCAAACATCACATTCATCTACTTGTGACAATTGCTGAATATAAGACAAAGTCGTGGCAAAGTATTCTTTTACAACAAGACAGACACTTCATTTCAACACCATGTTCTTGCACAGAACATTTGCTGCAATTATCTGATATATACAGAATACACACTGATAGTAAAGTTCAAATGTTGACCACATGTGTTTTTTGTCCTAAAGTAGAAAAAAGTACGATAGTGCTTCTTGTCCCTCCTATTACTTTCAAACCCTGGCCCTGATTTGTACAGTCCTAGAGCAGTAGAGTAGCTTAAAGCCTTAAACCAATGTAGTACCATATGTGCTGTGCCAACAATAGTCACAATGGAATGTTGGTAGGTTACTTTATAGAGGATACGCACCTTGAAGATGACCAGCTTGGCGTTCTCATCTTTCTCCCATTTCTCCAAGAACTGGGCTAGGATATAGACCTACAAGCAGAAACCGAGCCCAGACAATCGCAACTCCTTATTAGCAGTTCACAGGTTCTACACTCCAAACCAGCTACCAACTAACACCTTCTGAGCCAAGAACTCGGGAACGCGAGAAAGCGCACCACTCTATCGGAGATGCCGTTCAGCTGGCGAGGGCGGTTCAGGGTGATCACCCTCGTGCCGTCGATCTCCTGCCCGAGAACCACCTGCACACATAACAGAGCGCCGTTTTCACCCGCTTCCTCTGGTGAGCCGATCGAATCGCGGACGGGAGAGGCCAAGAATCGCGACGGGAATCAGCAAAGGTTTTCGATCAGTACCTCGTCGGGATTCGCTTGTTGTTGCTGCGCCATCAGGAACTGAACTGGGAGCTGGAATTCTTTTGCCCGCGAGGTGAGAAAGCCCAGCTGGTTGGGTGGAGGAATGGACGGTATGTAAACGGGGAGGAGGGGGTAGTTGCAGGCGGTAGGGTAGGCAAGGGGAGTGGACGGTGAGCTCGCGAATCGCGACCGGAGGTTTGGCGAGTCAGGCTCTGCAGATTGGTCTGACAATGTACCACTCACTCTATTTAAAATTCAGGAAGTGAAATGTACAGGAAAGTATTCCTTTGTCGGATTTTTAGCATATTTGGCACTACTGTCCATATTTTTATCGAAAATGGCACCGTTCGTGGTGTATTGTCAAATTTGGCATAACAGACACGTTGGTGGTGGACGCGTGTCTAAGTCTGTGCCCCATGACTCGGAGGCAATCTCCACCGTGCATCCCTGGCCCAGACTTCGGTCTATGCGTCACGCCGCCCTGTCTGTGGCACCGTGGATCCGTGGCTTGAACATGCCTCTGTCAGCCCCCTCGCCTGGACGCTGTTGAACGTGCCGCGAGGCCCCTTGTTTGCCTCTGCCGTTGCTCCCTCACCCGGACGCACTGTCTGTGGCTCAGTGACCCAGACGAGCCTGTTGTGCGAGGCTCCCTCGCCCAAACATGGTTGTCTGTGGCTCTGTGGCCCGGACAAACGTTGTCTGTGGCTCGCTGGCCCGGACGCCATCTGACCCGTTGCATGGTGGCCCAGATGCCTATCGTCCATCCACATGGCCACATTTTCGGGAGAGTTGCGGCCGGTTCGTGCTCCCTAACCCTTTCGGCGCCAAAAGCATCCCCCATCTTTTCTTGTTCCATCCATCACATCGCTGCCTACGCTCACATGCATGGCTGATAACGCTACCCGTCTGTGCAAAACACGTTCGTGCGCCTATAAAAACCGACACCGCGCTCACTCTCACTCTGCAATTCGTTCTCGTTCTCGTTCTCGCACTCGTCACTGAGAACAAAGAGAACTGAACTAATATTTTGTTCGAAATATGCCAGGAAGTAAATACTTTGGTCGACATCAAGGCAAGGTAAAATTTCTTCGTGTAGTTTAGTTGTAATTATTTTAGTCATAGTCAATTAGCGATAATTATTAGTCGTAGTTAGTTAGTGATAACTGACCCGTAGTTTGTAATTGGTAATGAAATTAGTGGTAAGTAAGCAATCATAATTAAATACTCGTAGTTAGTTAGTTGTAATTAATTAGTGGGTATGAAGTATTAACGAATTAATTAGTCGTAATTTCTATTTCGTAATTAAATTCCATGCACTTCATTAGTACTAATTATATTAGTGCAAAATAAGTGGTCGTATTTACGTTAGCATAATTAATTTATTGGTAAGTAATAACTCGTACGTAATTGGTGGTAAATAAATAATCGTAATTAATTCAGTAGGAATTACATAGATGTAATGAATTACTTGTTAGTAATTTATTGTGAAGTAATCAAATTGTTGCTAATTAATTAATTATTCACATTCACATACTCGCATTTAATGGCTTATTTGTATGTAATATGCCGTAATTATCTATGTGACGGGTAATTAGCTACGAAAAAAATACGAGCAACTAATTAGCACCTTTTTGTTTAGACCTATTTAATTAGTGGTAATTGAAGAAATAATCACATGTTAATAGTTGTGTATAATTAATTAATTAGTGCTAATTACATATCTTGTTTGTTATATTGAGTACCCTACTTAGGTAATTTCAAATATGCAAGGCTTGGTAGTATTTTATGGCGACAATCTCGTACGAGCTGGCCTCGATGGGTTGGACCTGTCAAGATGCCAGTACAGGGTGGTCCAGGCAGAGGGGCTCGATGGGATGAATATTTATGAGCTTAGGAGCTGCATCCGGAGGGAATTCGACTCAGAGCCAACGATGAAGAAACTTGTTACCGAGGCGATCGCCTACACGCACGAGGTGTGGCAGTTAATCAAGGTGAACAGAAGCGTTACATGGGGTCAATACATGCATATTGCTTCCCAGCCCAAGGCGGCGATATACGGGAGGCCGACGGTGTACATGGATTTTGTACATAGGCCGCCGGGAAACCTTGATGATGATGGTGCCTCGAGAAGCGGGCAACCGCAGGCGGAGCTTGAAGACGGTAGCATGGAATGTGTTGTTTTGGAGGAAGTCCACGAGAGAAGAGTTGTGCATAATTTTATGCAAAATGAGGGGGTGGGATTGTGTGGTCGGCTTGCATTGACTGCCACGAGTATTTATTGAACTAGCCTCTCGGGTTGGAGTCCGACGAGGACGCTGACCCAGGCTCGAATGGTAACGATGAGGACACACCCTAGGGTGTTGGTCCTACTGACGGAATTGTGACTTCGGAGGTGTTGCATGTGGCATCTAGACTTGATGATATCATAGTGCAATCGATCGTACTGCCTCAAGAAGAAGGGTCCCGATGAGGGTTTGACGCTGACACCCTCTTAGTTAGGTAGCACTTCCCTACCAAGGTGGTAGTGCAGCAGGCTATAGCATGTTACGTCTTGTTCCTCAGCCGTGTGTACCGAGTGCACCAGTCTAACCTAGGACATTATGCAATGAAGTGCGTAGTGGAAGGCTACCTAGCACTCACCGAGCAAAGTTCTTCGGCTCGGTCTTCACAGTCAAGGTGGTGACCGAACACACTTGCGAGCTTAGCGAGCCGCTGTGGCAGCATCGAAACGTGACTTCCGCATACGTGGCAAGCCTCATCAGCTACCTAGTTGCAGAGGATGTGTTCGTCTCCCCCAAGATGCTGACATCGGAAGTCGCCAATCTGGTTGGTTATCTAGTCAGCTACAGTAAGGTCCGACGAGCCAAGCAGAAGGTTATCGAGTCCATGTACGAGACAAACGAAGAAGTGTACAACATTGTGCTGAGAATACTTCACCAGATTACCGAAGCAAACTCCAGCACGTACATAAACAAGCTTAAAAGTGAAGATGCTAATGCAGGTCCCAACTGCTTCATACTAGACCAGGTGTTCTGGGCTTTCGCCCATGCCATAGAGGGCTTCAAGTTCTGTCATCCTGTGCTCACGATGGATGACAATTTCCCCACGGGGAGGTATAAGGGCACCATTCTCACCGCAGTGGTGGCCGGCGCGAATGGCCAACATCTCCCGGTTGTTTTTGCCATTGTAGAGAATGAGAACACATTCAGTTGGTTTTAGTTCCTAGCGAATGTGAAGCGGACAGTTGTGGGAGACCAGCCCAACGTAAGCCTTATCACAGACCGCAATGATGGGTTGTTGTCGGCTCCTAACACCATGAAGAATGGGACGGAGCCCCCCTCACCAGTGGAACGATGTGGAAACCCGATGGTCCATGAGGCATCTTGCATCAAACTTCTACACGCGGTTCCGTAGTCAGAAACTTATGAAGACATTCAAAGCGATGTGTCTGCAGAACCAGAGACAGAAGTTTGAGTTTATCTGGACAGAACTCGAACATCATACCACGAGGCATACAAGGGACTCCCCTCTGGAGGCACAAAAGGGACAACAGGCTGTGAGCAGGCAATCTAGGAGCAGCATAATTTCACGTAGTGGATTAATCTCCATGCTCCCGAGTTAGAGAAATGGTCCCTGCTCTATAACACAAATGGTGCGAGGTACGGAATTATGACGACCAACATGTCCGAGGTGCACAACATCGTGCTGAAAGGTGTGTGGTGCCTCCCTATCATTGCAATCGTTGAGGAGACATAGACTCGTACGGTCAGTTACTTTGTCAATAGAGCCACCGTAGCGAGGTGACAAATGGAAGAAGGGAAGTAGTGGTCTGAGAACATACAGAGGTATATGGACCGAAAGATGCAGAAGGCCCGAATGCAGGGCATCTAGGTGATCGATGGCCTCAGGAGGAAGTACGAGATTAGGTTGCGGCAAAAATATGTCAACAGTCATGCTATGGGATAAAGGAAACATGCACGCACCCCGGGTGATGTGGCTACATGCACCTGCAACAAGTCAAAGCTCTTACACAAGCCATGCTCTCATGTGTACAAGATGTGTGCGCAAATGAGGCAGATGTCTATGTCGTATATCTCCGAGTACTACGACATGCGGCACCTTTTTGGTACATAGAGTGCAGAGTTTCACTCCTATGGCTTGGACATGAACTATAGGGATCTATGGCCGGATATGGTACAATGGGGGTCGAACAAGGCCTTGAAGGCAACTAAGAAGGGACGTCGTCAGACGCTACGCTTCCGGAATGACATAGATGACAGCCAGCGTGGGGGCCTAAGTCGCACGATGAAATGCAAGATATGCAAGACTCTTGGACACTCCATGAAGGATTGCCCCAACAAATCGAGCTCGTCTAGTCGTCACTCAGTGTCATAATTTATTGTATTGTCCACCTTTATAGGGACTGTCATATCAAGTAAATGGGTAATCTGCTCATATTTGTGCATATCTTTATGTCATTCTTTCTTAACGTGTACGTATCTCGACATTATATTTGTTCCGAACTGAGTCGTCCTTGTTTTGTGCACAACAACGAAACATTACGTCGGCCTACAATATGTCGGACTCATTGGGGAACTTTTACGTGAAGATATTGCAGAAGAGCAGGTAGCTAGCGAACAGGGCTAAACCCTACCCATATTTTTCAATGAATGATGCCCCAGTACCACCAGAGTTTCCACGTCCGCAATGTGTGTGCGAACTACCGGCGAATATCATTCAGTCGACACACCTGGCCACCGCTGCCCGGGTGTACTACACCTGCAGCCACTTCCTTGTAAGAGAATCTTACACACACATCGATTTTTCACACCCTATGTTGAATTCCATCAGTTTTGTAAATATGCACGTGTAATGATAGCCCGAGATGCGCTGCAACATCTACCAATGGATCGACGGCCCGGAGATATACGATATGACATTTATCGAGCAGAAGTACATGTTGAACTACGTGATGCGAGCCGAGACCTTCCAACGATGGAAACCTTACGTACCATACCCTATTGAGAAGGCACTGTATTGAAGAGGTGAGTTATGTACAATATGCATCCTGATTATGTAATTTGTCTTCGTTCTTCAAAGATCATGCAATCGTGCAGCCCATATCGGAGAACATGGAGGACTTCGACATGTGCCACCAACGTGGGCAGTCCCAAGACAAAGGGAAGACTCCTGCTACTGAGACTGACGGCCGTCGTAGTGTTTCCAATCGCATGAACGCACTCTACATCGAAGAGGGGAGTTATCTACATTTCGCATGCTGCCTATGTATTTGGTCATACGGTCTACTTACATCATGAAATCGCAGGACATGGATGACTTCAACACTCACCGCCACCGTGGGCAGGCCCGAGACAAGGGGAAGGGGCTATGGCAACATGAAGACTAGTTTCGGTCCTCCTTTGTCCTGATTCCCAAAAAGCCACGCGTAACCAAACCACACACGGCGACATGTAATTGGCAAATCACAATGTGCATTCGGAAAGGTCGTCAATTTTATTTAACAAATTTTACATTGCAAGTCCACATGAAATGTCCACACTCCAAGTTTATACAATACATTACAATAATTTTCAGCAAGCATACAAATATAGCACAACAAAAGCGCAATATATTACAACAATTTCCTGCAACAGATAAACTCCGACAATACGCACAGAACATACAAAAATATGCATACAAATATAGCGTAACAAAATCACATAACATCTATGCAATGCAAATACACACGGGACACAGTACAACTCACTCATCTGAACCACTCTTTGCTCGTTGCGTCTATGTACGCGTCTTGGTTTTGCGTCGAGCATGTCCCGCGGGATACGTTAACCGGTCGGGAGATCGTGTGTCCATTCGGAGGGGGTAAGGAGACCGTTGAGTGGCCGGAGGTGCACCAGTAAGCTGACTCTGGTCCAGTGTGAGAACCCTAACAATTAAACTCATCTAAACCATAATAAGCAGTAAATTAAAATTTTCTCAACAGTAATTACAGACAAATCACACTCATGACAAATCAATGATACCCAAGATTATTGTGGATATCATCGGGATATGCTCACGGTCTTAGGATGATGATACAATTAGCAATGGCGTTGAATGTTTGTCGAATCACTCGTTTTCGGCGGAGTTCAAGTCTTTGTCAGCTTGGTGGTCTGACCGCCTTTGTTCAATGATCTGACCGCCTGTGGTGGTTAGACTGGCCAAACTGGCGGTTAGACCGACAATGCTTCGAGTGAACTGGTTGGCGGTCAGACCGGCTTTTGGGCAGCGGTCTGACCGGCCATAAAGAGATTTTGGATTTTGGAGCTGGGCCAAAAATAGAGGGTGTAGGCAAGAGAGGAGATCCTACTACACTTGGTCTTATAATTTTTGGAGCTTCGAGTCAAAAGTACTATTGGTTTGAAAATTCCAGTAGGTTTCGGATTTCCAGGGAGGAAATTTGGCTAAGTCTCAATCTGGCGGTCGGCCGTAGCAGCAGGTGATCGCCAGCCAGGCGGTGATCGACCGGTTTTGGCTTGTTCATCGGCCAACTCGGTGGCAATGATTGTTTGGTTAGGTCGTATTCATGGGTTTCAGTGCATATGTGTTGCATGATGCATGCTTTGACTAACGTGGGTCAAGTTGCGAAGAACTTGTTTCCGGAATCGATTTCTTTGTCTATTGTTGTGCAGGTTGCTTAGAGGTCAATGACGGTCAACTGTGAGGATGATCGAGACTAAGCGTGGAGAGCTGAGGTCCAGAACGATTGGGGGTGTCAGGTGAGGTCAATGGAATCAAGCATGGCACAAAAGGGACAAAGGTGACCGAACGGGTAGTTCGGTGCGACGGGTTGGATCAAGCGACGTGAGGGTCGGTGCAAGTGCCATGGTGGTTTCGGTGGGAGCCGGATGGGAGAGACTTGCCGACATGATGAGAGCCGTTGGATCAACCTACACTTGGCGAAGCATGGAAGTGCTTCATGAAGATGGGACTCGGTCTTTGCAAAAATATCGAGAAGGGGTATTTTGGTAATTTTACCAAATATTGCCTTGGTGACCTTTTGCCAACCCACAGCGCAAGATGGCGCAAGGTGAAGCGGATTAGGTCAAGAGGAGATGAAGATGGCGATTTAAAATGCGTTCGTGTGTGACCCGTTTGTGTGTGGGCTTAACGGAAGCCCATTAGGGTTCAATCTTCTAGAAGGTCTAGGTTTCCACTATAAATAGAGGAGGGAGGTGGCTGCACCTCTCTTCAACTCTTTCATTTGTTTTGAAACCTTAGTTTGCTTAGGGAAATGATAGTTGGAGGTTAGAGTTCTAGAGAGTTTGATTTGATTTCGTGCTCATGTATTGAGTCTTTGTCCCCCTTGATGGAATGGCTGTAAACCAATACGACATCAAAATCAATCCAAGAAAAGATTCCTCAAGATGAGTCTATTTGCTTTCCTTCTCTCTATTTGGTGATTTTGAGTTTTTCTTTGATCCGCGAGTTTTTGCTTGGTTTCTTGCCTTGATCTAACTTGTTGTGACATGTGGGAACCCAACTAGGATCATCTTGATCATCAATCACCCACGAGCAAGTTTTTATATCATATTTCGACTTTGACTCAATTTTTGAGCACCCTTCATTCAAACTGAAAAAGATAGGAACTTTAGCATGGATCTATGCGATTCTTGGTTGGAATAGGTTCTCAATATCTTAGAGAAGGTGTGTCTCAAATTTGGTAAGGTTTAGCCTTACGGATCAAAAGTTAGATCGATTTGAGTTTTTGTTTTCTAGCTGATTTCACTGTTCATTGCCCTGGAGGTCTGACCACCATGTATTGAGAGGTTAGACCGATTTCTAGTTAGAGGTCAGACCGTCCAACTCATTTAGGTTTTGAGTTTGTATGTTTTTGGTCTATTTGCTTCAGGGTTTTGATTGAACTCAATACAAGTCTTCCACTGTGCTTATATATTAGTCTTCGTAGCTTTTATAGCTATTGGAGTGAAAATCGTATTGAATTCGATCAAGGTAAAAAAGAGATCGTGCTCCTATTCACTCCTCCTCTAGTTGTCTTTTCGGTCCAACAATTATATTATCAGAATGCAACATCCAAAGTTACAATATGAGTTTTACAACAAAAATAAATCGTCGATACCATCTCAGAGTCATTTACAAAAATTTGTTACAAGCAGAAATAAAACAATAATACCAAACTCCAAATTTATTACAAGAATCCATCTCGAGAAATTACAATATGAATTTGTAAACCATAATACAACATTGTTACATTCTCAAATTGATTACATGAATTAATTTACAACAAATCAAAATAAGGAAATAATAAAACCATACATGCTTATCTCTAAGGCCATCCATGCATCCTTTATCCGTATATCGCCATCCAGTTGAACCCAGTCCTCAGCCAATCTGAACCCTTGCCACAGTTCCATTATCCGCCAACAACCAAAAGACGAGTAGCAAAAAAAAACGATAAAGGAGGGTTAGAGTAAAGAAGGATTGTCGTTAGATTTCAGGAAGATCATCGAGGTTCTCAGACTAACCTAGGTTAGTCTGCACCGTCTCACTTCCAGTGGGTTTCATCACCCGGTATTTATTAAAATCCAACACCCACGATTATACCGACTTACCTCCGTCGCGGAAAACCCGAAGCATGGTGCAGAGAACATCCTTTGGACCAAAGGACCATAGCCAAATAGTCGACTGTGAGAGATAAATGGATCAGGGAAGGGCAGAATGGACATGAGCAAGGCAAAGGGAGAGTGCCCAGTCGAGAGTACCTCCCCCATAAGCTCTTTCCCTCGCAAGCTTCTCCCCACAAAGTCTCACATTCACATGAAGCAAAGCCAGCACCATTGCCTCATTTCTTCTCACAGCCGAGAGCAACTAAAGGAAACCAAACAAAGCCAAGCCAGCAAGCTAAGCCAAGCACAACCCATCATTGCCACCACAAGCTAGTACAAGCAACGCAAGCCACAGGCATAAGAGGAACAAGCAAGGCAACCAACCAAGAGCAAACAAGATCACTACCATCCCAACCCCGTATCCTTTCCTCAAACCGAAAGCCAACAAAGCAAAGCATTGAGCCAAGTGATTTGCTCAGCCAAAAACAAAGGCAAGCCAAGCACCATTGCCACACCATAACCACCCACAAAGAGCAACCGAAGGCGGGGAACACAAAGGTGAAGGGGGAAGATGACGGAGCATGGACGGCACCGGCTACGACCACTGAGGACAACACCAAGAACAAGCGAACCAGAGGGAACCGGCCGGAGCAAGGAAAGCACCACGACAACCACACAGCCGGCATCACCATATCACCACCCCCACTGCCATTTCCATTCCCAACCCGGCAAATCAAGGTAACCCACATCCTTGCTCCCACTTTCATTTTTGGTCCACAAGGAACCACCCCATATGAACCCAACATGTCACAGAGAGCACTCCCAGCAATCATCTCATCACCAAACCCACCATCCACACCTCTGTTGTTTTGTCTAAAAATGAACCCCCAGTATGAACTACACATTTCGCAGAGCACATACAACATTCACAATAGCCCACATCATTCATCCATTTCCACATCACAGGGCAAGGGGTAGTTATATTAAATGTAAAAGTTATATTGTTGTATCATATATGTATATGCATCAAAACCGTCTCAAAATCAAATCGGGTAATATAGATAAAGAGAAAGAAAATGAGAAAAGGGCAGTATAGCTGAGATGAGCAGTTGTACTACAAGAGAAATATTAGGGTGGAAAAAGGGGTCCTTGGCAGGAAAAGAGAAAATAGAGAATAGGTGGGACCCCTTTACATATGGTTAATATATAAGGACTAACAAAACTCTTACTCTGATAAGAGGTCGTATTTAAGTGCCAACCATTTTCTCGTTTCGTCGGGCAGAAAATGCTACCTTGTTAGGTGGCTATACTCTCCACATCAGGTAAGTAATATGTGTGAGTGGTGTGAGTATGGAGGAACCCAGGACCGGTAGGAAAGTCTGGAAGTGGGGAATCCAAGGCGATATAGTGCCGCACGGTGGAGTGTTGGGTGCGGGGAAGACCAGCCCAACCAACATTACGAGAACTCGGTGGAGGACTGGGTGAGCACCCCAGGACACCAACGGAAAGTAATGGGTGGAGAATTAATCATATAACTTGGAAAACGTTTTGTATTCTGAACTCGAACCCGCATCAAAGGAAATACGGGAGACCCAGCTCAAAGAGAGCTCAGAGTAGCCATGGGTAAAGTGGTACAAAGCCTACGCAGTGCTAAATAAAATCATGAATTCATGTTTGTCTCCTGGATTGGAGTTTACGGTGACCGCTCGAGGGTTTATCTTCTTACCGAGTGATAAGTAGTCTTTTTAGTATTAAAACTTGCCACTTAAAGTTTGATGAAGTAATTATTTTCAGAGAAAGCGATAATTTAGAAAATGTGATAACGAATAGAGATGAGTCATGCAGTGCATTTTTGCTATTAATGCTTGCTGAGTACACTAGTACTCAATCTTACTATTATTCTCCTTTGTTAGATCCTAGTCCGGCCGGGAACAATCCCAAGTGAGATGAAGAACACGTAGGTGCCAAGGAGGCCGCAGGAGGCAAGGGCCCTTACTACGAGGAGCAGGGTGAGATGGACACCCTATTCGGTGAGTGGGACGAGTAGACAACTAGTGGAGCAGGGCAGAAAATCAAGGGGACTTAGTCCTATTTTGTAGTTGTCAATTACTACTTGTAATAAAGACCATAGCCTTGCGTGGCTAACTACTGTAATAAAAAGTACAGTTTATACCTTATTGTTCTGCTGCGCTAACTTTGGTAAGGCTTACTATTCGTCGGAGCGGTGTCCTACCGGGCAAATGAATAGTAATCCATATGCCTAAGTGTGATTACCCTCCGGGGTAATGACACGGGGCACCACACCCAGCTAAGTCTGTCCAACATCAATCTCATGCAGCTGAGTCATGCCGAATTGGTTACCACTTGCAATCATGTCAGTAATGAAGGACTCGAGAAATCCACTCTCGGATCGTCCGCCCCAAGGTACGTTGTCTGCAAGTCCGGTCATGCGAAGGAGCTCTGGCATTGATCGTGCGAAGTGGCAGCGACCCCGGAGGAGCTCTACCCTTCGTACGGTACTCTGTACTGGCCAACGTACGATAGGGGTGGATGCCATGGTCCAAACTCTGTCGCCATGTACTGCTCCCTGGCAGTAGCTAGGATGGGCGTCTCCTCATCGATTGACGGATGGCCGTCACCCGCACGCTCAACTGAATGTTGTAAGATGGAATGATGCTAGGCCAAACAAAAATATGGGACGAAAACTAAACATCTCGTACCTCTCGGATGTGCAGTGCGGATGACCGAGGGGGGCGCTAGTCTATCTACAGGGTGCAGACGATAGAAGAGATGCATCCCGACGAACATGCGGCTGCAGCACGACATGGTGTTGGCACAATCTAAGGCGTAATAAAAAAATAGGACATAAATTTGTACATAACTTACCTTCCCACCGATCTACAACTGTACTGAGGCATCGCTCCAGCCTCCGGGTCAGCCAAAGACTCGGGGATGCAAACGAAGTTGGGGTATACCCAATCGCCCTGTGTGGTGGGAAATAGGGCCCAGCCGAAGAGATGGAGAAGGTAGGTAACAAGGTTCGTCCTAATAACCTTGCTAGGTGTTTTCCGCGGCATGATCAAATTCTCAACCGAGTTCGAGGACACCACTGCACCGCCCAAAGACAAATTTGCCAAACCGATGCCCCAACTGGGCCTTCCAGTCCATCGACGAACAACCAGGAACAAGTTGCTCATCCCTGATCAGGAGACCAGTCAAGAATGAGATATCCTGTAGAGTGACCGTCATCTCTCCCCACCAAAAGTAGAAGGTGTGAGTCTCGAGTCTCCACCTGTCGACAAGTGCGGACATCACACTATCGTACAGGGTGAAGTAGCGTCCGACCGAGAACAGTCTCGCAAAGGGCAACAAGTCCGTGTCCCGGAGGATTGTGACGTAGCGAGCATCGAGCTCCCAGTAATGACCGAAGAACGAGGGGTGGAGGGCCATACGTGTCCCCGGCGATCCACAGCTTGCACCGGTAATGCTCGTTGTAGAAGGGTTCCAGTAGCTCCAGTAGATGCATGACTTGCAAGAGATCAAATACACATATTATTAGTGAATAAATTAATAATGACGATGAATTACTATAAATTTAAAATTACGACTAAATATAGACAACAAATTAACATACAATATTTAACTATGACCAAATTGGTTGCAACTAATTATTTGATTGCAACAAATTAATTAGGACTAGTTAAGTGCGACTAATTTAGTTGTGACTAAATTAATCCAAGTAGTTCAATACATTAATTAGGACTAATTAACTACCACAAATGAATTACAAATAAATAATAATGACAACAAGATTATCCGGGAGTAAATTCATTACGATGAATTATGTACCACTAAATTAATTACGACATATTGATTACAAATAAATAATTGTGACTTAATAAGGCTACTAAACTAAATACGACATAAAATGGCACTAAATTAATTACGCCTGATTAACTATGACTAAATTAATTACGATTAATGAATAAAAGACGTAATTAACCACGATTAATTAATTACGACTAACTAACTAACACAGACTAATTACGACTAATTAATTAGTACCTAATCAACTATGTCACGAATAATTACGTAGGATTAATTTAACTACGGCTAATTAAGTACGACCTAATTAATTGCAATTATTTAACTAACACAAATTTAATTACAAAAAAAACAAACACGGCTAAAATCATTAGGCCTAAATAAGCATAACTGATTAACTATGACTAATTAACTAACTACACAGTTAGTAAAGAAAATACGCATGAGCAAAAAATTGCCTATTTTAGCAGCTTTAAACAATCATTAATCGTCTGTGAAAAGGGAATCGACAGAGCAAGCAAGCGAGAACAACCGAACGAGAGAGGAATAGATTTTATGGCGTCCTACGACGCGTCTCAATTTATAGCAATGGCAACAGAAAGTGGGGATTGATTCTCCCACCCGCGGTTTGCACACCCAAGACAACGATGGACGGGCGATGAGAATAAAGCGCGGCGATGGACAGTGACGAGACTAAAGGGCTGCAGGGCGCGAAATTGGAGGCTTTCGACGCGTCCGTGGCAGGAAGCAACAGACAAGGTGCCACACAGCGCGTCCAGACGCGTCCGACCAAGGGAGCAACGGACGTGACGCACAGACCGAAGTTCGGGCCAGGGATACAAGGTGGAGATTGCCTCTGCGCCATAAGGGCACAGACTTGAACACACGTCCACCATCAGCATGTCCGTTATGACAATTTCAGCAATACACCACGAACCGTGTTATTTTCGCTAAAAACATGCGCAAGGATGCCAAATAGGCTAAAACTCTTCCTTTGTCTTCCGTAGAGATGGCGCTACCTAAAAAAATTTAATTATCTATTTAAAAGGAATAAAATTTTGATTATTGATTCAGAAACAAACTACTTATGTGGGAATGTTACATACCTCTATTCGTTCAAGCACTAGTAGGGTGTATTGTGAGTTAGTTGATGAAAGCGAACGTCATGTGACTTGATTTATTCCGAGCACCGTTCCGCCTTTCAAATACAAAGCGCACTGGTGAATCACTTCGCACGGAAATGGATCATCTGTATTAAATTTACAGTGCCGCACGAAACCGTTCTTCATGCCCTCATCGAAAAGCAATGTATTAAATTTACAGTGCCGCACGAAACCGTTCTTCACCCTATCATTGAAAATCAAAGGTCAGGATCAATTGTAACAGTGTTTTACTACAGTATTTTCGTCACAATAAAATCGCTAACGATCCTCTTCGTCACATCAGAGGAATGCTACACTCACTTTAAAAACTTTAGCTATTGATCTTTTTAAATATTTCAATTAGATAGATAAAAATCATATGTAGATTCATCTCATAAGGCACTTTCATAATATTATAATTTTATTAGGGTTTACAAATATTCCACAGTAGTAATTAGTATCAAAATTGCATTTGAAAGACCGTATTGATATCTGTAAACTTTAGGGCCTAATTTCTTAGTAAGCCTGCCCCGCCCGCCGTACAATTACCAGGTACACAAGGCCTGCGGCATGCCATCTTGATGATCACACTCAAAATAAGGCATTAATGAGCCCTCATTTCATCAGTATTTCCTTCCAGAATTCCCACGATAAGCACGTACTCGCAGAGTAGCAACAGCAACGTGACGAACAAATATATCCGAAAGGAAAGGCTGGCGTATAGAACATAAGCATTCCCGAATACTGTGAAACGACCAAATAACAGAAAACAATCAATACTTCAAACCACATTTCCATCACTTCCAAATTTGCTCAATAACTACCAAGATATCTTCAGGCATGAAATCACTACATGACTTAACCAAGAAAGCAACTTGGTTACTTGACAGCCATGTCAATAAAAACAAACGCATTACATCATATTGATATTCTGATGTTATGTAGTCTCATAACTACAATACAGGAAGACAGGAAACCTCCAGTCGGGACAGTAACGAGCAGGCCCAGTATAAGGAGCATACAGGCAAATCAACTTTGTTGGCAAATACCCAGAAAAAACATGAATTTACATTAACAGTGAGACACTTACAAAAATTATCAGCCCTTGCATTTAGGGCAAAGTCAAATTCAGGGAAAAAAAACTTGTTCAGATTACCATTGTCCACAAGTCAAACTACCAAGTGATAGTTTAATTATTGTGGCCTGGACAAGGGTGACGAAACTTGCACTCCAAAGTACAAAAGCATTTGATAAAAAATAATACATAAGAAAGATGTTGGCGAGGATGCCTACCATAAACCCAAGGAGGTCAATGAGTTCAAGCAACCAAGCGACTAATGATGTAGGCAACAGGGAAAAAAAGGAAACCAAACTATATCTTGGTAACCTCGGCAAAGTTGCCTCACAAAATCGACAAATAGATCTCGTGAGAAACCACGAGTAAAATTTAATTGACACTTCAGGTGACCAAAAAAACTCCAGGATTCCACGTTTTAATCCACATAAAGCAGAATTCGAAAAACCAAACTGCATCCTTACTAGGAAAATAAAATGGTCGCAACAGTTTGATTATTGTGGCCTGGACAAGGGTGACGAAACTTGCACTCCAAAGTACAAAAGCATTTGATAAAAAATAATACATAAGATAGATGTTGGCAAGGATGCCTACCATAAACCCAAGGAGGTCAATGAGTTCAAGCAACCAAGCGACTAATGATGTAGGCAACAGGGAAAAAAAGGAAACCAAACAATATCTTGGTAACCTCGGCAAAGTTGCCTCACAAAATCGACAAATAGATCTCGTGAGAAACCACGAGTAAAATTTAATTGACACTTCAGGTGACCAAAAAAACTCCAGGATTCCACGTTTTAATCCACATAAAGCAGAATTCGAAAAACCAAACTGCATCCTTACTAGGAAAATAAAATGGTCGCAACAGTTTGATTATTGTGGCCTGGACAAGGGTGACGAAACTTGCACTCCAAAGTACAAAAGCATTTGATAAAAAATAATACATAAGATAGATGTTGGGGAGGATGCCTACCATAAACCCAAGGAGGTCAATGAGTTCAAGCAACCAAGCGACTAATGATGTAGGCAACAGGGAAAAAAGGAAACCAAACTATATCTTGGTAACCTCGGCAAAGTTGCCTCACAAAATCAACAAATAGATCTCGTGAGAAACCACAAGTAAAATTTAATTGACACTTCAGGTGACCAAAAAAACTCCAGGATTCCACGTTTTAATCCACATAAAGCAGAATTCGAAAAACCAAACTGCATCCTTACTAGGAAAATAAAATGGTCGCAACAGTCATAACAACAAGGAACAGACATATTGTATCCAAAAGGAGCACAAGATATTTTGTGGGGCACAAAATCACAATCAAGAATTTTGGTAAGCAAATAAAAGCACTATTAGAAGTTTGTTAAATTGAGAGAAAAAAACTGTTATACTTTACAAGACAATGTTGGCAAGGATGCTCATCCATTAAACCATTAGCTTAATGGAGTAGAAAGTTGAACCATCCAACAGCTAAAACGATATTGGCAACAGGGAAAAAAAGGAAACCAAATTAATTGTTGGTAACCTCGGCAAAGTTGCCCTCCTAACTACAGTAACATTGGAGTAATGATGCTCAAAAGTGAAACATTTTGAGACCACTGAAAAACATCACTGCGGGTATATTACTAAACAACATCACTACTAATATACCGAACAGGCCAACAATATCACTATTTCTAGAACAGAAAATGTTGACTCAGATGCCAAAATTAATAGATATGGTAGTTTTTGCCAAAAAAAAACAAATTTGTGCAAAAGAATACGGAAAATACTGAATTACATTAATTCTATAGTATCCTTTTCACTGTAGGAAATTAAGTAACTAAGAAACACATGCAAACTATGTAACCAATGATATTAGCATGTAACTATGACAAGTACATTGTCAAAACAGATTCAACAAGATCATGAATTCATGATGCTACTGAGTTCACAACTGGGCCACCCCAGGGATAGGTGAGCAACAAACACCAAGTAAACCAACATTAAAGCAAAAGACAGTTGAATTATCCATACAAGGCATCCGACGATCACAAAGAAAAAAAAGAATATAACAAGAGATTCATCAAGCCTAGAAAGGTCACTGCATGGATCTAACAACTAGAAATTAGTGACAATGAGTTGCATATAAAAAAGATTAATTTGAACTAGCAATATTTCATACTGGCCAGGCTTACAGATTATGGTAGGATGACTTGGATCACATAAACAAGTTTGGCCTTGAAGCCTTGAAGGTCGTCTTCAGCTTCCTCGTTGGTGGCCTGACCTTCCGGTACACCAGTGGGAACCTGATGTCCGACTTGTGGAACTGTTTAGTGCTTTCACGCTTGCAGATGCTGAAGTGGACGGTAGCAGTCTTGATGATCTGGATGCAAGGGAATCTTACACGGTGGCGGGAAGCCATCTCATTGTACATCTGCTCAACAGCACCATTGAGGGTGGTGTCACGGTACTCCTTGTACATGTTGTGGTAGCCAGTCCTGCTCTGGTAACGCAGCCATATGCCATAGTTCTTGATTGTGGTGGGGTTCTTCTCAAAAATCTACGGATAGAACAACACAAGGTACAATTATCAGCCAAAGAAATACTAAACAGTAAGCCAGCTATTGGATTCAGCATCAACTATAAAAGTAATTCATCATAACCTAACATAAAAATTCCGAGAAGTGCAGAATTAAAGCATCAGAGGCCTTTAGCAAGATGTCCGAAACATAACTACATGAAATAATGAAACGCATCTACAGGATCGGTACAGCAATAGTACCACAACACCCAGATAACAGTGGATAAACCACATAGACGGCGGCTAAACTAGCGCGTCCATAACAACCACAAACCAATGGCCCAAATATTATGCCAATGGATAAATCACAATGACGGCGACTAAGTCTATGTTTCATCTCCTAACCAAGGCCACGTTCATAACAACCATTGAGATTATTACATTATCCCACTAAACAAACCAAAAGGTACATTACTGTAGCTACGTGCTCCACACAAACGCAAACAACAGCCTCGTAGTAGGATATCAATGGAATTGCCAGATTGGCACGATTCAACCACACAGACCAAACTGCATAACAAAATTAAAAGGGAAGAGAGAAGAGCTCACCTCGTTGATAGCGAGGATCTGGCCATTGCTCTTCTTCACCTTCTTCAGCTTGCGGAGGAAGTACCTGCACACGGCCAAACCCAGCCAACCCAAGTAAAAACCACGTCTCGAGACCAAATCAAAACACCTAAACAAGCTCGAAGCGTAGTGCATTCGATTCGAATCCTCACCAGAACTTGGACTTGGCGCGGACCTCGTTGGTGGCCCAGAGCTTCATGCGGTAGATCCTGGGGTGCTCGTCGGTCGCCGTCGGCAGGCCCCTCCCCACCACCTGGTACTGGTGGAACTGCACGCGCGGGCACACACACCAAACGAAAAAAGCGTCAGATCAGATCCCACCATATGGAGAGGCACGCGGGAGGGGGAGACGAGAGAGACGGTGCCCACCCTGAAGGCGACCATCTTCGCCGGAGCTGCCGAGTTCGCTGGGCGGGAGAGACGGGCGGCTGCGGTGCTCCGAGATGGCGGCGGCGTGGGAAGGTTTTGCGGGATCCGGGCTTTATAGGGAGGCGACTGTGAAGAGGCCAAGAAGGGCGCAGAGAGAGGAGGTGTAAAACCCTAGCGGGCCGGGAATGCTGGAGTGTGGACTGGACAATATCATCATGGGCCTAAATCCTAGTATGTGATAACACGGATGTATACATTTTTTTCTTTCCTCTAAAAAAACATTTTTTTCTTATTTTTCCCCCTTTTCTTTTATTTCTTTTAACGGGCGAAATGTAGTCAAACTAGTAGCAGTACAAAAAGGGAGGGGTCAGACTAAGCATAAATTTCACACCTGGCCAGGCAAACATTTGCTCGAAACATCTTGCGTTAGATACTTGGATTCCGCACTGGAAGAAGGTCGGTAACCTCGTTCATGTAGTTTCTCCTACATGGACTCCACCGTCATGGCCGACTAGCAACTCTACGTGTGAAGAGTTTACAAAGGCCACAAATCACACTTATATAGTCATATACCGTGTTGCCTAAGTTGCCTTCCGTCTATATATACATAGAATTGTCCCAGCCTAAAAATTTTGGAATGGCAGATGCGCCGTGTTGTAATTACGTGTAGAGTAAATCGCTTCCTCCCATCTCCAGTTCTCCATCAATCTCCCGTCTTTAAGTAACTGCTCAGCTAACCTGAAAACAGCACCATTTCTTTGGTGAGTTCATTCTGTTTCCAAGAATATTCCATCACAATGCATTGAATACAAAACAAGCTGTAGGAAAGTAGAAGATAGTTTAGTTGACCACTTGACCCTGTATATTGATAATTAATTTGATATGAGATGCTTTATCAGCACATCCTAAAGTTTCGGAGTGACAGCTAAGAGTTGGTCAAGAAAGCCCATTGGCCATGTTATACAACTTATCCAATTATAAACACTCACGCCGTTTTCTAAATTGTCAGTGCAATTACATCCAGAAAACGACGAAAAAAATGAAGGAACATCATTTTAAATGTTAAACATTTCCATAGTTCTGAATGATTCTAATTGGGTCAAGCATCACTCAAATGTCAGAACATATAAACTAATTTAACTGAGTAAACAATCCACTTTCATAGAACCAAATATAGTCTACACAGTTATAGTTTCTACGTTATAACCTTCCCAAGTTCCCAAGCAGTGAAAACAAATACACAAAATCAACATTAAAAAAACAAACAGACGTCAGCTTCTAGTACGTTCAAGTTTCAACTGCTATGGTCTCATTCATCAAAGCAGCACTGGACGACCAATTGAGGCGAATTCATTACCCAAAATATGGACTAGTTTTGTTTAGAACGTTATTGTAAAACTATGCTTTTACTTATGATGCAAACAAAATTTGGCCAAAGTTGAGAAATTATTACACAAATGAGATGCAAACAAAATTTGGCCAAAGTTGAGAAATTATTACACAAATGACAGTATCAACAAATTGCTCGCTGGGTTAAGTGCTATTCGTAATGAAATACACATCCCAAGAAAATTTCAAAATCATAAGACCAGTGCAAGGAGATATGATGAATCCTAGAGCTAATAAAGAAGGTTATAGATTATACTATTTTACAAAACTTCTACTAGAGAAAGAACAAATTGATGGAAAGTACAGGGACCAAAGCTTACTTACGTTTCAAAATGTATTGTCTCCTCCGTGTTCTAGTGCGTCGCCGAGCAAAGCAGAAAGCAAAAATACATACAACAAGACCCAATTCAATGACTACAGCCATTCTTAATCCTGCGAATAGGGCAATTGAAATCACATCAAGAATACATATCCTGTTCCAGTAACAGCTACATCTAAATATGACATTCTGAACAGAGAGTACCTCTAAGCTTCTCGATAAGATCTTCTATATCAAGTGCATGTTTTCTACTAAATACATTCGTATCATCTAAATGTGCCACTGACAGTTCGCTGCCACCATCATCAGCATCAGCAACATCCTTTCTATTCCTACATGTGTTTGGACAATGGATGCCACTTTCATACCTCATCACTTCCATCACAACAATCTATAGGAACATACAAACACTATCAAAACTTCTGCTATTAGCAAATGGAAATGGCATAGTAAATACAAACTAGTTGCAGATGTTAAAAGGGATAACTTGAAAATAACGATGAGAAAATTATAAATCTCATGAAACTAAATTCATAGTCGACAAAAGCAATAGCATACCGCATATTTTATCATTCACAAACGAAGAGAACAAGAAACGAGGGGTGTCTCCAGTATTTCTACAGTAAAACTTGCCTTCTGGACAAGCCGAAGTACCTGCATGGCGCAAATAATGAGAAGGACAGCATTATATTAGTGAAAGTCTTGGGCATTGGTGTTAGCATCAAGTAAAAAACATACACAGAGTCCTGTGGCAGATTTTTCTCAGGTGATCATTCAGAATTTCACAAGAATGAACAGTGTGGCCTGCCGCCATTGATGTTACACACAAAAATAACAGTCTACACTGTACAGTTTGACATGTCTTGATGTGGCTAAGTGTGACAATAGTCTAATGCATACAGTTGTGCAGTAGTGAATAGTTGGCTTAATAGTTCATTTCAGATAAACTACTGCAAAAAAAAAAAAAAAGTTCTAAAGCACTGCTGTAAAAATCGCACATTTCTCTCTTTCACCTCGTTTGGTGAATTGGCAAACCTCTACTAGCGCGATTAAATCCATAAGAGAAAAAGGTGGCCTGATTTGATGGATTCTAATATCCAACCGCAATATTCCCATCAGATCTCGTCACATCAGCGAAATCGACCAGATCTCCACAGTTCGGGACTTAGCAGTTAAGTTCGGGCAAATCCAGGAGAGAGAGAGAGACCCGGCTCGTCGGTGCCATCGGCGCAGTCGCAGTATTCGTCGTTGAGGCGGCTCCTCGGGAAGGAGCCTGAGCCATCCCTGCAGGCGATCACCTGCGGCGCGAAGTACGCCTCATCTGCAGAAACGATTCGATAAGGACGAGAGGAGAAAAGAGATGAGGAGGTGAGCGCATAGGCAAGTGGTTCGGTCACCTTGGGGAGAAACGCCTACGAGCGGTGGCGCAGCGTCGGCGGCGCCGGCGAGGAGGAGGAAGGGGAGGAGGAGGAGAGTGGCGGGAGGGGCGGTGGCGACGAGGCGACGACTTGGTGGTGGGGTCGTCATCTGCCGTTGGATGCGACCCCAGTTCCTTGGTCCGGATCTCAAAGGAGTTCAGGGCCAACTCGATCGGACCTCGGGGGAATTCAGAATGATCTCGCACGTCCGTTTTAGATCAACGTTCCAAGCAAATTGTACCGTTTATTCTGCTTTATTTGAAATATTTGGTTTCAAAATCAACTCAAGGTTGCTCTAAAAGATGAGAACTCTGACTCACATTGAAAATAGGCAACTCTATGGCAATATAGTGGCACATTTGGTTTGAGGCTACACAAAGAGAGGCTATACTGATTACATGGTAGACTGAATGTCAGAAGCATATATGTTTATAGACTGTTCCAATAAGTGGATTTTTTTTAATAAACTATGTCTGCGTGTAAATAATCATGCAAAATGACAAAGAGACAAAGCAACCGAGCTGCCCGTGTCCAACAGCTACACCCAATAACAAAAGAGAAATACTATAGAACACTGTAGTGTTGTAACGATATAGGTCCTAGTCGTCCAATCCGCCCTCCCCCACAAATCATAAGGATGTGTCTCCTTCGTACCCCCCTCTCTTTTTTTGTCTCACTCTCTCTCATATCCCTCCCTTCTCTCTCTCTCTCCTGCGTCCGGGCAACGAGTGCAATCAGCGAGCCGACAGAGGCAAGCGATCGCCCCCATCTTCACTTCCAATGCCACCTCTCCACCTCCTTCTACTCCGGCTTCGAATTTGGCGCGAGCGGCGGCGGAGTGCTTCACCTCCAGCTCCAGATCTGTCGACCGCGGGTAGTGGCAGCGCGGCTCGAGACAACCGAATTCGGCGGTGACGTGGTGCGAAGCTCGAGCTAGAGCTGGGGAAGAGAGAGAGAAAGAGAGGTGGAAGTTCAGCACAGAGCTTGAGAACAGATTCGGCGGTAGGCGATGTTGATCGGCGTCGTGGTGGCAATTGTAGTTGGGGCCGGAGCCGGACAAGAGGGTGCATTAACAGCAGACGATGTTGGGCAGCTCCGTGGCGGCGCAGCAGCGCCAACGTAGCTAGGTGAGTTGGCTGAAACTAGCTGAAACCTTGATTGAAACTCGTTGAAACATATTGAAACTTTTGTTTTGAAACTTATTGAAACTCTCTGTCTAAAACTTGTTGAAACTTGTGTTCTGAAATCTGAAACTCGTTTAAACTTGGTTTGAAATTTTTCTTGTAATCTTTTGGAAACTTCTTAAAACACGCGAAACTCGCTAAAACCTAAAACTTTTAAAATGTTCTCACGAATCTTCTTGAAACATCATAAGACTTGCTGCTACACTGTTACAAGTTACAACATTATAGCGTTCCTTAGTCGCTCCCATGACAAAGATGCAAATCCATTGTCTCGCGAGGTAAGAAATCTGCAAATGCCCTAAGGAAGAAAAAACAAATCAAAAGAGAGAGCATGCACCCCGACCATCCGTCCAAACGCAGGTACACATAAGGATGGCAATGGGACCCCATTTCTCATTCCCGACGAGGAATTCACACATTAGGGGCTAGGGTTGGGGCTATTTATTCCTCCACGGGGATGCTAATATGAAAATACAATTCCTCATCGGGTGAAGTGGGGTCGGGGCCATTCCCCTACTCTCCATCCCCGCTACACGCATGGGCCCTATCGGACCTTCGGGCGTGGAATACCCGAAGACCCTATGTGTGTACCGTATTAGTCCCATGATCAGTGGCTAGTACACACATTCACAACATTTGGCATTTACATCCATACACTCATAAATACAAAGTAAAGTAAAGTGTTATTAAACTTAAGTGATTAGAGTTATTACATCAATGGCCGACCGCCCAAATAGAACGAGTACCAACAGAGTAGCAAAAGTAGCACCGGAAGTAAAGGTAACGAAAGCAAATAAATTCCCGCGGCATGCCCATCCGACCCTCAACCGACAAGAAACAAGGCCTATATAGACCTGTCACCGAACCCTCCGGTTCAGGGTGCGAAGAAAACGTCGTCTGGCATTGGCTCATCTTCAAATTCTGAACAACAATATAAGCAAGATTGAGAACAATACGTACTCAGCAAGACTTGTAGTGTATCACAAAATTTATATAAATGCAAGGCTATCAAAGGATGAGCCTCTACTCTACAAGTTATTTTGCTTAAAGCCATTTTTATTTGCAATATCAATACGTAGTAATTTGCAACTGAAGTTTAAAAGCAGTTTAAATAGATACAGGACAGTAAGTAAGTAATTGAAAGAACAAAAAATAATAACAACAACAACACTCGCAACCCTCATCGGTTGCGGGCAACATTTCATTTTAACAACAACTCGCAACCCTCCTCGGTTGCGAGCAACATTTCATTTTTATCCATAACATGACAGTTAACTCAAATAAAAACCCACAAGTCATTGCCCATGTTTTTTTCTTCAATAAAACAGTTTTTGTGAAAATCAAAACTAAACTCATACCGTCTGCACTAAGCACGCTCATGACCTCGAGCACGATTATTTAAATAAATTTACATTCTACAAAGGTGTACAGCTTTACCCATAGTACACGAATTCTCTAGTTTACTTGGTATCTCTCGATGCCACCACAAACTACCGTAGGTAAGCAGTATAGAGCACGCGTAGAAGCATTTACATCATCTAGTCCTACCCTTGCACTAGCCTAGCGAATGGTGTTCCTCTCGTCACCCGGGGACACCACCGTCTCGGTGAGGCATTCGCAGTTGTGTTGGTAAGCTTTGTTCCCAACAACGTGATGAAGGAATCCCCTTCGAACATGCATACACCAGTCATGTCCGCACTCTACGGCCTACCTACGTGCAAGGCTAGTTTTCAATAACTTAATTAGCTAAGTTCATCCCATACCAGCACATATGGTTGTACATTAGGTCTTAGATTAGAGTCGCCAGCGTCCGGTCCTTAATTGACCCACACGAGAATCTCCCCCTATCTACTAGCGAGGTACACCCCTCATTCTTCTCATAATATAATATAACTCGCACGCGTCGAAAACTAGGTTTTGTAATTTTTTTATATGCAAAATAACATAGGTACACCCCTCTAGACATTTTTCATAAAACACTCAATCTCATTTTTATCATATTGTCCTTTTAACACTTTTATGGAAAACGTTCTATTTAGCAGTTGTATCGCACTTGAAAACTCCCAATTGATATTATATATTGTATAAACCATATCCTAATGGCTACAACAGTAAGGGGGTCAATATTTCAAGGAGATATATGCATCGGATAGGATTTACAATTACCGACTTCCCAAACATAGCATTTTCATATAAAACATACGCGCATGCATAATATATTTTGCAAAACAAAGTACATTAAGTAAAATAATGGGATTAACATGATCAAAGGAGGTGATTTCCTTGCTCTTGTTGTTATGAATATGTGGATGGTTGGTCGTCAAAATATTCGCTCGAGCAATCAACGTCTAATCCAAAAAGAGCCAGAAACGAATTAAATAATACCAAATAAATTAAACAGTAACCAAATCCAAATATTTTTACATATTACGGTATATCATGATTTTATATGAATTTATAAACAAAAATCATTCAATTTGGAGTTTTTATGCAAAATTTATTCAAGTTTCAATTTGGTTCGGTTCGAAAAATCCTGGAAAAAGAAAAATGACGTCGAAAGCATATTTTCAGAGTTTTACGCTTTCCAATAGAGAAATCGTATTCTCTCATACTTCTATAGAGGTTTACGCTTTCCAATAAGGAAAATGTGTTCTCCTCTAGACTCATTAAGGTTTACGCTTTCCAAACAAAGAAAGTGTATTTCCTCAAAACTAAAAGCGTACTTTTTTTCTTCTGATTTTTATTAATCCGACATGTGGGGTCCTTTTGTCAATGACTTGGTTCACGGAACAGTGCATGAACCAAGGGTCTACAAGCACAGCGCACGGGTTCACTCAGGCGTTCACTGTGCACTTAAGTGGTGGGACCCTCATGTCAGTGACTCATTTAGTAATAATGTTTCGAATTATATTTTCTTTAATCTTTTGGCTTGGTCCCACATGTAAGTGACTCAAGCATTTAACTAACCAATCATTAAAACACTGATTTGTCTTAACGAGCGCGATTTCATTCTTAATTGCGCTGCCATGCTGCTTGTCCGCTGGACAACACGTAGTAGCGCCAAGCGCCACACCAAGCCTTCGTCCTGGCGCGATGGAACACTGCGGTGTTGGGGAAAGCCCAAAATGGGTTCCCTGCGACCTTGCGCACCCGATGGTACTAGCGGCGAGGGGCGGGGTGGCCTGATACGGTAGCGTAACGGCGTTGAGCGGCAGGTGAAGCTACGGGCTACATGCCATCTACGAAAACATCATCGCCCTTGGCTATTTAGCACGTGCACTAGCTACTAGGGGTTGCTAGCAGCTCACCAGAAGCAAAGGAAGCGTTCAGGGAGGCTTGGAGAAGGCCGGCGACGAAGGCCCGAGGCGGCACGGTGGAGCTTCACGTGGGGAGGTCGTTAGAGGCGAGGGTGGAGCTCGGAAAGGCCTTGGGAAGCTTGAAGATGTCCTAGGGATGCTCCAGTTGCAGAGAATCAGCTCGGGGCTCACCAAGGGGGAAAATGGCGATGAAGGCGGCGTTGTCGGGCGGAGTTGAAGAAGAAACCACGATTCGATAGTTCCTGTGGGCCAACAAAGAAATTGAGTGAGGAGAATGGTTCTTGGAACTCCGAAACACAAGATGACACAGATAGTGCAAAGAAAAACCCTTCAGGCGACAGGAATAGTGGTGGTGGCGCGGTGGTCGAAGTGGAGCTCGAGCTCTCTTCGTGTTTGCGCTCAATCGAGGAGGAGAAAAGGGGAGGGGAATGGTGAGGAAAGGAGGAGAGGAAGCTCGGGCGAGCTTCTTATAGACGGACGGGTGGAGAAACGTGAGGGAGATGTGTTGTGCTCGTGGACAAGGCGGCGGTGCTCTCGGAGGTTTTGACGGAACAACAGGCAGTGTTGGTGAGGAGCAAGGCAGGGCATGGGTGCAGGGAGGAGACAGGGATAGTTGGACGGCGAAAACCAAGGGCGGTGCGGCGAAACAGCGGGCGCGCGGCGATGCACTCGTGAGACGAGCAGAGGTGGAAGACAAAGCCTGCCAGTGGGACACACTATCAGCGAGAGGGAGAGGGGGACTTAGCTTAGGATTTTTGGGATTTTTCTGGTTGAATTGTTTGCTGACTTTTTATACTAATCAAACGAAGTCCAAATTTTGTGTAAATTTTTGTGAGGGCTTCTGACCTAATGTAGTTCATGATATAAATTTTTTAGGACTTTATATTGTCTGTGATTTTCTCTAAAATTCTTATAAGTTTATGTTCTTATGTATTTGTATCTGTTATTCTTAATCAAATTCACATAAGTTGTTTAGTACTTTTTTCCATGAGCCATTATGCTTAAATAATTCTCTCAATTATTTTTATTCTGTTTTACCTAAATTTTCCTTTAAGTGCCTGTCTGTTTCTATTTCATTATATGTTTTTAACCAAAGGGTCAAAAATCAAACATAGTTAGATTTTCATACGTAAGATCATCAAAACAATTTCCCCAATGCATTTTTATTATGTATTCCAAAATGTGAAATTTGGGATGTTACAGGCCCCCGATAACCCTATGACATGTGGGCCACTAGCTCACTACCGCATAGTCTCGTCTCCCGTAAGTCGTAACTAGGACTCATAACCCTGGCAGTAGCAGCATGCCAGCATCCCATTCGACGCCTTCCCCACCCCCCTTCGGCCTTCGGCCTTCCCCACTCCCAGCCGCCGCCCCCAAATCCCCAATTCCCCATCAGCAATTCTACATCCCCTTCGTTGCTCCCGCTGCTCCTCCGGTCCTCCCTCAGTCCGGATACTCCCGCATCCGATAGTTCCTCCTCACCCTGCATTCGCGATCCGGAAGCTCAGATCTCACTACTCCCAGATTCGGCGCTTGCTGTTCTCTATTCCTCCTCATTTCATTGCTCATGCCAACTTCGTCTGGTCCTCCGGGCTCCGGTCCTCTGCAACATTCGACACCGACCTCCTCCCCAACAGCCGAGAGCCAACGCTGGCCTCCTCCTCCCCAATAGTCGACGCGACGACTATCTCTTCCTCCTCCGGTTAGTGCGTTGTGGTTGGAACTTGCAAGTTATGCGTTGTTTAAATCTTTAAGCGTTTGCTTGCTTATTGTTGGTGATCTAGAACTGATCTTACGTATGATTATTTGATTTGGGGGTCTCCTAGATAAGAGTCAAGAAGAGAATGACACGGAGATTTTATACAGGTTCAGTCCTTCTCCGGAGAGAATAATAACCCTACTCCTGTGTGGCTATATTGAGTATGCTGATTACAATCAAGAGAAAGACTAGTGCTTGTACTCCAGATTGTTCTTCTTCCCTTCTGCCTTCTGAATTCAACCTTATATAACATATGAAGAGGTGGCAGTTCCTTCAGACGAAGAGGTGTCCCAACATTCCAATTGACGAACTACTTGATGGAAGTTGCCGCCAGGGACGTGGCACCCCCACGTTGCTAGGTAGTTGTTGTCAGAGACAAGTAATTCATGCGATTACTTACAGAGAGTAACAACGTATATTAAACATGGCACATAATATTCCCTAACCTATTAGGCCCACAAGTGAGCAAGCTTATCAATTATAGGGTTGTCGAAGCCGACCAAGTCGTAGAAGATCTTATGACTGCTCGATAGTCGTAGAAAGGCTTACGACTATACCATGGTCGTAGGAAGACTCATGACTATGGGGTGGTTTACAACTAGGCAGCTTGACCTCTCCCTTATAAATATTAAGGGGTATACTTAAGACTAATATGGAGATGTTAATATCTATAATAAGAATTACAGATAAATAAATAAATGGGGATTATTAGATCCTCGTCATCTAGCCCCCTAGCTTCAAGCGAAAGTAACTTACTTGGAAAATGAGTCATAGAAGGTCTTACGACCACAAAGTAGTCATAGAATGACGGTCAGAAGTAAAATACTTTCCTACTGGTATTTCATTTGACCAAAAATAGACTTGGTCAAGAAGATAATTTCGCTTAAGGTGTAAAGACAGACTCGATTTTCTCGAACATACGAATTAAATAATCTTAATCAACTCTTACAAATATATTAGTTGGAGCGGTTGCCGAAGAGGTGGCAACTGTTGAGTTTCCACGATCTTTTAACTCAAGCATACGGTTATAAGAAGGCATTGTAGGCGTGGCTTAGGGTTTTTACTTTTCCCCATTTGCTTGCACTGTTCGTCGAGCTCTTGCGCTCTCCGCCGCCAACCAAATCGGTCTCTCTCTTGAAATCATTCCAAACCCAAATGACTCGCACTTAGAGAAAATGGCCAGAGCCCCTTCTAAGTGGGCAGAATCTAAGATGGATTCATCAAAGATAAAGGCTTTGATCACTGCTGAGAAGATTCTGAATAGGGAATTTGTGAAGTGGATTGAGGCTGCTGGACAACATTGGCTGTCGGGGGGAGATCTGTCAAATCCTCGCCTTTTAGGAATACCGCGAGTGTGACTTTCGACTGCCTACTCATCCTTTCCTTACACTTGTACTCGAGCACTTTGGGGTGGAGCTAGTAAAACTTATTCCCAATTCCATCACAATGTTAAGTGTGTTCATGTACTTGTGCGAAACCTACCTTGGGATCCTTCCAGACCTAGAGCTCCTCTAATACTACTATAGAATGAGCAGACAATCTGGAATCGCCGAGAGCTGTGGTCTGAAGCTCCATGATGGGAAGACCAAGGAGTGCATTCAGATGTTCACTCGGTCGCTGTGGTCAGGGTGGAAGAAGAAGTGGCTCTACTGAGAAACGACCAATGAAGACAGCCTTTCCTTTGTAGGGAAAACGGCCAAGAAGATTTCTTCCACGGATTCGACTCCCAAGTATCTTGGCCGGATCGCCCCCTATATTCAAGCCATAAAAGACTTGAAGGAAGAGGGGCTCACCGGATGACACGTGGTGAAGGATTTCATCATGCGCCGCATCAACTCTTTGAAGAAACGAGCACATCCCATGTGGAGGTACTCGGGGGTAAGGATTCGGCCACATATTACAAGAAAGGTAAGTAATCTTTCAACTTAGCTTTCTTTTGGTTAATCTCAAACCTAACCGCTAAATGTTTTATCCGCTTGCGCAGATCTTCCTCAAACAGAGATTGACACCCAAGTCAAACTCGTTTGCGAGAAAAGTCCACTACCTGATGTGGTGGCTTCTCGAATCCTGGCGATCGTATCCGCAAAGGAGAAACGCCTATAGATAACCAAGGATTGATTCCTTCTTTGGACCCTCATAGTCATAGGAAATGGCCACTAAATAATGTTTCTCTTTCTGACCATTGCTTAAAGTAGGCATAGAAGACCGTCACGACGACCAAGAGGTTGGACTGATGGTTATTTGCACAGAGGCGGAGCAAGTGAAAGCTCCTCCAGCCAAAAAACGTCAACTTGTAAAGGCCGTCAACAAGCAAGAGGCGGGCTCAAGTTTCGATCCGACCAGGCCCTTTGCGCAATTCTTTACAGACATAGTTGTTGCGGAGAAAGCAAAGGCGATCAAAGCCCTTAAGCACAAAGCATCTAAGAACAATGCACCATTCTACTATGATGACAAGACTTTTCAGTCTCAGCTTCTCATCCGAAAAGGAGAACTGGAAAAGCTTTGTATCTTTTGTGAAAGATACCGCTGCGTCGGCATAGCCTATGGTCGAGGGAAGTACTGCTTCGAGGTGGTCAGAATAGGTTTCGACCATCATGACAGTTAGGAGGGTCAAGGAGTGGCAGTTCTTGCTCAACACCAACGACCAGACGTGGTCGTGGCGGACACCATTCCTTAGCTCGAATTTCGACCAGACGTGGTCAAAGAAATCTTCCTTAAAGAAGGTTTCTTCTGGATTCAAAATCAAGTCTAGGAAACGAAGATATATAAAAAAAACAAAAGTATAAGAATATTATTTACCTTTTACTTTCTACAAATTTGATATATTTTCCTTTCTGTGATCTTAGCCCGACCCCTCTAGCCCCCGAGGATGCTTCTGTCGAGAAGCCCGCTGCCCTTTCTTCTACAGTCGAGGAAACAACAGCAGGAGTGGCCACGACTACGGACACTGTCTCTGTGGTGGAAGAAGTCGTTACTGCTCAAGCAACTACGACCACGGAGGCGGTCGCGGGATCGACCGTCGTTCCTGCCAAAGCAACCATGACCATTGAAGTGGTTACGGAGGCAGAGGCGAAGACGGCGAATGATGCAGCGGAAGCATCTGGGAAAGGTGGCGGAACTTCCGATCATCATGTCGGAAAGGAAGTCATTGCAGATGTTCCCTCAGGCTCCCAAGGAAAAACTGCTGACGCTATCATCACCGAAGAAGAAGAAGAAGAGTATCTTAACTTCTTCTCTGAATTCTTTGGACCTGCTTCTATTGTGGGATCTTTCGCATTCAGGTCTCGTAACCGAGTTCCTCACCCTAAGGACATTCCTAACAGGGGAAATATTTTCGATGACGAGCGTCTCGAAAAGGTATGGTGGAACCGAGTCAAGAAGATCGATGAATTGAAGGATCCCACAAGGGTATTCTCTATGTTTACTCGAACGAGCATAAATGTAAGCATCTGATGCCAAATATTTACACATGTGGTTTGTTTCTCACTTCTCATTGTCTTTCTTTATGTAGAAAGTTTTGGAACAAATTGTCACTATTGGTGAATACAACCGACAACTTATACAGCTACGACAACAAAAGTAGAACTCTGCGAGCACGCAGAGAGATGGTAAGCTACTGCCATTTGTAATTGTTTTTTATTTGACTTGTGCAGTTCTTATGTCTATCTTTAATCTTTGCAGGTTTAAGAGTGACGAAAAATCCGTGGCTTACACACTCGACCACTAGAAAGTCGAGATGGAGAGGCTAATGGATGAAAATCTTGACCTGATAAAGAAACTTCAGGAGGCTAACTCTGTAGCTCTTGATCTGCAGAGTGAGATAAACAGTAAGTTCTGAACTTACGACTGCTTATGATAATGATCTCTTGTTCTTTCTTTAACTCTTGTTTCTTTTCAAAAAAAGAGAGGTCAAAATGGGTAGGCTCCAAACCGAGGTTAACGAAAAGGCCTTGGTTGTTCACGAACTATCCCGTTCCGCAAAAAAAAAGATCAGGTGATAAAGTCATGGGCAGAGCAATCTGCGAAGAATGATGCCTCCCATGACAACGAAATTAAGCAACTTGATGTTCGACTGGTAGGTAAGTAGCTCTTTACCCACAACCAGTGTTGCTTATGAGTTGTTTAGGGATATGCTTCTGACTAGTAGTACTCTATTTCAAAGCAAGCAGTTTAAATCAAGCGACTCCATGAAGCTTCAACTCGTAGTCAGGAGTAGATGAAGTCATTGAAGATCAACTTTCAAGACAACACCTCACTTCTAAACAACGTACTCGGTGGGCTTGGTGTTGAGGAAGTTACTCCTCTTGAAGACACCCTAACTACTCAATCGAGTATTGTTGGATAGCAAGTCAGAGCCTTAAGGGAGTCGATAACTACTCTGAAGGCTAGCCAGACTAACTCGATAAGAGAAATGGTCGAAGGTGTAGTAGGTTATGCCTGGCAAAACTTAAGGCACACGACCGTAATCTCGATCTTCAACCAATCGAGGACGACTTCGACTGCTCCAAAGCAGAAGCAACTCGTCTGATCGAAGAGGTGAATCTAGTCAACCAGAAGGTTGTGGAGGAGATACAAATTGGATCTCCTTTATTAAAGTATATTGTAATAGGAAAACTTGTAAAGACAAGTCTTTTGGTTATGAATATATATACCTGTTTTTTCCTGCAAATTATCTTATCGAGTAGTTAATGAATAGAAAAAGGAAATTGAATTTAAGACTAAGAATTGAAGTCATATTAATGGCTTTATCCTAGTCACTGACTATGTGCTTAGTTTATATAGATAAACTAAGTAAATACTGTATATAAGGGTTTGCTTAAAAAAATTTCCTACTTGTGTTGTCGATCTTGATTGCCATGTCCTGATCGTAAGAGTTTAGTAATAGATAGACACTAGAAAGTTCCTTCTAGTGGGCAGGACCACGTGCAGAGAGGAAAGACTTCGACTAGTGAAGCTACGTTCTCCGACCATAGTAATCGAATCAAGAGCATCAACATGAATGGGATAAACTCTTCGGAGTGCCTTAAAAAATTATTCAACCGTTTCCAGTAAACTCAATTTGTTTGACAATGATAGCAAGAGTTGGAAATAGTACGACGCTAGAAAGTTCCTTCTAGTGGGCAGGACCACATGCAGAGAGGAAAGACTTCGACTAGGTGTTGTGTCTTTCTCCGACCAGTTTAAATGCATTTGAGGTTACTAAAAGGAGTCAAACAAACTATAAAAGTATACTCCACATAGAAATTTTTTTAGAAGTAATGAAGAAATAAACTAAGGTTAAAAGAGCTGACTTTGAGAATGTTTTAACCAGTTTTGTTAAACTCAGTCTCTTTGTATTAGTAGCAAAAGTTAGGAACAAGGCGACACTAGGAAATTCCTTCTAGTGGGTAGGACCACGTGCAGAGAGGAAAGACTTTGACTAGGTGATGTTACCATTCTTCGACCAGCATAAATAAAAACTAAGTGTATAAAAATGATCGAAAGACTATCCAAGCACTACTCAAAAGTAAGATAATAAAGAGTGAAGAAACCTAAAATTTTATTGATATAGTAAGGAGTTACACATAAAATTTGCGCAATTGGTCGATGTCCAAAGAATTGGAGAGAACCTGGCCGTCTTCCATTGCCAATCGTACTGAACTTGGTTGCGTAACTTCGACCACTGTGTAAGGACCTTCCTACTTAGGGGAAAGCTTATTTCGATTAGACTTGGATTGAATCTTCTTCAATACCAAGTCACCTACAGCAAAGCTACGAGGTTGGATCTTACGATCGTAGTATTTGCGCAGTGCTTGTTGGTAAACCACTGAACAGATTAGGGCTTGATTCCTGTTCTCTTCGAGCAGGTTGATGTCATCTACTCGAAATTATTCCTAGGTAGAGTCGCTGAAGGTTTCGACCCTTGTCGACCTGATCTTTAGTTTTAGTGGAAGCATGGCTTTAGTCCCAAAAACTAGGAAAAAATATGTTTCACCTGTAGCCCGACTTGTAGTCATGCTAACTGCCCATAATACTGAGGGTAATTCTTGTACCCACGCCCCCGAGCGCCTGACAAGCTAGTCGAATACTCGGGTTTTTATGTGCTGCATTATTTGGTCATTCGCTTTTTTGACTATCCCATTACTCTGTGGGTAGGCAACAGAAGCATAAAATAACTTGATACCCAACCATTCCGATTGGTGTATTTGTCTGCTATGAAATTGGCATTGTGCATACTTTTGAACCAACTCTTTAGCGTCATGGAGGACCGTTGGCCAATAAAATCGTAGTCGTATTAAACCTTTGCCAGAAGGCTTTTCCTTGACTTGATCGTTCGGTTTCGGCGTAGCTTTAGGCTTCGACTACTTGGGCGAAGGCTACGTCTTGCTTGCTTCTCGAGTCGGTATCTAGCCAACCATCTCGAGGGACTTGTGGTCGCATGTAAGCGACATCTTATTATCACAACGTACTTTGATCACTCCATTGAGACCTAACATCTTAAGACATTGATACCCGTAGTGAGCAACCATTAAGAATCGTGCCAAAGTTGGTCATCCGAGTATGGCATTATACGTTATATTAAAATCAACCACATCAAAGGAGATTTTCTCTGTCCTGAAATTGCTTGGAGAACCAAACGCGACAAAAAAAGAAACTTGGCCAATGGGTTTGGCTGAAGACCCTGGTACGATCCCATGGAATGAGTATAGTACAGGTTTTATTCTGGTCCGAGATAATTGCATCTCGTCCAGGGCACCCGTAAATAGAATATTTAACGAACTGCCACTATCGACTAACACGTGATTCACTCGACAGTTGTTTATGGTAGGCTCGACTACGATCGAATATCGACCTGGTCGAGTGGAAGGGATCAGACAGTCCACCTTCTTGAAAGAGATGGGAACTTTTGACTACTTCAGTGATTTAATGACAAGAGGAGGGTCAATAGAGTTTACCTCTCGCGCAACAGCCTTGAATTGTCGTTTTGACTCGTATGTCAAAGATCCCCCAAAGATGTGGTCAATGGTATGCTTTGGATCTTGGAACGACATCTCCTCGTCGTCATGCAACTGCTTATGAATCGTCATCCAACTGCTTATGACCACTCATTTGTCCTACCTCCTCGAGTGTAGGGAGCGGTCCTTTGCCGGTGTAGTAGTCCTTAAGTTTTCTTTAGAAAACCCGACAGTTACGAAGGTCATATCCTTCCTTTTTTATGGAAAAGACACCACCTGTGCTTGTCGTTTTTCCTCTCGGGGCGTTTACCTTTGCCCCGTTCGGAGTACGACTTGGAACTTCATGACTCCTTATCGCTTATGACCAAGATTTTCTTAGAATTGTTGACTTGAGGCTTTTGATCTTTCACCTTGTTCTTGGATTTCTTGACCTTCTTATCCTTCTTCTTGTTGCTTTCGTCTGCTTCTTGAGGATCTTTGCCATCCTGATCGATGGTTTTATTCCACTCGACTACTTCAGCAGTAGTCGCATATTGATCGGCCATCTCGATGAGCTCAGCGACAGTAGCTAGGGGATTCAAAGCGATGTCCTCTGTAATTCTTCTGCTACGGACTCCCTGCTTAAAGGCTCTGATAACGGATGAGTCAGAAACCTCTGGAATCGAATTGTGAACCTGACTGAAACACTTGATGAATTGGCGTAAGGTCTTGTGGTCGTTTTGTCTCATCCCGTGCAGGTCGTTCTCCTTTCTAGGACGATTGTAAGTGCCCTGAAAGTTGGCCATTAGAAGGTCGCAGAGGTGTTGCCATGAATAGATCAACTTGGGAGGTTGGTTTAGGAACCACGTTTGAGTGGACCCTTCGAGCACAGTTGGAAGGTAATTCGCCATGACTTGCTCTCCTCCTACTGCTGCTCGGACATCAATCATATAGATTTGATAGAATTCGATGGGATTCTGTAACCCATAAAACTTCTCCATGTTGACTGGTCGAAACCGCGGCGGCCATTGAACAACTCGGAGATCAGGCGAGAACGCCCAACATCCGGTAATGACATCATACCGCATTCTCTGTAGAAAAGAATGGTTGATATCATCAGGTGATCGTAGACGCCGATACCCGGTCGTGGGTGGACCCGACCTATGATAGGTCTCAGTCCTATGAAGGTAATACTTCTCGTATTCCATCTGTCGTTGCAGATTTCTGGGTCGTAGTAGTAAACGATCATCTCCCCTTGGAGCTTGTCGATCATAAGATGTTCGAAGAACTCTTCTTCGACTGGAGTTAAGGTTAGGGGAATGACGTAAACTGTTGTCGCGCGCGATATCCATGAGGCGAGTTGTTTGAATGACTAGTAGCCGACGGAGTTGTACCGCTACGACTTCCAGAATGATGTCGGGGAGGATGCTCAAGTCTTGCCATCATGCTTCAGAGCCTTCACGCAATCTCTTCCGCGAAGAGGTCGCACCCCAGTGCTCGTGCGAGTTCTTGAGTTGGGTTCTCGAGCAGATCATTTATGTGTTGGAGTTCCCGAGCCTCCTCCGACTGATATTGAACGCGTTCAGGTAAATTTCTTTGAGCCACCATTCTTCTCATTTGGGTTGTCATAGGATCATTTACATCTGATCCTTGAGTTTGCCTTAATAGAGTATAATCATTTTGAGGATTTTTCATACGCTCATCAGAGTGCTGATCCCGTTCATTGACGGAGGCATCTTCATTATCGCCGCGAGGGGTCGTACGATGTGATCGGCGGGGAGCATCCTCAGGCCTGCTTCTAGGAGAGAGATCATGATCTGAGGGGAGGGCGAAGACCTCCTGGTATGATCTCCACTTGCGCTTGAGACCTTCTGGCTTGAAGATGGTCAAATGACACCGTCTGACGACTTGGAGGAAACCCCTCCAGGAAGGGGAACTTCGGGTTATAACCGTCTGTGTCTGCAGGTGAGCCCTGCGAACATGCGGTCGAACTCGTAGGAACATGGTGCTCCCCCCATATCTTCTGCGAGGGTAGCCGCAGAGTTGCAACCACTAGATGTTGATGGAGTCCTGGAATAATGGCTTCTAGGATTTGCCTCGCCAGGTCGGACTGCCTCAGGTGGACTCGAATATTCGGAGGGGGAACTCTCGTCATGTTACGAGCCTGCCTGGTTGCAGTCCCGATTGCGGTCGGATATACCCTTGCCCTATGAGGAAACTGGTCCCTCAGTTTGACGTACTGTTGTGGGGAAAAATGATCCCTCCTCAACTCCATCGGTGGCATGATATCCTGGATCTGGCGAATGATCTCTGGAGGCGGCATTACCATCGGATGAAATGATACTCAGCTCTTAGTTGAAATCGACATCATGTCGATGTCTGCGTAGTAGACCAAGTCAAACCAATTCTCCTCGTTCTACTCTCCTGCCATGGAAGCATTAGGAAAAAAGAGAATTTGTTGACAAGGAATCACCGGAGAGTCTCCACAGACAGCGCCAACTATAGGTGTTCTAGAACCGATCTTACGTATGATTGTTTGATTCGGGGGGTCTCCTAGATAAGAATCGCGTAGAGAATGACACGGAGATTTTATACAGGTTCAGGCGTTCTCCAGAGGGAATAACAACTCCACTCCTGTGTGGCCATATTGAGTATGCTGATTATAATCAAGAGAAAGATTAGAGCTTGTGCTCTAGATTGCGCTTCTTTCCTTCTACCTTCTGACTTCAACCTTATATAACGTATGAAGAGGTGACAGTTCCTTTAGACGAAGAGGCGTCCCAACGTTCCAATTGACGAATCACTTGATGGAAGTTGCCACCAGGGACGTGGCACCCCCACGTTGCTAAACAGTTGTTGTCAGAGATATAAGTAATTCATGTGGTTACTCACAAAGAGTAACAACGTATATTAAATACCCTATGTATTAAACATGGCGCATAATATTCCATAACTGATTAGGCCCATAAGTCAGCAAGCCTTATCAATTACATGGTTGTCGAAGCCAACCGAGTCGGTAGAAAATCTTACGACTGCTCAATAGTCGTAGAAAGGCTTACGACTATACCATGGTCGTAGGAAGACTCACGACCATGAGGTGGTTTACGACCAGACAACTTGACCTCTCCTTTATAAATATTAAGAGGTATACTTAAGACTAATATGTAGATGTTAATATCTATAATAAAAATTATAGATAAATAAATAAATGAGAATTATTAGATCATCGTCACTTATTTGCTTGGGAGTTGGGACACCATCCATGATTTTGTACCCAGCCAGACAGGATGCAAAAGAATATTGTTGGAATTGTTCATTTGGAATACTGATAAGCACTGTTTAAATTATTTGAAACATTGATTCTATCGTATATGTGTGTATTTGTGTAGGAGAGGTTAGGGATCCAATTTTCAGATCTAGATCCCCGTGGGATCCTAATAACCCGATAGAGACAGAAACAAGAAAAAATAGCACCTGAGAATAGAGACAAAGATAAAAAAAACGAAGATTCTTCCTTCTAGATATTCCACCGCCCCTCACCAGAAATCCGTTGTCAAGAAGTGATCCAGATTCCAGAAATAGCTATTTAAAACGTTTGGCCCTAGTTTCGAGAACAACACGAGCTCATGACCGCGACTCTTTCTTTCCACGCCTTCGGAAGGTTCTACCGCGCGCCGAGGCCAATGAGTGCTGGTTGCTTGCTCCACTCCCCCTCTCCTCGCCACCTCAGACGGATCAAAGAAGAGTGGGGAACCTCTCGCTGGTCTTTGGAATTCGACATCAGAAAGTGTTTTCACACCATCGACCGACATCGATTCATCTCAATCTTTGAGGAAGAGATCGACGATTGAAACTCCCGATTGTTGTAACTGTTAAAGAAGACGTGCCAAGTTCCGCCACGGCTCTGCGACTCTTCTCTAGACTCTAGCTACTTTCCCTTTGCTCTTCTTTGCACTATTTTTTTTTATATACGTTGCCTTTCTGCCCAAGAATTCAGACGCATGGCATGAAAAGCGCCCACGCAGTCTCCACTCCGTTGACACTGTTCCATAGGAGAGTTAAACTGAAGAATGATCCAGCGGATCGAACCGACTGGAAATCACATCCTGCATTATATTATACTCCACTAAATATAAATACTCATGTATCTGTTTCTACGTCTATAAATGAAGCACTATCTTGCCGGTGATGCTTTCCGGGCACACTTTGAAGGTTATACTAGCATACGCAAAACGTCCGTTTCACCTTGTGCATCTAATAATATCTTAAGCTACACCAATGGACCAATTAATTAATGGGCCTACCACTTCATTAGCAGACCACACAAAAAAGGGTTTAAACATTGCAAGAACCGACCCATGCATGCACCCGAACCCGAGGCCGAGGCGAATTCGCATTTTGCATGCTATGTAGTCACATGTTGTCCCTTAATTAATTCTTCCACTACTCTTCCACGGACTCAAATAGCGAGGCAACATCTCACTCTCTCCTCGGCTCCTCCCTACGAGTCAAACAGACACACTCGTCTCATCTCAAGCCCAGGTCACTTCCCACACGGGCGTACGTACGTATCTAGCTAGCTGAGCCTCCCGCCCGAACACACAAACACGCAGCTACATGTCTCTCTCCCTGGGGCGCAGCAACGGCGCCGACCACCTTGTCGCGCCCGCACCCGCGTCCGCGCCTCCGGCCGGTGCTCGCGCTCCAGCTCCACGCGTGGGCGTGGACGTGTCCCTCTCGCTGGCTGGTGCCGTCGCGCACGGCCAGTACCTCCCCCTCAACGAGAACGACTCCCTGGACATGGTCCTCTTCGACGTACTCCGCGAGGCCTCCTCCCTCGCCATGGCCGCCTCGCCCTCGTCGCCCCCGCTGAAGACGCAGAGGAGGGCAATCGCTAATTCCGCCGTGCGCAAGGGCGGTGGCGGTGGAGGCTGCAACAAGGGCGCGGAGCGGCACTACCGCGGGGTGAGGAGGCGGCCGTGGGGGAAGTACGCGGCGGAGATCCGGGACCCGTCGCGGCACGGCTCGCGGCTGTGGCTCGGCACGTTCGGCACGGCCGAGCAGGCCGCCGCGGCGTACGACCGCGCTGCGTTCCGTATGCGGGGCGCCAAGGCGCTGCTCAACTTCCCGCCGGCCGTCGCGGAGAACGGGGACCGTGGCGGCGCCGCCGCGGCGAAGCAGGTCGGTGGAGCCGAGGTGAATGCGTGACGAATCGTGCCATGGCGTGTGTGTGTGTATGCTTGCTGGCTGCTGGTGACGTGGTGTGGTTGGTTTCTTGGTTAGGCATCAAAACATCTGTTAATTTGCACTACGTACTTCTCCTGATCTCTTCATGGTGGGAAGATTAGCGTTGTAATGGTTGCTCTTCTTGTTGTTAGGACTTGTCGTAGCCTCGTAATACAGCAATCTGTCCTTCCATTTTGATGCTAGCTTTTCGTTGTGTCCTCTCGTATCATTATTTCGAGCAAAGGTGCAAGACGCTGTTTTGGTGATTTGTCTACTATTACATCATATAGTACGCTAGATTAATGAAGGTTTGCTCCTGTCTAACTAAGTTTAAGACGTAAACCGAATAGTTTAATTATTCCGTTTTGCTAATTTTCAGTTGCTTTTTTTATATCTCACCGTCATCTCAAATTGCACGGTACTCAGTCTAAAATTGCAGTACGAGGTAATGTGCAGTTTTAACACAACTTTATTGTAACTTTTATTTCTATTTTTTTTATTTTCAGGGTTTACCTAGGTTTATTTTTTTGTCTAGGTTAATTTTTTTTGTCTCTTCATTTTGTAGGGGTTCATCAATTTTTTTAAAAAAAATTGTCTAGATTAGAATAATTCTTTGTTTCATTCTTTTGTTCTTGGGTTAGGGGGTGTGTTATATATAGGAAGTGAGGGAGTTATGAGAATGGTTAGATCTCTATTTAAGGGTTGAGAAAAGTGACGAAATTTTTCTAAATTTCAGCCCCTCGATGATGAATAGACAATCCCTTAATTATTTCTTTTAAAAATCCTGTGTGAACTGTGAACCCATGAAACGAAATGCTACTGTTTCTTACCGAGATTCCAGGGAAGAGAATCCATAGAGGCCCACTGCCAGCTAAGCATGCATCAGATTGTTTTAAATAAGTTTTGGTTAACCAGTCACCATTGTTCACCAAGGCCTTTCATTTGCATCTAAAAAAGGGCCTTTCATTTGCAACATTAGCTCCTGAAGGTTCGTTCACGGACAGTTAGCGGCCGAAGATTACACATCTTACGTGGAGGCTCGAGAAGACTGTTCCTTCCAGATCCTCGTCGATGAGAGTGAAACCATGTGCATCTCGAACTTGGCAGGTAAAGATCATGGACCACCGTATAGATGAGCTCAACCGTGACATGGTCAGCGGCCACGAGGGAACGCATGCTTCCCTCACTGACGGAGGATCCTCTATGGCCAGAGTTGACATGAGATTATCCCGGACCCCCTGATTTCATCATGTATTTGATCATCTGATACACTTCAATAGTCATCATCATCAAACCTTCCTAAAAAGCAGCAGCAGCAGCCAAATTACAAAATGACCAGATATACAGTTGCAGAAGCTGAAAAAAAAATGCAGAAAGTATCCTGTATTCCCAATTCCCAACTGTTTCCTCCAGCCTCCAGTCATGATCCCTGACTCCCTGTTCCCTCCAGGAAATTCTAACCATGGAAGAGTCCGCGTCAAACATCACACCGGATGACTAGACCCGCACTTAACCCACCAGAACACATGTGTTTCCAAATTCCACAATGATAGTGTGATGCTGACCTGACCATTGCGGCACTTCAGAACCGAAAGTTTTATATAAACACTTGCTTGCTCCTCCAATCGCGGACCAATGGAAGCCAATACGATTTGTCGAGAACTACTTTTCAATACAAACAATAGATGGAGAAGAAGAGAATGAACGCAACAGCGACCACCCTGGTAGTAACATGTCTCATCAGCTACCGAGGACGTCCACTCAATACTGGTGCACCATCCGTTGATGTTTATCCATATAAAGCACTGTTAATACTGCGACCGTGCTAGGGGAGTAGATATTTGATGACAAGCTCGAGTTGCCCACCTCCTCCGCAGATAAATTACCTCGTTGCTTGATAGGTCCGTAGAGAACCGGGAGTACTTGGTCAGCTGGTTCAACTTGCAGCTGACGGACTTCATCATTAAAAATAACCTCGCTGGTCCGATCAAAATGAGATAAATATAATGAGGTCCAATTCAAAATGTGAAATGCACACAGAACATTGTTCAAAATGAAAATAGCATGCCACCCAGGGAAAGCAACAGAGGCCAGCTTGGAAACTAGCAATTAATTATCAGGGTATTCAAGCCACATGAAATGTATCTATGTAGATATTGGCACAATACAGTATTCATATGCAAAACCTGATCAGTTATTATCTTTTTTTTGAAGAAAACTGCTTGATTGATATTATTTGGCAAATTTAGAAGCTTCCTTTGTACTTTTTTTTATTTTTAAAAAGTTGTAAATTTGAAAGAAATTACCTTAGTTTTGCAGCTAGATTTTTAGCTGTACAAGCCCGAAAAAGGACCTCAGGCACAATGGCAGAATTCAAAAGAATGTTGGGCAGAGAGATATAGTCTATCTTTTTCCTCAGGTGGATCAAGCATTCTGTGATGAAATGAGCTTGGTAAGCTACTACAGAGGGTAGCTTTGCTAGAATTAGTTCCATAACAGCTGTTCCCAAAGTACACAATGCTGCTCTACTAGCCTGCAAAAATGAAGCAACACTTTCTTAGTTCACTCACAGGAATGCTCGAAGTACAATCAAATTGGCTGCAGGCCTGCAGCATCTAGCAAGTAATTACATCAGCAATGAAGTTCCATGATGACTATTAGCACAAGAAGCAGACTTGGGCTGCAATAAGTTTCACACATTAACCATTAATCACATCATACCAATTTCACATTTAGCTCTCTTGGTTAATATATACACTTATCACTACCAAAAGTTGTAGTTGGCTTGAGATGCAACAGATGTGGCTTAACATTACCTACCAAGGAATTAATATTTGCCTGGAAAACAAGGAATAAACACTGAGAGAATCTCTTTGTGTATGACTAGTCCAATCATTGATAGTCAACATTGAATCTTACTATGATTACAGGATTATTTCATAAATTGCCTGATAAAATGGACAAAATCACGGGTAGAACATAATGCGGGACAATTCACTGGCTGCCGTAATGAACGGTGCTCTAGATTTTTCTTCAAAAAGACTTTTTTATCCCTATATAGCCAAGGAGAAAATGAAAATGTTTGCAAACTTAATTAATCATAGTGAACTTTCTCAGTTAACACTAGTTTGCACACAGCACATGCGTCAACACTTAACATGAAGCCTTTTGGAACAAATAGCAATCCATAATTTAAGTGTTAGAAGAGATATGGTACTTTGAAACATCTTCATATCCATCAAATGAATGAAAAAAATAAAAACATTCCAAAATAACGATACCCAAATAATGAACTTGGTGCTAGAGAAGTAGAGTCATGTAGTTTAGAAAAGAGAAGTGAGCGTACATTGAATGCATCATATCTTTCTTTTAGCGACCCCCCCAGGTAACAGTACCACTGGAAATGGCCCTGATCGAACTATATTTTCGACATAAGTCCTCACATCCCGATGTGGAGCAACTGGGATGACTATTGACAATTCATTAAATGTATGACTTAGATGTCGCACAGTTTGCAAGAAGATTGGAAGCATTCGAGCTACCTCCTGCATCCTGCTTCCAGGCAGCATGGTTATGATTGTGGCATCTAGCAAAGGTGTATTTATCATTATAAAATGGACATGTACTGATAACACAATAATAAAAATGCATATTAAGATTTAGTCCATTGAGAAATCTTGGCACAACTCCAGAAGGGTTACTAAACTAGCAGCCTGTAACCAGGAACACGAAAATCCAGATATGTGGTCTTGCTATGAATCGTTATTGATGGCTGCATAAGCTAAGGTGAGCAATGCATGGATCCAGGCAGAGATAATTTGATTCCTTTCAAAACAAATGGCAGAGCAATGTGATGGTCTTGAATTGCATTGCATTGCATAAAATAATTTGTGTATCATATCAGTCATATGTGGAAAGTACAGTTGACTGTATCGTCATCTCCTAGTTCTATATAGTTTACTTTTTGAGATATCGCTACATGTTTCACCAGAATTGCAGGAGAAAATTGTAAAAAAATGTGATCCATAAGAAAAAGAAAGATGCCAAAATGTTTTGGCCTTCTATTTTCTTTGCAAAGCTGGTCTGACTAATAGCACCATACAAGTTATGAGTGTTTCAATAGTAAGCTACTTGGAACTGGCTCCAAAAATAGAGAATTTGCCATGACCGGCCAACAGAACAGATTTACATAGGAATTGTATTAAATCCTAAGGCAACAGACACGAGTTTTTACTTCAATGGATCAAACTATAGTGTCACCCAAATGGAGACATACAGATCACTTAATGATTGTACCGTGCAAGTGTGCCCACAATTGAATGGCAGTTAGCAACTGCCATTGTGGTTTGCAGATTTGAGGCTGCACCATTACCAATCAGCAATCTTCAGGTTAGTTTCTGGAAAAAATAGTATCTAGTTCCTTGTTGTTCCAAAAACCCAATGAAAGAGCATAACCCTCCCAGCGGTTCTTGGGAAACAAATTGCAACAACTTCGATGTTGTCTGTTCCCTTGATGATAGTTCATAGAAATACATCAAACAATATAATCACAAATACCATGAGATTCAATATTTTTAAATAAACTTAATACATATACAATTCATAAATCTGATAAATATGAGCAGAAAAACACAAAACAGAACGTAACCATTGGCATTAACAACCTAGAATCTTGTACACAAAAAGAAGCACTCCAAAGAATGGCGAATATAATTACCTGGAGACAGTCCATGCTCCAGTCGGAAAGCTTCACCACTTCTTTGATGCATGGACTTGTCAGAAGATAATCCTGGGTCCTACAAAATATTGGCAGACCTTAAGAACTATATTGTAAGTCGGCGGTACCAGCCTACCAGGTGTCAGATAGATCTAGAAAACTGAAATAGACTAGTCTTAGCAATTCATTTAAATGATATTAGCACCTCCAGTTTACCAGATCAAAATGCTTGATTTTAAATGAACTATTTTAATCGCTTCTAGAAGACAAGACAGCCATTAGTAGTTATTATGTGTCAACATTTTTCTTAGCAGAGTAAATAAACAATAGTACACTCCTCACACAATCATCTTCTGGTCCTTCATATGAAGACATAAGATGCTTGTACACCTAAGTTATCAATTTAACTAGCAAAGGAGATAGTCCTTATTATCCACCAATGACAATGACCAGTACACTTCCAAAATGATGAGAACTTGCATTGACATAACTACTATGAATTGGTACTAGATAGTTAATAGCTATCAGTTTTATACAGAGACATTCTACCATTTAACATTGTCATTCATATGATTGTGGATGTAACATTCAATGTATAATACAAGGTCGTTATGCAAGTAAATCTTAATGAGACACCTGGAGAGAGAAGACATGCAGAACAGTGCAGGAAAAATTGAATCAGAGATTTGGATAGAAAAAACTTCAAATTCAACAAATTTTTAGGGATGTTGAAACAAAGCAACACAAGTCCCTACCATGTTTAAGCCAATAGCATCATCCAGTAAGGGATGGCCCACATATGTAGCAGGCAACCCATTTAATCTGCAAATTTCATCCTCAAACGGAAGGATACACAACATATGGTCTACAAAAGTACGCAACTTCAAGAGCCTGCTTTCACCACCTTTCCAGGCCCAGAATGATGGTGCAACATAATGGACATGTAGAGGACTACCAACCTTTTGATTGTATCTACCTAGACAACAGAAACACTTTACCATATTTGTTCATAAAAATAAATAAAAAGATCATTCTTTCAATTTAATTCTGGTATGGTGAAAAATGCTTCCATTGAGAGTGTTAGTCATTTGGATTCTTGTACTTGGTGATAGAAGATCCTTACTCTCATCGAGAGGATGACACTTGGAGATGGGGCAATTTTCTTTGTTTATTTCTCACATTAACGCCATTCCAACTTCGAGGGGTTGGGAATACAAATTATAGGTCGCTAACTTGACCAAGCATATGCTAAGATGCTAGTCTAAGATGCTAGTCTAAGATCTTTGTCTAGATGCTAGTCAAAAGTCATCTAAAGAGATGTTGTCCTTGAAGGCGGCAAAAACCAACACAAAAGAGACTTATCCATCACTCTCCCCTAAGTCTTGTGTGTCTCCTTGTGAGAATCTGAGCCATCCCGATCTGGGCTGAAGCTCTGGAACTTGATCCGCCCAAGAGACTTGGTCGAGGTCGGTGAAGTGGTCTTGGGTGTTGATGTAGTTGGCGGACGCTCCCTTCATCCGGCTGACCGATGAAGTGATACCTCACTGGATGTGCTTCTGCGCTCATGGAAGACGGGGTTCTTCGCCAAGGCCAAAGCGGACTTCTTTGTCCACCCCGAGCTCCATCGCCTCTGCGTCTCGCCAAGGAGAACGCCATACCGTGCCATCCACAGAGCTGAGTAGAAGCGGTAGTGGGTGCAATGTACTACGCCGCATGACTAGACAAAGCCACTACCTCTTGCTTGACCGATCGCCGGTGATCGGACATTTGCCGAGGAAGTATAGCATCCATTGGTGCTCTTGCTCGTGTCGATGTCGCCGGCGTGGTCATTGTCATGCCGATGAAGTCTTGCCGTGGCACCTTAGGTAGTCAAGCCGTGGTCGGAGGTGCCCGCGACGTAGCGGAGGATCCTTTCACGGACTTCTTTGGTGCTCCGTCGTTTGTCATTGCATGAACCGGCCGCGAGCCGACGGCAATGAACGCCAAGTCCGGTCGGCGTGTGGACAAGGTAGCGAAGGCGCCCTAATCTTGCGATCTTGCGTCGCGTTCGCCTCCTCCGCCGTACTCTCACGACTTAGCTTGACCTCTCCTCCATAGGAGTGTGGGGTGGGTTGCGATTAAGTGAGGCCGCCTTGACTCTACGATGCGCTTGGCGTGGCGGTCTGGCGAAAGAGATCTGGGAGTCGTCTGGTGGACCTCGATCCCGAGGTAGAAAGAGAGGGCCGAGGTCGCTCATCTAGAAGGTGGCCTTCATCTCGCCTTGAACGCCTCGATCTCCTTCTCCTTGGTACCGGTGATCACAAGGTCGTCGGCGAGAGCGCCTATCGGCGAGGCATTGCCTCCCTTGCCCGCCGTGAGACCGCATGACCTCGTGGCCTTCTCTTTGGAATCCCATTTGCTTAAGGGTGGAGTCGACTTGGCGTTCAAGCTTCGCGAGCGTTCGCCGCAAGCCGTGAGGGCCTTGCGTGAGCGGAGGACCTGCTTTCTTTTTGGGGATGATGAATCCGTGGTGGCAGTGACGAGACCTCCTCCTTCAAGTCGCCGATTGAGAAAGCAGACTTGGCGTCCATGTGATGGGCGCTTGACCCTCTGAGGCTGCGAGGCGAGGAGGAGGCGCACGGACTCCATCCGGTACAGCAGCGTGAAGGCATCGTCGAAGTCGACTCCCTCTGCTGGGCGAAGCCTTGTGCCACGAGAGCGCCTTGTGCTTGATCACCTCTCCGGCCTCGTTTTCTTGAGCTTGAAGACCCACTTGAGAGAGATGGCGTGGTGGCCGTTGGAAGATCGACCGGCTCCCACGTCTTGTTTCGCTCGGCGGCGTCCATCTCCTCTGCATCGCGGCACGCCATGCCGCGTTCTCTCCGCCTCGGCGAAGAGCGAGGCTCGCCGTAAATCTGCGGCGAGTGCGGCTCTGCTCGGTCGCGCTGCGCCAGATTCGAGGACGGTTGCTTCATCGAGGAGGTCGCCCATCCGCGATGCTGATAGCGCGAGGGCTCGCCGCCGTGGTAAGCGTCGATCGCGATCCTCGTCGTTAGACGGGGTGGCGAACTCCACCGTGTCTTTGCTCGTCGTGGGTAAAAGCTGCCGTCTGCGAAACTGAAGGAGTAAGCGCGTGTGTGGGAGAACGAGGCGTGGCCGTGATCTTGGCGGTGGACTCGCCGAACTGTGGGCTTTTGGGTAGTGGTGGCGGTGGTGAAGGACTCGCGGAGGTGGTGGCGAACAGGGGTGGTGGGGTGGCGAGCTCGGTGAAGGCAGTGTTGGCTCCCGCCTCCTCGAAGTGGGCGTGGTCGACAACGAAATCGCTGGTCGTCGGTCGAGCCGTCATCCACCATCTTGTCCCGTCGGCCTCGCCCTTCGTCGAACACGACATCACGCGTGATCGACGCGCCGTGTCGTGGGATCGAGGACGCGGTAGGCCTTAGCGCCCTCGCGTGGCCGATGAAGACTCTGGCGTGCTCGGTCGTCGAGCTTGCCGGCGTGGTTGAGCTCCTTGGCGAAGGCGAGCGGTAGAAGACACGGAGGTGGCTCGCGCGAGCTTGCGCGTGCGAGCCTCGTATGGCGTCTTGCCGTCGAGGGCCTTGGTGAGGCGGTTAAGCAAGTGAGCGGCGGATCATCAACGCCACCCCTGATAGAATCTGGCATCCTCTCGCTTGAGGAGGCGCGGCGGTAGCCACTGCCGTCGGTTGCGGCGCTTCGATGGCGCCGTTCTGCTGCGGGGTGTCTGGCGCGGAGAAGTGACGATGGATCCCTCGTTGGCGCGATGCGCCGCGAACTTCGGCCGCCGTGAACTCACCGCCGTTGTCCGCGTAGGACCGAAGCTTGCGGCGCGCGCTCGCCTCCGCGGCGGCTTGAAGGCACTTGATGGCGTCGCCGCGGATGCCTTGACGTCGGCGGGGCAGCCCACATGTAGCGGGACACGTCGTCGGCGAGGAGGAGGAAGTAGCGCCGGCCTCGGTGTAGCCGGTGTCACGGGCCCTGAGGTCACCGTGTCTGAGCTCCAGCTTCTCCTTGGCGGAAGCTTCGCTGGCGAGGAAGGAAGCCGCCGCGGCTTGGTGAGACGCAGTGTCGCAGAAGCGCTCCACGTGGTCGGCGTGCGGCATGCCCCGCACCATCTCCTTCTTCGCCGAAGCTGTCTCGGGGCCTCAAAGTTGAGGTGCCCAAAGCGCTCGTGCCACCTCCAACGTCGTCGTCGCGCGGTACGCAAGACAAAGAGGTTGCGCCACTGCAGCGTGAAGGGCGTAAGGCGGTTGCTCTGTTGACCTTGACGAGAGCCGCGACTATGATCCCCAGATCTTGCGGCACCCGTGCTCAATCTCCACGCGATCCGTTCTCATCCGGTGTCCCCAAGGCGATGATGGAGTTCCTCAACGGGGATGTAGTGAACCGGTGGCGGCCGGTGCTTTCGCCCGATCTTGGCGGCGAAGGCGACAGAGCGCCCTTGATCTCCACGGCGGGCGTCGCCGAACTTGCGGTGCCTCGAGCGCTGAGTCGAGCTCGAGAAGAACTCCGCCGCCGGTCATGTGGTGGGTGGCGCCGGTGTCGAGCACCGCCCGTCGGTCTTGTCGTTCTTTTGGAGTCGTCGAGGAGGCGTGTGCTTTTGGCTCGTCAAGGTGGAGGAGAGCGCTGCGGCCGGTCTTCTTTGGAGGTAGTTCGATGCTCGCATGAGCAATGAACGAGCCGGCTCCTCTCCTCCTCACTTCTTGTGACGTGGGCTGGCCGCGTCGTGGTATCGACAATCCTTAGCCCAATGACCGAGCTTGCGCGATTGTAGCAAGAGTCGTCTCGTCTTGGCTTTTGCTTGCCAGCAGCGCCATACTGGCGCCTCCACGGTCATCACCCAAGACGTCCTCGCGCCCTGCTGGCGTCTTTACGCGGCTTGCGCGCTGCCACGCTTGCGGCCGCTGTCGTGGAAGAAGGCTCCCTCTTCTTCTGTCACCTTGGCCGCCCAGCGCTCCCAGTGAGGAGGAGCTTCCGCCAATGGTGACGGGTCCCGAGACAGCGTGGCTCATCGCCATCCAGCGACCTTGAGGCGACCGCGCCTCCTCGATCGTCATCGTGGAAGGTCAGCAGAGACTTCGTCGGCGAGCCATCTGCTTGTACTTCTCGGGGCGCTTGGCGGAAGAGCTTCTCCTGCTCTCTCCTCGCCGTAGGTGTCGTCGCCGAATCGCACCAACCTCGCGCAGAGTGTTGAGGCGCGAGAGCAAAGTCATCAACGTCCTCGCTTTGGCTTGAAGGCGATTCTCCCGCTCCTTGCGTAGTGCTCGCAATGTAGACTTGCGGCGCGATCGGCTGCCGATCGTCTTTGCGGCGATGGCGTCCCAAGCCTCTTTAGCGATCCGCTTGTTGGTAGCGAAGCGCATCTCGGGCGGGGCTGCGGCGATGAGAGCATCCGGCGCCGTCGATCTGGTCGTGGTCGGCGTCTCCGTCTGGACCGCATCCCACATATGCCGCGCTGGAGCTTTACCTCATCACCGCAGACCCGCTCGGCGTAGTTGGTCTTGGTGAGATAGGCCACCCGCCGCCGGGGCGATGTCCTGACGACCGCCTTTGGTACTCGTGGTGACCACGATGCCGAACCGAGGAGAAAGCCGCGTCTCTGTGAAGGCCGCGCTCTCCGTTGACCCGTCTGTACGCCGTCTTGCGCGTCTCCTCGAGCGCCGCCGCGCGTCCGCCTGTCTGAAATTGCCGCCGCGCTTCGTGGGCGTCTTGTGATTGCCATTCTTATTGCTTTCCGCTCGCGTTGCCTCCCTCTCCGTGACTCAAGGTCGCGTCGGCTTATATCGCGAGATGGGCTGCTTCTGCTTGCTGCTTATATGAACCTCGACCTCATTCTTTGCGCTGCTTGCATCTGCCGCCGCATTGCTTCCACCTCTGCTCTTGCCCGCTATTTGACGCTTTTTTCCGCCGCCATACAGCTGTCTGCCGCTTCCTTCGCTCGCGTTCCTCTGCCGCCATGATTAAACTTCTTCTGCCATGGCGTCTTTCGAGGCGACCGAAGGCCGAGATATCTGCGGACATGGCGTGCCAGAGGGAACTGCGTGGAGAGAGAGCCGCTCTTGGTTGGAAATTGCTGCGGGCCGATTTGAAGGAAAGTGGAGAAGGATTGGCGAGGAGATGCTCGAGGTTGCGAGGATAATCTGACTCGATACCACTTGTTAGTCATTTGGATTCTTGCACTTGGTGATAGCAAGATCCTTACTCTCATCGAGAGGATGACACTTGGAGATGGGGCAATTTTCTTTGTTTATTTCTCATTGCGCCATTCAACTCGAGGGTTGGGGATACAAATTATAAGTCGCTAACCACCAAGCATATCTTGAAGATGCTAGTCTAAGATCTTTGTCTAAATGCTAGTCAAAAATGTCCTAGATCTAGTCAAAAGCTATCACAGATCTTTAGTCAAAATTGTCTAAAGAGATCTTTGTCGTGAAAGAAAACCAACACAAAAGAGACTTATCCATCAGAGAGCCTTACAGTTCAATTGCTTCAAAAGGCGAAAAGAGAACCCCTTTGAATCAACTGTAACTACAGCATGAGGCTGAAATAATATAACAGTATCTACAGTACCCTCGGTCTTCCTCTGCAAAACTAAAATGAGTATAATCAACATCCAAGTAGCATAATATCTTTATATATAAAGGGAGACGCACTTTGAGCTCACCCAGCTGCCCACGTCGACAAAAAAACTCTAGCCGTCGGATCTCCGTTGCGCGCGTCCGCCAACGTCGGATCTCCGTTCCGCGCGTCCGCGTTGGTCAGTCCAGCCGCGGCTCTCGTGCGCAAACAGAAAAGGGAGTCGGCGGATCGGCCGAAGTTTTCCCCATTCCGTTTCGTCTTCTCTCCCCCTGGTTCTTGCTCCTGCCGAAGCTTGCGTATGGCGCCTCCCCGGCCGCTCCCGGCTCGCGCTCGCGCCCCTACCGCCGCGCCGCTCTCCCTGCCAGCTCGGCCCCGCGCGTGCTTGCCCGCCGCCGGTTCTCTCGCTCAGTCGCTCCATTCCCCTCCTCCTGGCCCTCCCTCTTCCTCTCCTGCTCCATCTCGCGCCACAGCGCCGTCCTTCTCCCTTCCTCCGCCGCAGCAACTCCCGTGCCGCAGCGCCGCCCCTCGCTGCTTCCCCGGTGCCAGCTCCTTCTCCCTTCCTCCGCGGCAACTCCTCCCTCCGACGCCGCGCGGCCGCGCCTCTCTCCCTCCCCGCCTCCCGTTCCCCTCCCTCTCCACCCAGCGCCCTTAGCTCTCCCTTCCCCGCCGCATCGCCTCCTGGCTCCTGCGCAAGCACCCCTTGGGCGTGTTTGTTTTCATTGTTTTTTCTTGATCTGATTTCTCCTCGGTCTTTGCTTCGGGTGCGCTGTTGGTTTGATCTTTTGTGTTTCGTCGATTTTTTTGATGCCGGTTTGTTAGCGTTCTTACCCTACCTATTCTCCACCAGTGGTTTATGCTTAGACCCGTGGGTTCGAACCAGTTCTTGGATTTGGGGTTTCGCTTTTTTTCCCCTTCCGCGCGGAGCTGATCTGCGGGTTCTCCTCCTCCTCGGCCGGCTCTTTGTTGTTTCTTGGCCAGCAGCTTGTTCTTGTCCCCGTGTTTATGTAGCACTTCTTCGATCTGCAATTCCGCGTGTTTCGTTTTTCCTAGGGTTCTAGATCTGAAGCCTTTCTTTTTTACTTTCGCATTTGGTCGATCTACGCGTGGTCGTTCTGCTCGATAGGGTCTCGGTTGGTCCTTTGCCACAGCCCTATACCTATTACCGTGTTTATGTGACGTTTATACGGAACTGCTGAAATGAATGGAACTCTGCTTTTTCTCTACAAAGTTCTTTGACCTTTTTAGGGCATAATTTTTTCCCTTTGTTGTTTTTTCATCAATTGTTATATGCTACAGAGTTAGGAACTATGACAACTATGATTTTATCATGTTTCCTCATCTGTCGATATTGTTACAACAGCTCCGTTTTTCCCAGCTACAAAGGTTAGGCAGTGTAATGCAGACTATGATGAGACTTGTGACAGTACATGGATTTACATCTTAAACCTGCCTCCTGATGTGACTGTTGAGGAAATTCAAGAGCTATTTGCAGGATTTGGCCAAGTAAAGCTTACCTTTATTGTATTCATTGGTATTTAGTGATCAAGAAATATACATTTCATGAGTGTTTCAGTTTCTGACTTGGTTTCAGTTTTTGAGAGTGATGTTTCTGTTTTTGAGAGTGATACATCTAACCATATGCATTAGAAATCCTACGAAAAGAGAAACACAGGCATGCTGACTTTGTTTCTGTTTTCCTGTAATATTATTGATTTCCTATATATGCTAATACACTACGCAGTGCTTATCCTGTAATATGAAGACTTTCCTATATATTCTCATATACTACGCAGCAGCTAAACTTGCTATGCTTCTTGCCTACAATTTGTTATCAATTTTGGATTACATAGTCTCCCCCCCAATTGTTTACATCATTTATTATTGTACCTAAAACTGACTTTATACAGTCACCGTCAGTTTGTTATCAATTTCGGATTACATAGTCTTCCCTTTTATCTTGCATAAACTTGCAGATGAAAGCTGGCCAATTGTTTAGATCATTTATTATTGTACCTAAAACTTACTTTATACAGTCATATTATACATATCTTAGTCTCAGTCTGGCTTCAATTGCTCAATACAGTACAGATTAGACTATATGTAGATAGATGCATACACAGTAATGGGGAACTCTAGGTAAACTGTACTGATATTGTTCTGTACATGTCTTAATTATTTTAAAACTCATCAGTGCCTTAGTTTTGTACGTTGTGATTGAATTTGCAGTTTGTGAATGAATGTGTGGCTACGCAGATAACATGCAAGAAGATGGTGAAATTGAGGGAGATTCTAGCTGCTATCGTGTTCTCTCAAGCAAAACTTTAGCAGATGTTGTGGAAGCGCTTATTGGGGTCCATTATGTAGCAGGAGGGAAAATTGCTGCAAACCACCTCATGAAGTGGATTGGGATTCGTGCAGAGTTGGATCCTCAAGAGATCCCTCCTCCGAAGCCATATAACATACCTGAGAGCATAATGAGAAGCATAAATAACACATTAGAAGGTGCCTTGGGTATCAAATTCCAGAATAACGCATGCATCGAGGCCATCTTCTGGTGTTTCCTGTTACCAGCATTTGGAATTTGTTGGTGATGCTGTGTTGGATCATCTTATTACAAAGCACTTATTTTTTACATATACTGATCTACCTCCTGGTCGCTTGACTGACTTAAGAGCTGCAGTCGTTAATAATGAGAACTTTTCAAGGGTTGCAGTTAAGCATAAGCTGCATGTACATCTTCGCCATGGATTCATCTGCTTTGGAAACACAGGTAGGACATTTATTATTTATGCAGCAGGAAATGAGGCATTGTTGGTAGGACTGAAGTTCGATTAGGTTGAACTTTATTTCCATTATCTGGAAGCAATGCTGACTATTTCTTTCAATTTTCTGAAGATTCGGAAGTTTGTGAAGGATGTCCAAGAGGAGCTTTCAAAACCAGGTTTCAATTCTTTTGGGCTCGGGGCTGCAAGGTTCCTAAAGTTCTTGGAGACATTGTTGAGTCAATTGCTGGTGCAATATTCCTAGATAGTGGGTATGACACCTCGGTAGTCTGGAAGGTATACAGTTCTGGACCATTCGAAAGGAAACCCTGTTCATATAAAAGTGTTCTCATTTGAAAGAAAAGGAGTTTTTTTAAAAAAATAAATAAATCTGCGCCATTTTGCACCAGGTTTTCCAACCGCTCCTTGATCCCATGGTAACGCCAAAGACTCTTCCAATACATCCAGTTAGGGAGCTCCAAGAGTGCTGCCAGCAGCAAGCTGAAGGATTAGAATACAAAGTAAATAATTGCCCCTTGTCCCTTTTCAAGTGACAAACTGTAAGGTAGTTTTTATTAGATAATTGATGGCCTACTTTACATGCCAGACCTGACCGAACTGTGAACTGAGGGCAAGATAGTGTTCACACAAAAGCAATTTCACCTTTGCTAGGGCTAAACAGAAGAGAAAAATGATGATATTTTATATGGGGATTGAGATTGCAAGCTACATACGGTTTTTGATAGCTCATTGCCCATCTCCATGGTTCGCAGGCAGAGGAATTATTTCAGTTTGCAGATTCTAAGCTACCAACCAAGAAAGCATCTTGATTCAAAAGGAAATGTATGATTCTGGAGTCCCTTAGCTCCGAGCTTTTTTATCTACTTTCAATACTTATTGATGTATCCTTTGCTGTATTTCTACCTTTTCCTGGTCTACAATGTTTTGATCCCTCATGAAGTGCATGTATGATCTTTGAAATTAATGTATCGGATGGACAGAGGCAGATCAAGTTTTACTACTCTTTCAGCACACAAATGTATATCATAGTATTCCCGATCTAATTTTTTAGCATACTTTGTGTGTACGTGCTACTGCAATATATATATATATATATATATATATATATATACACTAAGTCGTCATACATGATATTTATTTTTTCGCCCGCGGCATCGCGCGGGTTACCCGCTAGTGAACAGAAAGCATAGCATGAGACAAACCAAAGTTGCACCTTGACTTTATATATGTGTGGCACCAGTTCCCACAAGCCCATTACGGAAATTTCTTCCATGGGAAAAAGTGATTCCAAGCCTTCCCTAAACATTAACTCCCTACATTGACAAAAGAGTCCGTTTAACGGGTAAGGAAATGAATGATCAAATTTGCAACAAATGATGGGATCCAACTTGAAATTCGGTCTGGATCAAATTGCACAGATGGAAAAGTGAAATGATGCAACAATGTTGAATTAATTATTACATGGGTATGTCAAGCACATGAAAATTTAACTCCCTTTACGTCTAAATCGAGAAAATACAGAAAACGCCTGAATGCAAACATACAGCAGTTCCCACTTCCCACAAGCCCATTACGGCAATTTCTTCCATGGGAAAAGTTGGACACCTCGCAAGTTATTGACCGGATTCCCACCGATTTGAATATTGCAAGTGTACTCTATGCACAATACAATCTGAACCTCCAAACACCTTCCGGAGGAAATAAAATAAGCAATCCAAAACTAAACCTCCCTTCCAAGTTTCTTCAACTCCAATTACCCAGGCTGTATGAGCATTTCTAACACAACAACCATAAGGTCCATAACTTTGCTTTGTGAAACGAAACAATTGATAAGTGTGCAATGCACCTACATATGGACATTGACATGAAAAATCAAATCTGTAGCAAAAGTTGATACAAACAGTGGGTGGTGTCAGAACTATTTACGAAATGTTCAAAATCGAATTATATGGGTGCAATGCACCTAACGCACTAATACTTCAATAGCACAAAGTACTGAACCAAAAGTGGAGGAAGGGGAGTGAGACCAGACCCGCCAACGCTAGCGAAGCGGACGGGTACGGGGGAGAGCGCTCTGAGGGAAGCCATGAGACGGGAAGCAAGCGAGTCGCCGGAGACCTCGCCGGCGACCACGAACACCCGGAGCTCGCCGTCCCGTGCTGCCGCGTCCACCACCCTCCCGTAGGAGAAGGCGCATGGGCGCGCACCGGCCGCCACGCCGCCGGCTAGCATAACTCGCCGGCGCCCGGCGGCTGCGGTCCATCGCGACAGCATCGGCCGCCACACGTACGGAGTTGGACCGGACGAGGCAGACACTGGCGGGAGTGGATGTTGGGGCTAATCAATGTGATTACCAAAAGTTCAGCATCTCTACTCGTAGTGAACTAATAAGGATAGCTTCAACCAACGGATAAACAGCAGAATTAACAACAAGAATATGCACAAAATGATACAGCAATTTACGTGAAAAAACATCCTCGATGTGATGAGTAAAAAACCACGGGTTTACACAGTCCACTCTTAAATCTTCCACTATAATCAACAATAGGTATAAAAAGTATTTTCTAGAACATCTAGAAGTACATAACAGAAGCAACAATATCATCAAGATATAATCTTGATATCATCATCAACAACCATACATAATTGACAAGAGGTACACTAACAACCAAGCAGATAAAGTATATTTTTTGTTCCCTTCGGTTATCAACTCATATCTCACAAATCACAGATCCAAACTGCATGAAACTTAGCAGGAATGTGGATCCACGAGTCCCTAATAGGCTGTCCTAATTTCAGCCAAATTGGACAAAGTTTCACCACTCAAACAGAACTTCTACCAAATCTGCTCAGTACTGAATCTGCGGCTACCCGAACTGACAAAACCCCTCTCAAATCAGGTGTTCCACTCGACCAATCCTCAATCCAACCGTACAAATCGAAGAGCTACGAGTCAGGAACTCACAAACCAAATTTGAGGCAGATCCGACTATGTTTGCTACTCCGATCGACGTCTTGATGAAGACTGCGCAAGATCACCCGAGATGGAACAGAACTCCTCTTCTCCTTTTCCCTCTTGTCTCTTGTTTTGGTTGTGCGCAAATGCTTCTCCTCTCCTCAGCCACTCCTTCCAGCAGCAGCTCAAGGAAATAGCTAGGGTTTTTCTTCCCCTCACCAAGGAGGAAGTATCTCCACCCTTCATTCTTAGGGTAATCAATGGTTGTCATTTCTTAGGCTTGTGGGCTGAGATAGGTCTTCATATGGAGGGATAGCCCAACAAACTCCCCCTCCCGACATCATGGAGGAATCAACACCTCATCTCAATCATGCCAGCCATTTGCCGGCATACCTCGACTTTCTCTCTCGTCACTACCTTGGTCAACATATCAGCCCCATTGTCGTCAGTGTGAACCTTCTCAAGCTGCATTTGCTTAGAACTCAACACCTCTCAAATCCAATGGTATCGAACATCAATATGCTTCGACCTTGAGTGGAAACTATAATTTTTGCTCAAGTGGATAGCACTTTGGTTGTCACAAAACAACACATACTTATCTTGATCAAGCCTAAGCTCACTAGTCAACCTTTTCAGCCACAATAGTTCCTTGCTCGCCTCAGTCGCTGCAATGAACTCAGCTTCAGTTGTAAACAACGCCACATATTTCTGCAACTTGTTTTTCCATGACACAGCTCCCCCTGAATAGGTAATCAAATACCCTGAAGTAAACTTCCTGCTATCAACATCTCCAGTCATATCAGAATCTGTGTATCCAACCAACACAGGCTTACCTTTACCAAAGCAAAGCTTTAGCTTAGTACTGCCCCGAAGGTATCTCAAAATCCACTTCACAGCTTCCCAATACGGTCTTCCAGGATTTGAGATAAATCTACTCACTGTACTAACTGCATGAGCAATGTCTGGCCTTGTACACACCATAGCATACATCAAGCTTCCAACTTCCGAGGCATATGGAACATTCTGCATTTCCTTCTTCGTCTCATCAGTAAAAGGACATTGCTTGGTGCTCAACTTGTAATGAGCTACAAGTGGACAGCTCACGGCTTTTGTATTGTCTAACTAAAACTTTTTAAGTACCTTCTCAATGTACTTTTATTGTGCCAGGTACAACTTGTTAGAGTTTCTATCCCTCTCAATTCTCATACCAAGAATTTGCTTTGCTGGCCCCAAGTCCTTCATAGCAAAGAACTTACTCAACTCTTTATCTAGCTCTGCAATCCTAGAGACATTCTTGCTAGCAATCAATATATCATCAACACAGAGCAACAAGATGATAAAACCATCACCTGATAATCTCTGAAAGAACACACAATGGTCTGTGCTACACCTATTGTAGCCTTGCTCCCCATATGATTCAAACTTCATATACCATTGTCTTGGTGCTTGTTTGAGCCATAAAGACTTTTCTTTAGCTTGCACACATAGTCTTCTTTGCCCTTCTTAACAAACCCTTCAGGCTGCTCCATGTATATCTCTTCCTCCAAGTCTCCATGAAGAAAGGCTGTCTTCGCATCCGTTTGCTCAACCTCCAAGTTGTGACTAGCTGCAATGCCAAGAACCACCGAATGGATGTCATCTTCACCACTGGAGAGAAGATCTCATCAAAGTCATTTCCTTTCTTTTGGCCAAATCCTTTCACAACTAGCCTCGCCTTGTATCTTGGATGTGACGTGTGCTCTTCTTGCTTGATTCTGTAGACCCACTTGTTCTTCAATGCCTTCTTACCCTTTGGCAACTTCACCAGCTAATATGTATTATTCTTATGCAAGGAATTCATCTCCTCTTGCATAGCTTTCATCCACTCATTCTTGTGCTCATCTTCAATTGCTTCTGCAAAGCACTCAGGTTCTAAATCATCATACATAACACCACATAATCATCTGAGGAATACCTGCTAGAAGGTCTGCACACTCTGGTGGATCGTCTAAGTGGAACTTCTGGTATTGGTGGTTGTTGATCATGATCATCAAATTCAGCATCAAACTTGTGCTGCTGGAGAGCATTCTCACCACCTATACCATGCACATCATCTTGTGCATCATCTGCAACATCGCCTTCAGCTTGTTGTGGAGCTGGAGCTGCAGGAATTGGGTCTAAATCAACTATGCCTTGCTGTTGAGGAACTTGCACCTTTGCCTTCACAATATCCTCAATTATCTGGTCTTCAACAAACACAACATCACGACTTCTAACAAATTTCTTTGCTATAGGATCAAACAGCTTGTAGCCGAACTCATCCAGACCATAGCCAAGAAGTATGCACTGTCGTGTCTTTGCATCAAGTTTGGACCTTTCATCTTGAGGAATATGAACAAATGCCTTGCACCCAAACACTTTCAGGTGATCATAGGAGACATCCTTGTTGTACCACACCCTGCGAGGAACATCTCCCTGCAAAGGATAACATGGTGAGAGATTAACAAGATAAATTGCAGTCATCAAAGCCTCACCCCAATAAGACTTTGGCAACCTTGCATGTGACAACAAGCATCGAACTCTCTCCACCAATGTCCTGTTCATCCTCTCAGCAACGCCATTTAGTTGTGGTGTCTTAGGAGGAGTAAATTGATGCCTAATTCCTTGCTCCTTGCCATATGCATCAAATGGCCCGATGTATTCTCCTCCATTATCAGTGCGAATGCACTTTATCTTCTTCTCAATTTTTCTCTCAACTGAGGCTTGGAATTACTTGAATATACTCAGCACTTGATTTTTGGACTTCAAGGGATAAATCCAAACTTTCCTAGAAGAATCATCAATGAAAGTGACAAAGTACTTAGCACCACCAATTAACATTACCAACATCTTGCACACATCGGAATGCACCAAATCCAGCAACTCTGGCTTCTTGTGAGAAGGTTGACTTTTGAAAGCAACCCGGTGTTGCTTCCCCACTAGACAATCTGTACAACTCTTCAATTGCACACCTGAAATCCCTAACAGGAGATTCTTCTTCACTAGCACAGCCATGCCCTTCTCACCCATGTGCCCAAGCCTCTTGTGCCACAGAACACAAGAATCATCATGTCCTAATGTATTGACAAAAACACAAGAGAGTTTAGCATGAACATGATACAAGAGTGAAACCATTTTACCTCTTGCAAATACCATGCTGCCTTTGGTGAGCTTGTACTGTCCATTTTCAAATATGCTGGAATACTTCTCATTATCAAGCAATCCCACTGAAATTATGTTGAGCCGCAAATCTTCAACATGTCTCACAGACTTGAGAATTAGTAGTGTACCATTAGCTGTCTCCAAATGCACATCTCCCTTTCTAATGATTTGAGCTCGATCATTGTTTCCCATCTTCACAATGCCAAAATCACCAGCAACATAATTTGTGAAGAGCCTTCTATGAGATGTAGCATGTATGGTAGCAACACTATCAGGTATCTAAGTCATGTCATTATCACCCACAAGGTTAATGGTTGCATCATCAGAAACAACAATGGTCCTTTCTTCAACAGTGGAACCAATCTTGCCATCACCATCTTCAGCAACGACTACCATCATGTCCTCAACCGTTGAAGTAATGCGACCAACATCACTGTCACTGTCACTATCTTGTTTCTGTGCCTTCTTCTTTTTCTTCTTGTTCTCCCGCTTGAGCTTTTGGCAGAACTTTTTAATGTGTCCCTTCTCATGGCAGTGATAGCACTAAACATCTGAAATTTTTCCTCTTGACTTGCTTCTACTTTCAGCTGAATTCTTCGGACCTCGGCTCTTACTTCTCCCTTGTGACTCGGTGAACAACACCTCGGGTTGTGAGGAGGAACTCTTTCTTTCAGTAAGTCTTCTTGACTCTTCATTTATCACTTTGGTCTTCATAAGGTTCCAAGAGACGATACCATTTGGAGCTGAATTGCACAAAGTGACTTTGAGAGTTTCCTAAGTATCCAGCAAAGAACCAAGTAGTAGCAAAGCCCTAACCTCATCATCAAATGAGATGCCCATGGAAGATAGCTGATTTATAATGCCTTGAAATGCATTAACATGATCAGCCATAGAAGTGTCATCTCGGTACCTCAAATGCATCAATTGCTTGATCAAGAACATCTTATTGGTACCTTCCTTTCTATCATACAATTCTTCCAATTTCTGCCATAAGGAGCGTGCATGTGTCTCATCACTGATATGGTTCAACACAATGTCATCGACTCACTGTCGAATGAACCCACAAGTTTGACGATGAAGTACCTTCCACTCATCATCAGTTTTGTCATCCGGCTTCTCGGTGGCAAATACTGGCTTATAATACTCTTTCACATAGAGCAAGTCCTCCATCTTACCTTTCCAAGCTTGGTAATTTGTACATTCAGAGATATCATCCTGCCGGTATTCACCTCCATCTTTCACTACAAGACAATCACCAAAGCAAACCTGAGCTTTGATACCACTTTGTTGGGGGCTAAACAATGCAATTACCAAAAGTTCAGCACCTCTACTGTAGTGAACCAATGAGGATAGCTCAAACCAATAGATAAGCAGCGGAATTAACAATAAGAACATGCACAAAATGACACGTCAATTTACGTGGAAAACCTCCTCGATGTGAGGAGTAAAAACCACGGGGCTTGCACAGCCCACTCCCAAATCTTCCACTATAATCAACAATGGATACAAGGAGTCTTCTCTAGAACATCTAGAAGTACATAACAGAAGCAACAACATCATCAAGATATAATCTTGATATCATCATTAACAACCATACACAATTAACAGGCGATACACTAACAACCAAGCAGAGAAGGTACATTTTATGTTTTCTTTGGTTATCAGCTTATATCTCACAAACCATAGATCCAAACTGCATGAAACTTGGCAAGAATGTGGATCCACGAGTCCCTAACAAGCTGTCCAAATTTTAGCCAAATCGGACAAAGTTTCACCACTCAAATAGAACTTCTACCAAACCTGCTCAGTACTGAATCTGCAGCTATCCGAACTGACAAAACCCCTCTCAAATCAGGTGTTCCACTCAACCAATCCTCAATCCAACCGTACAAATTGAAGAGATACGAGTCAGGAACTCACAAACCAAATTTGAGGCAGATCTGACTAGGTTTGCTACTCCGATCGACGTCTTAATGAAAATTACGCAGGATCATCCGAGATGGAACAGAACTCCTCTTCTCCTTTTCCCTCTTGTCTCTTGTTTTGGTTGTGTGCAAATGCTTCTCCTCTCCTCAGCCACTCCTTCCAGCAGCAGCTCAAGGAAATAGCTAGGGTTTTTCTTCCTCTTACCAAGGAGGAGATATCTCCACGCTTCATTCTTAGGATAATCAATGATTGTTATTTCTTGGACTTATGGGCTAAGATAAATCTTCGTATGGAGGGACAGCCCAACAGTGGAAACTGGGCAGGAGAGTCGAGGGTCGGGCAGAGGCTTTATGCGACATAAACCCACCCTAGGCCGCTAGGCGGGTGGCCGATCCATAAGGACACCTCAATGCGTAGGCCACTGCTCGTGACGCCCTTGGCGTTGGTGGCGCTGGATCGGTCGACGATGTAGCCCGCTGCGGCGGTGAGCGTGGGGGATGCAGGGAGGCGGCGGCGATGGTCTCGGTGGCCCCTGCATTGGAGAGAGAGAGAGGAAGAAATAGTGAGGGGGGGGGGGGGATAGGGGAGGGAGAGAAGCCCAGCACAAATATCAGCCTGCCGGGTCGTGTGGGCCTCCATTGGCAAGATGCCATGTACAAACTGAAACCCGAGTAGTAAACCCTCGAGTCGAGCGGCTGCGGCGCGTGCTTCCTCCTCCTGACCGCGCAAAAATATCACGCCACCCTTCCTCCGCGCCGCCGCCGCCGCCGCAGCGAACGCTATGGTCGCAGCGCTTCTGCTCCGCGGCCTCCGCGCCGCGGGGAGCCGGGCGCGTCCTACCTTCCCGTCCTCCTCCTCGGCACCCGCGCCATTCGCGTCACCCCTCCTCCGCCGCCTCTACTCCGCGGCCGCATCCACGGCCGCCTCGCCCGCTTTTGCGCCGGGAGGCGTCATGGACCCGTCGCGCATCCGAAACGTGGCGGTGATAGCCCACGTCGACCACGGGAAGACGACGCTGATGGACCGGCTCCTGCGGCAGTGTGGCGCCGACATCCCCCATGAGCGCGCCATGGACTCCATCAGTCTCGAGCGCGAGCGCGGCATCACTATCGCCTCCAAGGTAACTCTCTCACTCATAGGACTCGTGTGTGCGTGGGCCGTGGGCGTGGCTACTGAGGTCGTTGGACGCGAGGATTCCTGCTCAGCATTTCGTCAAACAAACTGCGCGCATCAGATGAGGGGTTAGAACATAGACATAGGAGAAGGAAGTACGATCTGGTTGAAAGGCCATTTTCAAATTCGCGATTTTGTGTCCCACGTGAGTGTGACTAGACACGCGCTGACATGCATTCCTGAACGACACTTCGGTAGGCCACGTTGTGTGCGTTTCTCTGTGAATTTGAGTTAGTGGGAGGATGCGTTGTGTGCGTTTCTCTGTGAATTTGAGTTAGTGGGAGGATGGATGTCACGTCTGGTTGAACAACTGTGCTAAAGCTAACATTTTGTCCGCAGTGCCCCACACAATCCTCTGTGGCAGTTCTATGTACACCATATGCGTGTTGCCATGAGAGCTACAAGTAGCAGAAGTAACATTTGGCTCAATAAGTTGTGCTCAAACTTACCTGTGCATTTTTCTTCATCATTTTATCAAACACTGTGCGTGCATATCTTCAAGTAGTTTGATTGGAGTGGGTCATAATTTTGGATGATCTATAATGTAGTAACAATTTTATGGGCGGCTACTTGTTGTCGAGAAGCAAAATTGAAATCTCAATACGACATCAAGTCACATTCTAGCAAAAAAAGTTCACAAGTCAGTGTTCCAATGTTGTACAAACAAACTTAAAAAGTTGCTGCTGGAAAATACTACCATACATATAGCAGATTTTGGTGTAACCTAGCTCTTGTTCATCTGTTACTATTTTAAGGCCAGGCTCTGATTTAACTTATATATATTTTGCTTTATGATTCTTTTAGTAATATGTCCACAAAATAAATTCATTGAACTAAATTTGGACTGTTGATTACCATGCTTGTTAGAGCTAAAAGCCGGAAACATAAGTTGGGAGATGTTGTCTGCAATTTTGTGCCACTAACAATTACAGGGTCCGCATGATCAAAATAGTGATAAAGTATTTATTGGCCTTCAGGTTTATGTAGCTTAGGATCTAATATGCACACCTAGATCATGGACGCCACATAATTTGCTATCTGTAACTTCAGACCATTTCTGAATGAGCTTGAGGAGTTTGATTAACAACCATAATGCTGGTACTGCGGTACTGCCCATGTATGTATATAGAAATTCAGAGAAGAAGAATCAAGTTGAGAACTTTCTAGAAAAAAGGTAACTGTGGTTTAGCATTTCCCATAAAATTTAATGAAAACAAGACTTAAGAAAAAACTGCATACTGTTTGCTTGTTTCTTATAACTTGTAGCATTTGTCTGACCTATTTATATGATATAAATTTGACACTTGAATTGGCTAATGTAATGTCTCACGGATGGATATACCAATTTTATTGTGATACTTGTACTATACCTATATTATTTCACCATGCTATGTGCAACATTGATTTCAACTAGCATACTCACACAGGGTGAGTGCTAACCATATAGCTCGGACAAATTACCGTAGAAATCAGATTCGTATGGTACTAAGATTATCATTACATTTGTAATTTTTTGTTGAACTCCTGCACTGATTGTTCCAATGAAGTATTGCTGTATCTGTATCAAAAGGGCAGAGGTTGACATGCTTTTTGCCCTATAGAGCATGCTGTACGGCAACTATGTAACACTGCTTGTTTCCTCTTGTCTATATATTTAGGTCACTTCTGTCTTTTGGAAGGAGAACGAGCTCAACTTGGTCGATACCCCTGGTCACGCTGATTTTGGTGGTGAAGTAAGTACTTCCCATATAATTTTGTACAGATAAGACTGAAATGAGAATTTTTGCTGTGGTGTTTGAGATGGCCATTGCCATTTTGTTTTACAGGTTGAGCGAGTTGTTGGAATGGTGGAAGGGGCTGTCTTGGTTGTTGATGCTGGGGAGGGACCTTTAGCTCAAACCAAGTTTGTGCTTTCAAAGGCTTTGAAGTATGGCTTGCGCCCAATTCTCCTCCTCAACAAGGTTGATAGGCCTTCAGGTCTGCTCATTATCAGGATTTCTGCTCATTTAAACAGTATTTTATGAATGCAATGGATGAGGTTGGACAAAAAATATTTATTTCCATACAGAGAGCGCAACCTTTTTTTGTTCAACATATTAATTTGTACTAGCTTGTTCAATTAAACGAGAAGGTTGCAGTCTTAAGCTGAGCATGTCCACAGATTGAGTTGCCATAATACAAATAAATGCAGACTAGGTGCACTTGAACTCGAAAGATTTGAAGAGTAGCTGTAATTTAATTAAGGCAAGGTGAAGAAAACTACGAGGACAACGTAGATGCTGTAGGATTTTCCAAAAGTACTGGTTACTCACTAGTCACTACAAAATGAGGCTCTTTTGTTAATGTTACTTGTTACTCGCTACGAAACCTCCTCTTTTGTTAATGTCATTAACAATTGTTGGAAATTTAAAAGGTTCACTCACAGAACTTCTGTTTAAAAGGCCTTCCTTTTAGAAAGGTTATGATAGGATCTTATAAATTTCCGTACAACTGAGAAAGTTAGCATGATTTTTTATTCTGCTACCCAAACTTTTATTTGGAAAATGAACTGCTGCAAGATATGTATTTTCTCCGTATGGTAAAGAAGCCAATTGCAGCTGGGATACACCTGTTTAAAAAAATAGATAAAGCAATGCTATTCAATATTTTTGGCATATATAGGTTTTCCTGGTGTTTTATATTTGTTTTAACTCTTTAATGCTACTCGAACAGTTTCTGAAGAAACCTGCAATGAAGTAGAGAGCTTGGTTTTTGATCTTTTTGCAAATCTTGGTGCTACAGGTGCGTTTCTAGCGCTTCCATTTGGTTTACATTGAAGTTTTCTTTTCCTTTTTCTGTGACATTGTTTTGTTTGGATTTTGCAGAAGAACAATTAGACTTCCCAGTTCTTTATGCATCAGCTAAAGAAGGGTGGGCTTCCTTAACATTCACCAAGAGCCCCTCTGATGATGCAAAAAATATGTCTGCATTGCTCGATTCCATTTTACAGCATGTCCCTTCCCCAAAAGCTGACCTTGAGGCTCCATTCCAAATGTTGGTTAGTATACTAAACTACCGAAGAACATCAGAAGTTCAGAACTAGATATTTGTTTGAGATGACAGCGCAGTTTTTTTTTTTTATTTCTTTGCTATTCCTCAATCCATCCCTGGCCATTTAGTGGACACGTTTATTTATACGAGATTTGCACTTGATTTAACAAGTTCAACAAGATTCCTTCCTTCATTTTGTTTGAATGATGCTTCATGTCATTCAGTGGGGCCAAAAGGCCAATATATAACACGTACAAGGTTGGTAAATATGCAAAGACCACCCTAGTCTATATACATATCTGACACCTCCCTTAAACTCATGGTGGATCAACAACATTGAGTTTGGAGAGGAAGAAGCTATGCTGAACTCTAGTCTGTGCCTTGATGAAGAAATATGCTAACTGCAACTCTGTCGGCACATACTGAAGAGCAATAACTTGGTCTTGCACCTGCGATCGCATGTACGAAGCATCCACTCTAATGTGCTTGGTGAGCTCATGCTTCACGGGATCTCGAGCAATACTGATCGCACTAGTACTATCTAATAAGAAAGGAGTTGGTGTAGAAGTTGAAACACCAAAATCCTCAAGTAGCCAATGTAGCCAAGTGATCTCAGCTGTCAACGATACCATGGCTCTCAACTCAGCCTCAACACTCGAACGGGAAATGACAGTCTGCTTCTTGGTCTTCTAGGCAATCAAGGAGAAACCAAGGAAAACACAATAGGCAGAAAGAGACCGGCAATCAGAATGATCGCTAGCCCACGTCGCATCAGAGTAAGCTTGAAGCTGCAAAGAATTGGAGCGAGGAAAGAAAAGGCGACAAGTGATGGTCCCGCGAAGATATCGTAGAATACGAAGAAGGTGATTGTATTGGAGCTAAGTGGGAGCAGAGACAAACTGACTTAGGATGTGAATTGGATGAGAAATATCAGGGCGAGTGATCCCAAGGTAGATAAGGCTCACGACAAGATGGCGGTAGTGAGTGGGATCCTCAAGAGGCTCACCATCGGTAGGTCGAAGGTGAACACCAAGCTCTATAGAAGTATCCACCACACGCTGATCAGTGAGACAAGAACGGGTAAGGATATCCTGAATGTACTTATCCTGGGAGAGATAATAACCCTCGGGCGTCGAAGTGATCTCAATCCCAAGGAAGTAACGAAGAGGATCCAAATCAGACATCAAAAACCGCACATTGAGACGCTCCTTCACAAAGGCAATGACAACAGAGGAGAAACCGGCAGCAGTGACAACAGAGGAGAAGCGGTCAATCCAAGCACGAGGGGCTTGTTTGAGCCTATAGAAAGAGCGACGAAGGCGACACACCATACCATCAGGGACAGAATACCCAGGTGACGACTGTATGTAGACCTCTTCACGTAGCTCGTCATTGAGAAAGACATTCTTAACGTCCAACTGAGAGATGTGCCACTGTCGAACAGAGGCCACAACAAGGAGAGTGCGAACAGTGGTTATGTGAGCAACATGGGCGAATGTCTCATCGTAGTCACGATCATGCTCCTGCTGAAAACCACGCGCCACAAGACGAGCCTTGTAGCGCTCAAGGGAACCATTCGAGCGGGCCTTGATCTTGTACACCCACTTGCACGCGATAGGACTAACACACGCAGGTAAGGGCACAAGATCTCAAGTGCTAGTACACTCCAGCGACAATCTCCTCGAGCATCGCAAGTCGCCACTCGGGGTGGCAGCGACCTCACGCAGAGGTTGTAGGCTCGAGAAAAGAAGCGGTGGCGGCCGTGGCGCTCGAGGAGGCCTAACACTGCGACGATCACGAAGAGCGTATCTGGGAGGAGAAGGTGGAACAAGACCCAGCAAGGACGGAGAAGAACTAGGAACAGGGCCTAACAAAGATGGAGGCTCAACATGGGAAGGAGTAGGTCGAGAACGACGAGAGTAGTGCAGAGGAAAGGGTGAAATCTCAACAAAAGAGCGGGAAGGAAACTCTGACGGAGGAGGGACATGTGAAGCCGGAGGAGAGGTAGGTGAAGAAGATGGTGGATGAAGTGAAACAGTAGTGGAAGGCTGAGACTCAGGAAAAATCAGAAAGGAGATGGACTCAACAAGAGAATCTAAGCTGACAATGGGGGAACGAGGGTAGTAAGGTCGGGACTCGTTAAAAGTGACATCTCGAGAGATCCTCTTCCTGCGAGCAACAGTGTCATAGCAACGATAACCCTTATGCTCAAGATTGTAGCCGAGGAAAACACACTCAAGCCGGTGAGCGATCGACAGTGCGCTTCACGAGGTGGAAGAAGGACGAAATAGACTGGCAAAGGCTGCGAAGGTGGTTTGTACTTTGGAGGTTGACCATAGAGACGCTCAACAGGAGTAGAGCCCTGAAGAGCAGTGGAAGGTTGCATGTTGGAAAACACACTCAACTGATTGGGCAGTCAGCTTGGTGCGCTCACGAGGTGGAAGAAGGACGAAACAGACACAGCTGAAGCTACAAAGGTGACTGTATTCTGGACCATAGAGACGCTCAACAAGAGTAGAGCCCTGAAGAGCAGTGGAAGGCTACATGTTGATGAGAAAAACAATAGTGGAAACAATATCGACCTAGAAGTGAGGGGGAACAGAAGAGGCAAACATGAGAGCACGAGCGGTCTCAAGTGACGATGCTTACGCTCGGAGACACCGTTCTGAGCGTGAGCATCAGGACAAGAGTACTGAGGAAGAGTACCTTGCTCAACGAGGAAACAACGTAAATCAGCAGATATATACTCAGCTCAACGAGGAAACAACGTAAATCAGCAGATATATACTCACCAGCAGAGTCGGCACGAAACACACGAATGGCTGAATCAAACTGTGTGTGAACCATGGTGGCGAACATCTGGTAAATAGAGAGAACCAGACTGCGAGAGGACATGAAGTAGATCCAAGTATGACGAGAATAATCATTAATAAAGATCACATAGTATCGATGACCCCCTTTCGAAATGAAGGGAGCCAGACCCCGAACATTAGAGTGAACAAGATCAAAAAGACGAATAGAAATAGAATCACTAGAGGGATAAGGGAGCTGCAGCTGCTCGCCAAGCTTGGAACCCGTACAATGTAGTGACGATAGACGCGAGCCGTAGAGATGATCGAGACGATGGTGCCACTAAGCGAAGGAGGTAGTAGAGGACGCGGTAAAATCAGAGGTAGTGGTAGTAGTTGACTGGCTGGTGGAGACAACGGAAGGAAGATGAAGCCAGTCGAGCTCTCAAAGACGCTGCAAATCACGGCGCCGAGGGCCAGTACCAAGTAGAGTCCCCGTCTGGTGGTCTTGAACACAACAAGAATCAGACTCAAGGACAACACGACAGTCATGATTAGTGATCTGACCAACCGACATAAGCTGCATAGTAAGCTGAGGGACATGAGAGACTGCAGGAACATGAAAAGAAGTGGAAAGGGTGCCTCAGCCTGCAATAGGAAGAGATGTACTATCTGCAGTCTGAACAGTGGAAGGAAAGACCGTGGGACGCACATAAGTGAGGTGGGTAGAATATGGTGTCATGTGAAAGGAAGCATCAGATTCCAAGATCCACGGAGACAAGATACTTGATGAGGGAGGAGGCGGAGGCGGAGGCGGAGGCGGAGGCGAGGAAGATTGTTGAGAAGCAAGAGCCAGACGAACAGAACCCGATGAGTCTGAGGACGAGCTGACACCGAGGCGCTGGAGCAGTGAGAGGAGCTGCTGTGTGGCGTCACTGGAGGAGCCCTGGTGAGAGGCGCCAGCTCCTGAGTGGGAGGAACCTCCAGAGCCCTTTGGGGGACGTCCACCCCAACGACTCTGGTCCCTCCTCCGCTTGTAGCAGTCCTGATACCTGTGGTCATCATGCTAGCAGTGGGTGCAGTGGAGACCCGCAGTAGAGTCAACAACCATCGCGCTTGTTGGGAGGCTGGGGAGATATCACGATCGGTCTTTGAAAAAGCCGCGAAGAAGCAGTCTTGAAGCAGACAAGACAACCTGCATCTGAGCCGCGTCACGGTGACGAGTCTCCTCAGCACGCACACCCGTGAGGGCCTCCACCAAGCTCGGTTGCGGGTGGCGAGTCAGGAGATGAGCACGCACAGTCTCGAACTCAGGCCGGAGACACGTCAGAAAGTCGTAGAGACGGTGAGTCTCCTGGTGAGCGCGGAGCCGCACACAGCAGGAACAGGTCTGCAGACATCCAGCCCTAGAGAGTCAAGCTGACGCCACACCTCAGACATCTGCTGGTAGAAGTCATCCACGGTGGCATCGAGCTGCTGAAGAGAATGTGCCTGATGCACCACTGAGAGGTACATAGCATCACTCGTCGGCTAGTAGTGAGCTCGGAGGTGCTCCCACATAAGCTGTGTCGTCGGTAGCTCCGCCACATCCATAGATATGCAACGGGCATGCTACTCATCAGGATGGCGGTAGCACGAGCCTCGGCATCCTGCCATTGCTCGTAGGCGTGCAGCTCAGACTGATAGAGCTCCAGAGCCTCCTCTAGTGTAGCATTGACTGCCTCCTGAGCCGCTTGATCCGCACCAGCAGCAAGAGCTGGCAGAACTGGTGGTGTAGGGCGAGGCAGATAGGGATGCTCGCCGGTGAGATGACCCCAGAGATGCTGGCTGTTGAGGTGAATTCTCAAGTGAAACGACCACTCTGGAAGTTAAATCTGTCGAACCGAATTAGTGGTGGGGACGGCGAAGGATTTCTTGGTAGAAGCCATCAGGGATGACTTGACCGGATCCGGAGTTGGAAGTTGGAGAGAGGCCAGAGAAGCCGGGCTGAAGTGAGGTCGGAGCGGAAACCACCGGTTCCACGTAGATCGGGGAGCCGGAGCGAAGCCGAAGTCGTCGGCTCCACGTAGATCACGGAGCCGGAGTGAAGCCGAAGTCACTGGCTCCACGTAGATCGGTGGAAGTGGTGAAAAATGGCGGCTTGGCCACAAGCGGCGGCTTCAAAAGGTAGCGATCTTTGGTTTTCTTAAAGCGTGAAGAAGCCATAGCGATGCTTCACAAGAGGAGAAGGAGAGAGGCTGCTCCAACTCGGCTGTCGACGCCACGAAAGGTAGAGCGTCTGGGGCGTCGTCGATGACGCTGCCCTCGAGCGCCGCAACGAAAGGCAGAACATCGGGGGTGGCGGCTGGTGACGTTGGGGGCGGTGGTTGGCGATGACGTTGGGGGCGGTGGTTGGCGACGTTCGGGGGCAGCATCGATGACACTCGGGCGGGAGTTGCACCAGAGCGGCGGCCCGGTTGAGCATGGCACGAATCTGGCGTGGGGACGCGGGATCGGCGGCGGTGGCTCCGGCGCGGGGACGCAAAAGCCGGCTCGAGCGCAGGGGAAGGGGTGATGGCGGCGGAAGCAGTGGAAAAGAAAGGGCTCGGGTGTAGGGGAACAACGGCGGCGGTGGTAAGAAACCCTAACCCTAACATTGCTCAGATACCATGTTTGAATGATGCTTCATGTCATTCCAATGGGCCAAAAGGCCAATATATAACATGTACAAAGTTGGTACATATGCAAAAACCGCCCTAGTCTATATACGTATCTAACACATTTTTGGGTATGTTTGGTTCTAGCTTGGAAAAGCTAGCCTTTCTTGGTTTGCTTACGTACGTGCACAACTAAACTATGATGTTGGTGCCTTGGATTCTCCGGCTTCTCATGACTTTGGTGCCACATACAAGGCACAGTTCTTGGCAACAAGTGACACGGATTCTTTTCTTGGCAATCTTGTTTGGTTGAGCTCCTGTAGATACACAGTATGATCATGAGATGTACCATGTTGTAAGGTGGTTTTGCATCTTAAATAGACCCGAGGAAAAGATCAAGCCAAGTCATAGAATAACTTGAAACAGTCCAAACCAGATATGGTTTCTCACTCTTCCGCTCAATTCGAACCAAAACACCTGGTTGGGCAAGGTCAGCCTGTATGGATATGCTAATTGTGGTTTGTCAGCCTGTCCGACACAAGCCTGGAAAAATGCTGATTTTACATGCCAGCTGTGCATGCCGTGATCCAGGCTAGTCTCGTAGGCCAAGCTAGACATTGCTTAGGTATAGCCATGAGGTGCCTGAGGCATGTTGCAGCAAATATGATCATGTTGATGTGCACATTCTCCTTCTACCTTCTCTTTTAGTAATTAGTATAGTTGCACAAGAGGGTACCCCCTACTGTTTCTTTCTTATAAGAATGAGTATGCTGAGGGGACTAATAAAAAAGGTGCTTGATATTTGTTTGTTCCTTGCGTTGTTGAACTAGCAAAGAAATCTTGGATGGTACAACCTTAACAATGGAATGTCACATTCTTCTTAAGTAGTGGTTGACAGGGGGGCATAGCCACTTATGTTTCATGTTTCCTGTTGATAATCTCTCTCTTACGATGTCTCTTTAGATGATGTATGGAATTGGCCCTCATTGTTGAGGAATGCGATTAACTTGTTTCACTATTTTTTGCATCACGATATTGGCTTCTACAAGTCCATATTTAGGATACTTATCTTGTTATTTCGTTTGCTCAGTTTTCATATTCACTGGCACTTGGCAAGAATCTGTTTTCTTCGCATGATTATAAGAGCACAGCTCAAGGGGTCATGTATGCGATGTCATTTTTCTTTGATATACATTTTTGCCACAACAAACCATGATAAAAACCATGCATAGCACTTTGAGAATACGTAACAAGTTTCAGCCATGAGATCATCTGTCCAGAAGAGTACTATGTTGCCAATGTTGTATACCAGCTAGCAAGCACCGTCCTAACTCCTAACTATCCTTGTTGCTTACTTTATTGTTTTCATCATTGTAATACCAGGAAGTTATATTTCAAATTGGAGGTAGAGCATCCTCTGAGACATCAGAAAATTGCCAACAGTTTAAACTATGATATATTTAATTCTTCAAATTAGCTGCCACATTGAAATTGCATATGTGCTGGTCTTAAGAAGCAGTACTCAAGCATTTTATTGCAAGTCAATAGTCATTTGCAAGACATTTTCACAATATAAGTCATCATTGGCATCTTTTCTTATTCCAAAATAAGCCATTTTATGTTTTATAGGCAATTTCCTTTATATCCTTTCAGTTGTTATTTTTCTATAATGCTCCACATAGCATTTATCTCCTTTCTTTTGAAATGGAGGGATTTAAATAATGTTGTAATGGTCATTCTGAAGTGGAGGTAACAATTCATAGTCTTTTACAGGTTTCCATGATGGAACGTGATTTTTACCTAGGGCGAATACTCACTGGGCGAGTAAGATCTGGATTTGTCCGTGTTGGCGACAAAGTGCATGGTCTTCGCAGTACAGATGAAGGGGTTCAGAAGATTGAAGATGGAAAGGTTTGACATAACTTATTGCACCTTCTCTCTTTAATGCTGAACAGTGAACACATTCTTTTTTCATTCAGTATATGTTATTTATTGTTTTTGTTAAAATCCTCAAGGGCCTTTGCAAATTATATTAAAACAAATTTAGGTTGTCAAGCTCATGAAAAAGAAAGGCACAAGCATGGTAACAGTGGAGGCTGCAGGAGCTGGTGATATAATTTCAATGGCTGGATTGGCTGCTCCAGCAATTGGACATACCGTGGCAAATTCGGAGGTAGTGCCAACTCCATGTTTTGATTGGGCTACTTGTCATGGAACATATTCCCTTTTTCAATTGTCAGAACTATCTTAGTATTTCGTATTTGATGGTTGTAATGTGTAGGTTTTGACTGCTCTTCCTACAATTGAGTTGGACCCTCCCACAATATCTATGACTTTTGGTGTGAATGATTCACCAGTGGCTGGTCGTGATGGCACTCATGTAAGTAGCAAATAACTGTCCTCTACATCAGAGTAAATGATGCTCCTTTTTTTAATTCCTTTTCTTTCTGAGCAAACCTAAGTCCTTCCATTTGATTGAGTAGAACAAAAAAGAGCTTGTACACATACGAGAACAAGAGTACGGGACATGAAAAAGAACCAGATTTTTTCTTTTGTTTGGCACATGCATAAAAATTATAAATAGCAACAAGACATGATAAATGATGCTGTGAATTTATCATATTTGATTATTCATGGTCAACTTTTGGCCTGTAATTATAGTATAGATTTCAGAATCCCTTAAAAGCTGTTATTACAGAACCATGATAGTATACTCTGTACTGTCACACAACTATTTTGCTCTTGATGTGGATTTCATATGCAGGGTTCTGAAATAAAAATCTAGATAGTTCAGATTGGATTTGAAATTTGTTTGGTATCTTTTCATACGAAAATATGTTATATCCTTTATATTCTTTTTTTTTTTGGGGGGGGGTGAGAAATACAGCATTTGGTCAAGTGTAAGTCTATAATCAGTTACAAAAACTGGATATTGTTGACAACCTTTACGCGAACTACAAATCGTGGCAAGATGGCAAATACCGACATGCAGAGCATGATGGATGTCGAATTTCTTCTCAAAATAATTAGAAGGGCAAACTTCTGGAACATTTTTAAATCAAGTGAATTCAGTTACAAACTCATCAACTTTCCTGAATCGATATGGGGAGTTAGTCCTCTGAATGAACTTCTAAATTGGTAGGCAGAGTAAGGAGCTAACACCATTAACTTTGGTGGGTTAAATCCAAGGTATTGTGCTAGCCAGGGATCACGTAACCGGTACCGGGGAACTTCCTGCTGGCTGGCTAGGACCGGTAACCGGCCGGTAACTGGTCAAACCGGTTTTTTTCGGGATCAAATTCGTTTGAATTTGCTTAAAAACCAGCTGAAATTCAAAATTTAAAATTTGAATTTGCAAAATCCGGAAATACCGGCCGATAACCGGTGGTTACCGGCCGGGAATTTATTCCCTGGTGCTAGCCTCCTAGGTTTTTTTTTTGCAATGCTATCCAAGCTAGGTTTTTTAATGTGCATTATGCTTGATTTAATGTGAAGTTCCTTGGCATTTGTTGATGTCTGGCATAATAAACTTACAGCAATATTTTTCTAAATTTCTGATTAACACTTCTTTTCTGCCATCATATGTGGAAGTTAAATGAGGACAATGATTCTCATTGTTGTAGCCTGGGCGTCTCCTCAATTAAAACACTAGCGATCAATCTCATTGGTTAAAGGACATAGATCCAATAGGAGTTATTATAGATCAGCTTCACATGTTGATTGGTGCTGACTAAACATGAACTGGAAGGAGCTTAATTTATCAATTTGTAGGGTGACATTCTAATATATAATTTGCAATCTTTAAACTAGGCATATAAATTTGTATCCAGTAACTGAAGACAGCAACAACTCCTCACTTGGCTTTCAATTTTTTGCAGCTAACTGGAGCAAAAATTGGCAACCGTCTGATGGCAGAAGCAGAAACAAACTTGGCAATTAATGTTCTTCCTGGACCACTATCAGAATCTTATGAAGTTCAAGGAAGGGGAGAGCTTCAGCTAGGTCTGAACTGTTGATGAAATCCCTCCTATTCTTTTGATAGATACTATGTAACAGAAATTTTGTCAAACTCATTTGAAAGTGACTCATATGTCAATCTTCTGTGCAATATAGTGAAAATTTATAGTCAGCAATACCATATGATGATCTGCGTAATTTCCAGGAATCTTAATTGAGAACATGCGGCGTGAAGGATTTGAGCTTTCAGTTTCACCCCCAAGAGTGATGTGAGTTCCAATGCTCCACACATTTTGTTCTTTCTGTGCTTATGTTTTCATTTCAGCATGCAAATTCTTTGGTTTTATTTTCTTTCCACCACTAATGGGCAAGTTAACTGTCTCTTGCTAGATATCTAGTTATATAGCTTGCTTATTTTGTTGATCAACTTTACTCTTTCCTTTCTAAGGCATGGAATTCCATGTTGGAGCAATTTGACAGCACTGTGCCCACTATGTACTTAATCGGTATTTTCATTGGAATAGGTATAAAACAGAGCGTGCAGAAAGGTTAGAGCCTATTGAAGAAGTAACTGTGGAGGTAGAAATCAGGAAAGCCATGTTTGAGCTTCTTTATATTCTTTATGTTCTAATCTTAAATTTTTCATTTTATGAATGAGGTGCTGTAGGTGGATGAAGAGCATGTGGGATTTGTCTTGGAAACCCTTACACACAGAAAGGGTGAAGTAGTGGACATGGGCCCTGTTCCAGGGACAACCGGAAGAACTCGGATCTTCATGACCTGTCCATCTAGGTGAATTGTTGGTATTTTTCTGCTAATTACTGGTTACATCATGTGTCACCTTGCAAAGCATCTCATACTTGATTATTGGTTAACTGTTTGTACTAAAATACAAGGCTTCTATTGTTATATTCCACATTGGACTTTTATATTTTAGCCAATGTCATACGTGTTTGTATTTGTAGAATGCCCTTTTACCTTGTAGATCTGCTCCCAGTAGTACTTACTGCATAAGCAATTAGAATGTCAAAATGTCATATAGATAACCAGTTTTTTTCATGTTTTGTTTTTGAACCTTATCAATTTTGGAATCTAGTGATTCCTTTGCCTTATGTATTACCAGTTTTTGTTCTCATAATATCAAATGATCTATTATGGACGCAGGGGTTTGGTGGGATTTAAAGGAATTTTCAGCAGCTTTACACGTGGAACTGGATTTATGCACCGTGCTTTCCAGTGTATGATGTTATTTATAATTCAGTGCTAGATAATATTTGAAGTCCATAACTCACTATATCATTTTTTAGATGAATAGTAAGCCACGTAGGTATGGCAATGATTGGTGGACTTGAAGTGCATAGATAATGACCAAAATTTCATTTCTTGTCTTCCAAACATGGACGCAAATATGAACTGGTCTGCGCCCACTTCACTCAACCTGTAGGTTCCAAATATGTCAGTGCTGTTAGTCCTTGATTGTTCAATGAACTGCGATAAGTCAAGGATTACATATAAACACTAAAATAGTGATGAACACAAAAGATCTTACTCATAAGTTGAAGATCTACATTAAGTTGGAGCTTGCCTGGTGCTCTTCTTTTCTCGTTGTGAATATACTTATTTATTATGTTTAACATTACCTGGGAGTAGATAAAAATAATTTTTAGCTTACATTAAGTTGGAGCTTGCATGTGAAATGTACCATAATTGGAACTTTGTGGCCAGGTTCCTTTTAGCTTTGGTTGGAACAAATTGGGACTCCAACTGGACTTACCACAAAGTGCCTATGTTTTATGCATAAATTGTCATCTCGCTCTGTATACATTAGCTAGATGGTAATGACCCTCCTATTTACACAGACTGTATGTAGGTGCATGCCTACACTGCACACAATGACACAATATACCTTGTTTCTCCCATTTGAACTAATTTAATTCATTTGTGCCTTCTGTCATGTATATCTGCATCAAAGTGCAGTAGTTTGTCTGCATGAGAGAATTATGTCTTCCTAATTGTCTGGACTCTGGATTGCAGCCTAGAGGCTAACTAGACTTCATGAGTATCTGACCTATGGTTTCCATATGAATGCAGCATATGCTAAATACAGAGGTCAACTAGGCAATGTTAGGAAAGGTGTTCTGGTAAATCCATTTCCCTCAGCTTCATAATCTTCTGTTTACTCTTACCTGCTTTTTTTGCCAAACATGTTTTACATTACTTTGCAAATATGTTTTTGCCATCATAAATTAATGATGATATTGGTTATTTGGTTTTAACAAATAATTAAGCATAACCTAACAAAAAGGGATTATGTTCAATACAAGTAGAACTTGATGAACTGTGGCTATGTGCTGCTTAACTCTGACACTGTGACACAACTTAAGTTTCCTCCATGTTCATATGTAGGTATCTGTTGGCAAGGGACTTATCACTTCACATGCACTTATGAGTTTAGAAGCTCGTGGGATTCTTTTTGTCTCTCCTGGGATGGAGGTAGCTACATTACTTCGCTTTATTAATAACTACGATCTAGGGGTAGGAGATTACCTTAATCCTCTTTCTTCCTCCTTTTTGAAAGGCATATGAAGGCATGATAGTTGGCGAGCACTCACGTGACAGTGATCTTGATGTAAGTTGATTATTTACTTATCATGAATTAATTTCTCTCATTCAATACATGAAAATAATGTTTGTTGGGCAGATCAATCCTGTGAGAACTAAAGAACTTACAAACATCCGAGCTCCAGGAAAAGATGAAAATGTCCGGCTGTCTCCACCTCGATTGGTATGTCCTTTTTGCTCTTTTACCAAGACATGAGATATCGTTTTTTTTCTTACACTACACTATACTACAAGCCCTAGTTGAAACTTAAGCATCCGTTGCCAATAGTTTAGTTTGCAAACAGCAAGGACCCATTATGGACATAGAACATTAAGGTCACACTCTTTTTTTTCTGCATAGGATACACTATACTACAAGCCCTAGTTGAAACTTAAGCATCTGTTGCCAATAGTTTAGCTTGCAAACAGCAAGGACCCATTATGGACATAGAACATTAGGGTCACACTCTCCCTCGGTTTTGGGAACCGAGGCGAATGGAGAAATTTAGGTTAAGTGCTTTGTTTGTTTGCTGAAAAAATTGTATCATTTTCCTTTTTTTTGGGCCTCCTTGTCTAACCAAACATAATGATTCCTAGGCCTAGCTATTACATAATCTTAACAAAAGTTGTTGAACCATGCAGATGAGTTTGGAAGAGGCAATTGGATATGTTGCTGCAGATGAGCTTATTGAGGCAAGTTTTGTGTTCTTAAGTTTTTCAAACGAAGAATTAATGCAAAAATTCTACTTTTGATTCTATTTGTGTGAGGACTGAGAAGTGGGGCAAATGGAGATGAACATTTCATTCTTCTACGAATTTGAAGTCTTCCCAATTCATGTTTCATTCAAGTTTTTTAGTCCTGGATATAGAAAAATAGATACTCATCTGGTAATGTTGGATTTTTGAAATGACTAAATGAGGACTATTGTCCAAATAAAATTGTTGATACTTTGGAGATAAACATCTAAAGTCTAAACCAAATGGAGATCCTCCGGGCTGATAGGAATAGTATGCATTGTTATTTCTACCAGATAAGACAATGTGTGTGCAGAGCCACACCAAACATGTTACAATTATTACAAACAATAGTATCTAAAACAAAGAAAATAATCAATAAGCATCTGCCATGCGGTTTGGTATTAATAAGACGGGAGCATTTTTTTTTCCCAAGTTGTATCTGAATTAGGAAAGTGTACTTTGTGTATAGGTCAAAATATAGGAATACAGCCTGCAAGAATATCTTGTATGCTATACAATATTTGCAAGTCAGTGCACATTCAAATCCAAATTAGTTCTGCTACATGCTGCTGGTTTTGGTGATTTCTTGGGAGTGCAGATTAGTCCGAAGAACAAATCTGGTTTGCTGGAAAAACACTCCCAAGCTTTTATTAAAGAAAATGAGTTCTCTTCTAACTGGGTTTACATTTGCTCCAACTCACATTCCAGTTCCATTCCCGAGGCAAATGCTATTTTTGTATTATGCTGCTTTATATTGACATTTGAGCCTCATCAGGTTACTCCCAAGGTCATACGGCTTCGGAAGAAATACCTGGATGCCACGAAACGTAAGATGATGAAAAACAAACCAATGGATTGATGCTCCAGTGACACCAAACGACATCAAGGGCTGCTACCGCTACTACTATATATTAAGCTATCATCCAAAAGGCCCATCCTGTTTTTGTATAGGTTGGTGTACAATATTTTTGAAGTGTGACCACGTTCCTCACCAAGACACAGATTTTGCATGCAAGGCCGATTCAGGTTTTACACACGGCAGTGGGATGATTGTTTCATGGGATGCTAACAACGAATAAGCCCAAGATTGGAGCTACTGCTATAAGGAAATTGTGTGGGTTGAGTTTGGATTCCCTCCGGAAGACGATTATACCTATCTATAGCTTTTTTTAATAGTGAATCTTGAAGCACCCATAAATGTTACCCTTGAGGGTATAGTATTCTTTGATAGTTAAAAATTGAAAAGAAAGAGAGGCCTAGGTATTTTGATAGAACTGATTGCTTTTGTTGGCACTTTTACAAGCATGTGTTAGTGAGAAATGAAAGCAAATAAATTTATACGCTATAACTATAGCATTCACCAAGACAGAAGGTCGTTGCGAGTAAATATTTTTTCCAGTAATAATCTGTACTTGAACGTTTTGCTTTCAGAACAATCGAAGCTCCACTCCAACTGGAGAGGACCGACGCCTATGTTCAAAAGCATATAGGTTGGCTCGTGCATGCTTAGAGAATATTACTGTGGTTCCTGGACGGAAGAAAGGCAACATTTATAGACGTTTCGAGTCTTAAGCTTTTCACAAGCTTGATCTAAAAAAACTTTTGACATGCTTAATTGGCTTACTCTCGTGGTTATGTGTATTCTAGGACGAGCTCACATCTGCAGTAGAGCGGGGTACACTCCAAGGCTTTGTTAGGAATATGGGGAACTCGTAGGAATTTTACAGGGAAAGAACTATATAGTGACCAGATGTATTTATCTCAGAAAGGAAAAGAAGAATCAACTGGCCATGGTTCTCAGTTCTTTTACTGGGTCAGATTCTGGTTCAACCAAACGTACGTGCCTGCCTTTCTGAGGTCCGTCCGTCCAGGTAACAGAGTGCAAGTCGGCTATGGCTCAATTGTCTTCCGGACTTCCGGTTCAACATTTAGCGTGAAACATACATACGTAGCCTGATGAGAGATCAGTCTGCAGATCTTGTACAACCCAACTGTTAGGCTCTGTAACCAAGCGTTCCACGGTTGACGCTTTGTAAAAGCTGTCAGCGGAGAAAAGATCGAGCTGTTGTTGCCGCACTGTTAATCCTCTGACATGGCAGCCTCTATAGCCAACGACGAAGCGAGGAACCACAGCATGCGTCTGGCGCGCGGATGCCACCGTGAGCGGCGCGTGTGATGTGGAGTATCGATCGGGCGGCGCGCTCGAGCCCAGCAGCGGAACGGTCTCGTGCTCGCTCTCCATTGTGCTAGTGTCCACGAAAAATGGGAGGAGCTCATCGAGGATTTGCACGCGACCCCCGCGCGCGCGCAGGCCTCGTCGCATGCATGGATGGATGGACCAGTATTTCTGCAGACTCCCGATAGATCCCGGTTTCCCACCCAGCAGGCGGCGGATCGGACCGTCGGCCAGCCGCGCGCCCGGCAGAGCATAGATGCACCACAGGCAGACAGGCTGTTGGACTGGCACGGCCACGCTGTTGGAAGAACGTAGCGGAGCCGCAAATTAAGAACGCGCTTGCTCAAGCCCCGCGGGGAGCGACCGAAGCAGGCCGCCCGGCCAAGCTAGCCGCTGCTGCAACGGGCCGTGCGCAGGTGGTGCCGTGCCGTGCCCGTGCGCACGGCTGCAGGCGCGGGCGGGCGATGTAAGCGCGCGTCACGACTAAGGATGGCAACGGGCCTATTCTTCGTTTTCCGACAGAGAATTCATCTATTAGGGACTGGGTTAGAGACTATTTTTTCCTTCACAAGAATGCTAATATACAAATACAATTCCTCGTAGAGTGAAGCGGGGCCGGGGCCGTTCCCCTACTCCCCATCCCCGCTACCCGCACGGGCCCCGATAACCCTATGACATGTGGGATACTAGCCCACTACCGTATTGTTTAAATCTTTAAAGGTTTGTTTGCTTATTTACTTGGGAGTTGGGACACTATCTTTAAGAATATTGTTGGAATTCTTCATTTGAAACACTAATAAGCACTTTTTAAATCATTTGGAACACTGATTCTGTCGTCTCTATGTGTGTCTGTATAGGAGAGGTTGGGGATCCAATTTTCGGATCTGGGTCCCCGTAGGACCCCGATAACCCGACAAAGACGAGGAACAGAGGAGAATAGTACCCCAGGACGGGGACGGGGATAGGGAACTGGGATGTTTCCTTCTCTCGAGGACGGGGATGTTCCACCACTCTCTGCCAGGGAATGACCCCGTTACCATCCCTAGTCACGACTCACGCGCAGCGGGCATTAATTGGTCGGGGTGTATAGCCAGACCGATAAGTGCTCACGGCAAGCCGCGCGCGCAACGTGAACTGAAACTAGGTGGCTGGCTTAGGTGGCGTCCAATTCGTCGTGGCGTGGCGTGGGCGGTGCTATCGGCTACCGCTAACGCAGAGGCAGATGCCTTTCGAGTGGAAACGCATCCTCTACCACTACACAGTAATGTCACGGGTGAACAGTACCGTGGCATTGCGTATATCTGAGCCGTCGGATCCGGAAAGAACGCCGGATATCAAGAGCTACAGTACTCATAAACAGTGCCTATGGCGCAATATTTTCGCTATAGTGATTGCTAGTGTCTGCGAACAGTACATGCCTCGATCTAAGCCTCTCGTTTTCGATCCGACGGTCCATACGCAATGTCATGGCACTGTTTATCCATGACATTACTGTATAATGATAGAATATGTGTTTCCCTTTCAAGCGTATTTGGCTCGTGCGCCCTCCTGTATACTAGTGGCAGTCCACCGACCATCGCCACGATTGTCTAAAAGACGACGAGGCCCCTCCGCGCTAGCTAGTTTGAGCAAAGCATTTCGGTGTGCTACTAAAACCTTCCACATACTACTGCATGCGCGCCATGTTCATCTCCTTATTATTTTTTTGGTGGAAATAATTGGATAGCCTAGCGTCCATCTTAATGTTCACAGCCTACTAAGTCATATGTTCAAATCTAAAAAAATCAACTCAATCTATAGTTGGAGAGAATGGTTATCTGCAGGCTAGGCTATGGACTATTGTTGGTGATGTTCATGTTATTCTACTAAGCAATTATCCGGTTGCAACCTTTACTTTTAATATACCATGGAGTACTGATCATATAGTAGAACTAAAAAAACAAATGACAAATTCTAAGGGCTTTTGGCCTGCCATGGCCTTGGTCGGTGAAAGTTTGCTCGGTGCCTGAGGTAACGATGACTCCTTTCTCTAATCCTAGCGATGCAAGGCAGGTCTGACTGTGTTTTTGCTACCGGCTGAAAAAAATTTTCGGAGGGGACCGATAGGCTCGGTTACCGGCGGTAACCGGTTTTTTCGGAAAAAATTTCGGCCAATTTCAGATGTTAAATTTGAAATTTTTGGATTTTAAATTAAAAAAATAATAATCAAATTCGAACAAAATTTAAGCAAATTTGAATTTTTTGGGACAAAATTCATCAAAACCGAAATTTCGGAGGTTGGTTTGAAATTTATTGTACCCATTGATACTTGCTTGGGATTCTGCGTGATAACCGCTAAAATCGGTCGAAATTTTTTTCCATGGGTTCGAGTAGGCTAACATGATGGTACGGAGTGGTCATGGATCTGGGGCAATGGGGCGGAGGGTGTGAGCTTTCTTCTTGTGGTTAGTTTAGTAGTTGGTTCTTCTCTGTGTCGATGTAGGTTGATGTTAATTAAACCGATGTTCATGACTCTCCGAGTTCTAGTTAACCCAATTAAGGACCATTTCTTTGGAGGAAGAGTGTGCTATTGCTCTAGTCCTATGCAAATTCAAGTTGTTTTCCGTCGTACTCCTATATTTGTTTTGGCTAAGCTAGTTTGATTATGGCAAATTTATCTCTGTTTAGATAAAGGAGAAGGACATTGTAATTTTGGTTATTCTAGTTTGACGCTTAAGGGTTTGTAATGGTAGTTGGTTCATCTATTTTTAAATACATGTATACTCGTTGTATCAACATATACTTATACTAGTTCAATACCTGTGCGTTCCTACGGATTAAAAAAATGGATTTCCCTAGCACGCCGAGCCATTGTTCCTCTGCTGCCCTAGTGCCCAAACAAGCTCCATCCTGACCTGCGCAATTCATCTACTGCCGTGTTCAGCCTACATCGTGCCCTTGGCAGCTTGGCTCCACAGCCACGACCCACGTTGGGCTTGCGCCACACAGTCGACAAACCGCCATAACCGACCAACATCATTGTTGTGGCATCCAAGCTTCTTCATCAGATTTATCAATATTCGATTGTAACAAGTTCCTGATTCTTGTCATGAGTTGGTGATTTCCATCTTCTTTATCCTTATATTCGGTTGTAACAAGTTCCTAATTCTTGTCATATCTGTATCTTCTGACCACTAAAAACACGGCAAACATGATTAGCCTTTAGAGTTGCACGGGGAGATTATTTCTAACATGTTGATAAGAATATACATGAGAGACACACAAAAAAGGATTACTATCGGACATGTAAATTACTAAAGAACATCAATCATCCAATTATCCTGTCATGGAAGCACTTGCTATGAGACCATCAATTCATGGTGACACATGGCGAAATTTAATTTTCAGTAAATGACATATGAAAAGCATGTCGCTAAAGCATTTCGTAAATCTATCATAGATCACCTTTATACTAAATTCATGTTAGTATTCCTCAAACTAAACCCAATTCACCTCACCTGTGTTAAAAGTTAATGAGATCTTAAAAATGGTCAATAAAAGTACAAGCGATCATAGTCATTCGCACTCATACTTCTGGCATTGTCACACTGTACTACTGGACAACCACCTGATTCTAGCATTGCAGTATTTTGCTTTTGTATAATAATGTTTGCAACTTTCACAAAACTCTATTAAACAGTGATGAATCAACCAACTGAACAGATGAAGAATCACCTCTACTTGTGCTTTAGTGAACCCAAATGATCTGTAGCTAGAATATCGACCTTCTTCTCTGATTGCATAGAATGGCCTCAAGCATGGCCCTTGGCAGCTGAGGGAACCCAAATAAAGCAAAGAAAAAGAAACCACAATCAAAATGGTGAAAATCCATTGTAGTCTGCAGATAACAAAAATTCATGAAACACTGATGAATCGCAAAGATGACGCAAGCATTAACACTGCAGCAATAGCCCAAAGATCCTCTCCTACAAAAAAAAAATGTTTCAAGTTAACAGAAAGCAAACCTACTTGTGTTCCTTCTAACTTGTTATATAGTAAATCACATATAAACCATTAATCCAATGGAGCTAAAAACATCACTAATAGCTTCTCTGCCTCTTCTTTAATTACTTTTTGAATCCCAATTCCTTGGTTTCTGCCTCTTCCACGTGTGCCGTTGCTGCCTCCCCTCCCTTCCCCGGTGCTGCCTGCTTCTCCTCCAAGATACCGCCACCTCCTCTCCTCCCTCCCCTCCCGATGCCTTCTCTCGTCCCCGACACCGCCTTACCACGCCGCGACCTCCCCTCCCCGCTACCTGGCGAGTCGCAGCCTGAGAGGACAGGGCACGAGACGGGAAGGAGTGGGATAGCGACGAATTTCGGTGTGTGCGTACAAAGAAGAAGTGGGACGACGACGGTTTGGGTTGTTGCAAAAGAAGTAGGGGAATGGACGCGCTCGAGAGTCATGAGGGAGGAAGGGGTGTGCCTATTTTTTATCAGTATAGAGGGACAAGGGGTGGGAGGGCGTGGAGAGAATGGGCCACCACCAACTCGGATTTTTAAGTAGTAGAGATAGAGATACTTTGCATGGCTTGCAATTTCTCCTCATTAGTTAACAACCTATTGTCAAGTTTTTGAACAAACTGCAGGTTGGGCAATCATTAATTAGGTTAAGTACAACACCACAAAGCAAGTCAATGACAATAAATCTTTGGCATCTTGTTCAAGAAAATTCGCGTATCTCTCTGTAAATATGTACCTAAGGTCACACGGTTCAGGAAAATCTAGAAAGCGAGCGACACCAAAAATTAGAGTTGGCACAGCTTCCCTGGCTTCCTGGGGGCAATCCCTGTTGATGAAAAAACAACACAAATCGATTGTAACATGGAGATAATTGAATTTCCTTTTGGTTTGCACTCCAAAGATACTAATAATGGTTAACTTGGTATATTCATTAACTGAAGTTCCAAACTAAAAAAGCTTTTGGTAACACCAAACTAAACCATCAAAAGAATCATATGGATATATATTATGAATGCTATTGTCCTGATTTGATTCCTTAACAAATACAACACAATTGGTCCCACTAAAGACTTGGGGTGCATAACTCTCTTGAGCCATTAACAATTAATTAAAAACTTGTGATTTGTAGGTAGACCGCTTCACTATTACAATGATTGCTTCTCGTTGACAACAGAAATAGGGAAGCAAAACAAAACGCTAGCTGAATCGATAGGAGTTACCTCTGCTTCTGCACGCTACTGAGTTGCTTCCCAATGTACTCACAGAAGTGCTCAATCATATCATAGCAAGAAGCATGGTTCATCTTAGTTATCAACCCATCCATCTGCATTCCAAAGTGGAAAGTACAGACATGAAAGAAAATTAGCTATTTAGTCATCACAGATTTCCTCTACCAAAATGACCAGAATTTGACTGCCAATCAGTAGCCTTGTGCTAAGAAAGTGCAACTTTTCCAGTGGACAAGAACAATAGGTTGCAACTTTCCTCCAAATTACTAACCTTAAAGGCTGAAGGTAAGGGCTCCCAGTTGTGCTGGACACATCACCGAAAAAACCTGGACCCTCGGATCGTTGTTGGACAGCTGCTACCGCGTGCGGTAGCCCCAAATGGGAAACCCTCATCTCGTTCCCCTCCCTCTCCCTTCTCCGCCTCCCCCCTTTCTATCCGTCACCCGTCTCCTTGCTCTCCCTCTGCTGCCGTTCTGCTCTCGCGATTCTCCACTCGTCGCGCCCGCACTTCCCTATCGCTTCCTCTGGCCGGAGCTCCTTCATCGCGCAACGTGTCGCCCTCCTCCTCTTCCTCACTCCTTCCCCTCCAGCTCCCATCTCCTCCCTCTCTATCCGCCACCAATTTGGCCCTGCGGTCCTCCTCTCGTCGTGCCTGTCCTCCCCTCTCGCTTCCCCTGGCCGGAGCTCCTAAGGAAACAAGTCCGCAGTGGTGCCAGTGACGATGGCGCTCGGGTTGAGGCCGACCCACCTCCCGTCTCCTCCCTCTCCATCAGCCACCAATCTAGTACCGCGGTTCTCCTCCCGTTGTGGCCGTCCTCCCCTCTCGCTTCCCCTGGCAAGAGCTCTTGCCCACCCTTCCCTCTTGCTCCCCCTGTCCGGAGCTCCTTAGGAAATAAGGCCTCACTAGTGCCAATGATGGTGGCGCCCGGGTTGAGGCTGACCCAGCTTGGTCGACCGTCCTCCCATCTTTTCCCCAGGTGGTTGGGAGGGGCCTCCCCACTACTCTCCACCCCTACCGCGCCTTCCTTCTCTGTCCCCCCTGGCCTCCAGCTCCTTTGCCTGTCGCGACCCCTTCTTCGGCTCCCCTCACTTGTAACTGTTTACTAGTTTTGGTAGCTGCTAATTTTGGTGTAGGGAGATCAGGATCCTTGATTAGAGCAAAGATATTGTGTAAGACTGAGCAAAGATATTGTGTAAGACTTATGCTTGGAAATTTTTAGGTGATGGAGTTGTGGCTGACGAAAGAGGTGGAGAACTTCAGCTCCAAGCTGGTTGAAGAAAATTTCTACATAATTGCCGAGGTATGTGGCCATATTGTTATAAGTCCATAGTTATTCTGTTGTAATGGAATGTTGCACTCTGCTTTGATTGCGTCTTTCCAATGAAAATTGAAACCTATGGATAAGGTTTGATACTATTGATAGGAATCATCGATATGCAAATAGGAACACTGCATTTTTCGATGTAAGCTATAGCAATATCCTTTTAGATTGTTTTGTATATCTCTTTCATATTTTCACGAGCATCACGTAGTTCCGATTAGACTTGTCCATGGGCGGCCTACCACGCATTCCGAACTCGAGCCCGATTATGTCCAGCAGGGCTTGGGATCGAAGTTCTACTGAAAGAAGCCTACTGAAATCCCCAAAAAAACAATTAAAAATAGGAATATATTATTTTAATCCTGAAAATGAATTAAATAATATTTTTTATTCCAAAAAAGATTAAAAAAATGCATTTTAATAGGAAATTCAAATTTTCGGACCAGGCCGGGCTCGGGCTTGCCGATTTTAGACTGGGCTTTTCAAGCCTGGCCCGACATTTGAACAGGTCTAGTTTTGATGAATCACTGATGTTAATATCGTTATTTGATGAACTTTGTTCAAAAATTCGATTGACTATGATCGGTAAGTACTGTTATGTCAGCATGTAGTTCCTATGAATGTCAGTATTATTGTGTCATCATGTAGTTCTTATCAATGATGAGACTTTTCAATGTGGAGTCAACAACCACTCTTTGTATAATTGTTTCCTAAAAATTGAAAATTCCCATGTCAAGGCATGCTTCGTGATGATTGTAATGACTAGCAAATTGTCTTTGTACTACTTTGGGGGAATAGGTAACATTTCAAATTACGAAGTAACAAATGGCTAATCATGGTGTCTAAAAGACAGTTGATTCGAGTAATTTCAAGACTAATATAAGGAAATGGACATGAAAACAAAGGAGGTCGGGTACCCTCCTTAATTAATTTTACATGTAAACAATGCTAACCATAATAGGGAAAATACCCCAAATGTAAACTCATACGGTATTGATCTCCACGCAAGACATGCACCAAAATCTGTAGACGAAAACCCAAATATGTGGGTGCTTTTCCATCTTCGTTTCAGAATAAAGATGAGGATGACGTTGTTTTGCACATCTTTTTCCCATACTAAGCAATGCCTTAACACACCTTAAAAATTAAGGAAATGGGATTGATTGATGAAGAAAGAACTTGATATAGTGCATGAATGGGTCTTTGGGGGCAAGATTATTCAGGCATACCATGTCCAACACAAAATCAGCTTGCTGGCTTACAACCCAATGGCAATGGGTATACTTTTATGATGTGTTGCTCATCTGATGACTGTGTCCCAGGAGATACAAGGATGAATCATTCGTATTTAATTGAATGATGTCTTTGATGTATTTTACTCATATTCATCTATTTAATGTTTTGTATCCTTTTCTCAGTGCCATACCAACTAAGGTTGTCTTCGAAATGTGTATATTGATTGCTCGCAGCCCGTCGTGGCTTTAGTTTATTTTGTTTGCTATTTGCCTTCGCTAAAGGAAAAATTGGTTTCATACCACAATGAACCTCCACGTTCAGTGTGGTATGAAACCAATTTTGCCTTCGCTAAATGCTCTGTTTGCAATTTTTTAATGATTAGAGGTAACATGTTTGCTAATCATTGCTCTGTTTGCTTTTATTATTATGTTTCCCTTTTTTGTTGCTAAAGTCAACATAGACCATCACCACCATTTATTACAATTATGCTTCATTACCTTTTTCCTATTTTATCATTGTTACTTTGCTCTTCAGCGTTATCCACCACTACCATTTGTTATGCTTCTCCTCCGTTAACCCCTCCAATTTTAACGTGCTAGATCTACTCTTTCACAACATAACAGCTGGATGATGATCATCCTCAAAGCATAACACTATTGATGACAAAAACAAGTTGTCGTGCCTATGACTTCCTCTAGGTATTTACCTTTCTATCCTAAAAAAAAATTGTTTCCCTCTATCGGTCGACAGACCTTACTAGCATGGTGTCGGGACCCCGAGTAAACAACCACGGGACCCTCTGTGCATTTTGAGTTAGTCCCATGATTAGCAGCTAGCTCACATAGTTTCAACATCGATATGATCAAATCCATACAACAAACTATAGAAGAGGCAGACAAATTAATACTAATAGAAGCAAATGACCTTATGGTCGAGATTTTTATAGAGTTGCCACGCAGGGCTACAACAAAAGAGAGCTCGTAGCAAAAAAACAAAATGCTCGTGGAAGCCATTCGATATGCCCACAGGCAATCGAGTGGAGGACGTCTCCTAGCACGCATGGTCTTTGAAGAGCTCCTCTTCATAGAGCTCGGAGCTCCCTGGGTCCTCTTCAGCGATTGATCAACCAGAGGGCATAAAGCCGTGAGTACTTGGAATGTACTCAACGTCTAGGGAAATGCATGCAAATAGTATTCGTGCCAGGCTTGACAAGGATAGCTTTATGGTTACTTTGCAAAAAGCAGAATTTAAATGGAAATACAGTAAGTAGATTGTAAAGCATGAGTTGAAAGATTAATACATAAGTATCAAGTTTCTTTGAAACAACACGTGAACACCCTGTTCACTTCCCAAACCGCTCGTGAACACCCAATTCACTGCCCAGACCACTCGGAACCAACCACGATCACATTTTTGAGAAAGTCTACCCCTTGCGTGAAATCACCAGGTATTGTTCATAACCGGGGACACGGCTATTCAAATAGTTTTACACTTTGCAGAGGTTATACAGCTTGACCCACAAGACATGACCTTTCTAGTTGGTTGGGCACCCGTCGATGCCTCTGCTCGCTACCTTAGGTAAGTAGTCTAGAACACGTGACAAGGCCTTTACAAAGCTCCGTTTTGACTCGGTTCTGCTCGCTAAGGATTCGCCTTCCTGGCCCCCTATTGCGCCATTCTTAACTCAAACAGAACAGACTCAAAGCATTGTTAATTAGTTGGCGAGGTCCACCCCATAATGAACTTGTGGTTGCACGGTATGGCCCAGATCAATGGCTTGCAAGGTTAAGTCCTTAGTGACTACTTAGGCGAGACAACCACATCCCTATGTGCTTTCTGCACCCCCTTTACTGTACGATCACTCGCCTGAGTATAAAACATTTTGGGTTCAACCCGGCCAAATAACCACCCTAGTCATGGCACAACAAATTTAACAAAAGTGGCCGCGCCACGATTCCATATATCATTAAGTCAAATTCATCATTATTGAATCATGTGATCGAGAGACAACGTATAACTATAGCATGTCTAAGCAATATACGCACCCATTGGTATCTCAAAGATGTCCAACTAAGACTACCCCAACCTATGGTGTCCAAGGGTACATGTCAACATGTCAAACACAAGTATTCAAGGAGTCATACGGTCGAGTAGGTATTTAGCTGTTTCTCAAACCAATTTTTATACAATTAGCCATGCATGTTGGTATAAAGCAATATAATTTTACAAACTAGGTACGACATGATCAAAGGTCTACGACTTGCCTTCGTTGAAGAGCTGAGATTTTTCGGTAGAGGTCACCGGGTCCAAGAACTCTTCAGAGAAGCCGGAATCTACACGTGCGAAAAGAGCCAAATAAATACAACTAATCCAAACCAAAAACTACCCAACAAGAACCAAAAGGAAGGTGAGGCGGAGGTCCTGAGGAGGTCCAAAAAAGGATACGACTACTCAACGTGGTCGTAGGAGAAAGGAAAAGAACAAGACACAGAGAAACTTATCAGGACAGAGAGAGAAAGAGACCGAAGAAGACTGGAGGTGGACGGTGAACGGTGCGACGCTCCGGCAATTCTTCGGTGGCGAGGAGGTGACGACGCAGGTGCTCCGGCGAACCCTTTGACGATGAGGAAGCGACGACGCAGGCGCTTCGGCGAACCCTTTGGCGACGAGGAAGGAACGGTGCAGGCTCCAGCAGACGATGGTGAAACTTCAAGCACGGAGAAACTGGCGAGAGGAAGAGAGTGGGGTGAGGAAAAAGGAGATGAAAGAGGGTTGCTCAGGCTTTTATAGCTTGGAGGAGACAGCGAGAGTCGCTGAGAGACTCAGAAGAGCATGAGATCAAGGGTAGGTGAAGGAGGAGATGGGGGCAGGTAAGGGAGCAGACAAGAGGGGGAACAGGTACCGTAGAAACGACAGTATTTAATGCAACACAACAATATTTAATGCGCTAGGATTTTTGCGTCAGTAGTGACGCGGTGGAAGGAAGAAGAAGGTGAGCATGGCTGACAGGTGGGGCCGGTCAAAACTCGGGAGGGTGGTCCAACCAAAGGGGAGGTCGTGACCAAAGAGGTGGTCGTGACCAGTCTCCAGGACCACCCAGGAGGTCTAGACTGAGGGGGAGGAGGTCTAAACGAGAGGGAGGTCTGGACTGAGGGAGAGGTCCAAACGAGAGGGAGAGAACGGGACGAACAGAGAAAGGGGAGGATGAACACCCGAGAACTCCAGCAAACGCAAAATAAACCAAATTCAAATTAATTGAAGTTTGATTTAGTTATTTTAAACACTTCTAATTCCAAAATCTCAAGTTAAGCTTTAGAACTTCAACAAAACCAAATAGTTATTTTTATTTCGAAAACTCAAAAAGCTCAGGAAAACTGGGACATTACACATGGCTATCTTCGCCACTGAACTTATACCTACATGTTATTGTCCACAGTTCAAAGACCAGCCCTGTACCAGAAAGTGTCTGCAGATGCTTACCAACCACACAACTACAAGAGACACTACTGGTCCACAGGTAAAACTAAACCTTCTATACATACATCTCAGTTCTTAACATAAATTAATTAAAGAGACCCCAACTACATATTTGCAAATGATTATCTTCTTATTTCTGCCATTCCTATTCAGCCCATGCATCTGTGTATAAACATAACTATATATACTTACTTTTTGTTAGTCGGTGTTCTTTCCAAAATTGGCTATGTTGCTATTGTCATGATTGAAACTGACACAATGCTGAAGTTTACACAGTCACGTAGCCTAATTTAACTTGCATATGTGAAAAAAATGATAGAGTTACTTCACCATCTGATAGATGTCTATCTCATGCACTTAAACCCGCTTCAGGTTCACTCATAATAATATACTCATTGTATATTACTTTATCCACATGAATTTACTACCATTTGTACTTCTCCCTAAGAATTCCTTTCATAGCTTATAGAAAAACACCAACCGACTGATTGAAACACAACCTGCAAAAACAATGGTACCACCTGATCAAACTACACAGACTCTTCCAGCTAAGAGGTTCGCCCCCTCCATCACTTCTCTCACAAGTGTTGTCCGCCCAAAACTATACTTTGGTGGTCTAATGCTTGCGCTTCATTTTGTATACCCAACGTATGAATAACTGGTATGCTACTTACTCCTATTGACATGCTCTTTTATTGTATATATGCTCTGTTATTTAAACGTCTTATGTCTTTTTACACCACATTTTTGTTAATGCACCAATTGCTTTCTTACACTGCCGTTTTTCGAGCTCCCTCCCCGTTTTCATATCGTCATTGCTTCTCATTCACTTGCATTCCATGGTAGCTTTCTCATATGTTGTACGCTATAACAGTTCAGCCTACAGCAGAACTCCTTACAAATTCAGCACACCCATCAATGATCACTCAAAGACGGTCGGTAACCAACACTACTATTTTCCCCCTCGCTAAATTTTATCAATGTTACTCACAAAAAAGGAGACCTATCTCTTTATGACAGTGATATATTTCTGTTCTATTACATTAGTAGTAAGCAAGGGGTCCCTTTGATTAATCAAAAAACATATCGATCTATAGTTCTTTACATACCCAAAACGATCCGTTCTCATTGCCGTAAATTAAAAACTATTGGTTCGATAGAATTGATTGAAGAAATCATACTTCTTCTAATTTTAGATTTAGAATTGCTTCTTTTACGTAAAAAGAAAAACACCACATGTAAAACCAGATACCTTACTTTTAGTTTACACACGTATTTTTTTGCACTTCATTTTCGCTTCCTTTCGATACTCAAGACGCAGCAGCCGCTTTTACGAAAATGATCTGTTTAAAAAAATGATCTATTAGTGAAGCTCACAACCGACAACGAGCACAGAAAAATACAACGACCTCAAACCTGTCGATAGTCACATCCGCGCCAGTTGGCGCGGGTTAACTTCAAGTCCTTTATAACAGTAGAATGCAATGCAACTATGCAAGTTTTAGCAAGAGAGGGCCCAAATAAACATACCCGTCCAAAGGCATGAGTGTCGAGGCCATTGGCGAGGAGGTCAGCTACGTCCTTCTACAAGAATTGAATCATGGCCTGCTTCTTTCATCGTATGGGAACCAGCTGCGTTCGGATACATTTGAATGCGTGCTTGTTGCATCCATTGTTCAAGAACCGAATGATTGGTTAGCCCAATCCAAGAACACAAAACTCTTATGCGATCAAAGGCAAAAAGAAAAAAAAAGCAACCGAATCACCAAGAACTTGGAGCTAGAAACCACATTGACGCAATTCAAGAAAAATAAAGGAAAAGAAGAATCAATCTGCACTGAATGCAAGAATATACCCTTCCGGATGTTGAGCCAAGTAGGTTAAGCAACTCAGGAACCCAACAACTTCGGAAACATGAAGCAAGAACCCCGATACAAGAACGTTCCAGGCAAAGAAGTTCCAACCATTACGTCGTGTGGATTGAACTCACGCAATTCAAGAACCAAACACCAGAACAACATCACAAAGAACCAAATTGGACTAAAAGGAAACAAGGAACATACACTCTAAGCCAGGCTCAAAAACCTAGCCGAACTCGAACTAGAGCAACTCAAGAGCCTGAAAACCTAAGAAAAAAAAGAAACAGTCTTTTACCATTTGTTGTAGAACTTGGAGTTGAGCAAGCTATCAAATATCTTCCTCCTCTCCACTCCCTTCCCCTCTCCCAAGCTTCTCCTCAATTCCCTTCTCCCTCTCGCTTTCCCTGTTCTTCAACCAACAGGCGAAGCTTCCGATGGCATTTAAGCATCATGAGGAGGGGGAGATGGTTGGGGGAAGGAGGAAGTGGTGGGTGGAACAGCAGAACAAAACAAAATTGATGTGAGCTATTGTAGGAGTTGCCAAAAGAACGCGAGAGGGGTGACCAGGTGGTGGTGCCAGCAACCACTAGTTAGCTAGCCCCACGTGTCAGCCTGAAGAGTCGTGGACGGGCGGCGAGGAAGAAATGAATGGGAGGATGAACGACCACTAAGTGTTTCTTTTAAGTAGTAGAGATTCCAAAAACATCGTATCACCCATATCGATGAATTCATATCACCATATCAACGTATTTGTATCACCGTACCGGTATTGTGTATCGAGTCAACTTAGGATATTACTATTAATCCACCATTTATTCCATCCAACGTAAATTTTAATCCTTGATCAGACACTGCACGCGGTTAGTGGCAACGACAAAAACACCGAGAGCGGGTCGACGCAGTTAAGGACTCAAGGCCTCGAGGGCAGCTTTTCGTTGCATTGCTTCGCTCAACTCCAGCACCACACACGGCAACACACAAGTAGCCCAATAAAACACACTAGCCTACCGGCCCACCTATGGGTTGTCAAGGTTGCTGTTGGCTTGCTGCACATAAGGGTATCTCTAATAGTGTATTTATTGTTGCCTTTTAGCTATGTCATGTCAACAAAATCCTACGTGAAGGAGAGAGGGGGAGGAGAGAGAGCACAGGTCGTCTCTTCCTGAAGAGACGGTCGTGCACACAAAACAAGATATGATATATTAATCTACTCTAGTTGACATGTAGGACTGTTTCAAAGAAAAATTATAAAATACAAATATTAGAGAATGTGCTAGAGACTATCTACTGGAGATGTTATCTCTAAACATGATGCATCATATGTTAGAGACAAGGTTATTTTTAACTATGAGGGCTTGTTTGGGAGTCCAAATCCCCCCCGGGATCCCGGCCTATTCCCTTGGGTGGAAACCCACGTGGGAAGTTTCCCTGGGATTGTGAACTCGCCGTTTGGATGGCTCTGCAAGGTGGATTCCCCGGCTCGATCCCCCTTGTTTCCACGGGGAAAAATCACCGATGCAGGACACGAGAATTATTCTCCCTCCCGCATCGCAGCACGACAACTTCGTCTCTCTCCATCTCCCATCTCAGCATCCTCCCATCTCTCTCCAGTCGAGGGTGGCGCCCGGGCAGCGAGCAAGGGCTCTCCCATCTCCTCAACATCCTCCCGGCGTCTAGTGAGTGAGGATGAGTTGACCCGGGAGGCGAGCGAGTAGGGCCGCGACTGGAGGCGTGCCATGCCAGCGAGGGGAAGGCGTCGCCTTGGGTGTGTCTTCCTCCCTCAAACTGAAGGTATGGAAGCCAAATCGCCCAGATAACTAGTGTGTGTAGTTGGATCTACAATGGATGTTTGGTAGATCATGCATTGCTCTGTGATGGATCTTTGGTAGATCTGTGGTAGTTCGGTCATTCCCATTCATACTTGCTATGAAATCTCTCTCCGTGGTAGATCCGTTAGGAACATATTTCCTCTATATTTGGCTGTGAAATCCATCTCTGTGTTGCTGCATTACTTCATGTTGAAACTAAGTTGGCATGTACCTGTCAGAGTTCTGCTGAAGCTTTATGCTATACTTTCAGATCTAATGGTGTCGGTGTCAAATTTGTTGTTTATTCATTTGCTGCACCGGTAGAAATCGTTTGGAGGACACAGCTTGCTCTTACATTCTTACACAGGGCACACTTTTTGCTATCGACATAACCATTGCTATCAAAATTTTGCAGCATAGTTTAGCTTCTTCAGTGTGGTTAGGGTCTCTAGGGAGCCGTCTCCACAAATTCTGCTTGGTTTATCGTGGTAGCATGGTAGGGAGATCATCATTTGTTTTATCATGCATTCTGCAAGTATGTTGCTTGTTTTATTTAATATTATTCTACCTTATCGACAACATGAATTGAGCATGTAACAGGATTGGCAGCCAAATGAAAAAAAAGCAGAATCTGGATTCTGTGGATAATCATAAATTTTCCTTCTTAATTGGAGGGCATGAAGGATGGAGGAGCCAGATTCATCCTACATGTTACTCTGCTTTGGTTTTAATCAATTGTTCATAAATCTTCTTGTGCAATTGTGTTCTCATGGTTAAGATACTAACAGAAACACTGCCTGGTATTCTAGTCGTGCCATATCATACAGGCCAATTTCGGTGATTGACATTTACATTCTAGAGCTACAGAAGTACAAAGCAAAAAAAAGAATATTCTTAGAGAGTGAAAATGTAATAATGTAGGATTACCCATCATATGAATTCTATTGGTTTGAAAAGTACGATTGCCCCAATTGCTAGGAATTATATCTCAGTTCGTTAGCACTATGAATGGTTGATTTGTTATTCAATACTAATATCGTGCTATCATTTTACTGCTATCTCAGTAATGTAAGCGATACCCAATTCATAGCCAGCTGTTCTTGATTAAATAGGAGTTAGTTGTTAGATTGAATGCAAATAGTACTTTGGGCTTGTGGTTTAGAATTTCGAGCACTGACACACATTTATTGCCTCATTTACCAATTTGCTCTCCATCTAAACAAAGTAGCATATTAGTCGTCGATTAAAAATGAGGTCGATGAGTGCACTTCTAGAGTTCGATTGCTTGTCGATGGCGGTGGAGAGCTCACAACTACTTTGATGGGTTTTAAAAACAATGGCACATAAAATTGTGATACTTATATGTGTACTTGTAGTAAATAGATTTATTTTACTAAATCTCGCTTTTTTTTGGCAGGATTTGGGTGTGATTCATTCAGCGATGCTTGTGGATGGTGAACTTTGTGGCGACGACAAGTTGAAATGAGTGTGGTCCTATAGTGCACTGGTTGTTTAATGTGTCAACAAGTGATTACTTACTAGCCATACTATGTTGTGATGTCTGCGATACTTGTAGTTATTGGTTGATGAACTTACTGGTGACATATTGCTGAGGTTGCTATGTTCATATCGTTATAAATCTGTCTTCTCTTATATGTCATGATTTAGATTATTTACTTCTTGTGGTAGCTTCTTGTGTAATTGTAATTCATACATTTTACCCCTTTTTTTGTTGATTGTGATATCCGAGACTTTTGTTTGACTTCAAAAGAATGGTTGGTGCTTGGCATTTTTATGTAATCAGACCTGCTTAGAACCTGCTTGATTTTGCGTAAAGTGAAGCACTAGGAGAGTATAGTAGTTGGGGGAGCAAAGGTTATGACATGATCCTCATCTGCCTTTTATAATGCACTGCTTTTATAGCTTCATATCATATATTCTGTTATTTTTAAAGTTTGTAATCTTTTTCTGGAATACTTCATATTTTGCATGATGTTGTGATGTCTGCGATACTTCATATTTCTACACATGTTCTATTATTTTTAAAGTTTTTAATATTTTCCTAGAATTTACAGAATTTTTTTAAAAAAAAAATGATTTTTTTCATAGTCGGAATTTTTATCCCTTTTGCTCCCAAATGGCAACAGGGATTTTATTCCCGGCCGGAAAGATTTCCCCTTGTGTTGAGGGGGATTCTATATGCCATCAAAATCCCCCTCAGGGATTTTTTTCCCTGGGATTTTGCTCCCTAGCATCCAAACAAGCCCTTAGAGATGCCCTAACTGAGCTACTTTTTATTTCCTCAATGACCTACCGACCCTGATGCTAAACTCGACCATGCCAGATAAGCTAATGTCACAGCAAGATCGCACGGAGCAGGTCCGATAATGCAACCACTAATCAGCTCCAGCCTCCACAACACCTACAATTTTCAACAGCTTATATATCGACTTGGAAGCAAATTTTGCATAAGCAGATTTTACTACATTTGTACCCTGCCAAGCTCAAGTTTACAGCAAGCCACGTGGACAAGACTACTTTACAGTTAGTCAATGCATAATTTTATGAAAGTATAGATATAATTGATACCGAGTTTTAAAAGATACTAGATGCATAAGAAATAAATATGCAGCCAACACGCGGCCCATGCCTTCATGGTCCACAATTGTTGCAGTTATTTGCGTCCTTCAGTCTTCCTCTGTTCTTTGGCTGCCAAGAACAAAATATAAATCAGTATCAAGAAAATGTAGGCAAAAATGTTTTTTGGAGCTACTAAACAGGTATCAAAATGATTTTCTGGGGCAAAATATCAAAGAAACATATGTACTCCAACATTAAACTAATAAAAAAGGTGGAGGTCAAAGAATCTATATTTGAATAGGACATATTTGCAACCGAATCTGAATCGACACAAGAAAACGTAGACCACGAAGTAATATACAAATAACAAGAGATGTACCAGCTTTCTCCTCTTCACGTTTCTTTGCAGCGTCAGCTCTTTGCTGTCTTATTAAAGCAAGACGTTCTGCATTAGCAAAACGCGAAAGGTTATGGCAATTTGCAATTCACAAGGAATGCTTCAACATTGAAGGTAGGGGAATGCTTCAACATTGAAGGTAGGCAGGTGTGCATTACAACATATTAAAGCAAGAAGTTGTGCTTCAATATCTACATTTGGTGATAACACATGATATTAGAAAGTTTATCTATGAGATAAAAACTCTATATTCTTGAAAGCTAAATGCAAAAGAGCGTGTCTAACATTACATGGCAGATGTGCGAAGTTCTTATTCACTTTATTTTCATTCATACCAGCCTACTTCCCTTTGTTGCGGTATCTGTTTCAATGAGTCTAATCTTACCACAATGCGTCCATAGAAGCAAGCCCAGAGCACAGGTTGTGGTGATGGGTATTATAGAAGTACATAGGTAACCACAACCAACAAGAAATACCAAGATAAAGGAAGAGGTAGGTGCGACATAGAACAAAAAAATCTCACCCAAATCTTTCCTAGCCTGTTCTGTTTTCCCTTGCTCCTGAAGCTTCATATAGCGCTCATGGGCTTTTTGTTTCTCAATCTCCTCTCTATAAAACAAACATGACAGCAGTGTGTCAATAGAGTTGATGAAACTGAAGTTTTGTAACAATGCATGCGTGCATGTAAGGGTAGATAAGCTGGTGCCAACTTCAGGGTAACAGATGCAAATTCCTCCCACCCACCCACCAATACCCTTTTTGGGATATGTTTACAAAAAAAGTGAATGCCAAGAGAGTGACTAAACACCCTACAAAAACTGAGATGTGTTATCTACAGAAACTCACAAAAGTCTGTTACACCAGTTGTAACAGGGTGGCATGAAAGTAACAAGCCCAGTACTATGTTTTGTACCAGCTTGTAGGTTTTCTTTATCTACTGACTCATTGCATTACTTTTTTTTCCATACTCAGAGGTTTCAATAAACATTTTTCGTCATGCCAAATAAATATTGGCAGCAAGAGATATGACACAAAAACGGAGTGTAAGTATGAAAACATGTAATAATTGTCTCATTTCACAAATAAGAAAACATCACAAGCTGATATAAGAAAAACATACCTTTCACGCCTCGAGAGTTCAGTTGTCTTTCCAAGCTGTACATCGCAAACTTAGTTAGTTGGAGATATGCATGAAAAATTATTTGGTATGTAGGGACAAAAAGATTCAAATACAGGTAATAAAGAGTATGACAAAAATTAAGTCAGCTCAAAAAATGAACCACAGTAACTAGCTATATGCTTGGTACAACAGTATTGGAGGTCCCAGCTAGCAGGCTAACATTAAATCAAATCCTACCATAACCTGACCTTGAAGATAACTAGATAAAGCACCATGTTCCTCACTTGACTTTTCATGAATAAGAATACTTGAGCAACTCCATTTGTATACCACCATAGCTTAGACAACGGAAGAAAAGATGAGGGAACTTATGATACTAACACAACCATCCATTTGGCTACTAACAGCATACTTATATGAAGATGAGAAAAAACAGAGAATAAAGCCCAGATGCTACTGGTGGTCACCAACTTACATCAACTTCCTTGGCTTTTATATTCTTCGCTTTCACCAGATTTGGATTTTCAATCTGAATAAGACCTTCAGTTCCTTTATGTTTCTGGGAATATTATACGTTAAATCAGATTGGTAAACAATGAACCTTGCACATAAACATATACTTGCAGTTGCAGGAGGAAAAGTTCTTACAGCCTTCCCTTCAGACTCATCATCAGATTCTTCCTCTTCAGATTCTTCTCTTTCTTCCTCTTCCTCTTCAGCTATATTCTATTTGATTTTTAATAGAAATCAATTGTCAAAAAATAATATGATAACTTTTTTATCGATATGCACACTTTATAACTCCTGGTATTTCTTCATTTAACCAGTAATTTATGGAATTGATTGTAATCATTGTTTCTGCACAAACCTATGATACACCAATACGTCGCTCAGCAGCCATTCCTGTACGTGATACGGGATACGGCATGATAAGGTATAGCCAATTATCGGTGAAATTTCATTTTACAAATAAATAAAAAAATGCCCGATACACGATCGATACTTCGCAGTACACCCGCGATACGGTAAGACCTACCTTAAATCCCTTCTCAACGCGCCGCTTCCTCCATCTATTGCAGCACTGCATCCTCCCTCCATCTTCTGTTGTTGCCGCCGCTGCCACCTCCTCCCTGCCTCCGGTCAGATCGACCGTGGAGGACACAGCAGTATTGCAAGGGTATGGAGGAGACAGCAGCGGCTGCAGAGGAACCCTTACCTCACGGCTGTAGAAAAGAGATGAGAGGCGGTTGCAGAGATGGAGTCACGACTCATGAGCAGCTGGTTGGACTTGGCCATGATGGGCTGGATTCGGCCAGGTAGGAGAGTTTTCTTCTCTTACACTCTTTTCCTTTTTTCTTTCCCTTATCTTTTCTTCTTTATTTTTATAGGAGGCTATGTCTGCACGTTACTAGTTGTTAGTATATCTATATCGTTGTATCTTTGTATCACCATATCCGTATCGACATACCGGTATCGCATATCGGTGCAACATAGGCACAAACCAATTGGCAAATGTAGCATCCCGATTGTGCTACAGTAGTATCTGAATACAAACACAGCTAAACAATGAAGAATTAGCTAAAGGATTGTTAGAACGACTTGACTACCGAAACTAAATACAACCATGCAACTGGCTTTGTTCTGGGCATTGGCAACATCAAATATCACAAGTACAATACATGAAGAATATGACTATATTCAATATTATCCTAAACATGTAACTGACGAAAAAAATCCTTTTTGGCTTGTAGGAGTGCAAAATGGTAGAAAACCATAAGGAGCAAAATACTATGTAGATGAAGCTAATTTAATAAAATGTGCAAACCTTCTTAAATGTGCGTGGACGCCCTGAAGTTCCAGCAGCTGCATTTATTTGAATGGAAAAGTATCAGAAATAAGTCAAAAAAAATTGCACACAGTAGGATATTAAAAGGAAAACAACCGAATACAGATGCTCAAATAGTAAAATAAGAACCAAAAAATGATTTTAGATGTATGCAAAGAACTTTAAATGTAGCATTTTTCTCCTGTATCCCACCTCAAGAGAGCTTCTTTGTCTGAGACTAGATAAACATACAGGGGTGCTATTGATTTCTCACTGCGTTTAAACTTCACAAACCCTTTGCTGTGAAGATCTCTAACAGTGAAGGTGAATTGAAAACTGTAATCAAATCAAAAGAAGAAGACAATCAAGTTGTCCTACTCATGGGATGGAGAAAGCATCTAAACATTTGGAAAAGATAATGACCCAAACTACGCAAAATATGCACACAGTAGGATATTAAAAGGAAAACAACCGAATACAGATGCTCAAATAGTAGAATATGAACCAAAAAATGATTTTAGATGTATGCAAAGAACTTTAAATGTAGCATTTCTCTCCTGTATCCTGCCTCAAGAGAGCTTCTTTGTCTGAGACTAGATAAACATACAGGGGTGCTATTGATTTCTCACTGCGTTTAAACTTCACAAACCCTTTTCTGTGAAGATCTCTAACAGTGAAGGTGAATTGAAAACTGTAATCAAATCAAAAGCAGAAGAGAATCAAGCTGTCCTACTCATGGGATGGAGAAAGCATCTAAACATTTGGAAAAGATAATGACCCAAACTACGCAAAATATGCAGATAAGCGCCTGAGCATCCAAACCAAACGACGTTAACAGCGAAGCTAAGACACCCAGATTGGATCAACAAACCACCCCATCATCATTCATCAACGACCCAAAACACCATGGAATCAAATCGATATATGCAACCCGTGCCTCCTAGTAAAAGCCAGGCATCTTGACGTCACCATAAGCTACTCCTAGCGCTCTTATTCTACTAGAACACCCAAACCAAGCCAAAACCGCCCGCTCCACAACATCAGATCAAGCAATCCCCTAGACGACGGCAGCAGACAAAGCTCCCTACTTGGCACCGAATTTTCACTGAAATGAAAAACCGAATCGAAAGGAGGTAAGGGCGCATCGTTACCGATCTCCTCGGGGGTGGAGAAGTTACGGCGGCCGGTGGGCTTGCCCTTGAACTTGCCCCTCCCCATGGTTTCGGCGGCGGCGGCGGACGAGGAGAGAGAGGGGGTCGAGGCGTGTGGAAGGGAGAGGTAGAGAGAAGAGGAGGGGTTCGCCTACGCGGGGTGGGAATCGGAAACCCTACTGCCACGACCGCTTTTTACAGTGGTGGGCTGAGAATTTCGGGTTGGAAACCTAATGGCTTGTTCCGGATTCGGGAGTGGGTTGGGAACGAGTTTTTTTTTTATTTAATCTTTTTAATTATATTTTAAAGTTAATTTCTCGCCAACTTTATTTTCAATCGGTGCTTTTGGTGCCCACCTCCCGTGGCGTGATAAATTCAAGCGCCACGCCATGCCGTGGTGGCGTGATAAGCGCCACGTAAGCCTCGCCGTGGCCGTGCGGCGTGGAGGCTTGCGTGGCCCGTATCACGCCATGAGTGAGAGTGACAATACGCCTGTTACGCCAACGCTAATGGCGTGGCAATGATGACTTAGTTCTTGGCTCGCATGGCCGATTCATTCTTCTTTTTCCCGACACCTCTCTTCCTCCCGATCCTCTTCCGACCGCCCAAATTCGCTAATCGTCATGACCCACCGGATTCGCGTCGGCTCGCTTCCCGCCGTCCTCCTCCGCCGTCCTCCTCCACGCCTCCTCCACGTCGGCCTCGTCCCACAGGCCTCCTCCACCTCTCTCCACGGCGGCCTCGTCACGGCGGCCTCGCCCATCTTGCCGGCCTTCTCCACGCCTCCTCCCGGCCGGCCTCGTCCGCCGGCCTCCTCCACGGCGGCCTCGCCCACGCAGCCTCCTCCACGGTGCTTTGCTCCGACGCAAACCCCTACGCGCCAGCTCCCGTGCTGCCCGTCCTCCACGCCAAATCTTCGTGGCCGGGTTTGCGATCGGCTTGTCCTCCACCATCAAGCACCGGACTCTCCTCCTTCATCCACCACTAGAGAAGGTAAGCCACGAGTCGTCTCTCATCATCTTGTGCTTAGGATAATCGGTGATGATATTTAGAATCTGGACATTGCTTGTTGAATGTGTGAATGTGTGATGATGTTTTGGTTAGGTTAGTGGTAGCACTTAGGAGAATCTGTGAGCAATTTGAACAAATCGACCATGGTAGTACTTAGGAAGGCAACGCCAATGTTGTGGAAGGGCAAACAAGCGCCCGGATGATATGGCAAGTGATGATAACTTATCGCAAACTTGGTAAGATTTTATTATGCTCATCTTTAAGAATCGCATTTGGCTTAATATATTAAGCCATTCTTCTTCATCCCCATTAGTATCGGACAAAAGCATCCCAAGTGACTTAGCGACTAAGGGGAACCTTGACTCTCTGCAATACCCCTACCAATTAACACCAGACCATCCTTCTTCATGCATTGCCCTGGCAGGAATGCATACTTTTGAAGGAAGAGCCAGCATTCTTCAACTTCTAAACCCTTCAAATGTATAGGAAGGATCGCGGACGTCCTTCTCCAAACTCTTTCATTTCGAGTTGTGATCAAAACGTTACTTCCTTTCTCCCCTGCAAGCAATGGGCACTGTAGCTTTAATGCAGCTTTAACATGTTATCTTCGTAGATAAGGTTTGTTATCACTTATGTTTATTACCTGGATGAATTGATTGATGCAAAGTATCTGATTATCTGAGAATATGTAATACCAGATTCACTATCCCATTTTGAAAGATAAAAACAATTTAGCCATATTATATTATCACTGATGAGTTGTAGCAAAGTAGGATTTATTTTGTTTGGTCTTGACAGTATTGTGTACTGTATGCATTATCTATGCACAATAATACCCAGAGTCCCTGAAAGCAGAAAGTCAAAACACATGACCTGCATTTAGTTTTTAGTTTGTCTGTAAATTATAACACATTTTTTGAATTTTATGTTTTGATGAATGCACTCTGGTTGGTGATTATTCCTTGTAGGCAACATGATGGCAAACTTCAGTGCCAAGCTAACTGAGGAGAAATTATGCGGTATTGACAAAAAATTTCCTTCGCTTAACTTGTTTGTTGCTCCATGATGGCAAAATGCATCATGCATCATGACTCACACTTGAAGCATTACTTGTGAATATAATTCGTGTCATTGTTTCTTAATAAGTACAATAGTTATAAAACTGCCTAGTTTATCCTTCGGATAATTGTCATGAAGTAGGGACGTGTTTGCTTAAATTTATAAACAAGACAACAATCAAGTTTAGTGCCTATGCACATTCATTTGAAATGATACAAGTTATTATATTAAGATGTGTCGATCCCGTACATGAATAATAGGTCTACTATGTCCATTTTGAAGGTTCTCAATTTCAGCTTCAAGTTGCTTGATGGTAGTTTCTGCCATTGATTCTCTCCGCAATGCTCCTGCTAGTGTTTTTTCCAGTGACCTTAACTGCAAAATAACCAACGGACACAGACAAACAATTTTTAGTCTAATCCATGACTTCAAATATGGAAACCATCTTCCCTGATATCTAAAAACAAATGAACAAAGTCATGCAATCAAAGATGTTTGTCTTCATGTTGAATAATATAAAAGCCGATTTGAATTTGAGTGCAGGTAATAATTAAACTGTTTAAAATAAAATTAAAATAGATTAACTTGATCATCATACAATGTGTGAAACTACAAATTATGGGGTAAAATTAGTGAAATCTTGATGAAGACATGTAATTTAGTTGGAATGTAAAAATGGGTGGCACAAATCACATTGACTTCTTCAGAATTATAATATAGGCAGAAGTGAAATAAAGGTTGACTTACCTCCTTTCTGCATATAAGATTTCCCGAACGAGTGGTTCGTGGCACTCCGAGCGTGTAGCTCTGGCGTACCCAGGAGCGAAGTCCTGGGCGTACTCAGGAATGAGCCCTGAGTGGTCCCAAACACGTGGTTTGGGCGGTCTCAAGAATGAGATCTCGAGCGTACCTAGGCACGTGGATCCGAGGTAGTGTAGGTCGACTCGGAGGCAAGCTCGGCGGTCCCAAACACGTGGTTTGGGCGGTCTCGAAACGGGATCTCGGCGTGATTGAGCACGAGAGACTCAGGTAGTGTAGGTTTTGGATCTTTTTGGATCTCCTTGTTTCTTGGTGTTATTCGTCCACTGTGTATGGCCTAATACACCTGAAGTCATTGTGAAACGATCCGTCAATTATGCATATGTTTGTCTTGGTTAAAGCGCTAGCACGTCTCGAAGAAACCGAGCTTTTGTTATGTCAATGTTGATTGTGATATTTCGTACTTGCCGTATTTCGTTCATATGGCATGCAGTATTGACTTTGCAATATTTTGTTGGATGTAGATGGTCGTGGTTGTGCGTGTATTTCTTGGTGGGGCCATTAGCCAAACCGGAAGTTCTATCGACTTGGCGGTATGGAAGCGGCCAATCCTTTTATTTCGTGGATTACCGGACTTGACAACTCTTGTGACTAGGATTAAGTCGACATTTGGATGGGATGACCGCGGGGTCGTTGTCGGAATGCAAGGACGATATGACGCAGGGCTGGGTTCTAAGATGCACGCCTTTTGGTGCCAATTCGTCGTAGATGATTGGGACATGTACAAGAAAATTGTGCTCGCATCTCGGTCCGGGTGTTGGAGGTGGCGGTGGAAAGGACAATCGTTGTTGAAGATTTGCTAGATAATTTGGATGTGGTGAATGGCAACACGGAGGAACAAGACCCATTGCCCATCATTCGCGAGCCCCCGATGGAAGAGCGACCTTAGAAGAGTTCGTTAGTGTGGTCGTACCAACCATGACCCCTTGTTGGTGGATCTACTTGTATCTTCCCATAGCGTGTTATTGACCTGTGGTGATTTCAGCGGTCTTTGTAATGAACAACGAGCTTGAGGAGGAGGAGTTTTGCGATGGAACAACCCGTGAAGAGAGTCGGCGAAGGATGGAGCTCGGCCAGAAGATGAGGCTCCGGCACCTCTTTTCTCCTCAGAAGAAGGCAGGGTTCTTCGCAGTGTAATGGGTGAGGTCCCATCGGTGCATTCTTTCGATGATGTCAGTATGGTTGATAAGACGGTTTGTGCTAATGGGTTGAGAAGTAGGGATGGCATTGCAGACCCGAAGAATGACATAATACGGAAGAGCTTGTTGTTTCCAACCATGGAGGACATGAAGGTTTGGCTGCAAGAATACTCAGTGCGGCACCATCGTCCGTTCATAGTGCAACACTCCGATGTGAATAAAAGGTACACTATGAGGTGGAAAATAGCGAATGTGAAGCAACCTCACACTTGTGGGACCGCACAAGTGTCCGGTGAGCACCTCTAGGCGACCGCAAATTTCATTGCTAGGCGTATTATGGCGGTTGTGTCTGTCGATCCTGATGTGTCCGTCGCCACCCTTATCGAGGTTATCTACGGGTTCATTAAGTACCGTGTGAAGTACGGGAAAACATGGAGGGCAAAGCAGAGAGCGATGCAGTTTATTGTGGGGTGATTGGAAGGAGGCTTACGGTTTGCTTCCTCGAATCCTAACCGCCATGTTATTCCAAGCTTTGTTATGAAGTCTATTTTAATTCGCAACTTTAAATCTCGTCGTCTTTTCGCTTTCAATTCTTCGCGTAGTAAGGCATCCAACAACATGACAAAGCGAGTTAGGAAGTTTACGGTTTGGTCTCGACCACAAACCTATGATTCGATGGGATGTCTCGCACCACCTATCATTCCACTAGGATGTCTCACGTATCTTTCATCGGTGATCTTGTTTAGCATATGTGTATAATTATGCCTCATGTTGTACCACACAATCCACATATTACTCATTTTTTCCAGGATGCATTATGTATCACTTCTAGGACACGCCCTAAAAATATTGTAAAGTGTCTAAGGTTTTCAAAGCACAAAAAGATTACAGGTATACATATTCTATTTACTCTAAGCTAAAAAGGATAGTGTTATATTTGGTTACGTAGAGAGGTCTTTATTTTCAAGTTGTGAATTGTTAAATGTTATATGTACATGGCATTATGTACCACTGTATCTTCAATTGTTTTTGATACAAATAGAATCCAAACAAACTGGAATAGCCCCTATCACGCCGTGATAAATGGCGTGACTGTTGTAAGAATAATTCAATCACGCTGGCAAGGCCCACCTTCGGAAGACATCGTCTGAGACAGAAATCTTGTTGTACTCATAAAAGGCATAATACCCTTGCTTGTACTCATAGGCTAGCTATCTCATTGAAGGGTATTTCCGTCATTTGTACAGGCTTGGGTGCCTATAAATACCCCATGTATCCCTCCTTTCAAGGGGAGAGCTCTCTTGAGCAATAAAGCAACACATTCAAACTGGTGAGCCCTCGGGGCTCCTCCTGAGGTAACCCCGATTGGCTCACCGAGCGAGAATAGGCGGTCCTCTCGAACCCGGAACTGTATAAATCCTCGTGTCATTTTTACCCTCGTGAGACGATGGCTCGTCGGGACTACCGGCGTCTACCCCTCACTTCGTGTTTGATTTTTACATCTACAACATTGGCGCCGGCCAGGTGGGGGCGTAGCTAATCGACGAAAGGCTATGTCTCCTACCAAAAAATACTCTAAGTCCACGAAACCTCCTCCGGCTCCGGAAGGCAATGATCTCGTGGACGACCCATCCGCTCTTTGAAGGAGCCCCAACCGAGCACCCTCGTCGGAGATCAAGGCCATCCACCTCAGGATGGCAACGTCCTACATGCTTTGGGGCTCCCACGCGCGTCCTCCCCCCTTGTGCGGGTCGATGCGAGGCCCAGCCAAGGGCGAGCAGTTCGGGGCATCCTCGCAGCCAGAAGGCTAAGGATTCTAAGGCCAACCATCACCCCCAAGAAGCATGACGTCCATGTGGCGTGAGCGATGAAGGCTCGCTACGAGGGTTGCCCCCTAACGTGCTACTGTTAGGGGTCAGTCCCGACATATAAATCTTGTATGGGCTCTCAAGACACTTTCCCTCAAAGGGATTTCACCCTCATGGTGTGTAGGGCGTACGACCTCCGCGGTCTCCCCTAACAAAAGTCCATGGTGGCTTGGGTGTCCGTTGCCTCCACCATGGCGGTTCGTGTCCTACTGGACCTAGGGCATGAGCGACCACCCTCATGGTGTGTAGGGCGTACGACCTCCGCGGTCTCCCCTAACAAAAGTCCATGGTGGCTTGGGTGTCTGTCGCCTCCACCATGGCGGTTCGTGTCCTACTGGCCCTAGGGCATGAGCGATCACCCTCGTGGTGCATAGGGCGTACGACCTCCGTGGTCTCCCCTACCAAAAGTCCATGGTGGCTTAGGCGTCCATCGCATCCACCGTGGCGGCTCGTGTCCTACTAGACCTAGGGCATGAGCGACAACTTTGGTTCAGTACCAAGTTGATAGATGTGCTGAGGACTCATCCCCCTTAGACTCGAGCCCTGCCACGAGCATTTCCTCCAGTCCTGCATGCATAGATCCATTGCTTTGAAAGGGTTAACCATTCTCATGCATTCCCGATCACCACAAAAAACCCACATACGGGGTAAAAGGGCTTCATTGCCCTCATAGTTTGGTGCCCCACAACTTAACCTCGTGGGCACCACCGGTGCGCCCATGACTCACTATCAAGGGCACACGTCCAAGGTGCCCATGAGTTAGCCTCATGGGCACCTCCAAGTCCACTGGGGGCTACCACCCCTAGTGGCCATTCAGTGCCCCACGACTTAGCCTCGTGGGCGGCACAGATGTGCCCGTGACTTATTGTCAGGGGCACATGTCTAAGGTGCCCATGAGTTAGCCTCATGGGCACCTCCAAGTCCACTGGGGGGCTACCATCCCTACTGGCCATTCGGTGCCTCACGACTTAGCCTCATGGATGCCCCTCCGGCGTGCTGTGACTTAGTGTTGTGGGCACACCTTCAAGATACACATGAGTTAGCCTCATGGGCGTCTCCAAGTCCACTGGGGGGCTACCACCCTTGTTGGTCATTCAGTGCCCAATGACTTAGTCTCGTGGGTACCCCTCCGATATGTCCATGACTCACTCTCATAGCCAGCTCGAATCATCTACCATTGACCTGGCTCGAATATTGATCAAGGACTATCATGCTCGCATAAGGCTATCACCTCAGAGATCTTAGTATCTAAAGTGATGGGACTCTACTTGTCCCACGGCAACGACTTCGATCAATGCTCATGTCGAACGAATGTTATCTTACTACATGAAATAAGTGTTGATCATTCTCTCTTTCCCGCAGAGACGCTTGTGTTATCTACCTGTCCCTGCAACGTTTCTAGGTCGAACTGCGACGATTCTAAGGAGTTCTACTTCGACGACTTTCATCAAACCGCAGAGCAAGAAGAGCACGACTTCAACCATAGGCTTCGCTTCGACGCACCGCCGGCCTCGAAGGCTATGCCTCGGCTCGGTGGTCTCGCGTTCGCAACTTCGCCTACATAGGCCTCACTTCGATGCACCACCGGCCTCGAAGGCTATGCCTCGGCTCGGCGGCCTCGCGTCTAAGACTTCGCCTACTTAGGCTTCACTTCGACGCACCGCCGGCCTCGAAGGCTATACCTCGGCTCGACGGCCTCGCACCTGAGCATTCTTATTTGCCCCTTGAGGCGCCCGCCTGGCGCCCAAGGGACAGAAGGCTTCTGTTGTTGGAATCCAACCACCTCCCGTCGAAAATGATCTATACTTTGACAAGTCTGCACAAGGGGCGTACGTAAGCCCCTTGCCCTAGGCGCTTGGCCACCAGCCCACTGGAAGTGGTTCGAGGCTTCTTTGGACCAGTGCCTCGGCGCCCGCGTGTCCGTCGCTACTCCAAGGCTTGTGCCCGACACCTCATCGCTCCAAACGCCTGCGCATCCGTGAGTCGTCGAGCAATTGGAAAAACAGAACAACTCACACATGCTATTCAGAAGCACTCATACGCCCGAAGAACACCCAAAAACAGAGAAGTATTTTTGGACGCAATATCAAATCACCCCTGCCGAAGTCCACCTTCGGTAGAAGCACCCTGCCAAAGCCCATCCCACACAGCATGGGATGAGTGACACCCTTCGGAGAGAGGCACGCGGCTCCAATCCCTTCGGAGCTACTCCATGCAGCCGCCGAAAGGCCACCACCTCGCCTGCATCGCCTCCATCTTCGACACCTGAGGTCCCCTCGCCCTACCATGGAAGCGCCTGGCCATGGAAGCGCCCTGCCTTGGAGCGCCTCGTTCCCGAGCACCCTACGGCCTAAGCGCCCTCACGTGCTTGCACATCCTGCGGTGCCCTCGAGGCCTCGCGCCCTTGGGGCCTCGGGACCCTCGAGGCCTCACACCCTCAGGGTCTCGTGCGATCGGGGCCTCGCGCCTTCATGCCCTCGGGGCCTCGCGCCCTCGGGACCCTCGAGGCCTCGGAGCCTTGTGCCATCGGAGTCTTGGGGCCTCGCGCCTTCATACCCTCGGGGCCTCGAGATCCTCGAGGCCTCGCGCCCTCGGGGCCTCACACCCTCGTGTGCCCTCGTGCCCTTGGGGCCTTGTGCCTTCGTGCCCTCAGGGCCTTGCACCCTCGGGACCCTGGGGCCTCGGGCCCTCGGGGCCTCGGGACCCTCGAGGCCTCGCACCCTCGTGCGCCCTCGGGGCCTCACGCCCTCAAAGCCTCACACCCTCATACACCCTTGTGCCATCAGGGCCTCGGGGCCTTGTGCCTTCATGTCCTCGAAGCCTCAGGACCCTCGAGGCCTTGCACCCTCGTGTGCCCTCGTACCCTCGGGGTCTCGCGCCTTTGTGCCCTCGAGGTCTCAGGGACTCGCACCCTCACGGCCTCGGGGCCTCGCGCCCTCACACGTCCTCGCGGCCTCACGCGGTCGCACGCCCCCGAAGCCCTCCACTGTCAACGAACAAGGACAAGCTGCATACAAACAACTAGATAATAGGCCTCCAAGGCTCCAACTGCAAGCTAACAAACTGCACGTATACACATCCGTGATCACTGTTCATACAACAAGCTAAGCCAAGAGATCACCAAACTGATTAGCATGCAAAAACACACCCTCGCGCTCTAAGCGCCCTAGCAGCAGCGCCCAGCGCCCTGGCCGCCAAGCATCTCGTGCCACAACAGCGGAATGAGGGCTAAGCGCAAAGCGTCGGTCGCGGAGGATGGCACAGCCGGTTTGAGCCCAGTGAGGCGGCCTGAGCGGCGTCGGCCGAGACTGGGGCGACTAGGTCTTGTGGTGGCGGCTTTCGGCGGCGGCGTGTGGACGCCTCGCACACAATGGTGGCGGCGAATCCAGAAGACCCTAGCGGATCGGGCGGCTCATTTGGGAAGAAAAAGCAGCGCTAAGCTAAGAAGAAGAACCGCCGACAAATGGATAATAAACCCGGGCCGGATCGAATCTCGCGGCCGCCATGCCATGACGCGCGCGTCTTGCCGCATCACCAAGGACCCCGACGTACCCTCATCGCCGCCTTTGCACGGCACAGGCGCTTCGCCTCCTTGCCCCGCCTCAGGCCATGCTCGACCTCGCGCCCAGCGCCACGACGCCGGCGTTGCGCCTCCCTCGCCTCGGTCGCCACCTGCGCCGCTCCGCCTAAGGGCTTGGCCTCGCCGTCACCAACATGGGCGCGCCGCCATCAAGGCCTCCGTGCGGCGAGGTTCGCCGGCGCCGCTCCCCTCCGTCGGCAGCGTCGCCCGACTCGACAGCGGCACGAGCTGGGCTCGCTCGAACGCCTCCGGGCTCGATAGCCGCGTGTACGATAGGGTGGAAGCGCCGCGGCCGCTGGCGCGGCGCAGCGCTCTGGCTGGTGCGGATGAGGACGGCAGCGGCGGCGATGCCGTGGGTGCCGCCGCAGCAGAAAGCAACTCAACGCTGTCATGGGCCTCGGTGAAGCGCTAGTCTGCGCTAGTCCTCGCCTCCATGAAAGCCGAGCCGTGGCAGCGGTGGCGGCGGACATGAAGCGTGGGCAGATGAGCCGAGAAGGCGCTGCACCATGGCGCACCCAAAAGCAAGAGAGAAGCAAATGCCATGAGGAAGAAGTAGCCTGGGAGCTTCTCTCGGTTGGAATCTTGGAATACATAAGAGAGAGAGAATAATGCCTTGCCTTGGATTCCTGGCACACAACATGAAGGCACAAGTTACAACCTCCCGTGAAAAAAGCAAAATGCACAGACCAGACACCGTCTTTAGTAATGCATGCGAGACCCACTAAGTAACATGGACCAAGCAACAAATATACACACAAGGGACCAGCATACTGGCGAAAGTGTGTGACGGTATACTGGCGAAGGACGACCATACTGGCGAGAAGGACGGTATACTGGCGAAGGTGTGTGATCACCGCATACTGGCGAGCGCATACGGTAGAAGGTGTGTGACCAGCATACGACGAATGTTCCCTCGTCGCCCGTCTGCGGCGCCATGGCGCCCAGCGATGGCGCCCTCATTAGCGATGGCGCCTGCAGCGCCCTAGCGCCGGCTCCCTCTCCATCGGCACGGTGGCATGATACCTGCACTCCATGCTGCAGCACGTCCTTCCCCCTCGGTACATGAAGATGTCCTTGCCTTCCGATGGCGCGCAAGCGCAGTCGCAAAGACGCCAAGAACTCCGCCACTCGGAACGCCTTGCCGACGCCGGAGGATGCGGCGGAGCCTCCGCAAACGCTGGTGGTGCACTGTCCACCTCATCCGAGCTCGGAGATCTCAGCGCCGCCATGCGGCGAGGACGCGATGGCATTGGCAATGGCGGCGGACTCGGACACCCTCGCGCGCGGTCGGCTGCGGCTGCGCCTACATGATCGGGATGCCGAGCCCAACCCGGCGACCCTCGGTGGCGCCACCCTTGGAGGCGGCAATGGCGGTAGGCGCGCGGTCCACGGTGTTCTTAGGGCGCGACGCCCATCGCAGCGGCGGCGGCGAAAGGAACCATGGCGGTGCCATGCGCGTAGCTGGCCGTCAGCCATGTCGGACGGCGGCGGCAGCGGCCGAGGTTCGACAGAGGCGGTCGAGACCCCGGCGTGGAGCGCGACATCGCGTGAGTCGAGGTTGACCACGACGCCACCGAACCCCTGGCCGGACAGCGCCCTCGCGCTGCCAGCTCTCCTCTCGCCCCGCGCGCCGCGGTGATGCGGAAGAAGAAGCGAAGCGTCTTGTGAACACACGCTGCAGACCTGCGCACTAAGCCAAGGAGGCGCTGGTCGTAAGGCGCCAGAGGAGCCGTCTTGGCGGACGGTGGCGTGGGTGAAGGTCAAGCCGTGCCAAGGTAGGCGGGGCGATGGGGAGAAGCGGCGCCGTGTTAGGTGCTAAGCGGGTGGCAGCTCATGGAAGCGAGAGAAGAGAAAGTAGGAAGGGATGAGAAGAAGTTGAAGCAATGAAGTGGGGAAAAGAGGAAAGCACCGGGATGCTCCACTCGGTTGAGAAGATAAGAAGAAGTGAAAGCACAAAGAAGCCGCGACAAATTGTGTGGCCTGGCATGAAAGGAAAAAAAAGCAAAGTATCAGAGATATCAAATCAAGCGAGTCCTACTACCTAAAGCAAAAAGCATCTCATCTTGGGAGAATAACCAAGATTACTGATTACTTGCGTGGGAGCGGTGCTCTGGCGCCTAATCTTGGCGCCTAGTGCTCCTCGCAGCTACGCCCGGCGCCGGTGCCCTCGGGTCTCGCGGTAGCACCGGTGCTCTTGGGCGCCACGACCTCAGCTTCTCACGGCGGTCTCACACTCTTGCACCCTCGTGGTCTCGCGAGGTCCTCGCGCCATCAGAGCGCCCTTGCGGTCGTCTCGTGCCCTTGCGCCATCACGGCGCCCTCGGGACCCTCGCGGCCCTCGTGCCATCACAGCACCCTCGCGGCCCTTGCGGCGCCTTCGTGGCGCCCTCACGACGCCCTCGTGGCCATCCCGTGCCCTCGCGGCGCCCTTGCGGCCCAGGCGATCGGACAAGCTATGCTTAGCAACGCAGAGTCATGTGGCCAAGCAAGCACTCATCGAGACGGCTTGGCAAGATAATCCTCTGAAACATCAATCTCCACATGAAAAGTACAACTAAAGACTGCCCCTTTGCGTTCCTCCTAAAACGCCAAGGGGCAGGGGGCTAGTGTTGTAAGAATAATTCAATCACGCTGGCAAGGCCCACCTTTCAGAAGACACGCGTACAGACCCGAGAAATACTGTTGTACTCATAAAAGACTGTAATACCCCTTGCTTGTACTCATAGGCTAGCTATCTCATTGAAGGGTATTTTCGTCATTTGTACAGGCTTGGGTGCCTATAAATACCCCATGTATCCCTCCTTTCAAGGGGAGAGCTCTCTTGTGCAATAAAGCAACACATTCAAACTGGTGAGCCCTCGGGGGCTCCCTCCTCGGAGGTAACCCCCCGTTGGCTCACCGACAGGAGTAGGGCGGTCCTCTCGAACCCCCGAACCTGTATAAATCATCGTGTCATTTTTTACCCTCGTAGACGATGGCCCGTCAGACGGCCGACGTCTACCCCCTCACTCGTGTTTGGTTTTTACACCTACAACAGTGATAATTGCGATCTATCACGCCAAGAAATAAGGCGTGACAATCGGTCTCTGTCACGCCAAGAAATAAGGCGTGACAGGTGCCACGCAAGCCCTCCACGCTGGCGCGGCGCGCGGTCGAGGGCTTGCGTAGCACCTTTGGCCACGCCGCCACTAATGGCGTGACAGTTCTATTTGGTCGCGCCACGGGAGGTGGCGTGACCAAAAGGGTCACATTTAGAAATAAAGTTCGCGAGGGGTTAATTTTAAAATATTATTAAAAAACAGGATTAAATAATAATAAAAATTCGTTGGGAATCGGGTCTTCTCAAGGCCATGTGAGTGTCTTTGCTTAGAGTCGGGTGGCAAGCAGGCGTGCTCGATGGTAGGAACGAGGCCGCAGCTGCTGTTGGTTCGACACTGCGAATCAAGACGCAAGACGACATTGATTCTGGTAGGCCAAGACGCAAGACGATAGCTCGAGTAGTGCAGGCCGACACCGACGCGACTGCGAATAGTCTTGAGACTGCCCAAATTTCAAGACTACCCAGTGCACGCAGACTACGGCAGTTAGGCACGACACTATTTTAATATACATATATATTTTTATTTTTGTTTATTAATATTTATATGATTTTCTTTCCATTTTTAATACTTATATGGTTTTATTTTGTAGTTTTTAAATTTTATATGGTTCATTTTATAAGTATATATAAATTTATTTTGGTTTATATATATATATATATATATATATATATATATATATATATATATTATAGGATTGTTTTTCAATTTTTTCATGTCTTATGAGCTAAATGACAAATGTTTTAACGAGCTAGCTATTTGAACATTAATAAAATTCTATTACATTTTCAATATGGTTGTCTCATTGTTTTTCAATTTTCATGTTAACTTATGAATTCTACATATTTTTCTATTTTTTTTGGAATTTTTTTGATTTTTTTTAATTCTGTCGGGCCAAATGGGCTAAACGGGCCACAATTGGCCCGATAGGCTAAACGGGCCACAATTGGCCCGATAGGCTAAACGGGCCGTGTCAACCCTAAGACGACGAAAAGCGATGGGCCGTGCTTGACCGTCATCAGAGTGGCAGTGGCCAAGACGCAAGACCTTAACAAAGAATAGCCGGGTTGAAATAGGCCGGACCGGAATGGATCGGACCGCCACGGACCCGTGCTGTGCCGAGCCGGACCGTCCATTTGGCCACCTCTGGTGCCGCTCCAGAGGTGGGTGGCTCGGCTCGCACGGACGGTGCCCCGGTACAGCCGTACAGGTTGCCCTGCAGTGCAAATATGCAAGTCTACATCTAAACAAACATACGCGGCTAGGCCCATTTTTTCTTCTACTCAAAAAGGGCCCTAAAGGTGTAGAAATACGATCAGACTTGTCATTGCCTGAAATGATAGAAGATCCATCAACTTTTTACGAGCACCCATCACCTACCCAGTAAAGCTATTTCGCGTTCAGAGCATAATGAGCTCACCCGAATCTCTGTCTCGTCCGGAGTTGGACAACCAGGGAATAACATCTCTTTCAGAACTAGACACCTGGGAGCAGGGAATAAATTCCCCATCGGTAAACGGCAGAACTAGACACCTGGGAGCAGGGAATAAATTCCCGGTCGGTAGACGCTGGGGTCTAGGATTCAAAATCCTAACCGGTTTTTTCAGGTTTTTTAAATTTAAATTTCAAATTTTGGCTGAATTTTAGATAAATTCAAACGAATTTCATCCTAAAAAAAAACCGGTTTGACCAGTAACCGGCTGGTTACCGATCCCAGCCAGCCAGCCAGTGGGAGGTTCTACGGTACCAGTTACGTGATCCTTGCATGGGAGACTGGGACCATACCGAAACGAACCTTTGATGGCTCTATTCACCGGATCAATGATAAGTTTCATCAGTTTGAGTTGGGCATCCGACCACGCTCACCAGTATGCAAAACTCAGTACACAACTTTTCTAGACTTCTTCCAGAAAAAGCCCCTGCTCTATCAACTTCTGTTGTATCAGTTTATGTTGCTATGACAGATTTGTCAACGCTAGTCATTGACAGTATAGCGAATCAATTCACAAACCTGTTGAATACCCCCGAGTGGTTTTTTTTCAAGGATATGATTGGAGCTAAAGGATAACAAACATGAAATCTGCAAATTCAGCAACAGGTTAATGCCTGAAAAATCGGCGGCGGTAAAAGGACACCAACATTTCATCCAGATTCAGAACAGTATCATGCATATACAACACAACAGATAAATGGAGCCATCAAATGGCTGGTAGACCCACATCAAGGTTGCTCGTCTACCAAATGTGGTAATTTCTCTCTCATACGCTGCGCACCAACGAGATGCTATTGTCAGGATACTATACTATATAACACAGTCAAAGTTATTGCGGAATATACGACGGCAGTGCAGGCATGAGACATCCCTTGTTTATTTCAAAGTGGTTTTCTGTAGATTTGACCCATTAAAATTAGAATGATGGGGGCCAATTGCCAATAGAGTAGACCCCGTAAATATATCTGATACTGTTAGAACTTGAAGGCGAAATATGCCATCAAATCGAATCTGTTTATCCTTTCTTCACATCCCGTCATTTGAGTTCCAATAGAAGTCATTTCTTTCAGTTGAGTAGCCGTATGGGAGATGAGGTCCATAAACAACATTACCATTCAAAAATGTCATATGGTCCATTTGTGACACTGCCTGATAAGCATTCGGAACATTAGCTTGAACTGTGGTATTTTGAACTGAGTAGATGTTCACATTAATATCCTTTGGGTTAGCCTTTGTCCTGCTCCGGGCCATCCGTTTGTTTTCAACAGGACTATCTGCACCGAGTCTAACCATTTGCTTCTGGATTTCATTCAGTGGATTACAAGCTAATTTTGATTTAGCACCCTTCTTTGCATCCGAAGACTTGAATTCAAGCCTGTATAAGGCAAAAGCGTCAGAATCATTGATCTCATATTCATAGAGGTGCCACTCATAGCTGCTGGATGGTTGTGGATCCATGTAATAGGACCTCTTCAGACCCCCAAAGTCTTTCATCACCTGCTTCCTTGATTCATGCCAACCACGGCCATTGTAATCTGGCAATGACCTTTGCTTTCGGTTTCCACTCTCAAATGCCCTTCTTGGTTTGTCAAAGAAAAGCCATTCTCTAATAGATTCACCTTCAAAAATGTAAAGATCGAAAAGTTCTGCAATGATAGAAATGAACCAACAATTAGTACAAACTTATCGGTACCAATACCATGTAAAGACATGAGTTATGCAGGAACAACTTACCAGGTGCATTCCATGGGGACTTAGCAGTTGCAGCCCCTTCACAGACAGGAATACCAACATGCTTTCCTTGGATTTTTGCACTTAGAGCAGCAAACAGGGGGGCATCTTTCAGATCAATACCTCTTGGACGGATCACAGGCATTGTGCCTGGAGGGCCCTCTTCCTTCACAGCCAATTCAGCATGATACATGCTGCAATAATCTTGCCACCTTTCCGATCCTTGAGCGGGCCGAGGGCAGTCCCAGAGAGCACATTTTGGCATCAGGAATGCAGCAGGTGCTGGAGACATTGTTGTGAGCAAGTCTGACATGTGGAGGAAAACATCTCCAGCACTCTGTCCACAGTTACTCATACCAAGATACACATGAGGGGGTAACTCTTGTGGCAAATTGAACTGTGGATATTCCAGCTGACCAATCCCTTCCAGGTTATTGAGGACATCAGGATTGGATGCAGGAAGGTTTATCTTGTAACCATCATCGTAAAGAAAATCCTCAACAGTAAGTTCCTGGTTCACATAGTACATCTGCAAGGACAAGGCAAAAAGCTTGTTAAAGTTAGCTCCACTCCATCAAACTACAAACTCAAGAAATGCAAATGGCAGAAAAGGTACAATCAAAATCACAAGCAACATAACAACCTGTGTCTATGCCAATTGCACGCATGCTGGAATATATAAAGCAGTACATAGCAGCGAAAGAAAAGCATCCTTAGGAGTATCACATGAGCATTTACAATGTCAAGGAGGTACATAACAAAATTCAGAAACAGGTAGAGGAAAAGTCAAAAAGGGTGATATCTTAACCTACAATACAAAAGTAAAGCATCCTTGTACACCATCAGAAAGAACAGAAACAGAAGGCTTCTGTTTTCTTCTCCAAATACACTAGAAATCAGCTTAACTAACCAAATATTAAGATCCCACCAAATACACTAGAAATCAGCCTAGCTAACCAATGATTTTAGATCCCAATTACAAGAAGCAATCAAAAAGAAAATTTCAGGTAACTTCTTAGCTATGCAATTCCAATACAAAAGCAAAGTATCCTTGTACACCAACAAAAGGGACACAATCAGAAGTCTTTTGTTTTCTTCTCCAAGTGTCTAGCACACTCAAATAGAACTAAAAATCAGCTTAACTATCCAAGATTCAGATACCAACTACAAGAAGCAATCATAGAGAATATCAGGTAATTTCTTAACTATGCAAGTCCATTTTCCAACTGGTCCCTTGCAACCAACATCCACAAACCGCAAAGAATGGTTTCATTTGAACTATGCAAACAAGCATATCCTCAAATTCATATTTATGCCAGACATCAAAGTTTCAGCCATCTGGAGGCTGTAGTCTCGCTCTCACCAAATGGAACACCCAATATAGGATCAAACCTACACCTCAATGCATCTCTGCATGAATCTATCACTCTATCAGTGTACTATAATGAAATGTGTAACTACTATGTAAATAATGATTATCTGAGACCGTCGAAAAGCATAAACTCATAGTGAAAACTGGGCTAATTTCCAAAAACCACTAATAGTATATCTAAAAAATATGTAGCATATAATCATTCACTGAACTTATCTTCCCCGGAGGACATTTAAAATCTTTCATTGGCACCTTAGGCAACACATAGAAATCAAACAAGGCAAATTAGTGCAATGCTCATCGAAACATATGCAGAAGATGTGCAATTGATATCTTCCATTGACAACAAAAGATACACACTGACAGTCTGACACACACATTGATACCTTTCATTAACAAAAACATGCAGGCAATGTGCAGATTAAAATCCTCGATTCAAAACACAATCAAGCAAAAAAAAAACGCGCACTATATCCCGCTACCAAATATGCCACACTAGGTGAGATCTCTGAGGTGACAAAGGATCCTGATGAACCCCGTGAAAGCAACACCCTCTAGCAACTCATTGAAGATAAAAAGTTAACAACTGATTAAACAAACATAAGTTGAGCAAAGGAAGTAATAATCAGAATTATGTAATCCCTGGAGCCACATCTTGTCCATCATGGGATGGAAATCACAGATTTCTACCCGACAATAAAGTGATAAACCAACTAGATAAAAAATAACATAATTGAGCTATCAACGTCGCTGAAATGAGATTAGCTACAGGAGCCAAATCACGAAAGACACTAGCAGAAAAAAGGGCCATAAGTAGCCCAAAGCCTCAATGAAATGAATTCGATGGTGCATCACACACATAAACTTGAATTCTTCTCGTGATTTGCAAGCTTCCTTAAATTATACAGAAAAGTCTGATTTTATCTCCGAATAGACCTAAATCAATATGCAGTCCATTACAAATCTCCATGTTAATCCAAAATTGAAACTTCCCGATTGTGATCATGGTAGAGAGGCCTATGTCATCCCCTTACCGACAAAGGGTAAACACGAATTCACAAGGTGTTTGTCTATAAGAAATGCAGAACTTTCCACCAAATGATTCAATGAATGGGAAGTAGCTTGCAAATCACACCATATTCAACTAAAAGCACACAACAACAAGGACCACATAATACATCTGTACAAACTAGAGAAATCCAACAAACTCACTACAAGAGTCCACCACCGACACAAGATCACACTCAACCACAAAAGCCTAACTGCTTGGAACTCTAGCAAATGCATGATTGTGCCATAGCTATGGATTCAAAACCACAAGTTTCCTCACAAGATTGCAATTCTACTGCAGTCAACGTAAAAGGTTGCAATTTTCGTTGAGCAAACTACTGATAACAACTTATACCTGATCATGAAACGCAGCAGCAGCAGGAGCCAGCACTCCTCCACCATTCGCGAGAACTCCCTGACCCAGCGGCTGCGGCTGCTGCACCACCACCACAGCAGCCACGGTGTCAACTGCTTCCTCGCACGGCTCCGGCTTCATGTCCTGGCTGCCCTGCGCGTGCCCGTGGGCCTGGTTAGCCGAGGGCGGGGCCTGCTGCTCGACGAACTTGCTGGTGGCGTCGTCCTCCTCCTCGGCAGCCGCCAGCTGCAGCAGCCGCAGCGTCTCCGACGGTGGATCCGACGGCACCCAGTTGTTCCCCTGCCGTCAATCACAGCCACCCCATCAAATCAGCATCAGCAAAAACGCACACAAAGAAAAAGAGGAAATTGATCATTTGCCCCAAAGTTATATGGGCTTCAACTATTTTCCATCCTATCAAATGTAACGGTCTTATACCCCAATAGTTCATATGCCAATTGATTATTTGCCCTTTTGGAGAATAAGTGTCCAATTTGCCCCTGTGCTCGTCCCCTTCCTCCCCTTCTTCTCTTCTTTTCTCCCTTGCTCCGGCCATGGCCAACCCGCCTCCGCCTTCAACGCCGCCGAGAAGCTCATCCTGCTTTGGGACACCACCCCGGAGACCCTCGTCTTCGAGGCCCCCGAGGACGACGCCGCGCAGTACCCTCCTCCTCACCAGCCATGGCGTCCGCCTCCGGTCCTTCTTCTACCCCGCCGCCGCCTTCTTCCTCCGCACCGCCGCTACTCGGAGCGCCGCCGCCTCACCATCTTCAGCGACGGCCTCCCGCCACCGTGCGCCCTGTCTTCTTTGGTGCATATGATCCATTACAATTTATAGTATGGCAAATTGTTGAAGCCACTATAACTTTGGGGCAAATGATCAAATTCCTCATAGAAAAGGGTTGAAAATGAATGGAGGAGGGGAAGGGAAGGGGAAGGGGCGTGCCTGGAGTGAGGACGCGGGGGACGGGACGCTGAGCTCGGCGCGCCACTCGCGGAGCATCTGGTGGAGCTGCGCCTCGAGGACGGCGGCGTCGGTGGAGCGCGCCTCCTTGCGGGCGGACTGGAGGCCGGAGAACATGTCCTGGAGGTCGTCGACGCGGGTCTTGGCGCGGGCGCGGAACTGCTGGTGCCGCGGCGACCCCTTCCCCATCGCCGCCGCTGCCTTCCTCGTACCGATCGATCGGTCGGCGCGGCGCGGTGGGGTTGGATGGAGCCGCGCGTGGGGTTGGTTGGTCTTTTCCTCCTCCTTTGCGCGACGAGAGAGAGAGATGCTCGTATTTTTTGTGTGTTACATGTTCTGAAGAGTTCTTCGGCTGCAACTTCGTTGGGTTGGGATCGGCTTGGGAAAAGCGACGGCCGCGGCAAAAGGAGGCGGGCGAGGCTGGGCTCGCGGGGTCGCGCCGGATGGGATGTGCCCCCGGCCCCCCGCCGTGCCTGCGGATTAGCTGAGGAGGTAGGTATCGGCGGCTGGTCAAAGCTGAAAGCACCGACCAATAACAGTGTCGTGTCGTGTGGTGGTGGACTCGATGGACTTGCCGTCTTCACTCGGTCCTCCGTCTTTGATGAATTTTCTAGCCATTTTCCTTCCTTTTTTCATGAGAACAGAGCGAAATTTACCGAAAGACTAATAAGCCTAAAATGAATGAATTGCATTAAATGAACAACCCCATCGTGAAAAGAAAAATCAATTATGTGTCATTGCAAAGATGTGGACTTTACAATTTATCACTATATGTGTGGATAACATATGGGTCTCAAAGTCACATGTCATCCACATATAAGTGGCAAATTATAAATTGCAGATCTTTGATAGTGGCAAATAATCAGATCTCCCGTCGTAAAAACACAAAACAAAAGGAAAGAAACTTTGTAATTGTGTCAGCGTTCGAAAACCGGGTCGATGTCAAACTTGGCATACGTCGTTTAGGGCGTGTATAACAGTTTATCTCTTAGGTTGTCTCTAAAGCCTTCAACTCATTTACAGACAACTTTAGAGACAACATCTCCAACAAGTTATCTATAAAATTGTTCATTTTCAACATAACTTCTCTCAATTTGTGATGGTTTGCGTGTCCAACTTGTCCCTTATATAAGATATGGTACATTCTCTCTCTTCACATCTTCTCTTCTCCAACTAGACTTTGGAGTGACGTGGCAGCTAAGAGACGACTGAGGTAACCACTATTGAAGATGCCCTTAGGGCTCATTTGGATCTCGAGTTTTATCAAAACTAGATTTTGCTAAACACGTTTAAGCACCTAACAACCTAAAAGCATGTTTGGGAGGAGAGGATAAAACCAACGTAACAAAAATTGGTTTTTGCTATAACTCAAAATACTAGTTTTGGGGAAAACGATTTCATCACGTTTTTCAAAAAACGAGTTTCGTGTATCCACGTTCCTAACAACTCAACGTCATATGTTTTTTTCGTTCGCGTGCATGGCGCTACATGGCGTGTCAAATATATTGTGTCACGTCAACTTGGTGACCCATGAACGAGAGGCATATACGACATGTTTTACTTGGTGATAAACAAACAAGGGGTCAAACACACGTATAAACGAGACAATGAACGCGCTGTCGGCCGGTCAGCTAGTTCATGCATGCATTGCTCAAGAATTTGTTACTCAGCTTTCCCAAGATGATGGTATAATTATGATCTCAACCAAACATTGCGTTAATTAAAACTCGTTTTGCTTAATTCCATCCAAACAAAGTAATCTATAAACTCATACTAACAGAATAACATATTAAAACTTGTTTTTTCCAAAAATTCCTCATAAAACCAGTTTTATGAAAACTAATTTATAATTCATAAGATCCAAACAACCACTTAACGTCTGGTGAAGTGTTTGGAAACCCTAGAGTCTGTTTGACACTACCGCTTTTTCTAAAAAGGGCTTTTGGTTTTTCATTTCGAACTGAGCAATTTGAAATTTGAAACAGATTTGGTGTTTGACTTTTAGGTAGGCTAGCTGCAGCTTTCGATATGAAAAATGTCTGAAATGCCCATAGGGACAATAATAGCTTGCTTGATGCCGTTTAACACAATTAACAACGTTTAATGACAACTAACAACAATTGATGATTATTAACGACAACTAACAGTGGTTAACGACAAGTGACGATAACTAACGATATTTGACGACAATTAACAATAGTTAATGACAAATGACGATAACTAACGATATTTGGCAACAATTAGTGTATTTAACGACAACTGACGATAACTAATGACATTTGACACAAATAGTGTATTTAACGACAATTATTATAATAAACATTTATTACAACAAATAATTATTAAAAACAATTATTATAATGAATAAATATTACAATAAATAATTCATCTCCCTCCACTTTTTCCAGGTTTGGGACCGGCATTGGCAGTGTTAGACATCCTCACCCTCACACGTACCTTAAAAAATAAAGAAGTAACAAAGAGGAATGCAGATGTCATGTAATTACAAGTAATTGAATTTGTCAGCAGATAAATAACAATATGAGCAACACTCTATGAGAATTTAGAAGAGCTCTCTAAAAGCCTGTTTGGTTTGACTTCAGCTTTGACTTTTAAGTTAGAGAAGCCGGAAGCCAAACCAAACAGATTATCTTTTTCCACACTTTTGTCGAAAGCTCAAAGCCGTTTCATCGTGTAAAAGCCGAAAGCCGGTCGTGTGAGAGGCTTTCCGCCGCTTCGCCTCGTCTGCGTTCCGAAAATACCTCCGAACTTCCGTGTTATTACCCACCCCGTACTAGTAGTACTTATTCCCCGGAGGCCTTCGCAGCCTTCTGTTCCCCTCCCCGAGCGCTTGGTTAGAACCCTAGCGGTTGTCCCATCGCCCTCCCGCCCGACTACGCCTCCCCCGGCCGCCGCCCGAGCGAATCTGGGCTCCACGCCGCGCGCGGTCGCCCGCCCGCACCTCCCGCCCGTCCCGTCGCCCTCCCGCACGGTCGCACCTCCCCGCCGCCCTCCCGCCCGACTGCGCCTCCCCGGCCGCCCTCCTGCCCGACAGCGCCTCCGGCCACCTCCACCGAGCAGCTCGCCACCTCTTCGGCACTTCTCCCCCAAATTATTTCCACCGACCAATAGCTCCTGTTCCTCTGATGTGAGCAGGTAATTTGTCTTCCGCTTCGGCATATTTTGCTTTGATCTGCTGTGGCTATGTTTAATTTCTGCGAGAAAAATTCTTCGCCAAACTGTCAGATTAGATAATTGGAATGGTTACTTTAGCATCCATTTGTTTTTCTGGTTCTGCACCAATTGGGGTATTGTTAGCTGAAGCAAAACCTTGAGTGTACTAATGGAAGTTTTGTGCGAAATTTAGAACATTAGACCCGGTATTTAGTTAGTTTGCAGAATGAGCGGACTATGTTAAGGGTGTAATCTATGATAGAAAATTACCTGTATACCGCTAAGAGATTCATCCCTGCACTAAAGGATATCTAGGCAATTTGAGAGTAGTGTAGAACCCCTAGCCTACATAACAGATGACCCTAACTGCCTATGAGCATGCCATTTCGAGTGACTGATGAAATTCAGGGACAGAGCATACATGCGAACTGAAGCAATTTCTGAGTAATTTGTTGGTTGTTGCCAAGTTGAAGTTGTACTTTCTCGTAAGTAGTTTCAGTGGCTCAGTATTGTTGCTTGGCCAATAGCAGTGTAGTGTGCATAGTGCAAGTAAAAAAGTAAGATGAAAATAACTTAAGCTTTTTTTTATGGATAGCAGTTTTTATAGAGTATAGATGATTTTTCTGGAAGACAGTTGTACTAGCTCAAGCTGTTGTGTTTGTTTGTGCTAATGTTTATGTATCTGTGATGTCATATTCAATAGTCCTGTTTTGACTGCTTTGTATGACATATTTATCCAGATTGGAGGGAATATTTGTCATGAATTCTTGTATGTAACATCAGATTTTTTTTCCTTTGTAGTTGTCAGTTCATTTAGGCAATTTTTTAGCTGGCAGTTCCATGTTGTAGTTACATATTTCCTTATATGCATGGCACTTATAGATGGATAAAGCACAAGCCGCAAACACTACAATATGGGATACATTCACTAATGAAGTGTTCGTTGACATCTGCAAGGAAGAGATGCAGTTATGGAGTTGTTAGTGATTGCCACTTTCCAGTGACCCAGTAGAAGTGGAACATGAACATTTGAAAGCAATTGTTAAACCTGATTTTTGAGTTTACACTATTTCCACTGATCAGCTTGACTTTTATAATTCTGGAAACTCTATTGAGTGAATTATTATGAGCACTGCAACTGCAAATTCCGGAGCAACGGTGATATCTAACGATCAACTTAGTAGTTTCTCCAGTCCTTAGGAACTTGTTTCGACCACATCCCGAGCTTTTCTATGTTTGTAGAATACATACTGCAGTTACCAACTCCCAGGTTCTTCGTGTATACTAATTTTTTGGCTGAATTTTCAGGTCGCAGGTTGACCTGGTGAAGTTAACTAAGTTGTGATATTGCGAAGGAGTTGGCAACTGTAAAGCTATTGGAGAGGCCAAGTTAACTTTTGAGGAGTACCTAGGATAGAAATCAAAGTTGTCAAAGTTAACTAAGCTGTGATATTCATGTATGTTGAATCGGTAAAATCGAATATAATGAGTTCAATTTCCAGCCACTTGTTTGCAGTGAATTGTTCATCTGCCCTTTTCTGTGAGTGTGGGTTGTATGTTGTTGAATTGATGTCATATATATTAGAAGAATCATTTTCTGTGTATGCTTAAAATGATCTACCTGTGGTGTTCTAAGGTACCATACTGTAAAGAAATCTCTTTATTTGCCACTCACTACTACAGAAAAGGTTATCACAGACGGTTCAAAAACGTCATCACAGACGGTTTCGTGAGCTGTATGAGTTTATGGGTCAATAATGACATGGGGTCATCACAGACGGTGTTCGAACCGTCTGTGATGCGTACTATCACAGACGATTATTAATTCAGAATTGTCTATGATAGTTAACCTATCACAGATGATTTGTAAATGAAGTCGTCTGTGATAGCTGACGTATCATAGATGGTTTTCTCTAAAGAACCGTCTGTGATAGTCTCTTCTCAGTAAAATCTCCAAACAGTGGATGCTTGTGTCTTTAAAACCGGTTTGTAGATGAAACCGTGTGTGTGTGTGTGTGTATAGAGAGAGAGAACGCATGTTTCGTACTCCTGGAAGTATGTACTCCCATACCTACATACCCTTGATCAACTTCGAGATGTGTATCGACTGAGTAGGGACTTCCTTAATGGATACATCCGTTAGTGGTGTTAGTACTACCTTGAACCGTGCAGAGCTAATCCCTAAAAACAAACGAACGGTGCATGCTTTGTTGCATTGTGTATGTTGTTCGATCATTCAAATTTTGAACTGGTATTAAGAACGGTGCATGCTTTGTTGCATTGTGCATACGTGCTATTAAGAATCACGTGGACAACTCATTTTGGACGGTGCATGCTTAGTTGAAATAGGAGACTAAATAAAGAAGTATATTGAAAAATAGATACGCCCAAAAAAATATCAGGAGTATGGAGACTAAATAAAGAAGTATATAAAAAAAATATTAACATTGTCAGGAGTATATACTGACCATATATAATTTCCAAAGTTCAGACTTTTTGTAGGACGTTGATACTTCCATGAGGACCATGCTAAGTTATTATATCCGATACACCAAAGTATTGGACATTGGAGAGGTATATACCATCGCCTTTTTCCTGAATGAAAGAGTATACAGCCTTGTAGTATACTTTACAAAGAAAAGAGTATGAAATATTATGCACTTTCCAAAAGGGGTATATACCATCGAAAAAGTAGTATACTCCTTTTTGGGGTATATACCATCGAATAAGTAGTATACCCCCTTTTTGGGTATATACCATCGAAGAGGTAGTATACCCCTTTTTTTCTTCTAAATGATAGAGTATAGACGCTTATAATATACTTTCGAAAGAAAAAGAGTATTGACTCATTCAGGCATAGTTAAGTAGTATTATCATTTCATTACACTTATGTACACAACAATAGAGCAAAATATGCCTAACGGCAAGCAAATCACTATAATCTATTCTTAATTTCCTAATCTTATTTTGTAGTATTTTCTTTGTCGTCCATAATCCATAGGGCCATCTCCTGAGTTGTTGTTTCCAATGTTTGGTAGCAAATTGAGAATCATATCCACGTGATAAACCAAAAGGAGATTCTTCTAAAGGTTGAAAAAAGCCTTTTGATCTTAGCACGATCTACAATAAAAGATAATATCTTAATCACTATTTAATTAATCATACCACATTTTGCTAATTGACAAATAAGCTATCAAAAAATAATACAAGACAATCATTAGCACTGCCCCAACCTTCAGGGGTTGTGCGTAAGTTAGCAAGGCACAATTAAAGGATGATGGCAGCATGGCCGATGTCCAAGTAGCATATGGGTGCAGGTTAAACATAATTTATCTGATAAGTAACTAATTAACCAGTAAAGTTTACAAAGCCTTAAATATTATATACTACGGAGTATCAAAGAAGCGTGTGTTTGATAAAATCAATATAAGCGATAAAAGGTACTGAGACACATATTATCATTAGGTCTAAATTATACTCCTAAAGAGAGGATTAGAGGTTGCACATTCGGATGAATATACTCCATTTTCTATTAATATACTCCTATTTCAAAATAGTATTATACTCCTTCATATAAGTATGTACTCCTAGTTTAGATTAATATACTCCATTTTTATGAATATACTCCCATTTCAAAAGAGTATACTCCTTTAGATAACTATACTACTGTTTCAGATGAGTATAGCCTTTCGTCTCACTACGCATTCTCCTTTTGCAAAATAACTGTACCAAGCACATGGTTATTCGCCTGCAAATTAACTCAACCAACTTTTCCCCTCCAGTGGTATATGTAGAAGCGCAATATTCAAACAACTTGTAACATCCCAAACTCGGGTTTGTATTTTAAATGTATAAAAATGAGGAGAATTTAAAACTTTGTTGCATCTTGATGTTAATGGAATTTTTTGGAATTTCTTTTTAAGGTTTTGTTGATTTCTAAAACCTATTGCTTCAATTGGCTAGAAGCATAATCCTTTGAAACTTTTAAAACAAATCCTGTGATCAGTCTCTGAAAATATTTTTTTCTAGGTTTTAGATCATCCTAGTGACTCCTCTAAAAAATTTCAAATTTTTTAGATTTTATTTGCTATTTTTAAGAGGCCAGTCAAACCAATTAAATCTTTAGTCAAACCCTAGGACTAAACCTTGTAACATTTCTAGAGAAAAATGCGATGCATGAAAACCTCTAGAAATTTTATACAAGGTTAATCTTCAAGTCAAGAACCTCCAGTAAAAATTTCGGAATTTTTGGAGTTCTGAAACTCTATCTAAAAAATCCTAGAACTCTCAGCCTTATTCTAAAACAACTTTGCACTGTTCCTCAGACCCGGACCCAAGTCACTTCGTTGAGCCCAACCATCTTCGCGCTCAGGCCAGTCCGAATGAACGCAAAGTTTTTGGACCGTCTGATTTCAATTGAACCATCCACATCGCTTGGAAACGTTCGGACCGTCCGAACGATCATTTCAATCAGGACTGTCTGCATCGCTTGGGAACGTTCGGACCATCCGAACGTACGCGCGATCTAGACGTTCCATTTTCAATCGGACCACCTGAATGTTTCGACTCGGACCACTTGGTTGGACCTAACCGCCTAACTGTATCGGCCGAGCCAAGTTGCACTTGCGCGCGCGTTGAGCTACTACCAATCGGGCCCCACTTGTCATCTGCGGCTTCAACCTCTCGCTGGCGCGCTCGTAGAACTCCTTTGACACGCGGCAGCGATGCTCTGCCTATTCCGTTGACGCCGTGACCGCACCACCCTCCATGGCCTATCCTGGAGCTCCTCCGTTTCACGCCGCCTCCATTGCCGTTAAATCCCAGGCTTAATACCCCTCACACACCTCCAATTCTCTTCATCCTTCCTCTCGGGTCTGAGGAAGGAGAAGCTCGTTCGAGCTCAGTTCCTCGGTAAAATCCTCACTCCCAAGTCTATTAGTTCCTTCCTTGTATGCCGTTTCTATTTTTACTAATGCAAGCTCTCCTCATCGCTTGTAGCTCTCCGGCCATCGTCGTGCCATCATCAGTTCTAGAGCATGAACCCGAGTGACATCACCATACCAACTTTGTGCTCGGTGAGTATTATCCTCGCTCTTGCGCGTCATAATGTGTCTATAGGTTTGACATTGAAAACCCCTCAACTAATTTGAGCAATGCTCAACAGGAGTTGTGGAATTTGGGAGTTTTTCGTTTTTGGCCGAGGAACACTTTTCCTCTTCTCCAACTCCGGCCGGTAAGGCATTACTCAATTCCTTCCTACACCATCATTCTTTGGACCTATTCAAGCTATTACAACTCTTCTGGGTCTCTCCCTCCGCGCAAACTGACCTCTCCACGTTGAACCTCTCCGTCACCGTGGACCTTACTGTCGGCAAGATAGCACCAGCCATCCCCGACCTCACTCTTTTGCTCAGGTAGCACCCTCATACCACTTAGAAGCTTTGGCACCAGCTTAACTGGACAACGCAGAGCTCTTTTGTGCATGCACGTTTTGTGCATGCTCTATCTTTTGTGTAAATTTCATAATTTTTGGGTATTGTTGATCCTCTGTAGCAAGCGAGTCATCTCTAGCAAGGCAAGTAGTTCTTCCTTTGATGCACGTTGATCCTATTATGTTCGCATGCTAATATTTCAAATTTTCAACTGTATGTATGCATGCTATGTTGACAAGTATTTTCTCAGTCACGATAGTTTACCTGATTACTTACTTGAACTGTAGGTAAACATCCATCCTTTACCACTAAGTCTAGGTTTATATCCACTATGATATAGAGCTCGATGGATGAGCTCTAGTCACTTAATATTTAGTATGCGAGTTGTTGTCGCTTAGAAATGCTTAGAACGGTAGAATGGGGATCATCGCTTTGGCGATGTTCATTATATCAACACTTTAAATTACTTGGGTCAGAGTACTCATGTATGTAATTGTATTTGGAAAACTAAAATCGAAAACAAAAAGTTTTAGACTTGGGCACATTGGTTAGATGGTGTGCTGTTGGGTGTGTGCTTGGTGCCCGAGTCAACAAGGACCGAATTACTTGTGTCACTAATCCAAGCGCTTTTGCGTGCAACCACATGAGGGCATATGGGAACCCTCGTGACTCAGTACTTTGGGGTGTGTTAATTAATGAGTCGCTGGTGGTAGATTAGGAGAAAAATGTTCTGTTATTCTGTTGTTATTGGGAATATGAGGGGTGGATTCCGGATGTAGGTTCCCGCACCCAAGGAGCGTCGACAGTTGCTAAGGCTGGGCTGATGTGTCTGACACAACGTATGGGTCCTCCATGGGAGCCCGAGATGGGCGGTTCGCGAAGGGTTAACCCCCATACGTGCGACTCTTAATTAATTCATTCCATTGGAAAGCGTCTCGTAGAACTTAGCCTTGCCGGCATACCTAAGGAAGTGTGCTCTATAGCTTGGCAAAAAGGCGATCTGGCATGTGGGTAAAGTTGTACCCCCCTGTAGGGTATAATCTATTCGAATAGCCTCGTCCTAGGTTATGGACATGCTTGGTTAGATCGTGCAAGAATTAAACTGTAACATTTTCGATAAAACTTGAAATCGGGTGGTACGAATGGGTAATTCATGCTATGTTATGGTGGCTGTTGGGAGGTCACCTCCAGGATATTAATTATGTTTATAATGTTTTCTCACTGTTATTTAAGCAAATAAAAACAGATGTGTTAAAATTGCCTTCAATCTATTACACTATTGCAAATAACTTGTGGCTTTACGCTGAAAATGAACCTTATGGCCTTCTCCTTTGATTCAGCTTGCATGTAGCTATGTATAGGTTTGTTATTCGTAAGTCTTGCGAGTACGCTTTTGTACTCAACTGCATTGTTTATTTGCTGCAGAGGAGGTTGATCCCCAAGGGATCGACTATTGTGAGACTGATTTTGTGCAGGACGACTACCTTGGTGGGCTGATCGGTTGCCTTGCGGGTAAGGACAAACCAGCCAACCTTTTCTTTTGGTGCCATCTTATGGCTATGGTTCCACTGCAACTTAGTACTTTTGGATTGATATATTTGGTCGGTCGGCCCCTTCTGTAAATTGAACTTGTTTGTCTTTTGTGTTGTATATTATGAAGACTCGGTATGGTAATAACTTGTGTATAGAATTGAAGTATGGAATTGATGCTTCAAATTTTGTGATGGTGTGTGTGTACTGCTCCTGGGAGGTACATGTTACACCGAGAGGCGAGATATTTGATTTGTAATGCCAGGACCAATTGGATAGTTAAGTATTACAAGTTAAATACCCCCGGGGCTCTCACACAACTGAACATAACTTCATCTGACATGAATTGCTTCAATCACATCACAAGATGCCAAGAACAACACAATTGAAAGGTGTAATTCAAAACAAGAAGGGGTAGATGCATAAAAAGAAGAAGTATATGACATATTTCTCCACCTACATGTCATGCTTGGTCAAACGAATGCAGCTTCTTGTAAGAACTTACAGTTATGTGGTATTTATTGCATCACCAGATCTGATAAATTAACATCACGAAATAAAGGTAGGAGTAATCAATTAGCAAATCCATGGTCGATGGTAAAGGTTGCATGTCCAAATTTAAACTCCAAGGAATCACGGAAAGGGAAATCATCAATCAGCTGGTGTCGAATGGACCGCTGCCCCCGGCGATGACGGATCTCATCAGACCTCCATTGAACATTCACAGGGTGCAGAAATACTAAGGTGAGGAGCACTAAATTAAACGACAATCTTTCCAGCAAGGATGCAACAAAAAATCATGGACGCTGATGGAGGGTTGCATACAACAAAATCGACTACATACCCAAGGTGAGCTAATATGCACCTGGTCTTCCGAATGGGGTCACCTGGACAAATTTGGTGGAATCAGGATGATGTTCCTGTGCGAGGAGTGATGCACCACCACCACCTGAGATAATTGACGAGGTTGCGGTGGAAGTCAACTAACTCATGTGATGCTTCAAGCCTTCAGCGATTTAGTCGATGGTTATCTGATTTTGCAGCCGCCGATGAAAATGATCTAGGGTTAGCAAGGGGAATGCTATCGTACGGCCGCTGCCACAGAAGAAATCCCAATGGAAGCTTTTATCCCAATCGGCATTGAGAACAATCCAGATCTAACAACCTAGGAAAACAATGATTTGAGTGTACTACTCAAAATCTCACTAAAAATCTGACGAGAATCAAAACAAATACGTACAAAGTCAATAGATTGCATCTCAGATGCAGCTGCCGCACCGAATCAGCCTCTGCCACTTGAGGATTTTGTAATTCCTGCTCCCAATTGATACCCCTTGTGCTAACAACTGCACTGCCGGAGAAATCGAGGTGTAGAGAGCCCAGGAAAATCGGAAGAGCTCAACAAGGATTTGAAGATTTACCAAAACAATCTCCGAGGTGGTGAGGTGCGCCACTAAATCCTTTCCTCAGGATCTCCACACAGCAGAAATACTGATGTGAGGAATCGTGTGGCTGCCGATTGGAGTTCTTGTGCCACCGAAATCGAGTGGAGCTCTTGCGCAACCAGGGAAATCGGACAAAACAGCCGCACCACCGGAGAAATCGAGGTGAAGAGCGCCCAGGAAAATCGGAGGAGCACAACAACCAAATATCTCTAAGAGTCCGAGGTGGTGAGGAGCGCCAGATCCATCCTAGGAAAATCGGAGGAACAACGAAAGTCATATTTACCAGATAATTTTAGTTAAAGCAAAAAACAAAACAGGTCTCTCTTTGCAACCTGGTAGCGCACATCCATGGGCCAGTGTGATGGATATCTACGGTTTATGGAACCGAGAGTACGTACTCCTGGTAGTGTGTGTGTGTGTGTGTGTGTGTGTGTGTGTGTAGGAAAATGGTATGGTACTCTTAGGAGTACGTACTCTCACCTCTCATATACCACTTAAATCGTATGATGATACCTCTTTGTCAATTTGAGCATACTCCAATAATGATTATAAGATACCCCAAAGTGAGTTCCATAAAAAAATCATTAAAATCCACCTTTAATAGCAAAAGTTGTGTATATACTTCTTTTATATATGAAAAAGGGTATATAACAAACTAAATAGCTCCAATGAAAAGTTTTCAATCAAGTCGTATTGGAGTATCTTATAATTGGTATTTAAGTATCTTGAAAGTGATAAAGAAGTATAATATCTTCATATATATATATATATATATATATATATATATATATATATATATATATATATATATATATATATGAAAATGGTATGGTACTCACAGAGAGTACGTACTCCCTTCTTGTATACCACTTAAATCGTAAAATGATACCTCTTTATCAATTTGAGCATACTCCAATAATGATTATAACATACCCCAAAGTGAGTTCCACGGAAAAATCATTAAAGTCCACCTTTTATAGCTAAATTTGTGCATATACTTCTTTTATATATGAAAAAGGGTATGTAGCAAAAATAAAGAGCTCCAATGAAAATTTTACAATCAAGTCACATTGGGTATCTTATAATTGGTATTTAAGTATACTAAAAATGGTAAAGAAGTATAATATATTCGTTTAAGTGGTTATATTGAGAAGGTATTTCGTCGTTTTAATATGCATGATGCAAAACCAGTGAGTACTCCATTAACTTCACATTTCAAATTATCTTCAGCCTTATGTCCTGAGTCAGATTATGATATTGAGTACGTGTCTAGAGTTTGTGGATGTCATGGAGACATGCTCATGATCTTAGGTGATGAGACAATTGGCAATAGTGTTGAAGGTTTATTGAAATCTGGAGTTTTTAGCAAGTGTCAGTAAAATTGGTAGTACCGGCGTTGAAGCTGCGGTACTACTGTAGGTCGGTTCGACCGCAAGTTTGTTGGCGGTATGAAAATTCCCGAAGACATGTTTTTGGAACTTGGGTTTCCTCGGGAATCGGTAGTACCGGCTTGTTGGGAACAAGATGTTATCATGATCTTGATATGACCATGAAGTTTGGGCGGTGCTACCGCAAGTCAAGGGGTCCGATCGGTCGCGTCGATCTGAGTCGTCCACGTGGTAGGGCGTTTGGTTCTAAAGCTTTTGAGCATTTCTATGAAGCGGTAGTACCGCAGGGCAAGTGGCGGTAGTACTGCGATGCGGTGATACCAGACTTTGTGTGGCGATTGAAAAATTCCACAGGAGATGTTTTTGGAGTTTTTGGGATTCTTCGACGTGCGGTACAACCATAGTGTTGTGAGCGGTACTACCGCAGGGCGGTAGTACCGATGGTTAAATGGCGATAGTACCGTTTGTGTGCTGAATGTTGTTTCAATTGGAGAATTGAATTTGGGTTAGGTCAAGTTCATGTTGATCATTGCATGGATGTTGCATGATGCATGTTTTGACTAACATGGGTCAAGTTGTGAAGAAACTTGTGCCTGGAAATGGTTGCTTGGTCTATTGTTGTGTAGGTGGCTTGGAGTTAACTATGGTCAACGACGAAGAGGACCGGGACTTGGTTAGGAGAACCAAGGTCCAGAACGGTCGTGGATGTCTGGTGAGATGGTTGGACTCAAGTAAGGTGCAAGATGAACAAGAACCATAGAAGGCGAAGTTTGAGGAAAGGCTTTTGTGAAGGTATGTGCTCATGCCTCATCAATTATGTGGATTGATGATTGTGCGTATCGTGCGGTGCTACGTAACGGTTTGCTTGTTTGTGATGGTTGTAGGACACCAGAGCTAGATCATGGTGAGGCGAACTAGATCGGGACTAGCTTAGGAGAACCGAGGTCCAGAACGATCGAGGTTGTGCTGGAAGATGACTAAGACTAGCGGAGTGCTTACAAGCCGAGAAGACAAGGAACCGGAGCGGAAGCAACCGGTGATGAGACATGTGGTGCGCCAAGTGACTTGGTCCCAATTGCAAGCAAGGACGGTTCGGTGGTATTCGGACACGTGAGAGGCTTGGCGGGAAGTCATTGGGATCACATGGATGAAGACGGAGCATGGGAGATGCTTCAAGGCGAAAAATTGCTCTATACCGAAAAAGTGGTAAGTGGTGGTGTGTGAAACCACCTTCTTGGCCTTGGCTAAACCATGGCGCGGGACGGTGCATGGAGAAGCGGTTTAGGTCAAGCGAAGTTGAAGACGGCGCTTTGAGATGCGTGCGTGTGTTAACCCATTTGTGTGTTGGGCTTAACGGGTGCCTTAATGGAATATTCTCTAGGATCTAGCCTCCACTATAAATAGGGCTAAGTGCTGGTTGCACTTAGAACCCTTTGGCCATTTGTAACCCTATTTGTGTGTTTTAGGGTTTTGAGGAGAGGAGAGGAGAGGCTAGGGTCACTAGGGTTTGGATTGAGTGTGTGCTCACGTGGTGAGCTTTGTCCTCCTGGATAGAGTGGCTGTAAACAACAATCATCTATCTCAAATCAATCCAACCAGATTTCACAAGATGAGTCCTTTTGTGTTCTTTCTTTCTATTTGATGATTTTGGGGCTTTCCTTGATCTAAGAGTTTCTCTTTGGTTTCTTGCTGTGATCTACTTTGCTGTGTCATGTGGGAGTGCATCTAAGATCAACTTGATCACTCTTTACCCACGAGCAAGGTTTAGATCATGTTTAGGTTTGAAACTCGGTTTTGAAACCTTCTTCGTTCATATCGAAAAAGGTAGGAACTTTGATGTGGATCTAGTCAATATTTGCTTGGAATAGGTTCCTAACCTCCATAGGAAGGTGTGTTTCAAATCTCGTAGAGTTTGGTCAAGTGGTTCAAAACTTATGCCAATTTTAGTTTTCGTCGTCGGGCTGTTCCAGGACAATCGGTAGAACCGCCCTTATAACTGCGGTTGTACCGAACATTGGTACAACCGCCCGTTTGCCTACAGTTGTACCGAGCATTGGTACAACCACCCGTTTGCCTACGGTTGTACCGAACATTGGTACAACCGCCCGTTTGCCTGCGGTTGTACCGATTTCCCTGATTTCTTCAGCACTTCCTCGGTTTTGTTTACTGAGCTTTGGGGGTTAGGAGTGGATTCAATACAAGGCTTCCTCTATGCTTAATCATTGATCTTCATAGCTCTCTTAGCTATTGAAGTGATTTACAAGTTGAATCAATTCAAAGTTAAAAAAAAGAATTTGAGCTCCTATTCACCCCCCCTCTAGTCGCCTTTCCAGTCCTACAAGTGGTATCAGAGCCAAGTTTGCTCTTTTGTGATCTTCACCGATCTTTGAGCATGGCGACTGACATGAGGACTTGTGAGTGCTTCTTTGCATCTTGTCGTGGTTCTTTTGCCATTGATGTCTATCGTGACAAGACGCTTGAATGCTCGATATTTATGTTGGCGGTTGAGGAGGAATTCTCTTGCGAGATTTGTGGCGATCTCTTTTGTTTTGATTGTCCTAGTTTCAAGGTTGAGATACGCTTGGAGCCCGAGGAGAAGGAGCCCGGTGGCATATGCGCAGTAGCGATTGAGGATGAATATGATGAAGAGATTTTCGATGATGACTCTTCCGAGGACGACCCCCTACTCGAGCTAAGCAAGGTGAGCAAAGAAAGACTTATAAATGTCTTGTTTTCATATGATCGTAAACTGATTTCTCTTAGGAAGAAAGTAAAATTGCTAGAAAAAGAGAAGGGTGATTTGTCTCATGAGCTCTCCGAATTGAGAACCTCCATGAATGCTTTTGATTCATTGCTTGTAGATATGGAGAACTTGAATAATTCTCTTGCATGCCTAAAATCTGAAAATGAATTATTGAAATCAAATGCTTTTATGCCATGTGATTCTTGTGTTGCCTTACATCACGAACTTGATAATGCTAAGTTAGAAATAGGCAATTTTAGATCTATGGCTAGAAATGATTGTGATTCTTGTGTAGGCATGCTTGCTGAAATTGAAAGTTAAAATTGACTAATTCCATGCACCTTGAGCAATTAGAGAATGCTAGTGCTGAAATTATTGATATCAAAGCTAGGCCTTGTAGCATGTGCTTAGAATATAAAAAATTGCTTAAGGATGGTTTAGTCTTTTGCAAGAATTGTGCTCGTTTAGAAAATAAAATTGATGACTTGAATTGCATGCTTAATACGAAAGCATCATTTATTTATTGCACATCTTGCATTGCCTTGAAGAGCGAGATTGAGTCTTTGAAAAAATTACGCGATGATATGAGCGCCAAGTCATGTGACTCTTGTATTTGCCTCTACTCCGAGATTGATGTTTTCAAGATTTCTCTTACTTCTTTGCATTCGGAGTGTGAGTCTTTTCGTGCTAAACGCGAGTCATTTGATGTTGGTTTTTGTGCCATCGCTTTGGATAGCTCTTCTTCGGCAAGTGCGATTCTTTCTGACTCTTCTTGTGTTGTCCAACGAATTTCAAAAGACTATGGTGCTTCTTCTTCAAATGATACTACATCTTCAAAAGAGAAGTATCATTGGACCTTTTGTAAGAAGAATGGACACATTTTTGAGTTTTGCTTTCGCCGTCTGAAATATAAGCATCGAGTGCGTCGTCGTACCTCTAGGAACACACATAGTCTTTCTCATGGCATGTGTGAGTCTAGTGCTGATACGAGGACGAGTCATGATGTTAGTTCTTCCAGGACTTCTTCTTTGAGCCATAATGGTGCTTTGTCCTCTCGGACTATGTCTACTAGTAGACCTTTACACCATTGCTCATTTTGTGGAAAGAATGGACATCTTGTGGATTTCTGCTTTCGGCGTGCAAAACATTTACGTCGAGCTCATGCTTCTAAGTCTCCTAGTGGGCATAGTCTTTCTCATGACATGCACACTAAAGAACCTAGCACGAAGACTCACTTTGATGATGGCTTTTTTGACACCTTTTCTAGTGGTGTTGGATAGCATCGTGGACTTGGTTTCCGTGGTTTTGGTTTTGGCCCACGAGCTGCCCCGAGGCAGGATTTTCGCCATTTTCCAAGAGGTGGACCTCGTTTTGTTCATTGAGGTACACACCCACGGCGAAGATATGTGAGTTCTTTTGATGCTTTTGTTGGTTCTCATCATAGTGCTTTCAAGCAAGGCCATCGCCGCTTTTCTAGAGATGGACCTCGTTTTCCTCATCGAGTTGTCCACTCTCGGCATGCCTTCAAGGATGGTGTTGAATCTTCTTGCATGGATCATCATTTGCATCATGCTAACTCACATAATGGTTCGACTGCCTCTAGTGGTGGTGTGTCCAAGGTTTGGGTTCCCAAGCATTTGCTCTCTAACCCTTTGGGATCCAAGACTTGGACATCTGCCTTTTCTCATGTGTAGGTACCGAGAATGCGGGTTGGAGAACATGGACTTATAGGTTCTGGTCTTTTGCTTCATCACATGATCGGGACACCTGATGGTTCTCCACCCCAATTATGGCCTCCACGGGGCATGTGCTTTCATGATCGGCCCCTTCACCTGTTTTGTGGGCTATCTTATACCTTCATGCTTTTACTTTCATGATTATTCTTTATTGGCATGTTGTGCTTGTCTTTGTGCTCACTTGTATCATATAGGCATGTGTTACTCTTTTGATATCTTTCATCATGCCTTTACCTTGCTTATGCATGCATGTATTATATTGTTGTTCTTTATCTCCATGGTTGTATGAGCTTGGTTTTGTCATCATGAGCCTGTGCTGTTTTGTACATGATTTATCTTGCTCGTGTTGATTTTTGCTGTATGTATCCACATGCTTACTTGATATCCATATTAGCATACATTATCTATGATTTGTTTTATAACATGTTTTGTGCTTACATGGTATTGTGTTGTATTGTTAATTGTGGATGCATGAGCTTTGCCATAGCTTCACTAGCGTACTTTTCTCTTGACTAGATGTATATTGTGTGATATGCTATATGCTTGCTTGCTCCTGTGCCTTATTGTTGATTAAGGATATTTTGAGATTTATCATATCTTAGATAGCATGTGTTGCATTTGATATGTCTATATTCATGCTTATGTCCTGAATTGTTGATTATATGCTTTTATGAGCTTTGGATCATTTACTGCTATCCTTGCTAGTTATGTGTCTTGGTACTGTTTCCCTAGATAATGTCTCACTAACCCATTACCAAGGCGTAGACTTCTTCTGTCTCTTTGGTGTAGTCTTTTCAGTTGAGAAGGAGAACATGTGGTTCATGACTTTAAGCTGTTGGTTCTTCTTCATTTGTGCATTCAATGCTGGCTATCACCTCTTGGAGACAAAGGAATTTGAGATGAGGATGATGGATGCGCGCAACTACTTTCTGGAGCTTCAAACCAGGAAATACAAGGAATGGATCTTCATCCATCATGACTACATCTCACTGCCAAGCGGTGCGACTCAAGTTCGAGCTTCTATACATTACATTTGTGTATGGTATCCCTAGTCTGCCTTGCTTTGCATCTGGTTCGTGTCAGGTGTTGGGCTTGTTGAGTTCAGGGTAGATAGGAGGCTCTGTTCTAGCACGTGTCCTTTCTAGACACTCTTCTTATCCCATGGTTTTCTAGGATGCACTCTTCTCACAGCCTAGGTCGAGCTTGTCTCCCAGTCACTAGTCTTAGCAGGTTTTGAGCTGCCTGTAAGCTTTTTAGTGTTGGTGTTTCGCTCCCTAACTTTTTGAGTTGCTTTTCCTAGAGATCGTGTGGTGTTTGAAGTCTTTGTGCTAGTTTTCGTGGAGTCTAAGGCACAGTTGGCAGATCTCCTCTCAAAACTTTTAGACCCAACAAGGTTTGCCACCTTGAGAAGTGAGTTAGGGGTAATTTACCCCTATGGGTTGGTTTGAGGGGGAGTTGGTTCTTTTCTGAACTTTCCTTGTTTATTTGAACTTTTGTGGATCTTTTCTGATACCTTCTTCAAGTAGTATTTTCTTTTGATCCTTTTTTATCTTTTTAGGCTTTTAAGTCTTTTGTGCATCTCATTGTATCGTATTGCATTCATATAAAAATCCAAAAAGATGCATTGTAATATAAGCTTTACCGCTCCTGTCTTTTAATTGATGAAGCTTTGCTTTTTACCCTCTTGAGTTTTAGTATTTCAATTCTTGCTCAAGAGCGTGTCTAGTTCTTTGACTTGCTAGAATTATCATGCTTTTATATGTGCAGCAATGTCTTTGCTAAATGAGTTAGAACTTTAAGTAAACTTGAACTAAAAATAGCAATTTGTGGATCTTTTAGCTAGTTGCACAATTAGTGATCCTTTTGTTACATTGGCCCTGTCAAAATTGCTTTGTTAGCTCTGGAATCTAGAATTGAACATCTTTGAGCTTTTTGTTCCTTTAAAGAATCTAAAACAGCCCTTATGCAAAACGAAAAATGATCTCCTTTTGTGTGAAAAAACTGATCTCACCAATTCTTTCTCATGAGATGGCTTGCCATTGCACTAGGCATGAACTTAGGGGGAGTTTTGGATGACCTAGACCAGTCTTTTAAGCTTTTGTTGCTTGGGATGGTCGCGGCAAGGCTTGAGATCTAGCACATGTCTAAGAAAACAATTTGTCAAAATTGGTTGAAGCTTAGGAAGAGATTGTGGATGGCTCCTAGTCCAGGATCTTCTTTACTAAGATAGACCTTTTATCAACTTGAACATTCACTGCAAATGAAAAATAGTTGAAATTTGGGCTTTTGACAAAAATTTGAGCAAAATGATTCATTTCAAGACTTTTGTCTCCTAGATGGCCTTTGCTAGCTTCTAGAGCTCACATTGACATTCTGACATGGCCATTATCATTTTAGGATACCTGTTGTTGAACTTGCTAATTTTGAAGCGTTGCTTAATTTAATCCAACAACATGTGATATTTTAAGCTCTTTAGCCTAGCTTTGCTATATATGTCTTAACATGATCTTGCTAGCTTTGTTAGGTTTGATATGTATTGAGTAATAATAGAAATGCTAGCCTGTTCTTTTGGGTAATCTTCAAAGCTTCTTTTACTTAAAATTGAAAATTTTTAAAAAATGAATGAAGCCACTCCATTGCACTTTATGCATGCTCTTTCTTATGATTCTTCCTTGCTTGTACATTTGTCATCTCTGGATGAGAGGAAGGGATGATTCCTTGATAAATCCATTGTCAAAGGGGGAGAAGTTTTAGGCAAAAATGTGAAAAAGAGCTTTCTGGATGTAAAGGAGGAGAAGTTTTGTAAAGGTGAGATGTTATGAGCTTTTTGGAGAGAAGTGAAAAATCTGGAAATTTCATAATTCTCTCTTGCAAAATGGTGATCATAGTGAGGGGGAGCATTTAAATTGCATTCTTTTAATCTTATTGTCTTTTCTGAATTTTAATTGCAATTCTTGAAGACTCACAATGATCAAAGGTCAAGTGGAACAATTGTTCTTTCAGATGGACCTTAAGTGAGATTTTGACTCTTCTATGGAAATTGAAGCTTTTCTTGCTTCTTTTGCCGTGTGTCACTTGCTGAAACTTTTATGAAGCCAACTTGGTCATTTCGATGGCTTTCTCTTGCTTATGGATCAAGTTGTGCCTTTGCGCGAAAACGTCAAGTTTCTTTTCCTTTCAAACCTCTAAATTTACATTTTTGAAAATTGCCAATGTGTTCATCAAGGGGGAGATTGTGGATGTTATGAGGACATGCTCATGATCTTAGGTGATGAGACAATTGGCAATAGTGTTGAAGGTTTGTTGAAATCTGGAGTTTTGACAAGTGTCGAGAAAATCGATATCTGCGTTGAAGCTGCTGGTACTCTTGTAGGTCGGTTCGACCGCAAGTTTGTTGGCGGTATGAAAATTCCCGAAGACATGTTTTTGGAACTTGGGTTTCCTCGGGAATCAGTAGTACCGGCTTGTTGGGAACGGTGTTACCGCGGTGCAGTATGACCGCGAGTTTGGAGCGGTGCTACCGCAAGTCAAGGGGTCCGATCCGTCGCGTCGATCTGAGTCGTCCACGTGGCAGGGCATTTGGTTCTAAGGCTTTTGAGCATTTCTGTGAAGCGGTAGTACCCTTGAGGCAAATGGCGGTAATCTGCGCGGTGATGATCCGGACTTTGTGTGGCGGTTGAAAAATTCCAGAGGAGATGTTTTTGGAGTTTTTGGGATTCTCCGAGGTGCGGTATGACCATAGTGTTGTGAGCGGTACTGATGGTTAAATGGCGATAGTACCGTTTGTGTGCTGAATGTTGTTTCAATTGGAGAATTGAATTTGGGTTAGGTCAAGTTTATGTTGATCATTGCATAGATATTGCATGATGCATGTTTTGACTAACATGGGTCAAGTTATGAAGAACTTGTGTTTGGAAATGGTTGCTTGGTCTATTGTTGTGCAGGTGGCTTGGAGTCAACTATGGTCAACGACGAAGAGGACCGGGACTTGGTTAGGAGAACCAAAGTCCAGAACGGTCGTGGATGTCGGGTGAGATGGTTGGACTCAAGTAAGGTGCAAGATGGACAAGAACCATAGAAGGTGAAGTTTGAGGAAAGGCCTTTGTGAAGGTATGTGCTCATGCCTCATCAATTATGTGGATTGATGATTGTGCGTATCGTGCGATGCTACGTAACGGTTTGCTTGTTTGTGATGGTTGTAGGACACCAGAGCTAGGTCATGGTGAGGCAAACTAGATCGAGACTAGGTTAGGAGAACCGAGGTCCAGAACGATCGAGGTTGTGCTGGAAGATGACTAAGGATAGCGAAGTGCTTACAAGCCGAGAAGACAAGGAACCGGAGCGGAAGCAACCGGTGGTGAGACATGTGGTGCGTCAAGTGACTTGGTCCCAGTTGCAAGCGAGGACGGTTCGGTGGCATTCGGACACGTGAGAGGCTTGGCGGGAAGTCATTGGGATCACATGGATGAAGACGGAGCATGGGAGATACTTCGAGGCGAAGGATTCGCAAAAGGTCGGTAGAGGGGCATTTTTGGGAAATTGCTCTATACCGGAAAAGTGGTAAGTGATGGTGTGTGAAACCACCTTCTTGGCCTTGGCTAAACCACGGCGCGGGATGGTGCATGGAGAAGTGGTTTAGGTCAAGCGAAGATGAAGACATCGCTTTGAGATGCGTGCGTGTGTAAACCCATTTGTGTGTTGGGCTTAATGGGTGCCCTAATGGAATATTCTCTAGGATCTAGCCTCCACTATAAATAGGGCTAAGTGCTGGTTGCACTTAGAACCCTTTGGCCATTTGTAACCCTATTTGTGTGTTTTAGGGTTTTGAGGAGAAGAGAGGAGAGGCTAGGGTCACTAGGGTTTGGATTGAGTGTGTGCTCACGTGGTGGGCTTTGTCCTCCTAGATGGAGTGGCTGTAAACAACAGTCATCTATCTCAAATCAATCCAACCAGATTTCACAAGATGAGTCCTTTTGTGTTCTCCCTTTCTATTTGATGATTTTTGGGCTTTCCTTGATCCGTGAGTTTCTCTTTGGTTTCTTGCTATGATCTACCTTGCTATGTTATGTGGGAGTGCATCTAAGATCAACTTGATCATTCTTTACCCACGAGCAAGGTTTAGATCATGTTTAGGTTTGAAACTCGGTTTTGAAACCTTCTTCGTTCATATCAAAAAAGGTAGGAACTTTTATGTGGATCTAGTAAATATTTGCTTGGAATAGGTTCCTAACCTTCATAGGAAGGTGTGTTTCAAATCTCGTAGAGTTTGGCCAAGTGGTTAAAGAGTTATGCCAATTTTAGTTTTCGTCGTCCGGCTGTTCCAGGACAATCGGTAGAACCGCCCTTATAACTGTGGTTGTACCGAACATTGGTACAACCGCCCATTTGCCTACGGTTGTACCGAACATTGGTAAAACCGCCCGTTTGCCTACAGTTGTACCGAACATTGGTACAACCGCCCGTTTGCCTGTGGTTGTACCAATTTCCCTGATTTCTTCAGCACTTCCTCGGTTTTGTTTGCTGAGCTTTGGGGGTTAGGAGTGGATTCAATACAAGGCTTCCTCTTTGTTTAATCATTGATTTTCATAGTCTCATAGCTATTGAAGTGATTTACAAGTTGAATCCATTCAAAGTTTTTAAAAAAAGAATTTGAGCTCCTATTCACCCCCCTCTAGTCGCCTTTCCAGTCCTACAGGGTTTCATATTCCAGTGCAGTTGGCTCTCTTATGTATGCCATGATTTGTTCGCGTCCTAATTTATCTCATGCATTGAGTATTGTTAGTAGATACATGGCTAATCCTGAAAAAGAGCATTGGAAAGTAGTTTAGTGGATTTTCAGATATTTACGTGGCACTTCTAATACTTGTTTGCAGTTTGGAAATTCTAGATATGAACTTGTTGGTTATGTTGACTCTGATTATGCTGGTGATTTGGACAAGCGGATGTCTCTCACAGGTTATGTTTTCACCATTGGTTGTTGTGCTGTTAGTTAGAAGGCAAATTTGCAAGCTACTGTTACCTTATCTAACACTGAAGCAGAATATATGGCTATTTCTAAAGCTTGTAAAGAAGCTATTTGGTTGAGAGGTTTGTACACCGAGTTTTGTGGAGATAATTCTTGCACTACTATATTTTGCAATAGTCAAAGTGCTATATGCCTTACAAAATATCAGATGTTCCATGAGAGAACAAAGAACATTGATGTGAGATATCACTTTATTCGAGGTGTTATTGCTCAAGGTGATGTCAAGGTGTGCAAGATAAGTACTCATGATAATCCAGCTGATATGATGACAAAGCCAGTTTCTGTTACTAAGTTTGAGCTTTGCTCAAGCTTGGTTGGTGTTACAGTTTAGTCCTAGAGACTAGTTGGCGCACGGTGATTTTTTATCTTATTGTGGAATCATTTGGTGATTGATGATTCTTTATTATGCTACAAGAGGAAATTTGTCTCAAAGTGGAGATTGTTGATATTTGTGATCCTTATGTGATCCGAATTTCTAATATGGTCGAATCTAATCATACCATATTAGCGGATTAGTTTCTTATTTGGACTCCAAGTCCTTTTACCCCTTTATATACCTCTTGTAAGCCGCACGAGGAGAGTTGACGCCTCATTTTAATCCCTCTGCGTTTTGTAAACACTCCTCATATAGTGATCATCACCGATTGACCCCTGTGGTTTTTTCCCAAAAGGGTTTTTCACGTAAAAATTTATGTCTCCTTTGTCTCTATTTTTCTAACAGATACTTTTCGTTTCATTTGTAATTTCTAGAGATGGATTCTTGTACATGTCCATAAGATTATATTGGTGATTTATTTTATATTGAAATTTTTGATGATGGCTCTTGGTAACATACTTGTGCATGAATTGTTTGGCTATGTGTTCATTAACGATCTGAGATTATGTTTTGATCGAGCTTAAATGAATTTTTATTTACTGCTAATTAGCGATTTGCGTTGTTTTAGTTTAATCTGATTTTCCGGTTTCTCACACATTAACACATACTGTTGCTAAACCAAAACCGTTTGTGATTGTATTTAATACTGACGGTTCTGGTAAACCGTCTATGATGAGGCGTCCAGTATTAGCCTTTTTGTACTAGTGACTATTTCGTTAGTGAGCTTTGTTGTGACAGCTGAAGCGATTGATCGTCATTAATAACCGTTTTTAATAATTATTTGGTGTAATAAATGCTTATTAGTCATCGTTAATAATCGTCAATTGTCGTTAGTTGTCGATAAAACGTTGTTAATCGCGTTAAACGGCATCAAACAAGTCATTACTGTCCTCGGGGGCATTTCAACTATTTCTCGTCTCAGAAGTTACAGCGAGCCTACCTAAAAGTCAGATAGTCAAACATCAAATCTCTTCAGCCCAACCATTCAAATCAGAGTTGTTCATCCTGTTTCAACCGAAGCCGCTTTTCAGAAAAGCTACAGCCATTCCAAACAATATCATAAATGGAAAGAGTACCACCTGATGTCCAATGTATAGTTCTCTTGACAAAATTAATGCTAAATTGCCAATTACAGCACTGAATCTGGCAGAACATATATAAGATTGGTCGCAGCAAGTATAATGATGAGGGCATCCCTACTACTACTACATCTTCCACTCCAAGTGTGCATGAGGATGTTTATGAAGCACCAAAAGGTCCAATGACTAGAGCAAGAGCTAAACTTCTAAATCAATAGGTGAATTTGTTTCTTAATGAATTTTCTTGTATTAATGAGAACAATATACTACCTCATGCAAGTTCTTTGTGTATTCTCAGATTTGAACACACTGAAGATTTTGAAACCATGAGGGAGATGAGGGAGGCTAGTACCAAATCCATGGAACCACTCTTTGGAAAGGAGAAGCCCCATCAAGCCATGTGGTGCAAATACATTCATGTGAAAAACCAAAAAGGAGTTGGATGGCTACCATGTGGCTTCGGTCAACCATGTGCTTCGGTCTTTGGCAGCCAACATGGCTTTGTGTACATTTGTAATCACGTTTGCTTCATGTGGAGTCCGAACCACACTTGGATTACCGAACCAACAATTAGGAAATCAAAGTATTACTCCAAGCCAGCCCAGGGCCCATTGCGTGCGTGCTTAAGGATTGGCTGGGCGTTTAAGTAGCCGCCGCCTATCCATTGTAAGGGCATGAGATTATTATGATAAAACAAAAACAGATTGTTGTTTCTTCTTGATGGCTGATGGCATCAATGGGGAAAATTGAGAGTTCTTGCTAATTGAGATCGTTCAACCTTTCCGCTGAGAATTGAGAGCGCAATAGGGCTTCACTTGGTGGTTGTGAAGTCTGGCGCATGTGTTCTCGCGAATTAAATAATGTTTGTTCTTGCATTGGCAATGGATGATCACTACGATTCGAGAGGCTACACGTGAGTATCTTGATCCTACGTCGAGAAGATCGGGCGACCTCGTATCATCTTGGTAACAGAGCGCGGTTGACTCGGTAGGATTACTTATCCCTAGATTAGATTGATTTTATTTACTGTTCTTAATACCTAGAGTCCATAAACCGAAAATTGCAACACAAAAATTCCAAACCCTAATTTTTGCATCTGTTATTTCCTGTGAGTTTAGTTAGGTTTTAATCCAGTAGAATTTTTGTTTAGTGCTGTCTTTTGCGTTGCTTAATCTTTGTGTCCAATCAAAACCCTAAAAATTGGTGGTTCTTGAACTCCTCAAATCCACGTGAAAAAAAGGGATTACGCATCACACTACAGGGCTCGTCTTTGCTAGTACTGCACAATCGCTCTGATGATTCGTATTTCTTTGTAGTACCCGACGCTTCTGCTTTTTGCGCTGCCTTTGCGGCACAGTTATCTCTGAGAATCGGGTTTGCTCTGGCGCCACGAACGTTGTTGTTCATGGCTGTCTGCTGCAGTCTTGCGATCGTGAACAATCGCACAAAAAAACTCCCTTCGTCTTTGAGACTAGTCTTTGATAATTGCTTAGGGGCTGTTCATTGAATTATTTACATTTGCTGAAAATTTGAACTTGTGTGAGGGGAGCTTAAACCCTAGTTTCAGCCAAAAAAAAGGGAAGAAAGATAGAACGAAAGAAAAGACAAGCCACAAGTCAAAAAAAAAGTTGTGGCTGTAAAGTAAAAAAAGAAAGAAAAGAAAACATTAGCCGAACTTGGGAAAAGGATAACATTAGTACATAAAATTTTAGATTGTATATTTAATTTCTTTGAGCAATCTTGTGCCCTTACATTTCATATTATTGCAATTGGCTAGCGTCTCTCCTAGTACTTGGTGCAAAAACGAGCTAGTTTTTATCTCAATTTCAGATTGCATCTCACTAGCTTGTTCCTTTGTTTACATTGAGTCACATTGATCTTTGCGTGTGCGTTCATATATTTCACTTAAACCTTTTGGATCTACACTTAGGCAAAATATTCTAGCTTGGATTGTTACTTAGCTTTACAACATCAAGAATTTCAGATTGCTAGAATATACACCTCCATACCAAGCTCCACCAAATAATAGTTGTTGTGCAATTATGAACACTCTTAAATTCGCTTGATCATCACCTTGCTATTGTAGCTTCCACCAAGTGTAAGTTTCTTTTGGCCTTAATTCACTTCAAAAAGGTAAGAACTTTACTTGGGAGAGAAAAGAGAGATTGAGTGAATTTTACTAATCCATATACATTCTTGTTGTTTGCATTTTCTTTTGCACAACCTAACCATGTCAGGTGGAGAAGATAACTATGGTGAGGACCATTTTGTTGATCTTAATGCCCCGGTGAATCACTTCCAACATCAAGCATTGAGAAGTACATTGCAACAAGAATTTGTAGCTGGCATCACTGCAATGGGGAACAACTCAAGGCGGATATGCAGGACCTCCGCATTGACCTCAATCAACAAATGAACGTGTTACGTACGAGCATCGTGAATGATGTTGTGCGGGCACTTCGTCCACAACCAGAGGAAGATAGTGTGTATCTGCCGGCTCACATGCCTCCATGAGATGAGTTAGTCGCTGCACGAATCACCCAGGATGCGCAACAACGGCGAGACCGTGTGGTAGCACAAGACATACGGCCACCTTCGCCTGGGAGAGGAGGTGGGGGAGGCGCCCAAGGACCCGGGAGGGGCCGTGGGCATGGTGGCCGGGGTGGGGGACCGCCTCACTTCGACGACGATGATGACTTGTACCACTACGATGATGGATACCACCGTCGACACCGCTATGGCAATGAACGACCTAATGAAGAGAAATTTGGTAAGCTTAAATTTACTATGCCAATATTTTTAGGTACACATGATCCCGGAGATTACCTCACTTGGGAGCTCAAGGTGGACAAGGTGTTCCGTATGCACAACTACTCCGAGGCGAAGAAAATACACATGGCTGCACTTGAATTTGACAAATGTGCGCTCATATGGTGGGAACAAGTTCAAAATCAAAGGAGAGAGTATGACGAACCTCCCATCACTACATGGGAAGAGATGAAGTATCACATGAGAGCGAGGTTTGTTCCTAAACATTACAAATGTGATTTATTTGATAAATTGCAGCAAATGAAGCAAGGAACTCTCACGGTGGAGGAGTATTATAAAGAGATGGAGATAACCATGATTCGAGCTAAGCAAGAAGAACAAACAATGACTCACTTCCTTACTGGGTTGCACCCTTCCATCAAGTGTATCACTGAATTTCAGCTCGATAACAACATGGTGGAGTTAGTGCATCAAGCAACCAAGGCTGAAAGACAAGTGCAACAAGATATGAGAGCAACAAGAACATCATCATACACACTCCGTCTAGCACCTACAGGAGGTAAATTCACATCCCGTTTCGATTCTTTTCAAATTAATCAATCTAGTGGAAGTTTTGCTCCTAGTACCAGTACTGCACCAGGCGAGAAAAATGCAACAACACCTATTGCCAAGAAAAGTTCAGAACCTTCTACCTCGTCTTTAGTGGGCTCTACAGCAAGAAGCAGTACCATCTAATGCTTCAAATGCCTTGGACGAGGTCATATACAAAGGGATTGTCCAAATAACAAGGTTATGTTACTAATGGAGAATGGAGAGTATGACTCTACTAGCGAAGAGATAGGTGAGGCCCTTGCTGATTTTAGAAGATTTGGAGGGGTACATGAGGAAGGACAAGGGAAGGAGGCGCATGAAGATGGTTTTTGTGACCCCGAGGCTGGTCCTATCCTTGTGTGCGCACCGACGGTGTTGAGTGTGTAAGCAAAACCCACTCATGAGCAGCGCTGCAATCTTTTTCAAACAAGAGCTCAGGTGAGTAAAGATGGTAAGTGTTGCAAAGTTATTATTGATGGTGGAAGTTGCCACAATTTAACTAGTAAAGAACTTTGCACTAAACTTGGGTTGAAATACAAGAAACATCCACATCCATATCAAATTCAATGGTTGAATAATGATGGCTCTATGAATGTTGGATATACTGTTGATGTTAGTTTTCAGATTGGGAATTACCGAGATACTGTGGAGTGTGATGTTGTTTCTATGGATGTTTGTCACTTACTTTTAGGAAGACCATGGCAATATGATAGATCTGTGAATCATGATGGTAGAACAAATCAATATACGTTCATGTGGAATAACAAAGAAATAACATTGCGACCTTTGACTCCTTCTCAAATTGTGAATGATAACATGCAAAAGATTGCGGTGAACGTAGAGAATGAGGGAGGGAAAGAGCAAAAGAGTGTGATTCCACAAAAGGTGAGTGAGAGCCACAAGCTAAAATTGAATGGGAAAAGAAAGAATGAGGGAGAGAAAAAGTTAGTTATGATAGCCAGTAAATATGATTTGAGAGAGATGAGAGATGGTCCCACTTTGATGCACTTTGTATTGTTGTACAAAGATATTTTGCTTTCTAATAATGACTCAACCTCTCTTCCTAGCGTGGTTTCTCAAGTTTTGTAGGCTTATGAGGATGTCTTTCCGGAGGAAGTACCCGCTGGTCTACCGTCTATTCGAGGCATTGAACATCAAATTGACTATGCAGTAAGTACCACTTTTAATGTTAGTGCTTTATCACCATTTTTTGGGCAAGACGATACAGAGTCGAGAACGAATCCTTTTCAAGAGGGGGGGGAAGGGATGATGAGGGCATCCCTAATACTACTACATCTTCTACTCCAAGTGTGCATGAGGATGTTTATGAAGCACCAAAAGGTACAATGACTAGAGCAAGAGCTAAACTTCTAAATCAATAGGTGAATTTGTTTCTTAATGAATTTCCTTGTATTAATGAGAACAATATACTACCTCATGCAAGTTCTTTGTGTATTCTCAGATTTGAACACACTGAAGATTTTGAAACCATGAGGGAGATGAGGAAGGCTAGTACCAAATCCATGGAACCACTCTTTGGAAAGGAGAAGCCCCGTCAAGCCATGTGGTGCAAAAACATTCACGTGAAAAACCAAAAAGGAGTTGGATGGCTACCATGTGGCTTCAGTCAACCATGTGCTTCGGTCTTTGGCAGCCAACATAGCTTTGTGTATGCTTGTAATCACGTTTGCTTCACGTGGAGTCCGAACCACACTTGGATTACCGAACCAACAATTAGGAAATCAAAGTATTACTCCAAGCCGGCCCAGGGCCCATTGCGTGTGTGCTTAAGGATTGGCTGGGCGTTTAAGTAGCTGCCGCCTATGCATGGTAAGGGCACGAGATTATTATGATAAAACAAAAATAGATTGCTATTTCTTCTTGATGGTTGATGGCATCAATGGGGAAAATTGAGAGTTCTTGCTAATTGAGATCGTTCAATCTTTCCACTGGGAATTGAGAGCGCGATAGGGCTTCGCTTGGTGGTCGTGAAGTTTGGCGCGTGTGTTCTCGCAAATTAAAGAGTGCTCGTTCTTGCATTGGCAATAGAGGATCACTACGATTCGAGAGGCTACACGTGAGTATCTTGATCCTACATTGAGAAGATCGAGCGACCTCGTATCATATAAAGCATGAAACATTTGACTCCACAGTTCACAACAAGAAGCATGACACTCAAGTTATGTTTAAGTAGCTTGGATACGGAGGACTGCGTTTTTTTTTGCAAGCCTAGTCCATGGCCAATAACCGCTAGAAAAATTATAAAATAGCCAATCATATATAATCTCGTGACATAATATGTGAATGACTATGGAAAATAAAATATAAACATTAAAATTCTGTTTTTTTTGTGGTTACAAGGAAGATGCACATGCACGCACACCGCACACACACAGATGTGAGTGCACCCCCTATCACACGCCTAGAAGGGGGACCAGAGATAAATCTATGCCTCACAAGATTCTTACTGAAGGTCACTCGCATGTGCGTAAAGGTGGGCATGAAGGTCACTCGCATGTGCTTAAAGGTGGGCATCAGAATTTAAACTCTGACGGATGGAGTCATACACCCATAACTCCACCATCTCACTAAGAGATGGTTTCCCGTAAAATTCATAATGAGAACCCAAACCATCATTACTAAAGACTCCTAAGAAAAACACACAGACCAACGATACATAACACACAAATAAGTATACGGGAGCTACTATAAAAATCTCAAAATCATGTATGCTTGACTAGTCTCTGCAAAATTTCCATGCCAAATCACCGAAGGTGTTAACATTTCATTCTTTAGTGTGTGAAGCATGGTGAACACATATGTACCAGGTGCCATCAACCTTCTCGAAGACATTGGTGGCGTTTTGCTTCCCCCAAGTTCTTCCTTTGGTCTTAACCACCTCCAAGCATGTAACATAACCAAGGTTTGCCACGCACATCAACCTCTATGTTCTTGAGATCAATGTTTAGTGGGAACTCATAATCCACGTTGCATACCATTTCCCAGCTGTGCATGACCATATCATAACTGAAGATCCGACCTGCAGCGGGAGGAACAGCCAATTCCACCCGGAATGGGCCGAAATGTTTGGTATTGGTCGGTACGGGATTGAGCCTATTACGTACCGTTTTGTGTGCCGTTATGGCATGTTCCGGCCATTCCAGCCGGTACCGAAATAGAATTGATAACTTTGGATGTACCTCGTTGTCTTCTTGAACCAGGACCGTGCTCACCGTGGCTGTTGAAGCTGCGAGGTACAACGGTAGCTTCGCACGATGCTTCGGGCTAACCAAGATTGGGAGCTGGACGAGGTATTGCTTAAGTTCGTCAAACACTTTTTGGCACTCCCTAGTCCACTGGAAAGGCTCTACCCCACAAAGCGTTTTGAAGAATGGCAGCGTGCGCTCTACGGAGCTGGACATGAAGCGGCTGAGGGCGACGAGGGGTCCTTCATCTCTTGTATTGCATGTATCTTCTTAGGGTTCGCCTCAATGCCCCTCTCGGAGATGGGGAACCCCAAGAAACTTTATGCCTTGGTGTCGAAGGCACACTTCTCGCGGTTAAGCTTTACCCCCTCTGCTTGGAGGTTAGCGAAGGTCTCCTGTAAGTCCACCAGATGGGATCTTCCTTTGAGGCTCTTGAGCACTATGTCATCGACATATACCTCGACATTGCGACTTAGCTGCGTGGCTAAAACTTTGGCTATGAGTCAGGTGGAGGTAGATCCGATATTTTTTAGGCCGAAGGGCATGCGCGCGAAGCAGTAAGTGCCCAACAGGGTGATGAAGACTGTTTTTCCCTCGTCATGAATATTTGGGGGTAGTCGGAGTAGGCGTCTAAGAAGCTCATCAACTCGCAGCTAGAGGTAGCGTCTACAAGATGGTCTATGCAAGGGAGCAGGAATTCATCTTTAGGGCATAGCTTGTTCAGGTTGATGAATTCCACACACATGCGCTATTTTCCACTGCCTTTCGTACCAAGATGGGGTTGGCTAGCCACTTCGGGTGCTTGACTTTCCGTATGACACCGGCTTTGAGTAGCTTTGCTACCTCGATCTTTGCGACCTCTTGCCTACCAGTGAACATGTGGCGTAGCATCTACTTTTTAGGTTTTGCCTCGCTTTTGACCATGAGGCGATGCTTGATTGTTTCTCGAGCCACCCCGGGTATGTCTTTGGGCCCCCAGGCGAGGACATCTTCATTCTCGTGAAGGACCCTAAGCAGCTCCGCTTCGGCCTTGGGTACAAGGTTTGCCTACATGTAATTATGGTGTGTAGTGGTGCCGAAGTTGTTCAAGGTGGCGCGGCCGAGGATAGCGTTGTATTGGTAAGGCATGTTGATGACATCGAATGTGATGACCTCCATGCGGGACGAAGGGGTGTCGCCGAAAGTTATGGGTAGGTCGCTTTGACCTAGGACCATTACTGGCCTACCCCTGAAGCCTATCGGTGGTATGCCTGGCGGGCGCAGGCAGTCTCGGGGGATCATTATTTTGTCGAAGGCTTCTGCGAAGAAAAGATCAGCGGAGCTACCTCTGTCCACGAGGATACACCTAACTTCAAAATCTGTGACATTTTGCGGAAATGACGAGGGGGTCTTGGTGTGGGAAATACAGCCCTTCTATGTCCTCGAGACTAAAAGTAATGGGGACCTCCGCGTACTTTGGGGGCGTGTTGGCGGTGTACGACGCCACATGGTGGATTTGCCTAGCATAGGCACACAGTTGCCTCTTAGATCCTAGGCTTAGTGAGGACTTCGTAGTAATGGTTCTGATGATTCTTCGTGGGTGGTCTCCGCCTACAGCTTCAATGCAGGGTCTTTGTGGTGTGACCGTCAGTTCATTGTTTAGTCACTGCTCTTTTTTGCACTCGCCACGAGGTGGTCCCCAGTTCATATAGTCCCCCATGGTCGCTATGGTGTAGCATTCCTTGGTCAAGTGCAACCCCTCACCATGCAGGTTGCACCACAATACTGGTACCTCGGCGTCGCCCCGTGCGTCCTAGTTGTGGCCACCCCTGCGTCCTCGGTTGCGGCCATGACCCCGACTGCTGCGGTCGCCTCGCCTACCTCTTTTGGAGGTCTGACCGCCTTTCACGTGGTATATTCGACGAGCATGTCGTCTTGATCGACATTGACGCTCATCGGTGTGTGATGCTATCACGCCTCCCGCCACCTCGCTCGTCGGCGCTACTTTCTTGGCGACGGCTTCGCCTTCGCATGTTGTTTGTGCTACTAGTGTCGCCTCCACTCTGTCCTTCGAGAGTTGTTTTCCTGGGCCCAGGCGTACTCTTCCATTTTATCGAACAGCTCTGTTACCGTGCAAACAAGCTTCCGGGCTAGTCTCTTCGCCAGGGGACCCTTTCGGAGGCCGTGGTCGCTGCATTGACTATGGTGGTCTCATTGGCCCCTTTTACTCTGCACTTGACCTCCGCGAATCCCTTGAAGAAGTTGCACAAGGACTCGTTCGATGTCTGTTTTTATCACGAACAGGTGGGCGTCTTTGAGTTCGATATAGTTTCCTTGGAAATTATTACGAATTTGACACTGGAGTTGTTCCCATAAGTATATCGATTGGGGAGGTATGGTGAAGAACCACGTCAAAGCCACGCCTGCGAGGGCAAGTGTGGTACTCTTAGCCTTGGTGGTATCATCTCCCCCAGCGGCTTCGATGGTTGTCTCATATACTTCGAAGGAATTCTGTGGGGGCAATGTTTCCCTCGTAGGTTTTGACCGGGCCGCCTCGAGACAGACACTCAATGGGGAGCTCAGATCCCCCTAGAGCACGGGATCCGGTCGCGCTATCATGAGGGCTGTTGCGAAGACAGGTGTGGCACCCCTCCAGCAGCAGGATCGAATTCGTTGGTAGTGGCTGCTGGGGTTGCCTCTACGGGGTGGTGCTGTCGAAGGCTTTGCAGTTCCTAGCAAAGGTCGATCGGTTCTTTCTGCATCACCTTGTATGCCTCCTTGGCCATGCCCGAGGTGGCGAATGGTAGAGGCCCGGTAATCTTCGGGCAACGAGGCCTCAGTGTGCCTGGTGTCGTCTTCGATAAGCTCCCCATGCGTGGTGTTGTTGGATTCTTCCTTGGTGGCTTTGATAGCGGTTGCGGCTACAAACGTCCTCCTACATTTGCCCCACGGTGCCTTCAGCGCGGTTGCTACGGCTGCCGCTTTGCTCGCCAAAATCTTATGTGCATTCACCTTTTTCTTACTAGGTGCCATGTTTGTGTGACTTGCTTGCCGCTCCCCACGGACGGCGCCAATCGTTGTGGCTACAGACTAAATAGTAGAAAAGGAGATACCTCCGGGTTCCCTGCAATGAGAAGGTGTAAAGCCCCGAGGTCCTTTAGAAAAGGCGAAGTGGTACTGATATGAGTAAATATGCCATTTTTTATTCCAAAGAGTCTTTCATCCTCCTCACAAGGGAAGATGAGCTATTTATAGTGTTACATCAAGGGTACAGTCGGCTTCGCTAAATCTTTCTCTCTCGTCATGGTTGCTTCATCGCTGTTATTTTGGTTCTCTCTACGATATTCATCCATTTCATTCTTGGTACCGTTTACGCTCGTATCGTATAGCACAAACTCTAATTCGATCCAGGGGCTGCTGAGTATAAGAAAAGGTACAAGAGTATAACATATACAAATATCGTTTTCTCATAAGATGAATAAGACGAGCGCCTCTTGTGAGTTTTGGGTTCATTTAGTGTGAGAGCCCGGGGTATTTAACTCGTAATACTTAACCATCCAATTGGTCCTAGCATTACAAATCAAATATCCCAACTCTCGGTGAACATGTACTTCCCAGAATAGCATTACACATACACCTCACAAAATATAGCATCCAATCTATACACAAGTCATACAATACTAAGTCTTCATTTTACATCACAAAAGACATACACATAATAGAGTTATTACAAAAGGGGGGGCGACCGGCCAAAATGTTAAGTAAATAACACAAGTAGCCGCGGAAGCAAAAGCCATAAGATGGCGATAAACAAAAACCAACTTGATTTGCCATTACCCACAAGGCAACCAACCGGGCCGTCAAGCTAGTCATCCTGCACGAAGTCGGTCTCACAATGGTCGATCCCTTGGGGATCAACCTCTTCTGCAACAATTCAGCAATGTAGCTGAGTACAAAGTTGTACTCGCAAGACTTACAAGCAAAGAAATATATAGATGCATTCATGTATCAAATGAAGGCTACTACACTAAGCAGTTTTCAACATAAAACAATTTTTCTTTTGCGATAGAGTAATAGATTGTAAAGCAATTTTAAACAATCTGTTTTTATTTGTTTAAATAACAGCGAGACAACAATTATAAACATAATAACATCTTAGAGGTGACTTCCCAATAACCACCACAACATAGCACGAATCGCCCATTCGTACCACCCAAAGTCAAGTTTTACCGAAAATGTTGAGTCTAACTCTTGTAGAGACCTAACCAAGCATGTCCATGACCTAGGACAAGGCTATTCAAATAGATTATACCCTGCAGGGGTGTACCAATGTACCCACACGTCAGATCGCCTCATTTGCCACTAGATAAAGCACACTTCCGAAGGTATGCCGGCAAGGCTAAGTCCTACAAGACGTTTTCCAATATTGTGTATTAACTACGAGCCGCTCGTATGATGGAAATCATATGTTGTGTCGGAGTCATTGGCAGAGCGAGAACTTACCGATGCTCCTACGGGTAGGGAGCTTAAACCCAGAACCCATCCCGTCACGCCCAACACACACATGGATTAATTCCTTTTTCAACACTACACACACAACCTCTTGCGACTCAGAGCTAACACACGCCAAAGTACTAAGTCAAGAGAGGTTCCATATCCCTCTCATGTGGTTAGTACACAAAAGTGCTTGGGTCAGTGTCCAAGATGTTCGGTCCTTGTTGACTCGAGCACCATCCATGCACACCCGAACAATCACACCATCCAACCAATGTGCCCAAGTCTAAAATATTTTATTTTTAGTTTTAGTTTCTCAAATACAATAAATACATGGGTACCCTGACCCAAGTAATTCAAAGTGATGATATAATTACCATCGCTGAGGCGATGATCCCATTCTACCGTTCTAAGTAGTACTAAGTGACACAACTCGGATTCAATATATTATGACCATAACTCATCCACCGAGCTCTAATTCATCGGTAGGGATATTAACCTAAGTTCAGTGGCAAAGGGTAACATTTACCTATAGCTCATGCATCTACTAGGAATAACTACCTCTAACGAAAAATAATCATTCAAGTAGAGTATGCATACATACAAGTTGCAAACAAGATATTTTGTAACAAAAATAATAGGATCAATATGATCAAAGGGGGGGCTGCTTGCCTTGCTGGAGATAATCTTGTTGCAGAGGATCACTCTCATACTCAACGAATTCGTCGGAACCTATCAAAAGATTCGAGAAGACCAATAAGAACGAATAACACCGAGAATACTCAAAAATTAAAATTCATCCCAAAATCATGAAATATTCACAGAAGATAGAGCATGATTTTAAATGAATTTAGCAACAAATTTCAAAAGATTTGGAGTTTGCGGTGCAGGGAGGCGTTCCCGACGAGAGAGGCCGGCGGCAGGATGATCGTGATGGAGTTGGTGGTAGGGTCGAGCCCGTCGGACGTAGGGCTGTTAATGGGTCGGGTTAGTTTGGGTTTAATGGGTTGGGTTTTGATTCGAGTTCTTTTTGGACGGGTTGAAACGGGTCGATTTGTAATTCGGGTCGGGTTGGGTTGGGTTGGCTTCTAAAACGGATTGGGTTGAAGTGGGTTTAAAGTATAGCATATGAAACGGGTCCAACCCATGGATTGAACCCATGGGTTGAACCCTACTCCGAGCTGCTCCCGAGGGGCCGAGACCCGAGCTCCCACGGCAGGAACCATCGCTACTCGCTAGCTCGGTCTTCCACTCTTCCTCGCGATTCCGCCGCCGCCGCCCTTCCACCCCTCCCCGAGTTCCATCCTCGCGACCGCCACGGCCGCTTCCTCCTCCCCGAGTCCAGGCCTCGTGACCGCGCCCGCCGCCCTTCCTCCCTCCCGAGTCCCAGGCCTCGTGATTTCGCCCGCCGCCCTTCCTTCCTCTCCGAGTCGACCTCGCGATTGCCATGAGCCCTTCCTCCCGCCCGAGTCCCGATCTCGCGACTTCATCCTCGGCCCACTTCTTCTTGAGCTTGGTTGCATCCTCGTATCCGTCCCAGAATCTTGATCTGCTTCGGGTCTGCGTTTTTTTATCGATTTCGTGCTTGCTCGCTACGATGAAGTGATGTAGTTGCGAAATGTGGTTTCTTCGTGGTGTCCTTTGGTCGATTTGGCACGTTGTTGGTTCTTGATCCGATTTGATGTGAATGCTATATAGAAATGTAGTTGAGAACGGTTTATGTCTATCTGTCTGCTAATGGCCACCTTAAATTTCACTGCAGATCAGAGAAGATGATGAGGAAGCAGATATAGATTGTGCAAATTATCAGCTTGAGATTATGAGGTTCTTGAGGGAGGTTAATGTTGACAATAACACTGTTGGATGGAATGAGAAGCTATTTCATCTTATTCCATATCGACATTACATTTATTTAGAAACAGTTAGGGGCGTGTTTTGGTGTCTGACATGTGCCTTGACAAACAATGCATACTTTGCAAATCTTCATGTATTTGTGTTCCATGATCTTGCATAACTAAGCGTACTATTGAGTGTAGAAATGCAATCGACATACTCGACACGTTTGCGATTTTTTTTGTGGTCTATGATCTACGGCAACTGTGGCTTCAGTTTTGTGCATGACTTTTTTTTGGAGTTCATTCTATTGACCATTTGTACGTTATGTTAGGGTTTTTTCTTATGTTGTAGGCATTGTAGGCTCAGAGGAAATCTGCGGTGAACAAAATTGACATATGTTAGTTTGCAAATCTGATTGTATCTTTGTTGGTACTTAGAACGTTGGACATAGCCTCTAGGTGTGTATCCTGCTGAGACTGATAATGTGCATGCATTGCTGAGACTGATAATATTGCATGCATTCATGGGCTACTGCTTGCTTGATGAATTGACAATTGTATCTGTTCACCTTTTTGAATAATTCATGGTTACTTGCTAGACTTGTTTATCTTGTGGAGCAACGTCCAAGCTGTTGGCTCTGTTTACATTTTGGTGATTGGTCTTGGTTCCTTTCAGTGCAATTTACATGTACTCTTGATATATTAGACTATGTATTCACAAGTCTCGTTGAAAATACTGGGTATATTTCTAAGTTCTGACTGCAGTATGTCATTGAGTTCGTGACTGCTTGTCCAACATGTTTCATCTTGAGCTATACATGTGCGATGTCATTCTTTGCTTGGCCAACATTTTGGAGGTTTCCTACTATGTTTTGTATTACTTACGTTGTGGCTTCTAGCCTTCTAACGCCATTCATGTTACGTTACGCTACTAGATTTAAGACACCATGGTTATTTTTATAAGTCGTTGTAATTTAATTTTATGTTTTGGCCTTCTTTACATTGCTTTGTTTTTTCCTATGCTTACTGTGTATCAATCTTGCTTGCTTGGATCTTTTCAAACTGTGGAACCGATCGAAACATTTATGAACTATCGGTATGGGGAAAAGAAATAAGTCGCATGTTAGTGATCCAACCTTTTCACCGATGTTGGATTATCCTCCCCTGACTTTGAAAATTCTTATTTGACCCTCCTTTTTGTCAATATTCTTTTCCATATCGGTTCCCATCATGCCCACTTCGGTGGTCTAATCTGATATTCATGTTTGTAATAGCAACCTGCAAGATAGCCCTGTGGCACTAAAAAGAAAATCGTGTAACATGAGTCCACGTACAGAAAAGAGTACCACCCTTGCCCTCGCAGGCGTGGCTTTGACGTGGTTCTTCACCATACCTCCCCAATCGATATACGCATGGGAACAACTCCGGTGTCAAATTCGTAATAATTTCCAAGGAAACTATACCGAACTCAAAGATGCCCACCTGTTCGTGATAAAAACAGACGTCGAACGAGTCCTTGTGCAACTTCTTCAAGGGATTCGCGGAGGTCAAGTGCGGAGTAAAAGGGGCCAACGAGACCACCATAGTCAATGCAGCGACCACGACCTCCGAAAGGGTCCCCTGACGGAGAATTTTATGATAGACATAGCACCACATGAGATGAACAATGAAATTTGATTCACCTCATTTGGAGCTAAAATGAATTTCTTATGATTTTTCAAAGTTATGAAAGTAGTGGACAAAACATAAGTAAAACAAGATTTTTCAGAGGAAGTAACATGCTCAAAACCTATTTTACAATAAAGTACACTAACAGAGAATTCCAACAAAATTGAGTTTGCTCAAAAAGGAGTTACAGAGAAATACTTATGCATTTTTTAAGTTCAAACAAATTAACAGTACAAAAATAAAGCATAACGGAATATATACGAGCAGTAAATACTTTCTAAACCCATCCTACTCTAGCCATGGACGCTGATAAGTGGGCCACGGTCAAAGCGGTCCTAGTCCACACAGACCTGGTCAAAATACCTCGGGCCCACGTGTCAGCGAGTGAGGAGGAGGCGCTGGATCGGTGTTAACGAGTGGAACAATCTTGACCGTTATCCAAACGAGTGGGACGTTCGGATGGTCTGAACGGCCCAATAGATCTGAGCGATTGATTTGAAATCAGATGGTCTAAAATGAATGGGACGTTCGGATGGTCCGAACGGCCCAATAGATCTGAGCGGTTGAAATCAAATCGAAGGGTCCAAACGAAAAACAGGTTCAGACTATGGCTTAAGCGAACTGACAAGGGGGTCCTACACGTCAGCGAAACACTAACTCAAACTACTGGATTTACACAGATAAGCGTGCTTAGGACAGGGATTAAAGGCTAATGATGGTGCTACAGTGCGTGTCCAAAAACGACAACACAGAGGCGCTCCCGACTGTGATCTTCTCTGGCTAATCGCCGGTGAAGGAGGCTACGACGGCGTGAGCTAAGGGCTAAAATGGGTTCCTAATACTATTGCGCACTCACCGGTGGCCAGAGCATCGCCGGAGACAAGCTCACGCGGCGACGCGACGAGGTGGAGCGGAGGTGAAGCTATGGGAAAAACGACAACGACGATACGGCAATGCTTTAAGCTATCTAATGCACGTACTAGCATCAGTAGAGCTCAAGGACCTTACCAGAATGACCCGGATAGGAAAAGCTTGCCGGAGTTGTGCCGGCGACGAAATCCAGTACCGGCGTTGAGGAAGACAACGAGGAGATGGTAGCCTGAGCAAAAAGAAAGGGCCCAAGAGGTATGGAAAGCTTCAGTAAAGCTCAGAGATGGTACACGAGCAAGTAATTGAAGAATGGAGCGCCATACTGGAGTTGGGGACGAAGGGGACAAATTTCGGCTGAAGAAATTTTAATCCAAAATTTGGTGATTCCTATTAATGCAAACCAAAATTGAAATAGGGGAAATGATGATGGTGATGAGGGGCGCAAAACGACGCGAACAGAAATGGGAATGAAACCCTGTGGCGCCGGTGGTGACGAGGAGCGTCACGGCCGAAACTGAGAGTTTGAGCTCCTAGCGATTTCTTTTGGAGGAAGAGGAAAATGGTGGTGTGGATGGTTCGAGAGTGACGAAAAAGATACAGAGAGGCCATTGGAGAGCTTTTATAGGCCCTAGGGCGGAGGAACAGAAGAATGGAGCTCCCACGGTGAACTTAGTCCATGGCTCTACCGCGAACGACAGTGACGCGATGGCGAGGTGAAAAGAGCATGGGCAAGTGCGAAACCATAGGCTAAACCATTTACGCGCGTCAAAAACCAGTGGCGGAGTCGTTGATGCTGACGCACGGCCTAAGAGGAGCCACGGCGTGCGTAGGCGAGGTGGCGCGGGAGCGGCTGCGATGTGGAGACGAAAAACAGGCAACTGGGCCTCACCAATCAGCGTGAGAGGAAAAGGTTGGGTTGGTTTAAACGAGCGAGGTGAGTTTTCAATCGTTGGATTGAAAATGAGCGGCCCCAATTGAGTGTGTTGTTCAGACAGTACAAACGGCACAATCGATGTGGACGGTTCGATTGAAAATGGGCGGTCCAGATTGCACGCGCGTTCGGACGGTCCAAACGGCCTAGTCAATCCAGTCCATTGATTTCCAAATCGGACGGTTCACAACGAGCAAGGGCGGCAGGGTTGAGTTGAGCGCGCCGGTGCAATTAGGTGGTTCAACCAAAACAAGTGGCTTGAGCCAGGCTTGGGTCTAAGCCCAAAAACGATGGTCGATTTTTAGAAAGATGAAATTTGAAATGGTTAGCGAATTTTTAGAGGGAGTTTCATAGCTCTAAAAATTCTGAAATTTTTAGGAAGGTCACTGAATCTGAGAACAACCTTGTGTAATTTTTTCAAGACTTTTCATGCACTGCATTTCTTTCTGGAAAAATCACATGGTTAAGTTCTAGTGTTTTGACCAAGAGTCAAACTAGTTTGACTCGCCTCTTAGAAGTAGTAAATAATTTCTAAAAATTATGAACTTATTCAAAGGGGTCACCAGAGTAATCTAGGAGCTAGGAAAATATTTTCAGAGTATGGTCACAAGGTTTGCTTAAGGATTTTTCAAGGACTGTGCTTTCATCAAAAGAGGCATTGATCTTTGAAAATAGGAAATCCTTGGAAAAATTTCCAGAAAATTTCAAATGACAACATGAGGCATCAAAAGTTTTAATTTCTCCTTATTTTTATACATTTGAAACATTGTTTGTGATGTTACATGTAGCCTCCTTTTGAAGCGAAAAAGCAAAAATAGTCCTTCAAAAATAAAATGGCATCCCTGTCACACGAAAACGCCACGGTAGGGAGCCTGTCACACACCCCTCGGCTGACCGACTGCCACAAGACCCAGATCTCAGAGGCCACTGTCGCTAACCTAGTTCGCGGTAAGTCGTCTCCACATAGCACCTGTCGCAGACTGGGTTAGCAACAGGCCGCCTGCCGCTGGTTGGGAGGTCGCCACATATCCTGCTGCGCTCTAGGTCTACGACAGGTAGCCTGCCGCAGTGTTTTTGCATGATAGAGGTGTTATTTTTGCCATTTCACTCGTAAGATTTATTTTTGCTAAAAATGTGCTAAATGATAGGGGGAAACCTCGCATCTTGTTGACCTCTAACACCAAGCAGCTAGCCATGGAGAGCCTCGCCGCCGATGAGCCTCTCCAGGCGCAGGCCGAGCTGTGGAACCACGTCTTCGCGTACACCAAGTCCATGTCCCTCCGGTGCGCCGTCGAGCTCGACATCCCCGACGCCGTCCACCGCCGCGGCGGCGCCGATACGGTTCCCGAACTCGTCGCCGAGCTCTCCCTGCCGCCCTTCCTGCGCCGCCTCATGCGTCTGCTCGCGCACGCCGGCTTCTTCGACGCGACCGCCGGAGGCGGAGGAGCAGACCACTACGGGCTCACCCCGCTCTCGCGGCTCCTCGTCTCCGCGCCCGGTGCGGGGCAAGGCCTCTCCCCGTTCGCGCTCGCCATGGTGCACCCCACCATCGTGTCGCCGTCCATGTCGCTGGCCTCGTGGTTCCGCGCGGCCGACGGCGACGCGGCGGTGCGCGGGCCGTTCGCTGCCTCGCACGGCGGGCGCGGGCTCTGGGCGGTGGCGGGGGACGACCCGCAGTTCGGCGCGGCGTTCAACGACGCCATGGCGTGCGACGGCCGCTTCGTGATCGACGTGCTCGTGCGCGACCACGGCGACGACCTGTTCCGGGGGCACACCTCGCTGGTGAACGTCGGCGGCGGGTCCAGCGGCGCCGCCAAGGCCATCGCCGCCGCGTTCCCGCACGTCAGGTGCAGCGTCCTGGAGCTGTCACACGTCGTCGCGAGCGTCCCGCCGGGCGACTACGACGGCTTGGAGTTCGCCGCCGGAGACATGTTCGAGCACGTCCCTAAGGCCAATGCGGTCCTTCTCAAGGTCAGGACTCAGCCACCTTCTTTGGTCAGTTTATCCTAGCTTAGTAGCTTCCCCGCACTGCACTTCGCAATGGATGCGGTTGCTGTGGGTTTTTTTTGGCAGTGGATTTCGCATGGGTGGGGGGACGAGGAGTGCGTGCGGATATGGCGGCGGTGCAGGGAGGCGTTCCCGGCGAGAGAGGCCGGCGGCAGGGTGATCGTGATGGACTTGGTGGTGGGGTCGAGCCCGGCGGACGCGAAGGCTACCGAGACGCAGCTGCTGTGGGACGTGATGATGACGGGGGTGGTCGGGAGCCCCAAGCGGGACGAGCGCGACTGCGCGAGTGGTGCAAGATATTCCATGACGTACGCCGGCTTCAGCAGCTACAAGATCCTGCCCATCCTCGGTATCCGCTCAGTAATCGAGGTCTACCCTTAGATCTCATCTTACTATGGTTTATGTTGGTGTGTTCACTGTCCGCATTCAACAAATATCTATCGCGCAACTTCATCGGCACACCCACATCTGCACGCGAAGAACACTGAACACTGCCTATGCTGATACAGTATCAGGTAACATCTGCAGTTATCATTGATTATTCGCATCCATCTCTTACTAAGAACAGGATTTATCAAGCGTTGAATCAAGCATCCAAAGGCAAAGCACGATGTAGGTCCATAAGAAATATGACATAAACATAGCACTAGCGTTCGGTACCGATACAGTCACGACCAACGAGACAGCAACCAAGGTTCGTCATGCAGCTTCAGAAAGCAATACAGGAGGACTTCTGAATTACAGAAATACAGTACATATATAGGGTACATTAAACGCTGATGCCAAATATCACTGCCCTTCACGTGACTCTAAAGAAGCATGCCGGCCTGCAGGGTACGTAGAGTGTACAATCAACGCACTTTATTTGCTTCATTGCAGGCATCAGGATACGGTGAGACTAGAACGGCACAAGAAAATGCTAATTGTACCTGGGCGAGGCGTGGAGTGGCCGTCGCTCTTCACCAAAGATCCCTTCTTGTGCAAATGACTGAATAGCTTTTGCATACTAATAGAGGGTATGAGGTCCAAAGGCAGCTGATGGCATCGGCAGGAATAGTGGGAAAGTAAACTTTCTTACAAAGCACTAGGAAGTACATACTGAAGTAGCATCATATTCCTAGCGGAGCAGCGCAGAGAGCGTGAAGAGCACCAGGAGTGGAGTGGCTGTGTCCAAACAACTCTAGCATCCGTGGATTTTGGCAATCAGTTTCATAGTTCCCTTCCTTGACACCATCTTCTTCTGTTGGCAGAATCTTCTCAGTTAAGCAAAAACCAAAAAGCCTGCAACTTTTTCTGCCAACCTCCCTTCCATCAGGCCCAAGCTTTGCAGCATCTCCAGGTGTTGAAGCCTTTCCAATTCCAAACGGGTTAGGCTGGCTGCCATTTGCATCTTTGTTGTCGTTCTTGCTTGCCAGTTCAAGCTGTGGAACCACTGTTTGGTTAAACGGAAGATCGGATGAGGCAGAAGGCAATTGTGCTGGTGGCAGAGTAGATAGCGAGAGAGAACAACCTTGAGTTGCAGCTGATAATCCACTCATGGCAGCTGAGGTACGCATATAGTTAAACGACCTATATCTGCCTTTCAATGAACATGCATCAGACATCATTCCTTGGAACAGAGGAACTGTCTGAGAAGTTTCTTGACCTTGCAAGACCTCTGGGAATCCAACAGATTCACCAAAACCTACAGATTGGTTGGTAAAACCGGAGTTCCACGGTGGAAGTCTGCTTGTTGGACCACTCAACATGCAGCTTCGTGCATCAGTAAGGAATTTCATAGTGTCATAAGATTTAAAATTTGTGACATCAGCTGACTGAGGAGAACATGTAACACGATGAGCTATAGAACCCATCAATTCTTGACCTTGCAAGACCCTGGGGAACTTTTCAGTTTCCATGGAATCTGGATGACCATTCCCATCTACAGGATTTAATTGAAAAGTCAATTAACAAATAGTTAGAATACAATATATACGTACAGACATCAGCCTTGTGTTGTGGGATCTGGGAACTTACACAGAGTTGGAACGTTCAAATTGCCCTGAGGACACAACTTGGTTCGTTTAGAACTGGATACTGACAGAGACTGAGTAATAGAGACTGAACCACCAACTATCTCGATCTCCCATGGAGATACTCTATTTTGGCTGTTACAGTCAGTACCATCCCCCCATCTTACCTGTACGAAAAGGCAGCATTTCATCTGCAGATATTAGTGAACCTGTATACCACAGATCCATTCTAAATATAAAGGCACAACTAAAAAGATGAATTCATCTTCAATGATGCTGCACCAAAGGTGCCTTCATACAAACATATATAAATATTTTCCATCTAGAGCAAATGAATAGAACACAGTTTACTTCTTATTTCCCAAGTAAAACATCATGATTCATTGCTAAATGTCAGACATTTCATCACTACACTTTGTTTATGGACAAGTACCCCTAGACAAAGGTCAAAATCTAAAAAATCGCATTCTAGGTTGTTAGGCACGTCCTGTGGTCTGACCCTGTTTTGATCAGATGTTTTGGCCAATCCCTTATGAAATTTGGGCCCCATTGATTGGAATCCAAAATCATTACCCAGAATATTTTTTCCCAATCTCTCTATTTGGCTAGAGGAGTTAGGTGATACTAGTCAATATGTGATGTGCTCATGGAGAGACGCTTACCATACTTCGCAATCAGAAGGGTGAACATATGAGGGTGCATTTCTGTCATAGCGCAGTACAAGCACTTTCGCCTCACCAGGAATATTTTAAGTCAGATTCAGTCAGATGGTCAATGCTAAGGGTATTTGTGGTATTTCCCTATTGTTCTAAGGTTAGTCTTGTGTCCCTTGTACTCTATATATTCTCATTGGGCCTCATGAATACATACACAATATTCATAACATATCAGAGCGGGTTGCGAAACCCGATCAGCCGTCCACTCATCTTCCGTTGCCGCTGCCGGGAGGAGCAATCTCCGCTCCCGGGGGCGGCCTCCTCCTAGTTACCAGCAAGTAGCAGCAGCATCGCCCAGCAGTCGCCATCTTCCATCGACGGTCTTTCTCCTCGTCGTGGTCAGGTCCTTCGTTGTCATCCTCTAGGTCTTCAACGTTGCCAAGCTCTGCAAGCGCTTCTTCTGCATCGAGCTCGCCAAGCGCTCCCTCGACGTCGGACCTCATCTACGCCTACGTCCACGACCCCGTCGTCAGGTCCCTCTTCATCATCCTCTGGGTCTTCAGCGTCACTAAGCTCTGCAAGCACTTCTTCTGCATCGAGGTCACCAAGCGCTCGACGTCGGACCCCATCTACGCCGACGTCTCCACGCCCAAGCTCCCCTGCTCGCGCCGTCCGACCATCTGCAAGACCGCAGAGCCTCCCTAGCTCCTCTGCCGGACTCCGGCGGCGCCGCCCGAGTTCGATCCCCGCCGCCACCTCTGCAGACGGCCTCCTCCGCAGGCGTACACTGAGTTCCCACGCTGTCGGGTGCTCCTGACGCCCCACGCCGCCGCCTCTACTCGAAAAGCCGCCGGTCCTCCCCGTCACCGCCGCCGCCTCCACCTCGCACAGGGGTTCACGAGCCTGCTCCTTGCTTGCTGCCATGATTCCCTCCCCACAGCGTCGCAGACAAGTGCATCCCACCACAGCGAACACCATCAACCGACGTGGCCGGCCTTGTGCAAGGGGCCACCAGATCTGGGCTAAGCTGGGAGGGATGAGATCGTGGGAGGAGGAGGCTTGGGCGGAGGGAAAAGAGAGATGGAAGGAAGAGAGAAGAAGAGGGGAAATGAGCAGAGCTGCTCCGGCTTCACCGGCTCCGAATTCTCTATCAGCTCCGGCTTCGTTTTTGTTTTGGCTTCTCCGGCTCCGACTTCTCGCAACTTCTTCCGCTGTTAAAGAATGATACCACTAGTATCTACTGCTAGTTATCATTGAGTCATTTCTTTCTTCTTGTCGTTTCTTCCGTTGCGTCCATCCAAGTCCGTACCACTCTATCTTAGAGTTCGTATAAGCTATGCAAGTCCACAAATTCATTGTCAGTCAGCTGATTGCTTTGCTATCTACAGTTTGTCCTCTTGGAGTGATAGTGGCTCTGTTCTTTTCCTTTTGCATGGCAGCAGCCACTACAGATCGTAAAAGTCGTTATGATATCGCCGCTTCTCTCTGAGTCGTCACCGCGCTTTTTCCGCACTACGCCTCCATTGCGTTTCTTGTGCACCGCGCCGCCGCCGTCTTAGGCTTCGATCTGCGCAACCATGCTTTTATCTATTTCTCTTTGGCTTGATTTGACAGCTCTCTCTATTCATGTCGGTTTCATCATCTTCTTCGTCGTGTTGTTGCAGTTGACTTTGCTTTCGCTTGCCTCTACTTTCTCAACCCCTGCACCTTGTGTTTTATAGGCTGTCGCACAACTCTGGATGGAAGATCTTTTGATACTCGACATTTTTTCCAAAAGATGCACACTACGACGACATTGTCAAGACGCGACATTGTCAAGACTCAGACTTTGGATTTTCCCTGTTTTAGTGTCAACTTTTCCAAATACAATACCATTGCATACGTCTTGCATTTGAGGAAGGGTGTTAAGGGTATTTGTGATATTTCACTATTGTTCTAGGGTTTAGTCATGTGTCCCTTGTACTCTATATATATTGTCCATTAAGCTTCATGAATACATACACAATATTCATAACAGTCAACATAACAACTCCAAAAGAAATAAAGTTTTCTAAAAGCACACCAGGCAACCAGGAGATAAATGCTTAATACAATTGGCTGAAATGCATACCAGCAGGCTTCTCCATTTTGAGCCAGGCCATCTCATGGGGTCTACGTCATTAATGCCTGCAATAATTCCAGAACGCCTACAACACAGAAAGTAAGACTCCATAAAATATTGTACAAAAGCGAATTTTAGTTGAGTTTAAAAGGAGATACCTCTCGTTAACATCCTCACTCCCGTACTGAATCTTAAACCTCATTCCAATACAAAAAGGATGGTTCAAGCCCTTCAGGAACTTCCAATGTGGAACAATAAATTCTGATGCAGTAGCCCTGCAGAGTCCAAGAATTCAGATTCAAATTGTAAGAGGATATTCTATCTATACCCCCCTGCTAAAAAAGAATCATTCTTTTTTACTTGGGGTCTTTAATATACAACTTTTGATTGATCATTGGTGTTATATATTAGCAAAAAATACAAATGAAAAACTATGAAAGTATTTTCGACGACAAAATGTGTGCAATCTCAATGCTTACAAATATATCAAGGGTTGTATCGTTCTTTTTGACATATGTATTATTATCAGTGTCGCTATACTGCTACTTTTGAATGAATGCCAACCACCTTATCAACATCATATTGTATCATGCCAGTATGTATGTCCAATTTTGGAGCAACCTTCACTACATCAAAATGAATATTATATGCTTTAATAAACAAACCTTGGGTTGTAACAAATGTGAAAAACACTCCTATGTTTCAAGGAATTAGCCACAGCAGAGAGAGTGTGTATCTTTGAGCTGTCGCTACTGAAAGCTTTAAAAAGGGCATCATTTTTAAGCTGAATGACTCTCCTTACACCCAGTCTTAGTTCACCATCATCACCTCTACAAAGGGAAAAACAATTTGCTGAATAAAAGAAATAAAACACAAAGTTGTTGAGTCTATCACATTGTCCATATGCTTACCGGAGAAATAAGACTGCATCCCCAGAGACAAGTTTCTTTTTATTGACAAATGAACTCCATCCGGTTGTTAAAAGATGCCTACGAGGTTGACCTGGAATGCAAACGAACATTTCATAACATCACATTCACAGGAGATGCTTTGCTCCATCACTTGCTAGGACTACAAAACAACTGATAGCAGTTCCCTCAGAATTATAGTGGATGGTAGAAGTACTTTACAGAAACATTAGTAGCAGTAAGCAGCTTGTCCTTTATGCCAAAGTCATAATTTTCGTAAGAAAAAGTGTTTGAGTGAATAATGAAAGTAATTATCGCTGCACACAATATTCCGTTGTATGCAGTAGTATAATAGAACTTGTAAAACAAATTAGTGCAAGCTGCAAAAGCATAATCCAACTCATATCAGTAAGGTTTGGCCGATTGCAGAAAAACTTTAATTCATGAAGCAAAGCAAGATATGGAGCAAGTTATCAAGGAAGCCTATGTCAGTCCATCAAAACGCTAATCACAAAAGGAACTGGCAGCAAAAGAAATGACATAAACAATGTTCCAATGCATGGCTACATACAGGAAAAACTAGTAGTGTCTTGAAAGTAAGAAAGAGTTGAAGCTACATCTGACATATATATCTTAGGAAAAAGTCCATTTTACAACCTTGAACTCTTCGAAAAGACTTGGATTTTAACCCTGAACTATAAAATCGGACATCCGACACCCTCAACTATCAAAACCAGCCAGTTTACCCCCCTCAACCCAAAATGGGACGATTTTGTTTGACGTGGCGCCTACCTATCAATGGTTTTGACGCGTAACATTCTTTTCGATGACATGGCAACCACTTAGCAAATAAAACCAAAAAAATATTTACGGGGCCCACATGTCATCCTATCATTTCCTTTCTTCTTCATACTCGTCTCTCTGTCTTCCCTCTTCTACCCCCTCGTTGCCAATCCCTCCCCTCTAGAGCTCCTGGTCCACCACCAATCCCTCCACTCCCGAGCTCATGTTCCGCCGCCACCACATCCCCTTCTTCCTCCATATCTTATTCTTCTTCTCCCTCTCTTTGCCAGCACGCCATGGAGCCGCCCGGTGCTCAACAACATCCGATGGTACGCGGCCGGCGACAGGAATGCCACCGTGGGGTCCAACAATGGAGGGGGCGCCTGGGCAGGAGATGAGGAGCATAGGGACGAGGGAAGGATGGCCGCACCGACTCCACCTGCGCCGAGGCATCCAGCGAAAATGTTGGCATGGTCACCGGCACAGACATCGCGACAGCGCACGGGCCTCACGGAAGGCTGAGGCGAAGGAGCCGGAGCCGGCGGCGGTAGGCCGAGGTGGCCGCAGAAGGCGGAGGCGAAGGAGCCGAGCCGATGGCGGTAGGCCGAGGCGGCAGCGCATGCGGTGGCCGAGGGAGATCAGCTCGGGCTAGAAAAGCAGAGGCGTGCGGGAAGGAGAAAAGAAGAAAGAGAAGGAGGAAAAGAAGAAAGAGAGGAGGTGACTTGCCTGATGAGGTGGCAAAATATGGTGATATGTGTTCTAACGTAGACACCACGCCACACAAAACCACCCCAGTTTGGGTTGAAGGGGGTAAACTGAACGGTTTTGATAGTTAAGGGTGTCAGATGTCTGGTTTTGTACTTCAGGGTTGAAATCTAGACTTTTTGAAGAGTTCAAGGGTGCAAAATGGATCTTTTCCTATGTGTAATGTAGAGTAAAATAGTCCTCCAAGATTTAGATTCGGTATATCTTTGAAAGCCAACATGCAGTTCAGAGCTTTTAGCAATGGTCTTTGCCTCTGAAATATAGAAGTATATGGAAGCATGATACATTGATACATAACTACATAAGTTTCACATAGAAGAGCCAAATGAAGCATTTACTAGCAACTGAATAAGTACATAACATAAAAAGGGTATTGCCCACTCCTGATCAAGCACTCCATTAGTACTGATCTCACCTCTATAAATATGGCGGAACCTCCATTTCGCTCCGTGCAAATCCTTGGCAACAAGCTCTTGGGAAGGCCTGAGCTCCTTGTAATCCTACGAAGGAACAAAGCAATCAGAAGTAGTTAGAGTTGCAACACAAGCCAAGCTGCCAAGGAGTCATTCAAGTGCCAAATGGCCCAAATCAAACTACCAGAGGTGGGAAGCAGTCCTCAGCAGCACGGCGAGGAACAGAGAAACCTCCGTGTGTGCTTGTGTCAGAGGCCGTAAGTGTCTTGCAAAACATGTGCATCATCCGGGACTTCCTTTCTCCATCATCATCATCCATGTCATCTTCCCCATCAATTCCACCACCACGCCTGTTTCTCTTGAAGACCTGAACCAACCAAACGTGCAGTTGATGCATCTAACAGTGCAATTTCACAAACAAAAGATTATTTTTTTTTCCTTTCCTTTTATGAAGAGAACAGGCAAAATTCGAAAGTACGTCAATTGCGATTGGTCATTGAGTTGATAAATGATGCGCCAGAGTGGTTGATCAGGTACCATGATATGCAAATGGCGGCATGCTAGGCATAGGCATAGGCATGCTAAATGAAGCCACATTGCACATAGAAAAGGTAGTATACTCATTACTCAGACGCAGTAGATCTAGCAAGGCCCAAATAAAGTAGCTAAACAAAAGTAGATAGAACTAGAAATGCCCGGTTTGCACATCTAAACAAAATCTAAGCACACACACTGTGTCATTACATTACATGCTGACACCGCTCCGAAACCTGAAAACGAGCCAAAGCAGCGACTTTTGACACGCCAAAGCAATCACGGGAGCACACGAATCCAATCGAGTGATTTACCTCGCCCGCCGCCACCAGCGCCAGCCGCGCATACACCTCGTCCGTCACCGCATCCGCCTGCAAATAGACATGCGACCCGATTCATCAAAACAAGTTCTAGCCACCAATATGGCCAGAAACCAAAACCCCCCATGACGTGAGCATAGTACTCCACTCACGCATAGCTCGACGTCCACGACGCGGCACACCACGTGCGGCGGCAGGGCCACCGCCACCTCCCCTCGTCCTCCGCCGCCGGCCGCCGCGAGGTGCCCCTGCGGCAGGTAGACGACCGCGCTGCCCCGCCGCGGCAGCGCCACCACCGGCCCCGCGCACGCGTGCCACAGCTCCCGGCACACCGCCAGCGGCGGCTCGTCCACCGTGTTGAGATCGATGCCCATGGCGCTCACCCACCCGCTAGGGTTCTGCCCCCCGCAGCCGTGAGCCCCTGCGGTTCACCCCCGTCCGGAAGAGTGGGGTTAGTTAAAAGACGGGGGAATCAACCGCTACCGCGAGGAAGACCCCATTAATGCCCCCGAGGGCGTCGCTCTCCAGCCATCTCCTTAGCCCCCCATGCCTCTCTGCCCCTGCGGCGACCGCATCGTCCTCTCCTCGGCTGCCGCGCGCGTCGCGGTCGCTGTTGCTTGCTGGGCTGCTGCTGCTGCCGCGTCGCTGTGGCTAGCCTGCGACGCCCGTGCCTTTATGATTCTGGTTCGTGAGCGAGCTGTGCAGTGAGGCCAAGGTGCAGTGCGGGCGAGGCGCCGAGGCGACGGATTGGACGGGCTTTTCGGCGTTTTGCCCTTGGGCGTTGGGTTCTTTAGACTTTAGTGGCACTGCTGCTGCTGCTCGTTTACTGGCCCCTGTTCGCGGCCGCAGCAGCTGCTGCCGCTTTAGGAGCCACTGCTCCCCCACGCCCACCAGGAGGCCACCGCCAGCGCCTCGAGTAAAGAGCGCACAGTGCCCTCCTCTCCTTCGTCTCTCTCGTTATTACGGGTAAAAGGCTGTAACATGTTAAACCTTTCGTTTTGATGGATTCGGAATGGTGATATTTTGATCTTGATTTTGAACTAAAATTCACGTTGATCGGGTCGGAACATACGAAGCTTTTTGTTGGTTTGATTAGATTGGTTCGTCCGACTGGCTTTCTTGTGAGCTAAAGGGGTTGTTTGCTTCAAGACTTGCCTGCAAAATTCCTAGCAGAGGACCTGCTAGCTGCCCGTTGTATGCTTGGTTGCCTCTCAGGCAAGCCGTTAGGTCTAGACGTGGAAAATAGATACATGGGAGTCAGGTCTTTTAGCTGCTTCGATTCACTGTTGATAGTTAATCTAACGTTTTATTTTTTATTCATTAATTTTAGATACATACTTTCAACCAAATAATTTATCTTTAGGTTTGTTGAGTTAAATAAAAATTATTAACTTTTCAAGTTACCTTAAAGTACCACTTTTTTCGAATCCAATATGAAAGGACGTTTATGGCTCTGGGTCGGGTACGAGCAGTGCTTCTTTCTTGCCGCTGTTGTACTCGGAAATGCTAAGCAGTCGACGGATCTGACCGACTCTGTTGCAAACTTGCAATCCCCTTCAATGCTAAGCAGTCGACGGCAATCAATAACCGATAAGTACGCAGTGATTACTCGCTACTGACTGAGCTCTGGCCTCTCCCGGACACACCACTGCACTGCAGCACTGCCTGCCTGCCTGCTTCATCTCCGTGAAAAGCAGGGGAACGAAACGGTATCAAACTAGCAACCTGTAGCCCGCCCCGTCCAACCCGAAGCAACAAAGCGGTGTGCGGTAGGGTCAAACAGGGACGCGCCGTCGTGGCATGGGCCGCATGTCACGCCACATCTTGCATGCAGCAGCAACGTTCTTGCCAGAACGTGAGCCCACCGCGTTTTCACGCATCGCCGAACGTACCTACGTGTGATGGATGCGCTTGCCGATGCATCAGCATCACTGCAGGGCCGTGATGGCACAGATTTGCCCGACAACCTCGTGCGGTGAAAAAGAAGGGAACGGTCTACGTGCGCTTGCATGTCCGTTGCTTTTCTGAGAAGTTCGGCTGGGTTGTATGGCTAACGGTTGAACGGAAGATTTTTGGTATTTTACGATCTAACTTATAGTTAGTCTAACTGACTGTTTTAAATTGAAAAATGTTTTAAATGCCCCGGAGATATGAATATATGATAACCTGTTTGATAACATTTGAAAGGATTTGATTTGTTTTTTTGGTATATTTGCATATAAATATACATTTAAGCATTAAATGCACTACATTTTCAATTTCCAAGTATGAAATATAAAATATTACATGTATGGGATTCTTGCTTTGAACTTTCATATATTCATTCCTATGAAACCTACCCAAAAATTACTTCAACAACAATAAAATTTGCATATAAGTAAATCTTAACGACAATCATCAGATCATATGATTACACAAGTAATCAATTTAATGATTACATAAGTAATTCATCTACATCAAAAAGAGGAAAAAAAGGAAATGAAGAAAAAAAACTAGATCTACACGGGTGGAGGTGGCCGGTCAGAGTCAAGGGAGAAGGGGCGACGTGTTGGGATACGAGTAGGCTACACTAGCGAGAGATTAAAAATCCTACAGCGTAAACCAAGAAATCATGCGAGTAAGAGATTGTAAATTGTTATCACTAGACGTGCAGTGCAGCGGAAGAATAGTTGGAGCAACTCGATCCAATGTCGCACGCGTCGATATAATGGAAGTAGTCAATCGTCCAACGTCCTTACCCGCCGATCGTCTCCTCCAATAGCCTTTCGTGTTCCCTACATACGTCACGGATCGTCCTCGATCAACGCAGCAGCGATCGCAACATCAGCTCTACGGTATCCATACGTCTAGGGGTGGAACATCGTGCACCAGTGTGCTAGCACTAACATGCACAGCAAGGCCTCCGGGGAGATGGCAGCTAGGGTTTTGATGGGTTATGCAACTCTCATCCCAAAAGCCCCACGCGTCCCCTTATAAAGAGCTCATAACGGATTCAATCCGAATTAGTTTGTTTCAACCCATTAAGTGTGTGACTTTGTAGGTTCATGCGTAATCATCCGTGGCCCTCGAACTCCTTCTGATCCACAAGTCAGTAGCGGTTCCTAGTAGGACAAAGCAACTCTCGAATATACATAAAGATTATATCGGACGAACCTTATGCAATATGATCTTCGACCAGGTCCTTATCACTCACTGCTAGTTCGTAACTCCTTACGACTAGTTCGCATATGGTCACAACCAGTTCGTAACAACTTACTATCAGTTCACTGACCAGTTTTGTGATCATGTACGACCAGCTCAAGACCAATCCGTATCCTAATATGACCAGTTTGTATCTGGTCAGACTAAGCGACCTGCTTGCGTAATCTCCTTTCGTCTCACGATATCTAATGGAACTCTAGGTGAGATATATGTCATACATGGACGGTACAATCTTTTCTCGATCTAGTGATGGATAACTTCGTGTGGTCAACTCTTCGACCACTTGTGGCGCAGTCATGCACTTCCTTTATCTAATCATATCGAGGGGCCCAGAGACATCTCTCATGTTATGCTAGGAGGCACAAATCATATATCTGGCAAGTCACACCCCTCCACATGTTTTATAGCGTACCCGAAAGCTACATTTATAACTACCTAGTTACGGAGTAGCGTTTAGTAACCCCTAAGTGTACTGCTACACATGTAGAAAACCATGTTGATCCCAGGTGTAATTATTATAAATAATCATTGCTTGAGACCAACTGATGACACATATAAACATAGCAATCTCCATAGTGGGTCAAAAAAGAGGGTCAATTCAACATCATGTTCTCTAACATGTGCTCACACTATTGATTTGATATCCCACATATCTATGACGGGTGAAATGTGGTCATCAATCAACACATGTGTTGGCCTATAAGTCGTTGGTGTCCCGACCAGTGACATTTGACCAGAGATCTTTTAGAATGACATCATACAACTATTAAAGAGCTTTACCAACAAGTCACATACTTCATACTTGCTAAGCTTTATAAATGATAATTCATCCAAGGAATGTAATAATGTTTATTCTATAACTCATAAACATAGACATGGTATAATCATCTTCACGATTGCCTCTTAGGGCATATCACTAACACGACGGCATCAAGCGGCAGCGCCTGAAGGAGGCGGAGGCCGGGGCGGCGACGCCGAGGGAGGCGGCGGAGGTCGCCCGTAGAGGGATGCATCATGTGTTGATGCGTATCAAGATCTCGAATAGGAGATGATCATGAGTTGGTCATCAAGTCAAGAGAAGACACATCATGTGTTGATGGAGGTCAAGTGAAAAAAGTGCATCATGGGTTGATGCATATTCAAGTCAAGAACCTGAAGTAAAGGAAATCATCATGTGTTGATGATTATCAAGTCAATGACCCCGTCTCAAAGAGAAGATGTGTGTCATCAAGCTTCAAATGAACGTGCAAGGCAAATGTATGACTAGCTAGGGCTAAGGATGTGCCCCTAGTCTTTTACCGGTCTCGGTGTTTAGTTGAAAGATCGGATTGCTAGTATAGGTTGCCGTTCTATTAAGAGGGATCTTGACTAGTAGCTTGAGAGTGTCATGTGTTGATAGCTCGTTGTGCTTGCTCTAGATCTCGTTAGTATGTTGCCAATATTTGTGAATGTGTTTTGCAAAAAGTTGAGATTCGTGCATAATCCTTGTAGCATATGACCTTAGTTTGCGAATGTGTTTTGCAAATGGTTTAAGTCCATGTACCTTATTCCTTGTGCTATGATTCTAAAAGTTGGCAAATGTGTTTTGCAACTTGTTGAAAATCTCACCTTTAATGCTTGTTTGTATCGCGCATCAAGGCAAATGTGTTTTGCGAATTGAGTTGAAGCGGAATGCAATATCTGTGTTTCCAAGTCTCTAACGGTCTGATCGTAGGCTTTTGGGCGGTCTGACTGGCCCTCGAAAGGTTAACCGGGCTGTGCGCCGATTCCTTATTTTGGCGGTCTGACTACCATGGCTAACTGGTCTGACCGGTGCACCCCGGTCTGACCGGTGCACCCCGGTCTGATCGTCATGTGTTGACCGATCTGACTGGACCTCCGGGTCATTTGATCCAGTCAGCTTTTTCCAGAGAATGTGTTTTTCTGGTTTTGGGTGCCGGTCTGACCGCCATGTGTTGGCCGGTCTGACCGAACCTCCAAGTCATGTGACCCGATCAGATTTTTCCAGAGAATGTGTTTTTCTAGTTTTGGGTGTCGGTTTGACTGCCATGTGTTGGCCGGTTTGACCGGAACTCTGAGTCAAGTGACCCGGTCAGCTTTTTTCAGAGAAGGTATTTTTCTGGAATAGCTACTTGTTCTGTTGAGCGGTCTGACTGCACTCTTGGCGGTCTGACCAGGTTGGCGCAGTCTGACCGGCCATTAGTTGGCGGTCAGTCCAGACATATGTCCAACGACTAGTTTTATAGCCATTGGAATATGGGTGGTCTGACCGGCCATTGGTTGGCGGTCAGACCGGGTTTCGCTGATTTTCAGCAGATTCTCTTCCAAACAGCTAGTTTTTTGTGTATGGGCTATAAATACCCACTTTGGCCGATTTTGGAAGAGATTGCTGGTGCCATATTCTTTCCCTTGAGCAAAGAGCAAGCCCTCTCATCTTTTATGTACATGTGTTGCACTTAGTGAGCTTAGAGAGCAAACCCGAAGTGCATGTGTTGCATTGGGTAGTGGATTGTGTATCTATTGAGTTTAGACACTTGATTCGTTCAAGTGAGCATCTTTGATTTGTTACTCTTAGTGTTTGCTGACACCTAGATGGCTTGGAGAAGTTGCGTCGGTGATCTTCTCAAAGAAAGTTGTGAGAAGGTTTGCGCGGTTGTGAGTGGTTTGGTGCTCGCCATCTTCGGAGTGGAGGAAGAGCAACCCTGAGTGGATCGACGTGTTGGTTCAAGCGGTGAACCGGTCCAAGTTGTTGGACTTACCTCGAAGGTGTTGGCTCAAGTTGTGGAACTGGTCCAACGTGATTGGGCTTACCTCAACGTGGATTAGGGGAGACCGGCAAGTATCCAAACACCACGGACATTATTGTGTCATTGTGGTTTGCCTTATTGTGCTTTACTTTATTGCAATTTACATTCCTATAAATAAATTGTTTACATGTCTTTGTATATTTGCTACCATGATCAATAGTCTTATATTGTTGGTGCACTTAGTCAAGACTAGTTGTTTCAGGTTTAAATTGTGCAAAACCGAATTATTGTTAGCTTCCACATTAGAAATCAGTTTTAGCCAAAAGAATTATAAAATTGCCTATTCACTCCCCTCTAGTCGGCCTCCTCGATCTTCCAACCGCGACAGCAGCTATCCCGGGGGCGCTCCACTCCCAACCTCTAATGCACAACTCACGTCTTCTTTGGGTGGTTTCTCTCTATTTGCTTGTCTTTTCAAAAATATGAGAGGGCATCGCATGCACAAGAGTAGTAGAGCTTGTGGCCTTCCCTTGCAAATGAAAGCCGAGCAGAAGCCAGAGGCGCCACCGAGCAGAGTGTGCAAGCTACTCAACAGCACCACCTTCCCTTTCACATGAGTGAGCTAAGTTGAAGACAAGCGATCAAGATCGCCGAAAGCAGAGCTACCGACCTTTGGTTAATGCATGGGACACGATACGGGTGGCACATTGGGTGACAAGACATATAGTCGTTCTGCTTTCACAGGGGCCCGGAGGGTCGTCGACTTTCCCGGTAGGAGACCGAGACACAGGGCCGCCACCCTAGGGCCTAGGGTCCATAGGGCCCCTCATCTCATGTATATTTGCAGTATGTAGATATGTATAGGGCTGTGTATTAGCGCCTCTTTGTTTCAGACAAAATAAAAATAAAAATGCAGGTTGCTAACTCTATTCACTCCATACCATTTTTCATTTACTTTTCATTTCAAAATATATATGATGATCTTTTCTCTAGAGAAAAACATATATGATGATCTGGTCACGTAAAATAGTACACTAAGATATTCTCTGATACTTTCACAATCCATACAAATATATTGTAATATAATTAAACAATAACATTGTATCTAATCACTATGAATTAAAAAAATGGTTATTTATTTATTTATTTTTGTAAGAATCGGTAATTCTTAGTTGGAATGACTATAACTATCACTACTACAGAAAAGGTCTTCACGGACGGTTCAAAAACGTCATCACTGACGTTTCGTGAGCCGTTTGAGTTTATGTGTCAATAATTACATAAGGTCATCACAGGCAGTTTTCAAACCGTCTGTGATGTAGACTATCACAGACGATTATTAACTCAAAACCGTCTGTGATAGTCAACTATCATGCATTTATTTGTAGATGAAATCGCTCGTGATAGTTCACTATCACAGACGGTTTGTAGATTAAATCGTCTGTGATAGCTAATGTATCACAGACGGTATGTCATAAGGAACCGTCTATGATATTGTCTTGTACTGCTAAATCTATTTTTGTTTATTGGCTAACATCAAGAAATGTTAGCCATGCCCTCTAAAACAAGTTGAAACACAACAAGTACATGTATACATCCAATTCACATTCATTTCAGAAACAAGCACATCCAATTCACATTCATTTCAGAAACAAGCACATAATCCAATTCACATTCATTTCAGAAACAAGCGCATCCAATTCACAAATTAATTAACTAAAATTAACCATTTATGTACATTTACACACATGTACCATTAAGTTCAATCTTATCCCAATCAAGTTCAATCAACATTGTGGAACTTTCCATCTGTATTTATGACATCACGGTTCAAGAATGTTGCAAACTATCTTTGAATGTTTATGAGCTGGCCCTGTTTCAACGCAGTTGTATCGATGCTCATAACCTGTCACTAGAAAGATTAAATTTGTGCATATATAAATTGATAAGTATGAAATAATTATTGCAAGATTGACAAACATGAGGATCATTGGTCATCGTGGAACCGACAAGCAGTTCCATGTTGTGGAAAATATAGTATCCACATATGTTGCAGGAGTAACATCCCAAAGTACTGTTACCAAAATAAAAATAAATAAAGTTATTATTTTGTTGGATTTTCTGAATTTTGAAAGAGTTTTATTGCTTCTTTTGAATTTCTGGAGTTTTAAAAGTGAAAAGTAAAAATTTATTAATTTCTGGGATTTTAAAAGCTTTTCCTTAATTATTTTAAAGCCAAAATAAATTATGTGCAAAAACTATTATCAATTATAAGTTGGAATTATTTTATTTAAGTTCAAAATAATTCTAGGAATTTTTCTAGAATTTTTGGACTCTATTTGCTATCTTCTAAAAATCTATTCGATTTGTTGTTTAATCTGAATTAATTTCGAAAATTTAAAAAATATATATATTGTTCCCGCGCGGGCGCCCGGAGGTCACCCATCCCGATTCTGCGTGCGCTCCACGCGTAACTTCAAGTGATTTCAAGCGAGGCTGCCATCCTCCCTTTCTTCTTTTCAATTGCTTCCTCTCCGCGTCGGCGCCATTAAAACCGAGCCACCCGAGCTCTAACTCCATTATTGGCTACCACCACTTCTTTCTCCTCTTTCTCCCCACTCAATGCGTTAAATTGGAATCCGTTTGAGGGAGAACGTGCGTATTAACATCACGCACGTCACAACACCATCAATTGCACGTTTCTTCCACCACATGCAATTAATTTAGTCGTTTCACTTCGTTCTTCATTTGCACTCGAAACAGCCGACCCACGATCTCCCTCTCCCGGCACTCTCCGCCCCTATAAAAGGGAGCATGAGGTGCGCCTCCTCCTCCTAACCAAAACCGCTCAAAGACCCCCCCTCTCTCTCTCTCCCTCTCAATCGCCGGCAATTTGAGTTCTTCCTCGCGCAACCGAGCGCCCTTTCTTCTCCGATTCCGGTGCCGACTTCACCTCCTCACCGTCGCAGCCTACACCATCGGCACCGCCTCATCGCGGCGCACCCCGTGCGTGCGCTAGCCTCGCCGGAGCACCTCCCGAGCCGCCACGCCACCGGAGGCCAATCCTCACCGCCGCCGTCACCCTCGCCGCCAGCCATTCCACCTCGCCCGCTCGTATCCAAGGTGAGCATCAGGTTCGGCGTGTTTCCCTCTTGCTCTCGGTGCCCTCGCTGGCCTTCGCCGGGCCGCCGTTCGCCGGCGCCATGAGCACCCGAGTCGCCGCCAGTTTTGGGTGACATGGCACCGCCACGTGGTGCCACGTCTTTGCCATGTCACCCCTTTGCTCACGTGTCCGCCTACGTGGCATCCCACGTGTCGCGGACATGGCAACTTCTTAACCGAATGAAAATCCTGTCGTTGACGTCATGCTTACATCATAAGTCGATTTTCCTTTAGATTTTTAATTCCAAAATTCTGAAAATCCCTAATTCATCATTTCATGTGAATTGTAAACTTCCTGGGTTCGTTCTCCTTCATACGAACTCTGATTTCGTCGATTCAAATTTATAAATTCATAATCTAGCTATCTAAACTAAAATTATTTAATTTGGAGTTCATTTGAATTTTGATTGAATTTGGCTTATTTTCGCGTATAGATTTCGACGACTTCGGAGAGTCAGATTTCGACGCCGTTTGAGAACATCGATTAATCAAGCAAGGTAAGTTACATTCTTGATCATATTTGCACCCATTATTTCAAATTATTTATATTCTGTTTTAAATTATTGCTGCATGCTTATTTATATTCAGTAATTTAAATTCTTGTTTTAAAGCTATAGTTATGCCTAAAATCCTTTGTATGGCCAATTTTGATAATTGAATCAAACATATTGTCACCCTAGATAAAACCTAGTTGATACGATAGTATGAACTGGGATCATTTTGAGAAAAATTATGCTTAGTGATGCTTAGACCCAAAAATATTTGTTTTGGGGAATTTCAGCCAAAAATCAAATGTTGTTTAAATTGTATCCATGGCATTGGTGTGTTATGGAAGTTTATAAATGACTTTGAAAAAAATAAAATAAAATGATGGTTTGTACTTGGGCGAAATGGTTGTCTGGTTGGTGCATATTGATGCACGAGATCGAGTCATCGAGGCCCAGGGTTTTTATTAGAAGTCGCCCAAGTCAGTTAAGGACCGGCCTGAGAGCCGCTTTTGCTAAGCCACATCATACTACCACATGTCCTGTGTGGGCAGGACCTGGCTGACTAATTTGCAATATTCTATCGTGGTCATTTCCTTCAAATGCGGTGGGTAGTCATGTTATGACCTACGTTAGTCCCACCTGGCGCAAGAGGGGGCCATAAACCCGGCGGGTGGCAGCCCAAAGGGGGCGAAACCTTAGCGGGGGAGGGACTACGGTGGAATGGCGCATTGTAAAGGCCTTGACACGTGCTCTAGACTGCTTACCTAAGGTAGTGAGCGGTGGTATCGACGGATGCCAAACAAACTAGATAATTCATGTCATGTGGGTAAAGCTGTACAACCTCTGCAGAGTGTTAAGAACTATTCGAATAGCCGTGTCCACGGTCAAGGACATGCTTGGCAAAGCCACTCAAAGTTAGACTTTGGTTTTGTTTTAAAAAGACTTCTTCAAACTAGTTTATTCTAAAAATGGGAATTGGGTGGGAAGCCTTGTGATAGGAAGGTATCCTTCACCAATCTTGTGTGAATGTTATCTGACTATAAAATTGAGAATTTATAAAATAAATTTTAGTTATTGTATAACTGCTTTGGAACTTAGTATTCGTATTTGAAAAAAAACTTGGCTTTATGCATATCAACCATATTAAGCCTTTCTTTGAGATATCCATGTATGCATGTCATCCTGTTATCTGACGGGTGTAACTTGCGAGCACGATAGTTGTGCTCATACTTACTTTATGCAAATAAATTTCAGAGGAGAAGGACTTTGCTACTGGTGTGGATCTCGACGACTAGGCCGCTACCCCAGTCGATTGCCTATGGCAGATCAGCTGAACTCCACTACTTCTTCGTCTTCCGCTGTGTTCTTTATTGTTGGCTTGTAAGCCTCTTTTTGTAATAAACTCTGTTGATTATTAATATATATTGTGCGATTTATGGATGTTACCATATCTGTTTACTGTATGAACTAGCTACTGATCATGGGACTAGTTCAGAAATGCACAGAGGATTTGGGGTGTTAATCCCGAGTCCGACAGCAGGCCGGCGACTACTGGTGGCATTGTAAAAATAGAATTGGTTAGTTCGAGCAGCGTTACTAAGAAGTGTTATATAAAATTAATGTGTAGTAGTGAATACCAGAAAATTTAGATCGTGTTGCAGAATCTTTTCCTTGCAATTCCCTCCTTTAGCAAAGTACACGGCGAATGACCTACATGATTCCAAAAAGTTAGCCTTAGCCATTGCAAAGGAAGGAAAGACTACAACATAGTTATCTATGGAGTAAATGTGTTTACCCGTCGTGTGCGGCCCTCTTTAGGGAATCTAAGTATATTACTATGTTCCATTTTGGTATAATTACAATTAGAATCCAGTGGAACCTACACAGGTTTGTCGCCATGGTCATTAAACCTAAGTTTGTGTTGCATATAAAGTACAAATCAACAAGTATAGCCACTAGTGCAACACTTACTCCTGGTTGTAGGGCAAAAGTATGAATTCCTTGTCGCGGTGAGCCTGCAATGACTTCGTCATGTAATTCTCGATGAATTTTGCATTCTCCTTGATGGTTTGTAAGGAGACCAAGTATGGGTCGACGAAATCTACCGGGGAATTCCTTAATTCGGCTTCAGAAATCATGTGTACACACACACAAAAGCAAGGAGTTATATATAACATTTATCGGTATTACACGAAAGTTGACCGTGATTGTACATACTAACAGTGTCCAGCATCGCATGAGTGAGGCATCGAGGGCGTGGAGGTTGATGAGAAATAACAAGTCCTCGAATGTCACTGTGAAGACACAGTCTTGAACCACGTGGTTAAGATGATCCTTCTTGAACTTGATGTTGACACCCAAGCGTCGTTGTCCATCCGTCTTGCTGGCTTGTTCCATGTACCATGTATGCAATCTCGTGCAAGATAATCCTAGAGTGCGGTAGGGCTCTACCGTCTCGACCAACAGTTGGCCTAGCATGTATTTCCGGGCCAACGGTAAGAAAGGGATATCAGAACAGGAGTCGACCATCTTCGATTTGCCCTTGCTTCCTCGCTTTTTAGAGGTCGACTTCACAAGAGTCGACCGAGCACGAATTGTAGATGCATCTGATGCACCGGGCCCTTGCTGCTTCGGTGCATGTAGCTCTGGTATAGGTAGCTCCCGTGGACCTGACACCTGTAGGACATTCCCGTGAAGTTGACACCGGAGCAGGTAGCTCCAGGCAGATGTCCCTCTTGGGCCACTGGATGAATGTTCCAATGGTTTGCCCTAGAGTCACGACCTCGTCGTTTGGGGGAATCTGCAACGAGACGACCATGAAATTGGCATAAACACCGTCCACATTCACTTTTGCGAAACCCGGCGTTGGATTTACACCATGCACCAAAGCCCCGACATCGGATGGATACACCTGGCCCCAAGCAGCATCTAGGGAAACGGAGGTATATCTCATTTGGAGCTTGCACTTCATAGGCACCTACATAATGATACAAAATTAACTACTCCAACAGGCCTATCAATGGATCGAGCATTCCAGAGATAATAATTATTACCAGGATTTCATCGAAAGGAAATATGTAGTAGCCTTTTGGGGTAGGGGTTAGGGTTGGACGCGTAGTTACTCGGAAGTTTGGGGGGGTTAGCTAGAACAGTTGGGATAAGGGCTTGCAAGTGATTTTCCCTAAGTCTTTCCTCAAGGCTCTCCATTTGTTGTCGCGTCTCATCTCTGACGCGATCATTGATCTCATCTCTAATGGATTCAGTGATCTCATCTCCGAGGGATTCACGAATCTCCTCATGTAGCTTTGCATTGTGCTCGGCTTTGGCTCTCTTCCTACTCCGGTACGCTTCGGAGTCCCCTGGGAATCCATGTTTGCATGAAACATAAAGACCAAGGCCTCTCGTGCGACCCGGGTGTTCATTGTTTCTCAGGGCCACAGAGAGTATACCTCTCTCCCTAACTGCCTGTAATGAGCCTTGGGAAGATTGTGTACTCAGTGTTTCCTGTAATAGCTTGGCATGTCATTTCACTTCTTATGAAATTATGGAGAAATTACAAACTAGGTAGTTCGATATCTTACCAGGCGCTGCGACACTTACTCGTCTGCGGGGTTCGGAAAGGATATGGCCCCCGAAGACAGGGTAGATAACCTCGCTCTTAGCCAGTTTTGGGCGTGTTCATCAGGAATCCTGACAAATGGTGGGGAGGCATTCGAACAGTTTGCCTGCTAGTCCAGATCCCTCTATTGCGAGATTTTACCCGCATACCCAGCGGTGCCGAGTATGTGGGGGTGTGTGTTTTTTGCTTGGAGGGCCCTGTGCGCCACAATTTCACTCCTAAAATTATCTGTCGTCTTCTTCGCCACAAAGTCTTCCCAGTACTGTTCCAAGAACGGATACATGTGGTAGGGCCTCAGATCCTTCTCCACGTAGTTCTTGACAAGCATACTCTTGAAGTTCTTCCACGCTTTGCACGCCTGTAGCAACGCGTGTCGTTACACGGAATCCTGGTGTTGTTCCGGGATCTCGAACGATTGGAAAATATCTCTCAGCAGTTCACCTTTATGAGCTTTGGTCAACTCCTTCCACGAATCGTAGGGATCCCAGACTCATCGACCTCCGTGATGGTAAATCGGTGCTTGGGCCTTTTCGATATTACTCTACCGCGCTTGGATATTCTAGAGGACGGCGCATCAGACACATGAGGCGATGATGACGAAGAATGAGCGAAAGACATCTTCACAAGAAATAGAAGTTCTGACACGCATGAACATATTATCATAAGATTCGATCTCTATGTGTATGGGTATACACACCAATTAATAAATAATGGGGATATGTAGGAAAGAAATTAGGACCAATACAATGACACAATTAACATATAAACATGTAAATCCTCCAAGTTATTTAAAAGGAATAATATGTTCAACACAAACATCATGTGAACAAATGAAAACAGTATAAAGCTAAGATTTAACATTTTGATATTGCTCTCAGATGTAGAGTAAGCATTCCAATTAGAGCTCAAGTTCAAACCCGATTATCAAAACAATTTCAGTACAAGACTATTATCATCACAGAGCATTCGTCTCAAGCCCACCACACCACATTGCAATATATTCCAGTAGCAGTATCAAAACAAATACCATACGAATCACTGACTTGAACAAATACAAATTCCTAAAATAAGTACAACACCACATACTACTCAGTGTTTGAATCAGATACCAGCGCAATTATCTTGAGTCCATGAGGACCATGACAACATGACAGATTATTGATAGAAAGAGTGAGGAAAGGCGCTGGAATCAAGCAACTCAAGATCGATTACCTTTGGGCGTTGAGGAAAAGGATGAGCAGGGAGCAGTACCGGAGCAGTAGGGTGGTGTCAAAGGGGAGGCGCGCTGGGCTCGGGGGAGGAGGAGACGATGCGTGCTCGAGGGAGGAGAGGAGAAGGCGATGTGTGCTCGTGCTCGGGGAGGACACGGCGGGCTTGGGAGAGGAGGCACGCCGGGCTCGAGGAGGAGGCGGCGTCGGACTCGGGGGAGGAGTCGCACCGGGCTCTAGGAGGAGGCGGCGTCGAGGACGGTGGTGACGGGCTCGGGGGAGGAGAGAGAGTTGAGAAACTTAATCGTTTGAGTGGAGGAAGCGGGCAAACCCTAGAGTCCGAATATAAATAGGGTTGAACATCACAGATAGTTCAAAAGTAGAACCGTTTGTGATAAATAATATCACAGACGGTTCCAATAAATAACCGTCTGTGATAGATTGTGTATCACAGACGGTTCCAATAAAGAATCGTCTGTGATAGATTGTTTATCGCAAACGGTTTGTAGATAAAACCGTCTGTAATATATTATCACAGACGATTTGTAGATAAAATCGGCTGTGATCTTCTTTTATATTGGTAAATCTAGTTCTGTTTATTGGCTAGTCTTAGGAAATGCTAGCCATGCCCTCTAAAACAACCAGAAACACAACAGGTACATGTATACATTCAATTCACATTCGTGTTAGAAACAAGCACATCCATTTCACAGTACAAATGAATCAACTCAAATAAACTAAAATCAACCATTCAGAACACATATACACACATTGTTCAATCTTTAAAAATTAGCCCTTTATGATGATCGACGCGTATGTAGCTAGTTTCGTCACGTTGTTCTTCCTCGACCCTTATGTCGTTTCCGAAAGGAGGCAACCCATCAAATTGATTGTATTCTTCCTCGTCCACTACATTCTCAACTCCGACAATCCTCCTTTTTCCATGAAGAACTACGTGACACTTCTTATCTTCCTGGTCGGTTACATAGAAGACTTGAACAACTTGGTTAGCGAGTATGAATAGTTCGTTTTTGTATCCGATACGTTCGAGGTCCATGGTAGTAACGTCGTACTTGTCAACCTTCACCTGTGGGAGATGGACCCAATGGCACCGAAACAGGGGGATCTTGAAAAGCACGTAGTCGAGCTCCCATATCTCCTCTATGAGCCTGTAGTAGGAGCTCCTCAACCCATCAGTACTGCCCGCATCTATGCGGACACCGCTGTTCTGGTTAGTGCTCTTTATATCCTGAGCTTGCGTATAGAATGTGTATTCATTTATGTCGTATCCTTACCATGTCGCAACTGTAAATGTTGGACCTTTTGCCAACCATGAAAACATATCACTTGACAAGCTCCTAGCGACTCGCTCCTTCAACCATTGGTTAAACCGACTGTTGTGCTATCTCGTGATCCAAACTAGGGTTGGAAAAATAGCTCGAGGCTTGTGGCTCGACTCGGGCTCATCACGGCTCGGCTCGGCTCGGCTCGTGAATTTTCAAGCCGAGCCAAGCCCACCTTTTAGCTCGATGAAAATTCGAGCCGAGCTCGAGTCGGGCTCGTGAGCGGCTCACAAGCTTTTTTTGGCTCGGCCCAGCCACTCAGCCCAGCGAGGATTCCCATTTCTCCCTACTCAAATCGCTGTGCGGCCGATCCCCTTTCTCCCCCCATTCCTCCGTACTCAAATCCCGTGTGCGGCCGATCCCCTTTCCCCCCATTCCTCCCTCGATCCCCTTTGCCTCCCCCGATCCCCTTTCTCCGGTTCTCCCCCACCTTGGCATGGTGGCGCCAGATCTCCACCCACCGCTCCTCCACGGCCACCACCACCACCTCCCCACGACGGCGGTCAAGACTACACCCGCCGCTCCTCCACGGCCACTCACCCACCACCCCGGTGGCTACGGCCTCGTGGTGCGGTGCTCCCTCCTCCTCCACGCCACCGCCTCACCCGCGTTCGGCGTCTGCTCCGTCAAGCGCGTCGACGAGCTCAAGCAGCTGGGCCTCGACTACACCGTCATTAGCATCGGGAAGAAGGGCAACTAGTACCAGTGCCGCCCCTACATGGCTACATCCCCAACGAGTGCCTCATGGAGGTCAACGGCATCCCCACCGTGAAGGTCTCGCAGTCGCAAGCCATCTGCGACCTCGTCTACTCCCTCTTTGTCGCCCAGGAGCTCGACAAGATCCAGCTGCTCTACTCCAAGTTCGCCGAGCATGATGTGCTTGCGGTTTCATTTGTTAGGATGTGGTTGTTTTGGATGAATTGATGCAATGATCTTGTAACTATTGTTCTCGAAGAATTGTTTGGGGAAGGGTGGGGAAGCCCCCACCGTCGCAGGGGAGCCGGGAGGGCCATGGGGGGATGAAGACGACACCGACGACAGTGGTGGGGCACAGACGCACGGTGGTGTGGAGTTTGGTGCAAAACGGGGGAGGTATAGTTGGTTTCGGGCGTGGGCAATGGGCATTGGGCCACCGACGAGGATGGCTCGCGAGCCAGATCGAGCCGGCTCGAGCCGAGCCGAGCCACACTTTTGGCTCGTGCTCGAAACGAGCCGAGCCGCCTAGTCAACCAAACCTGGCTCGACTCGGCTCGTTTCCAGCCCTAACCCAAACATCCGGCCACTCCGGATTCTGTTGCTAAAGCACGTCCTCGTGCTGGTCGATATACGAGGATACTTCAGTCGTGTGTTGCAAGACCGTGAAATGGGCTTGAGCATATGCATCCATATCTGGAGTGATTGTTTTCCTTCTGATGGTCCCGATACCCTCGAGCCTCCCCTCATGGCGAGATCGAGGCACACCTATCAGTTCAACCCGAGCCATGTAATCGACGCAGAACTCAATGACCTCTTCGGTTGCATAACCTTTGACGATGTTTCCCTCCTGCCGAGATCGATTCCGTACATAGGACTTGAGAATTCCCATGAACCTCTCGAACGGGTACATGCTACGTAGGAACACGGGCCCGTACATCTTTTATCTCCCTCACAATGTGAACAATGAGATGAACCATGATATCAAAAAACGATGGAGGAAAATACATCTTAAGATCACATAGAGTCGTCACCACCTCGTCCTGCAAAGCATCTAGTCCTTCGGGATCGATGAACTTCTAAGCAATTGTGTTAAAGAAATAACACAGCTTCGTGAATGTCTCTTGGACCTTGATCGGCAAAATACTTCTAATTACAACAGGGAGCATCTGTGTCATCAGCACATAACAATCATGAGATTTCATGCCAATTTACTTCAAATCTTTCATCGAAATAAGTTTATTCATGTTGGCGGAGTAATCGGACAGAACTTTCACACCATGCAAGCACTAGCACAGTTTAGTTTTCTCAGCCTTGGACAGAGTGTAGCAAGCAGGGGAAGGTACGTTCGTCCTTTATCGGTCTTTGCTAGTACTAACTCAGGTCTGATGTCCATATCAACTAAGTCAAGCCGTGCATTGGCACCATCCTTTGTTTTGTCACGAATATTCAGTAAGAGACCAATCAAGCTGTCACATACATTCTTCTCTACATGCATGACATCGATGCAGTGGCGAACTTCTAGGTGCTCCCAATAAGGTAAGTCCCAAAATATTGATATCTTCTTCCATATGTTCTTCTCACGGGTCCTCGATTTACATCCCTTTTCGAGAACAAAATCTAAATCCTTAAACATATTATAGACCTCTTTTCCACTTAAATACCTTGGAGCTAAATTGTCCCCATTCTCTCCATCGAATTGTTTCTTCATCTTGCGGTATGGGTGAGCCCTCCGAACGAACCTATGGTGACGTATGTACACGGTTTTGTGCGAGTGCTTCAGCCACACACTCTCGGTATGATCTAAACAGTGAGTACATGCTTTGATCCCTTTTGTACTCTGGCTGGACAGGTTAGCAAGGACAAAATAATCATTTATGGTGCAGAACTATAAAGAGTGTAAAGTGAAGTTCTCTCGTTTGTACACATCTGATACCTGTACCCCTTGAATCCACAGTATTTTTAGATTTTCCATCAATAGTGCTAGGTACACATCAATATCATTCCCAGGTTGTTTTGGCCCTTAGATAAGTATCGACAGCAAAATATACTTCCGCTTCATACACAACCAATGAGAAAGGTTGTAGATACAAAGAGTCACGAGCCAAGTGCTATGTCAGCTGCTCATGTTACCGAAAGAATTCATTCCATCTGTACTCAATCCAAACCTTATATTCCTCAGTTCCGCACCGAAATCTGCAAACTTCCTATCGATGTTTCTCCACTGGGCTGAATCAGCAGGTTGTCTTAGCTTTCCATCATTCTTACGCTCCTGCGAGTGCCGATGCAACAGTTTTGCATCCTTTGGGTTCGCAAAAAACCGCTTCAAACGGCGAATTACAGGAAGATACCACGCCACCTTAGCAGGAGGTCCTTTCTTCACCTCGATTCCCTCGCCGTCATCTGATTGATTCTTACACTTGTATCGAGATGTGTTGCACACCGAACATACATATATATTTGCATACTCGTCACGGTAGATGATATAGTCGTTTGGACATGCTTGTTTTCTTTCTACTTCCTCCCAATGGACAAAGAACCTTCTTAGCTTTGTAGGTGGTTGTGGGTAACTCGTTTTCCTCTAGAAGCATGTCCGCTAAGAGACCTAACAGTGTCATGAAACTCTTGTGAGACCAACCGTTGCTTGCCTTCAATTTTAGCAGTTTAAGCACGGATGACGATCTTGTGTATTCCGACTTGCAGCCCGGGAACAAAGGTTTTTCCAAGTCCTCCACCAAGCCCTGAAATTTAACATACTCCCTCTCATCACAGTTCCCTTCTGCATCGCGAAGCATCTGATCTAGAATGTCATCATGCAGCATATCCGAATCGGAACCACAATCGACATTATCTGGCTGCATATCGTTAACTTCGTCGACGATGTCGTTATTACTACCTTCCTGTATAATCTGCGCTTCACCGTGACTGGTCCAACATGTATAACCATTTTTGAAACCCCTTCGAATCAAGTGTGCTTTGATCTGCGCTCAGTTCTTAAACATCTTCATATTCTCGCAGTCAATACATGGATAGTACATATATTCCACCCCCTTATTCAACATATCCTCCCTAGCAGCTCTTGTAAAAGCAGACACGCCATTAATATATTCTTCATTCACACGGTTGCCAACGTACATCCAGCTTCGATCCATCTACGCAACACATATAACAATTTGGTGTTAAATATTGAATTAATTAATTAGTATAGTATAGATGCAACTTTTGGTATATCATTTGAAATATGTATTTCTAATGAACTGGAAAAACACCAATACACCCTAGGGTCAGGTTGTTCATCACAAACACATTATAGATAGCCTATACCCAACTTCAGATGGCAAGAAGCCAACACTTGCAAAATAACATAAAAAGGTAGATCTAAACCATCTTCAATTCTCTCTTTACCGATCTAAACCATCTTCAATTCTCTATTTACCAAGCTAGATCTAGAATATAATGCAAGGAACAAATTAATTACGTACTAACTATCGATAGTCAAGAACAATTTACCTAATCCGCGGTCTCCTTTCACCAAATCGCCTCAAAACCCCACCTCCAGCAGCAGCAGCGATAACAGAGCAGGAATTTAAGACAGATCAATCTGTGAGGGTCGGGTCTGCAATAAATGAGATTATCACAAACGATTTTTAATGCAAACCGTCTATGAAGTATATATCACAGACGGTTCATGTTGAAAACCGTATGTGAAGTATATATCACAGACGGTTCTTGTTCAGAACTGTCTGTGAAGTATCACAGACGGTTTTCAATATGAACCGTCTATGATATTTCCTCTTCACAGACGGTTTTTAGCGCAAAAAGTAACACAGACGATCGCTAAACCAAAACCGTCTGTGATTGTGTTTAATACAGATGGTTTTAGTCAACCGTCTGTGATCAGACGTCTAGTATTAGTCTTTTTGTAGTAGTATATATTATAATATAAACTATCTGGATTTCCTCGTGCAATTGCGCAGCTAGATACTAAAATTAATTTGTTTGTGTTCGAAAATAGATTGGTATTTCTATACAACGATAATTTTTATTTCTCTTTTTCGATTAATGTGGAAATTTTTAGCATTTTAAAGTGAACTAGAAGCTACTTTTAACCTTGTTTAATAAAAAATAGATAGTGGTAAAGTTTTTTTTAAAAAAAGATTAAAGGTATGTTTTTCGTAGGTATTTATATTTTTATAGAGGATGGTAGATATTTAGATAAAAGCCTTCTTTATATACCTTGCCCCGAGCCTACTAAAGTTTAGGATCGGCTCTTCCAAGACATCGTGATCAGTGCATGGGCTTGCGGCTGCGTCTTGGCTAGGGGTGGAAAATAAGTTTGTTGGTGGGGTTAGTTGGCTCAGTTCAAAATTGTTACAATTATGCTCGTTAATTAATTAAACATTGAAATGTATTGATTTTGAATGAAATTGGATTTCGTTCTGGCTCGACTCGTTAACTCGGTTCTAAAAATACTTCTGAACTATAAATAAAATAATATTAAATTAAACTGTATCAATTTTGAAAAAAAGCACGGCAAGGTGTTTTTTTTTGGGTGTTCGCGTACGCCGTCCGTCTGTCTTGGTCTAAGCCTAGCGACTTCACGTGCGATGAAAAGGCGCCAAGTAAATAGTGGAGTGGTACCCCTCCGGTCTCTTTTTTAACCTTTCAGCCATCAGCTTTCACCGGTACGGTGTAGCTTCACCGGTGTAGCTTGAGATCGGCAGGATGAGGAGCATGATCTCGTAGCATTGGACGCAAATTTTATGTTTAATCGTACCTGGCCGATCTAATATTCACTCTATTCTTTTTTTACTTGGCATCCTAAAATTCATATCATCAAATTTTCTAAAGTTTAACCGTCAATATGTTTAAATCTATATAGATTGGTTATATAAAAATTGTACCATTAGATTTGTTGTTAACAATACTTTCATAATACCCTGTTTTATGAGTACATCTTAATACATAGTTATAGAAATTAACGGTCAAAATCACATACCGGATGTCGTAAAAAGTAAAAAACAACAAGTAAAAAGAATGGAGGGAATAATATTTAGGAATAAGTATAATTCACCCCTGAACTTTGGGGTGCCTCTAATCCACTCCCTAAACTACCAAACCATCTAAATAACTCCTAGACTATGCAAAACAATAATCTCTTGGTGCGATTTTACCACTGTGACGAATGATCGACATGGCTGACAATGTGTCAATGATCATTGCCGCCATGTTATATGCCACGGTGGTAAACCACTATGACACTATCGTTGTCAGCCACACCATCCGTCATAATGGCAAAACTGATATTTAGACAATTTTAGGGTTCAAAGGGTATATTAGACACCTCAAAGTTTATGCCATAAATTAGACTTATTCCTAATATTTACTATATAGTTTTTAGTTGCAGAGAAAAACAAATATGTGATATAGTCTTTTATAAATGTACTACATCCATGACATATTTTGCTTCAAAGCTCGTTCGGAACACACGAATTAAATAGATAACATTTCAATTCCCGCCGGTGTTAGAAAAGAATATTGTGTTCCAAATAGGGTCCGTGGTTCACCCTTTCTGGGGCAAACAAAACACCTGCATGCTTGTTAGGCCAAAATATGAACAATTTGAACTAAATTACCTTACAAGATTATGTAAATATTAAATAGTAGATATGTAAAACTGTAGACATTCACTTGTGCAAACTTCTGGATTTGCCCCTCTCTCACTCGGTGGCTAACAAGGACAGGTGAGCCCACGAAGTTAGCATCCAAAATTCCAGATAGACATTGCCCTTGAGCTACACAAGATGGGGAGCTAGTAGGGGTGAAAACGAGACGGATATTTCTCGTCCGATCTAGAGTCGGAGTTGAGAAGGGATTTCACTATCCGGACAGAATCATACGGAGTAGACAATATCCGGCAAATTGGGGACAGGAACCAGATATCGGGAGTTTTCGATGGCAGATATCCAGCAAATTCGGGATAGGAACCGGATATCGGAAGTTTTCGATGACGGATATCCGGCAACTAGCTTCTCCTCTGAATCAAGAAACAAACAATCTAGTAAAAAAGGATGGGATGCTTCGAGATTTGACCTTCTCGGGGTGGAGGTAGGCCTTGTCCTGGAAGAGCAGCATGGCACCGGCACCGTCCATCGCTTGCACAAGCGCCTCCACCTCGCTATGTGTGCGCGTCGCACCAGCCTCCATGGAGGCGTCGAGGAGCTCCCCGTAGCCGACCTCCTCGTCCATCCCTTCCTGCGGACGCCGCTTGGTTGATAACTTGGTATTATGGTCATGTACTCGTGTGTTTGATCCAACATATATTACTCTATGTATGCGCGCACTATCCGCATATATTTTTATCTGTTTTCACCCTGAATCCGTCCTGTGTCTATCCCGTGCCCGCATCTCGAATAACCCTAACTGTATCTATAACTGGCTTGCCCGCATCGGACTCCAAATACAGGAAAAAAAAATACGAGTCTAGGAAGAACGATATCCGCTGTATCCAGCCCGTTTTCACCTGTCGGTGCTAGGGCGGGATCATCCACTAGTGCGTATGCACATCGCCATTCCTGGCTGGACTGGCAAAAGAATCTATTGGCGGTCTGCAATAGCCCATACACGGGCATGGCCCATATAAAGCTAATGCCCAGTTTATTGGGCCTCATTCTGTGAAAGCCATACTTTCACTAGTTCACGTCCGTGCCGCCCGTCATCAAAGACCGAACTTTTTAGCGCATCCCTGCTTCTCTGGACGCCTTGACGGTACTGAGTTGGGCCGAAACGTACATAGGCCCGGGCCGTGTCCTCATGGCGGCAACGCGATGCGCGCTCTCGCCAAGTCCGGATGCACTAGAAGCCTAGGACGGTAGATCCAATGCTGGCAGACGGCAACGAGTACCATCTGGTCGAAGTCGGCGCAGGTGCGCCTGGCATGGGTTACTCTGGATTCTGATCAAGTCTAGCAAACTGTTTACTCTTTCCATCGTTCAGTGCCAGTTGATTAATAACTATATATCCTCAGAATCCGATGAAAATATGGCAGCACAGCTAAAACAGTATACGAGTATGTGCGGTATCTGATTACGTACCAGATGAACCAACTTCAGATTTTACCTACAAGTTACAACCAACACTAATCTCCCTACCAGTATCACGTGACAGTAACTCACGGTCACGACGTGGTGAATGATCATGTAGAGCGAGAGATATTGAAAAGCTCACGCTGGCAAAATGCTCAGGGCCAAACTCAATCGCCTGCTCCCTGTTCGTAGCTCATGACTTCCATCAATGCGAGACCTACGCATATGCCTCCTAGATCTCACACGCAGCGTGCATCAAATTCCATCATGCACACTGCGCCGTGCACGCTCCTAAGTCCCCGCCGCAATCCCCGCATCATCACACTGCCCTTTTTTCAATCTAAACCTGTGTAATAATTTGCCTTTCTGTTCCCATTTCCTTTCTACCCCTGCTGCTACAAGAACAAACGGCCCAATTGTCGCACACCGCTCATGGCCACCAGATCGGCACGGCTATAAATAAGTGGGCGCGCAGGGAAACAAACACAGTACGAGCTGCAGCGTTGCGTTTGTACAAGTAGGCTGGTAGCCAGCTACCACCGACGCTTCCATGGCTTCCTCTGCTCAGCACCTCTTCCTCTTCGCCGTCGTCGCCTTCCTCTCCTTCGGCGCCGACGCGTGGGGTGACCGCCTGTTTTTCAGCAAGACGACGCGCCCCGAAGCCGTCGAGCCCGAAAAGGCAGCGGCTTCCACCACCGTGGTGCCGGAAACGGCGGACCCCAACAGCGTGCCGGCATTTTCCCGGCCGTCCAGCGGCAGCACCCGCGGGTACGGGCTCTACGGTCGCCCGGAGGAGAACTACCCACCGGCCTACTTCCGCCGAGGCGTGCACCGCAACGCCGAGAAGTCGACGACCACCAACGTGCAGACGTCGCCCGAGGAGGAGGCCGTCCCGGTGGATGGAGGCGGCGAGGGCGCCGAGCCGTCGTACGCCGACAACGGCAGCGGCAGGGGGAGGCCGATGTCGTACGCGGGCATGCGCGGCAGGCAGCAGCAGCACTACGGGATGAGCGACACGAGGTTCCACCAGAACGGCCGGTACTACTACGACGTGGACACCGGCAAGTACGGCTACGGCTACGAGTCCAACCCGGTGCGGACGCGCCCCGAGGAGGAGTCCGGCTCCGGGTACGGGCGCCCCGGCGAGCGGCGGGGGAGGTATGGCAATGCAGCCGGGTACGAGTACGGGAACGGCAACGAGTTCGGCGATAGGGTGGTGGAGAACCAGAACGGTTTCCAGGAAAACCAGAACGAGCAGTACATTCCATGAGCGAGATGAGGCATGTGTTTCTGCTTGCAATCAAATATGTAATGTTGCTAAGAGTTTGTGTTTGCATGGACTGCTCTGTGTGTGCTGCAAGCTTGCAGTACGTCGTTACTACTTAAGAAGTTAAGCTAGAGCTAGCTGCCAATGTACACGCGTACGTGCACTCCTTATGGTGATGGAGCGGATGAATAACTTGTGTGGATAATGAAATATATGTCTACTGTATTAACTATTGAGGAATCGTCGCTAACGAGTCTAGTTCGAGCGATTACTTCGTCGACAAACTCAGAATCGTAAGAACAATGCAAGAACACAATAATAGAATAGTAGATTGAACACAGAGATATGGAGGACACCTGGCTTCTTTTTATTGCTCTTCTCTAAAACTGTATACAATGTTAGGATCCCTTCTCCTTTGTATAGGCTATTAGATAGATGAAGAGACCAATGGGAACCAAGGATCCCGGCCTGGGTCCAGTTTTCAACATTAACAAATGCTTTACCAAAGCTCTCCTACCTACCTCAGTGTTCATTTGTCGGCGCACGGATCCAATTTCGTGTGCCTGCAATGGAAAAGGACAAATTAAGCTTCATCCGCAAAGACATGATAGATTGATTAGGTGTCCGACAATGGAGTGTAATATTTTGAGGGCACATTTACTGGTTTGCTTTCTTAGACTTTTCAGATAGGCACAAAGTTCTGGATTGCTGCCGGCATCTTCACGTCTATTGGACCACAAGTGGCGCACAATAATTCGAGCAGACAGACAACATGTAGGCCATAATTTGTCCTCTAAGGTGCATGACGAAACTGTTGGCTACTTTGATAGGAATTTTTTATTGTTTTGGTCCCGTAGCAAGTTTTAATTTTAAAAATAATCCTTATTCATCATAATTTGCAAAATAGCTTACGTGATAGTACTCTTCTATCTGGATGCGAGGGAGGGGCGACCGCCTCACTATCTCTGCTGTGAGCACACCTTGCCCGACCTCGGCGTGGTCGCTTCGCCTTCTAAGCGGTAAGCGGTATGATGACCCGGTATTCTTGTGACCCTTGTGTTGTTGGCTTGCCAAAGCCGTTTGATTGCATGCGGTTTTCGTTTTTACCCTTTTAAAACGCGTCGAAGTCACATCATTTCACGTAGATGTCATTCGTTGTCTGTTTTCTCTGCGTATATAAACGAACAGCGGCCAAGATCGCTCATAAAGCGCGTGTGCGTTCCGATTAGTTTAGTTAAGTACGTATTTTTTTTCTTATTGCAATTTTTACCGTTAAGTACGTATTTGGATTTCGCTAACTGTTAGTTTTTCTCTATTTGCGGCAATGGCACGTACTCTACCACCCCTACTTGAGGCGGCATGGGACGGCAACCATCGCTGTCACGCTTGGATCGGTGGCGATGGGCCACCAACTTTGGTGACACGGGGACCGAGGGAGACCTGGCCACTGGATGAGCGGTATGTTTCGAGGCTTCGTCAATCCGGGCTGATTGCGTTTGCCCGCATGCTAAACATGGGGTAGAACCTCCTGATTGATGCCTCCCTTCTTTTCACCATGGTTGATCATTGGTGGCCGGAGACCCACACGTTCCACTTAGGTGGGGAGATGAGCGGTGACACCGCAAGACGCGTCGGTTTCTTACAAACTGCTTGGTGAGAGGCCGCAGATTGTTCCTCCGAGGTCGCTGGACTAGAAGGCGTGTCTCAATCATCGCTTCAGGCAGCCAATCCCCGAGAGGTCTAAAGGCGTTCCACACGCCTGGCTGCGACGATTCATGCATTGCCCAAATGACGCAACGGAGGAGGTGGTTCGATGCCACCTTATTGCATATTTGTTGTTTATATTCGGGTGGGTCATGTTCCCTAGCACGTAGGGGGACATGGTGTACCCGAGTTATATTCACCTTGTGGAGTCCATCGTGGACGCCGAAGCGGCGAGGAGCGTCCGCATGATACAATTGGGGTTTATTTGTCTTTGCGCCACGTCTGCGACTTTGTCGACGCTTCGCAGCGTGGCACGGGAATAGAGCCCGTGCTCTCGGGTTGCCACACGCTGCTTATACTGTGGTCGAGGAGCACGCCAGCGGTCGGACGGTCAGTATTCCGCGCCTAATCCACCCTTACCCGCAAGACTGACATTTCTATGGTGGGCGGACGATGAGGATCCCGTGGAAGGCCCGACCATGGGATCCCGATGGACTGTGGCAGTACTGGAGTGGGCTAGGGAGAGAGCGCGCCGCATATACCCCGAGTTCCACAATGAATTCAAGGCCCTGCACGAGGACGACATAATACGGGCTCCTTGGACGGATGCCCATGTGTAGGGCACGACGCCTGACGACTTGAGCTTGCTATGCCACCAGGATGCGGCGTACTGGAGGACAACTTGTCATCTGGTGTTCTCCCACATGGTTGAGCCGTACAACCCACAACGGGCGATGAGGCAGTTCGAGCTGCACCAGGAGATCCCCCCTGCTTTAGGGCGACCGCTTGCAAGACGTAGCCACTTGTAAGTACATTGCATTGCTTAATAATATTGTAGATCCTTTAGTCATATGTTATGTCGGTACCATAATTTATTTATTTTGTTCCACCTTCAGGTAGACGAAGAAGGGCCGCAAGAGCGATGACTGGCTTCAAACGCAGCAGCCGTGGATAGATGCATGGCAAACGGCCACTGATTCCATTTTGCAGGAGGCACGGCCTTACGATGAAGGGACTTACGATACTACTTGGAGTGGTACGTACGGCACACACGGACGAGATTGACAGGCGCCCCCCCGGCCCCGACATGCAGATCCTAGCCACGCCGAACACTTGGACTTGAAATTTGGACCCGCCGTCGCAAAGACGCCATGGCGATTGATGACGTTGAGCACGTAGTAGATTAACCACCCTCCGAAATAGGGTTAACTAACAAAATTTTGTTTGTTTGGTAACCATGCAGGTAGACCGTTTGCAGAGCGTTATCGAGCGCGGCCACCGGGAACTCAAGCGGGATACGAACAACACAGTTGAATGCCTTTTTTAGGTCATGAAGACGCTTGTTGATGATGTTAAGTAGGTCGTTCGTAACATGAGCTGTGGAAGGGCCAGTGATGTCGACTTGAGGCATCGGACGGAGCGTCGTCGCATACCCTCGCCCCCTCCATCTTCCCGTCCAGGCGAGTCGACCCAGCGGCACAACAGCATGGGCGGCAGATCATCCGCGTAGTTGCCACGCAGGGACTCTACGCTGATGCCGTCGTCGTCTCGGAGGGACCTTACGCCGCCGCTGCGTGTCGCCACGGAGGGACCTCTGGCGTCGTCCTCGTCACGGAGGGACCCTCTTTGGTGCCGCTCATCGTCACAGAGGCACGAAGAGGCCATTCCGGAGAGCGCGGACGTGCAACCCGAACCGCGGCGGATGTTATCGATTCTCCCTCGGCTGACACTCTTGGACAATTTCAATGGGCGTCGGTGTCATGGTATCATCCGGCACACACTGTACCAGCGTAGTTCACCCATAAGGTGAACTGCCGTACCCGGCGATTCACCCGTTCATCCCAAGAAGCGAGCCGAGTTGGTGCCCTCCACGGATCCTACTACGGATCCTCCGCTTGATCACAGACTTGTTCTCAACGCCACTCCCACGGTGATGCCCCCTTATACGCCGACACGGCGGTTGAGCGAGTTCGCTATGACTGCTTGGCAGAACCCACGGTCACTGATAGGGCCGAGCGTTTCCACAGAAATGTATTCGTCGAGAGCAGAACACGCTGCGGAAGGCGATCTGATACTATACCCGAGAGCGATGAGGAGGAGCGGTAGCGGCGAGAGTAACATTAGAAGTCTATTATATGTCAGAACTTGTACTTCATTAAGCGATTTGTAATCCAAGCAGAGTGTGGTAATTCGAATGTAATTGGACACTTGTACTTCGTTATCTATCTCAGTAGAACAATTTTATTCTCATTCATTAAGGACTGCGATGCATAGATAAAGAGTGGATAGTACAATCTCATTAGAACTGACGTTCTACTTAGCAAGAACAAGATATAAAAGAAGAAAGACCGCAAAACTAACTATCTTAACTAACTTCTGAAGCATCCTCTCAACTCTTTCCATCCTCTTATCCAGTGTTTGAAGTCTTTTCTCTTCATTTTGCATGGGTTGATCGGACGCTCGAGGCACTTCATGAATTGCAGCAACACCACGGGAGTCTTGCATTGGTTGATCGGACGCTCGGGCCACTTCACGAATTGCAGCAACACCACGGGAGTCTTCTTGGAAGACAGCAATTTGCATTGCAATATCTTGAACCATCGGGACAACCTTCGACCACTTGCCAAAACCGACATGTTGTGTTCTACAAAAGAATTGCGACTTCAAATGAAAGTAACAAAACCGGTATGTACAATGCAATTCATTCGTTTGATTTTGCGAGTTCTGAAAGATTTGAACACTTCATAAACACTCGGGACGGATTCATTTGGCGTATGAGAGGTAAACACATTCTGGGATCCTCGAGCGAGGGCAAACCAACCGCCTTTGTCGTAGTGATTGTAATTCTCTACTCACTCGAATGTTCGATGAGGCCGAAGACATCTTGTTTTACACTGGAAGAAAGGAGGAGAGGAAGAGAAGAGTGAGGTGAATGGCAGCCAAAGCATCCATATATAGTGTTGGGAGCACGAAGGGGCCACTGTGTGGAAAGAAGGACATGACCGCACAGTGTGGAAAGCAGGAAGTGACCACTCTCTGTAAAACTGGACGTGACCACTCTCTGAAAAGCAGGACGTGACAACTCTCTAGAAAGCAGGACGCGACTACTTTCTGCAAAGAACGAAGTGACCACTCTGTGGAAAGCTGGACGTGACCACTCTCTGGAAAGCAGGACGCGACTACTTTCTGCAAAGCACGACGTGACCCAAACGAGGCAGATATCTGTACTTATAAATCGGTAATAACAACTTGTTACATAGTAGAAAGCAGTGCAGGTTACAACGCAAATCACTACAACACTCACATGACTTAAATACACCGGATAGCTGACAGATACTAAGTGGCGCCGGAGGAAGAAGGTCTATTCGGGCAGTTCCTGAATGAGTGCCCATGAGTCTTGCATAGCCTACACCTCATTGGTCTTGGCCGATCTCCATGTTGGCTCGCATCCATGTCGTTGCGGATGCATCTTGACTGACGCCTCTCACGGCCTGGATGCCGCAGTGCGTCATTTGGTGACCACTTCACTGCCCTCGGCCATAGGTCCCTATAGTGGCCTTCCACGCCGTAGGAGTTGAACTCCCCGTTCCAAGTATCATACAGGTGTCGTATGTCGTAGTACCCCGACATGTACATGCTAGAAGATTAGTGAAATACAGCACATGCAACATATATGTGGGAGCAAGGCTTCTGCAGGAGTTGAGGGTTGTTGCAGGTGCAAACTGCCACATCGCCTATGGTGCAAACATGCTTAGGTCACCTCTCATGTGGCGTGAACGTGCTGTCCCCGCAGCGGATCTTGAACTTCCTCCTCACGCCATCCATTGTGATAGCTACATGGGATCGGGCCTTGGTAATTTTCTTGTCCATGTAGGCAAGGGTAACCTCCGAAATCATTGCTTCCTTCGTCCAAATCTTTGCTTGGCTATAATTGCCCGATTGACGAAGTAACCGACCATACGGTTCCATGTCTCGTCGACAACAACGATGATGGGCAAGGCATGGACCCCTTTCAACACACCATTGAAGACCTCAGACATGTTGGTTGTCATGATGCCGTACCGAGCACCATAGGTGTCATGAAGAAGGGACCATTTCTCATAGTCGGGGGCATGCACGCTTATCCACTCAGCGAACTCGCTTTGCGGTGCGCCTGGGCCAGAACCTCCACTTGCACGCTCGGTTTCGACCTCAAGCTCCCGCCACACGGCCTCGAACTTGCGCTTCTGGTTCTGCAGGCAGAGCTTCTTGAACTTCTTCATGAGGTCTTTGCTCTGAAAGCGCGTGTGAAAGTTGGCAGCTAGATGCTGCATGCACCCACGTGTGCGCATGTCATTCCATTGGAACGGCGGGCTTGTACCGTGCTGCATGGTGTGCAGCGCGGACAACAACCCGACATGACGGTCGGTTATGATGCACACATTCGGTCGATCCCTTACAACATGTTGCTTTATGTTGGCTAGGAACCACAGCCAACTGTCTGTGTTATCATTCTCCACAATTGCAAAAGCAATTGGGAGCAACTGGTCGTTGCCATCAGCGGCGATAGCGGTGAGAATAGTGCCCTTGTACTTCCTACAAAGGAAAGTACCGTCCATAGTCAGGACGGGACGACAGTGGGAGAAGCCCTAGACTGCCAGGCCAAAAGCCCAAAAGACTTGATCAAGAATTAGGGAATGTGGGATGTTCGACGGGTGCGACCTATCCACCCTATTGACGCATGTCCCCGGATTAGCATCCGCAATTTGCTTCAACGATTCGGAACTAGGTAAATGCGCCTCCTTGTAGGTACCGCACAACCCTTCGAGGACCTTCCGCTTCGCCCGCCAGACCTTACTGTAGCTAACGGCATACCCTACTATATTCGCTACGTTAGCCATCAGGACCTTCGGCGAAACGGTCAAATCGGCGACAACTGCGTGGCTTATGATGCTCGCGATGTAGGCCGAGGTTATATTCTTATGCATTTGCAATGGCTCCTGAAGCTCACATGTATGATCCGTCACGACTGTGATGCGGAAGGTCGTTTCGCCCAGGAATCTCACAAGCACGAACTTTGCGGGGCAAGAGCTAAGCACGACTTAACTATGTAAGTGTCGATTAGACACGTACATAACGGAAGACATATAATAGTTAGTATGACTTCATCAGAGATAGTTCAAGATCTGACAAAGAAACAATGTTCAAACTCACCAAGAACTTCGGTAAGTCCATTGGTCTTCACCATAAACCTCACGATAGCTTGCTCGTGGCGGCCTTGTGTGGGAAATGTTGCCCCACAAGCAGGGTGTCCGCATCGAAGGCCCACGAAGACTCGTGCTCCTGGGCCAGAACAAGGGAAGAGGCCGCTTTGCAATCCAACCGACTTGGAACATAGTCCGTGTTGGTCGAAACAATGCCACCGATGATCCCGCCTCATCGTCTAACCGTCCTCCGCCGGATTGCGAGTCAAAGTCATCCTCATCTTCGGTGGCAGTGCCCTCGGACATGCCATCGATAATCTCATGACAATCGACACGAGAACCCCGCCATTTATCCACACCTTCATTCGGTTGGAAACTACCAGAATCTTCATCAACTGGAGCATCTTGTCTAACGACGTCTGGTGCTCTCGAGACCTCTCCCATCGTCAACAAACCGAAGAGGGGGACAAGAGCATCGCTGGCTCCTTCAACGGCGCCCCCCCCAAAGGATTGAGTAGGATAAACAAAATAGACATACACCATGGGTCGTCGATAGATCGGAGCGTGAGGATTGCTAACGATCTCCATGTACTGTGCCCACATGGCACTGTTGGTCACCTTCGCCAAGCCCCACAACATCTTCCCGTATGGTGGGACCGTGGTGGCGGTGACCGCCTCTATTACTATCTTGTTCTTGGCGACGTGCCTATCGAACAACTGCCGAATGCACCGTCGTAGCTCCAGCAAATCGACGTGTGCTAGGTTGGGAACATTTAGCAAGGCGCGCTGGCAGCTGGACAAATCAACTCCGTCTGGACCGGCACGCACGTTACCGTGGAACACGTACAGCGTCTCCATTTCTAAGAAAAATAAGACAATATTTCAACCAAAACACAGCATAAAACCATACGTGCGTTGCTGAAAGAGGGAGAGATTCCTGAGAGGAACGATCGAGCGAGTGTGTGGCCGTGCATTTGAATAGCCGAGCACCGGAGACGCAACGTGACAGAGGGGCAGGTCCCTACCGCGCCTGGCGGAGGGGGTAGGTCCCTACCGCGCCCCACACCGAGGGCAGCTCTGCACGCGACGTGACCGAACGAAGCAGCTTTGTGCGGAAACGATGCTATGCGGCCCCAAGATTCGACGTACATAGACAGCGACTGACAGGTCAACACGCAGCATGACGCCACCCCCCAAAGGGGTCAGGTCACCTACCGCGTGTAGTAGGAGGCCTACTATATGTGATACTTAAATTTTGCACTTAATGTGTGATGCCTGTGCATTTTATAGCCCGCGGGCAGCTTTGCGCAGTGACAAGACCACATGGGACAACTTTTGCGCAGTGATAAAACCAAAAGAAACAGCTTTGCGCAGTGACAAGACCACACGGTGCAGCTTTGCGCGATGATAAGACTAAAAGAAGCAGCTTTGCGCAGTGACAAGACCACACGGGGCAGCTTTGCATAGTGATAAGACCAAAGGCGACTTTGTGCAAAGTGACAAGACCACAGGGGCGGCTTTGCGCGATGATAAGACCAAAGGAAACGACTTTGCGCGATGACAAGACCACACGGGCGGCTTTGTGCGTTGATAAGGCTAAAGGAGACTGCTTTATGCAAAGGACAAGACCACACAGGCAGCTTTGTGCAATGATAAGGCCAAAGAGAGAGACTTTTATGCGATGATAAGACCACACGGGGCAGCTTTGTGCAGTGATAAGGCCAAAGGAGACAGCTTTGCACAGTGACAAGACCACACAGGACAGCTTTGCGCAGTGACAACACTATGCCTCGCCAGCTTTTCAGATGGACATGATAACAATGTACCTCCTCAGCTTTTCAGAACTAAAAGACAGGACTCTGCATGAAATTAACCACATCATGCCAACCATGGGGCTTATAAAAGGGGGTTGAACCAAAACCAACACTACACAATACATACCCAGCTATGGACTCTTCGGCAAACTTCTACGCGAGGATGTTGCAGAAGCAAAAGTGGCTTAAGCAGAAGAGCAAACAGTTAAAATACCCATATTTTTCAATGAAAGATGCTCTAGTACCACCACGTTTTCCGATCCCGCAGTGTGTGTGTGGCGAACCGGCAGAGATCATTCAGTCCACACACCCAGACACCGCCGCCTGGGCGTACTACACGTGCGGGCACCACCTCGTAAGCGTTTCTTTCGCACGCATCGATTTTCGTCAATGTTGAATTCCTTAAATTTTTAACTTCATCCCCACGAAATGGCAGCCCGAGATGCGCTGCCATTTCTTCCAGTGGATTGATGGCCCGGAGATGTACGACAGGGCATTCATTCAGTAGAAGTATATGCTGAACTAATCGGTGCGGGACGAGAACTTCGTGCGGTGGAAACCTTACGTACCGGACCCTGTTGAGGAGGCACCGGCGAGCCCAAGAGGTCGCCCGGCGTAATCCATATCGGCAGCGTGAGTTATGAAGAATTTGCATCCTTATTACGTTTTTCATATGACGGTGTACTTACATCATATAATCGCAGACATGGACGACTTCGACATACCACCCGACGTGGGATGCCCCTGTGACAAGGGCAAGGGAAAGGCTCATTATGCGGTGAGCCCTACGCCACAACAGATCCGGCCGCCTCGGCGAATCAGATTCACAACGTGAGTTACTGAAGAATTTACATCATTATCACGATTTGCACTATACAAAGGTAATTACATCATCGAATCGCAGACATGGACGACTTCGACATACCAAACCGACGCGTGCGCCCCGCGACAAGGGCAAGGGAAAGGCTCATGCGGCTAAGCCCGACCGCCACATCACATCTGGTCGCCCGGGCGTAATCCGTATCCACGACGTGAGTTACGAAGAATTTACATCATTCTTACGATTTTCACTATACAGTGCACTTACATCATGGAATCGCAGGACATGGACGACTTCGACATACCAGCCCGACGTGGACACTCTCGTGACAAGGGGAAGGGAAAGGCCGGCGAGGAGTTCAATGCCGAGCTAGCAAGGAAGGGAAAATGGCCCCGGTCCACACAGTAGGTCAAGTCATTACGTAGTAGTCCCCCGTCCTACCCTCCATATTTTTTACTATCCCCTAAAGGCATGTATACTTATATGGTCTGGATGCTTGTGTCGTAGTGTACCGTAGTAGCAGCGAGGATGACTAAAGCAATTAGCCGAACCATCATGCCATGTCACTACGTAACGGCGCTTCGTCATGCAGACTCTAATGTAGTTCTGGTTCCGTGTCTCCGCTAAGCCATCAAAGCAAACCTATATTGCAAGTATGCCTCTTCTAGTGGAATCCCAGAAAGAACCATTCGCACCGACATCGAATCCTCCATGTTTTAGGGTATCTTCATAATCACAACGAGCGTTCTCAACCCCTTCAATCATATTCTGTATAAGCTTCATAAAGTACTTCATCGACTGCCTGCCTATATACGTGTATACGTTCAGACGACTTCATCGAGGACATACTCCATATTTTGGGGCATCTTCATCATCAAAACGAGTGTTCTCAGCCCCTTCAATCATATTCTGTATAAGCTTCATAAAGTACTTCATCGATTGTCTGCCTATATACGCGTATACGTTCAGACGACTTCATCGAGGAGAGACTCCAATAGTCCTTATACCTTTTTATCCAACTTCTAAAAGACAACAAGTGTTTCATCAGATAGTTTGCTTCGACGACATCCTCAAGGTTATACCTCGTCTGATATGCTTATCAATCATCCTTTTTCTAAACGAATAAAATTACACAAAGCAACAACACTATGACGGGAGGCTCCACAAAAAGTTTCGTAATTTTCCTATACTCATTTGCTATATTTTGAAATTACTACAAACAGCGCTCAAACTGCGACGAAACCCTAATTTCGGAGAAAAGGAAACCCTACTTTATCTCCATGCCCCGAAAAGGAAACCCTACTTTATCTTAATGAAAGTTTTTTTACAAATCTCTGTGCCGATATTCTTTTTGAATCAAATATAATTAAATAATATTTAAAATTTAAAATTTTTTTGTTCTTTTTTTCAAAAATTCGGATTTTGTGCAGTGCCACCACTTTCGCTGCATGCCACCATTGAGCAAAGCGACTGCCGCACTGGTGGTCGGGCAGTGCCTCGCCGCCCGATGATGAGGCAGTCGCTTCTTGCCCTGTACCCATGGAAGGAGTCTTGTGTAGGGGCTATTTTTGCAAATTATGGCGAATGAGGGCTATTTTTTAAATTAAAACTTGCTACAGGGCCAGAACAGTAAAAATTTTGTGAGGATCACAGGATCCAGCCTGACCATGTATATACAGAGGTGGTCAAATATACTGTGTCTGTCGAGCCAGTCTGAGATACGGTACTGTTGGTCCAATGTAGACATGGCATAGTCTGATACGCCATGTCATACTTAGGTCGTCACAGCAAGTATAGTATCGTGCTTAGCACAGCATGTGTGTGTGTATATGATTTTTTTAATCTTTATATAGTTTTATTTTGTAGTTTTTAATTTTATATAGTTCATTCTATATGAATATATAAATTTATTTTGTTTTTTTAAAAAATATATATATATATATATATATATATATATATATTCTATTATTTCTTTTACATTTTTCAATTTTAATACCAAATGGCCCAACACCGACCCGATAGGCTAATAGTACCCACACCGATCCAGCATAGGCCATGAGGCTATCGTGACGTGCTTGGATCGATGCTTCGGCCAATGTGTCGTCCGATGGGTCCGTCTAAGTAACAAGTGCCTAAATGGGCTCTTGCGGCTGTGCGTTTGTCCACCACTAACCATGTACCTAGGGGTGCTAATGGGTTGGGTTCGTTTGGGTTCTATGTGTTGGGTTTTGATTTGGGTCTATTTGGATGGGTTAAAACGGGTTAAGTGGTAGAAATAGGCTAGATCGGTGCGGGTTGCTTGATGAAACGGGTTGGTATGGGGTGGATTGGGTTTTGTAATGGCCACCTAAATTGGGTTCAACCCACGGGCTCTCAACCCACTCGATTGCACAACACTGCCCCTCTCACCCTCTTGCCATCCTCTTCCTCCGCTGTCTCCCGCAGCAATGCATGGCCACACGGACATCCAGATCCAAACCAGGAGATCGGGGGTTCGCGGCTCAGCACTCAGCAGCGACGAGAGGAACCCTTGCGCCGCCACCATCGGCCTCCATCGCTCCTTGCTTTCCCCACCGCTCACAAGCTCTGCCTCTGCCACCATCAGAAACCATTGCGTTGCCACCGTCCGCCTCCGTCGTCAGGCCGCCGCGGAACCCAGCTCTTCTTCGCCGCCATGTCTAGCTGTGGGAAGCAGAAGAAGAAGGTAATAGCCACCTGCTATTGATTTCATTCGGATTTGGTTGGTCTGTCATGATTTCTCATGGATTTTACTTTTTTCAGTAGTTCGGTCGCTCTTGATTCGGTGGCTGGGTTGGAGGACGAGGAGGGGGCGTAGGAGTGGTGGTGGAGGAAGCTGATGATCTTGCGCTATTCAGGCGAGCGATGATGGACGCTAGCGATGGGGCCACGGCTGCGGCGCCCAAGGTGTTGTTCCTATTCCTAACCAACTCTGACCTGACCTTCGTGCCGCTCTGGGAGCGGTTCTTTGCGGGTCATGTAGAGAGGCTCAACGCCACGCCCATGCGACACTGTAGCGCGGTGCGGCTTCCGCCAACACCGCGTTCGCGGAGCTTCGTGGTGGCTAAGTCGACGCCGTGCGGACCCGAAAGCCTTATGGTTACCTCGCGGTCATATTGCCGACGGCAGCGTGTAACGCCTACTTCAGGCCGCTTCTCCCAAAGACTACGCCCGCCCAATCCTTCCTGCGGCTCTACGCGACGCTCTTCCCGCCAGTAGGCGTACCACCACCTCCCGAGCTACATCGAGGTATCGACTTGTGAGCCCCAGATGCTGCGCCACGTGGTGCGTGGCGAGGGCACCATGCTCCCGAGGTGCCGCTCGACCGGTTTCAGATCGGCTCCCAATTCTTCACCCTCCCGCCGCCACGTCGCGCTCGTTCATGAAGGCCTTTGCCTCTGGCGCAAGTTCCGCACGCCGTGCCTGCCGGTGATGCAGGACTTGTGCTACCCGGAGGAGCACTACTTCCCCATGCTGCTCGACATGGCCGACCACGCCGTATGCGCCCGATACATGCTCGCCCGCGTTGAGGGCCACCTGCACACGTGCACCGCGCCCGAGGTGTCGCCGTGGCTCATCGCCGATCTACGCTGGTTCGATAACTCCACCATCCCGTACTGGTGAGTACGACGAGGAAGAACAAATGAACAAGACAAACTTCTAGATAGATGGGATGGATTGAAAATGGATTAGAAATGAGTTGAACCCATATTGAGGAAATTGGGTTGGGTTGGTTTGGGTTGAAGTTGTATATGGGTTGAGTTGGGTTAGGTTTTGGAGGTGAAACAGTGGACTGGTCTAAATTAGGTTGATATACTGGATTGAAGTGAGTTAGGATAAATTTGGATTAGATTTCAACCCACCAACAGACCTCCATGTACCTACTGGAGTACTGTACCACCTTATTCGACGCAACAAATCCTTCGGTCCATTAAAACCGAGCAGCCACGTTTTCAGGTTTGGCGGAATCCAGCTGTTGTTCGGTACGTATGGGTTATGCTAGTGTACCGATCGATCATTAGCAGCGTGCACCACCACAAAAGTACAGTGCATTCCCTGTAGGAAAATCACTTCTCCTTCCACTATCATTAAATGCTCTCCCAAGGCCCTCGTTTCACGGTATTAGTCCGGTGCGTGTACGCACATTATTTAAGTATTTTTAATGAAATTATATTATACTTGTCTCATATGAGCAAATATGATCAAGTTCCATTTTATCTAAATTCTGTATCTTCTAGGTATGTACACCGGACTAATACTGTGAAACAGGGGAAGTACCCTTTTTTTTTGTTGTAAGTTGATGGGCATTGGACCTCGCGCACGGTCCCATGGTTGGTTGGTGCGGCGTTGCTATCCTTATCGTGCCGCTCGTCTCACCCGGGCCGCCGTCCAACTCGCTGAAATTTAACGAATCACGGCGCGAAACATGGGCCGGCGGCCGAGACGCCCATGACCACGAGCGAGGCCAACCCAAGTACAAGTTACAGCGTTGCGGGACAGGCAGGTGATTGCAAAATGGGCCAGTAAATAAGCCGAAGTTACGCGCACGGTTCCAACCACTGCCTTGTCCGAAATTTTTACATTTATGGCACTGTAGCAACTTTTAATTTCAAAAGTAGCCTTCTTTCGCTATAATTTGTAAAATTGGTCTCTGAAACGATGCGCGTACCACTGCAGCACGGACGCGCAATGAGCGACTGCCCGACCCAAGTAGCGCTCTCGCCGCCACGCGGCGTCGCTCGCTTAACCGAAAGTTGGTTGGCTGCATTCGTTTTTGTTTTTTCCTCCTTTTAAATCGCGTCGCTGTCTTTCGTTGTCCTTTTTCTCTGTGTATATAAAGAACACACGCGGTCGAATCGTTCATAAGTCGCAGCACATCGGAACGATTAGATTAGCTAAGTACGTATTTAATTTTTTTTCTTATTGCAATTTTTAGCGTTAAGTACGTACTTAGATTTCGCTAACTGTTAGTTGTTCTCTATTTGCAGCAACGGCACATACTCTACCACCCCTACTTGAGGAGGCATGGGACGCCCAGCATCGTTGTCACGCTTGGATCGGTGGCGATGGGCCGCCAACTCTGGTGACACGGGGACCGAGGGAGACCTAGCCGTTCGACGAGCGGTATGTTTCGAGGCTTCGTCAATCTGGGCTGATTGCGTTCGCCCGCATGTTGAACATGGGGCAGAACCTCCTTATTGATGCCTCCCTTCTTTCCGCCCTGGTTGATCGTTGGCGGCCAGAGACCCACACGTTCCACTTCCGGTAGGGGAGATGACCGTGACACTGCAAGACGTTAGCTTCATTACCGGCCTGCCGTTGCGAGGCCGTGCAGTTGTTCCCCCTCCGAGGTCACCGGACTGGAAGGCGCGTCTCAATCATTGCTTCGGGCAGCCTATCCCCGAGAGGTCCAAGGGTGTTCCACACGTCTGGCTGCGACGATTCATGCATTGCCCAAATGACGCAACGGAGGAGGTGGTTCGATGCCACCTAATTGCATATTTGTTGTTTATATTCAGGTGGGTCATGTTCCCTAGCACGCAGGGGGACATGGTGTACCCGAGTTATATTCACCTTGCGGAGTCCATTGTGGACGCCGACGATGAGGACGTCTTGCAAGATGCGGTTGGGGTTTAGCTGTACTATGCGCCACGTATGCATGACTTTGTGGCGATGCTTTGCATCGTCAAGACGAAACGAGCTCGTGCTCTCGAGGTTGTCACTACCCGTTACTAACTGTGGTCATGGGAGCGCCAGCGGTCGGAAGTCAGTACTCCGCTCCCGATCCACCCTTACGCGCAAGACACAACATTTCTACTGGTATGGGGCGGACGACGAGGATCCGTGGAAGGCCCGACCATGGGATCCCGATGGATCGTGGTCGATCTTGGGGTGGGCTAGAGAGAAGCGCGTCGATATACCCCGAGTTCCACAACGAATTCGAGGCCCCGCACGAGGGCGACATAATATGGGCTCCTTGGACGGATGCCTTCGTGCAGCGTACGGCGCCCGACGACTTGAGCTTGCTATGCCACCTTGATGCGGCGTACTGTAGGGCAACTTGTCATTTGATGTTCTCCCACATGGTTGAGCTCTACAACCCACAACGGGTGATGAGGTAGTTCCAACTGCACCAGGAGATACCCTATGCTCTAGGGCGACCGCTTGCGAGGCGTAGTCACTTGTAAGTAGATTGCATTGCTTAATAATATTGTAGGTCCTTTAGTCATATGTTATGTCGATTACCATAATTTATTTATTTTGTTCCACCTTCGTGTGAGCGAAGAAGGGCCGCAAGAGCGATGATCGGCTTCAGACGCAGCAGCTGTGGATAGATGCATGACAAACGGCCACTGATTCCATTTTGCAGGAGGCACGACCTTACGATGAAGGGACTTACGACACGTACTTGGAGTGGTACGTAAGGCACATGCGGATGAGATTGACAGGCGCCCCCCCCGGCCCGACATACAGATCCTAGCCACGCCGAACGCTTGGACTTGGGGCTGGACCCGCACCATGCAGCACGCCGTGATGACTCGGTACGTTGAGCACGTAGTAGATTAACCACCCTCCGAAATAGGGTTAACTAACAAAATTTTGTTTGTTCGGTAACCATGCAGGTGGACCGTTTGCAGAGCGTTGTGGACCGCGGCCACCGGGAACTCGAGCGGGGTACGAACAACACAGTTGAATGCCTTTTTGCGGTCATGAAGACGATTGTTGAAGATGTTAAGCAGGTCGTTCGTAGCATGAGCTGTGGAAGGCCCACCGATGTCGACTTGAGGCATCGGACGGAACATTGTCACGTACCCTCGCCCCCTCCATCTTCTCGTCCGAGCGAGTCGACCTAGCGGCGCAGCATGGGCGGCGGATCGTCCACGCAATTGCCACGCAAGGACTCTACGCTGATGCCGTCGTCGTCACGGAGGGACTCCACACTGATTCCGTCGTCGTCACGGAGGGACCCTACGCTGATGTCATCGTCGTCATGGAGGCAGGAAGAGGCCATTCCAGAGAGCACGGACGTGCAACCCAGAACCGCGGAGCTTATCCCAGATTCTCCCTCCTAGTCCCGCATTCTTGGACAATTTCAAATGGGCGATACGCACCATGATATCAGTCCGGCTACACACCGTACCCTACGCAGTTCACCCCGCAAGGTGAACTGTACCCCGAGCAGTTCACCCAGTTCATCCCGCAAGCTCAGCCGAGTTGGTGCCCCTCCACGGATCCTACTGCTTGGATCGCCAACTTGTTCTCAACACCACTCCAGCAGGTGATGCCCCCCTGTACGACGACACGACGGTTAAGGAGCCCCGCTATGACCTGCGGTAGAACCCACAGTCACCTGATAGGCTGACGTTCCCACAGGAACAGATTCGTCAGAGACCTATGGCAGGAACACGACGCGGAAGGCCAGTACAGGGTCCTATGCCCGAGAGCAGTGAGCAGCAGCGTGAGCAGTAGTAACATTAGAAGTCTATTATATGTTGTAACTTGTACTTCAGTTACTGATTTGTAATCCAAGCAGAGTGTGGTAATTGGAATGTAATTGGACACTTGTACTTCGTTATCTAGCTCAATAGAACAATTTTATTCTAATTCATCGAGGACTGCGATGCATAGATAAAGAGTGGACAATACAATCTCATTAGAACTGACGTTCTACTTGGCAAGAACAACATATAATAGAAGAAAGACCACAAAACTAACTATCTTAACTAATTTCTAAAGCATCTTCTCAACTCTTTCCATCCTCTCATCCAATCTTTTAAGTTTGTTCTCCTTATTTTGCGTTGGTTGATCGGACGCTCGAGGCACTGCACAAATTGCAGCAACACCACGGGAGTCTTCTTGCAAGGCATCAATTTGCATTGCAATATCTCAAACCACTGGGACAACTTCATCAGCCCACTGCCAAAACCGACATGTTGTGTTCTACAAAAGAATTGCAACTTCAAATGAAAGTAAGAAAACCTGGTATGTACAATGCAATTCATTCGTGCTAATTTTGCCCAAGTTACCGTAAGATTTGAACACTTCATGAACACTCGGGACAGATTCGCTGGCGTATGAGAGGTAAACACATTCGCCGAATCCCTGCAACGAGGGCAAACCAGGTGCTGCCGTAGTGATTGTAATTCTCTGCTCACTCGAAAGTTAGATAAGGCCGAAGACATCCTGTTTTACACTGCAATAAATGAGAAGAGGAAGAGAAGAGTGAGGTGAATGGCATCCAAAGCATCCATATATAGCGTTGGGAGCACGAAGGGGCCACTGTGTCGAAAGGAGGACGTGACCACACAGTGTCGAAAGTAGGACGTGACAACTCTCTGGAAAGCAGGATGCGACTACTTTCTGAAAAGCAGGACGTGGCCACTCTCTGGAAAGCAGGACATGACAACTCTCTGGAAAGCAGGACGTGACCCAAATGAGGCATATATCTATACTTATAAGCGGTAATAACAATTTGTTACAGCGTAGAAAGCAGTGCAGGTTACAACGCAAATCACTACAACACTCACATCGCTACAACCAACATGACTCAATACACCAGATAGCTTACAGATACTAAGTGGCGTCGGAGGAAGAAGGTCTATTCGGGCAGTTTCTAAACGAGTGCCCATGAGTCTTGCATAGCCTACACCTTATTCGTCTTGGCTGATCTCCACGTTGGCTCGCATCCATGTCATCGCGAATGCGCCTTGACTGACCCCTCCCACGGCCTGGATGCCGCAGTGCGTCATTCAGTGACCACTTCACTGCTCCCCACCATAGGTCCCTGTAGTGGTCTTCCACGCCGTAGGAATTGAACTCCCCGTTCCAAGTATCATACAAGTGTCGTATGTCGTAGTACTCGACATACGCATTTACAAGATTGGTGAAATCAAAGACATGCAAAGATATACGTGGGAGCAAAGCTTGTACAAGAGTTGAGGCTTGTTGCAGGTGCAAACTGCCACATCGCCTAAGGTGCAAACATGTTTTCGGTCACTTCTCATGTGGCCGCGAACGTACTTATCCCACAGGCGGATCTCGAACTTCCTCCTCACGCCATCCATTGTGATAGCTATATGGGATCGGACCTTGGTAATCTTCTTGTCCATGTAGGCAAGGGTAACTTCCAAGTACTGCTTCCCTTCATCCAAATGCTGCTTAGCCATCATTGCCCGATTGACGAAGTAACCGACCGTACAGTTCCATGTCTCGTCGACAATAGTGGTGATGGGCAGGGCACGGACTCCTTTCAACACACCGTTGTAGACCACGGACATGTTGGTTGTCATGATGCCGTACCGAGCACCATAGGTGTCATGAAGAAGGGACCATTTCTCATAGTCGGGGGCATGCATGCTCATCCACTCAGCGAACTCGCTTTGCGGTGCGCCTGGGCCAAAACCTCCACTTGCATGCTCGGTTTCGACCTTAAGCTCCTGCCACACAGCATCGAACTTGCGCTTCTGGTTCTGCAGGCAGAGCTTCTTGAACTTCTTCATGAGGTCTTTGCTCCGGAAGCACGTGTGGAAGTTGGCGGCTAGATGCCGCATGCACCAACGTGTGCGCATGTTGTTCCATTGGAACGATGGGCTTGTACCGTGCTGCATGGTGTGCAGCGCGGACAACAACCCGGCATGACGGTCGGTTATGATGGACACATTTGGCCGGTCCCTTACAACATGTTGCTTTATGTTGGCTAGGAACCACAACCAACTGTCAGTGTTCTCATTCTCCACAATTGCAAAGGCAACTAGGAGCAACTGGTCATTGCCATCAGCGGCAATAGCAGTGAGAATGATGCCCTTGTACTTCCCGCAAAGGAAAGTACCATCCATAGTTAGAACGGGACGGCAGTGGGAGAAGCCCTAGACTACCGGGCCAAATGCCCAAAAGACTCGATCAAGGATTAGGGAATGCGGGATGTTCAACGGGTCGGGCCTGTCCACCCTGTTGACGCATGTCCCTGGGTTAGCATCCGCAATTTGCTTCAGCATTCTGGGGACTAGGTCGTACGCCTCCTTGTAGGTACCGTACAACCCTTCGAGGACCTTCCGCTTCGCCCGCCAGAACGTACTGTAGCTAACGGCATACCCTACTGTATTCACTATGTTAGCCATCAGGAACTTCGGTGAAATGGTCAAATCGACGACAACTACATGGCTTATGATACTCACGATGTAGGCCGAGGTTACATTCTTATGCATTTGCAATGGCTCCTGAAGCTCACATGTGTGATCCGTCACGACTGTGATGCGGAAGGCCGTTCCCGCCCAGGGAATCTCTACGCACGAACTTTGCCAGGGCAAGAGCTAAGCACGCACTTAACTATGTACGTGTTACCATTAGATCTGCAGATAATGGAAGCCATATAATAGTTAGCACGACTTATTGTAGATAGTTCATGATACAGCAAACAAAATGGATATACACCATGGGTCATCGATAGATCGGAGCACGATGCTAACGATCTCCATGTACTGTGCCCACATGGCACTGCTGGTCACCTTCGCCAGGCCCCACAACATCTGCCCGTGTGGTGGGACTGTGGTGGCGGTGACCGCCTCTATTACTATCTTGTTCCTGGCGACGTGCCCATCGAACAACTGCCGAATGCACCGTTGTAGCTCGAGCAAATCGACGTGTGCCAGGTTGGGAACGTTTAGCAAGGCGCGCTGGCAGCTGGACAAATCAACTCCGTTTGGACCGGTACGCACGTTACTGTGGAACACGTACAGTGTCTCCATTTCTGACGAAAATAAGATAATATTTCAACCAAAACACAGCATAAAAACCATACGTACGTTGCTAAAATAAACTTACTGATTACTGACGTTATCGACTCTTAACCTCACACACTAAGGCGCAAATTCAAACATACATCGCATTAGTAACGACTTCGGCAAATGATGCCAACATACAAACAAAAATGTTAAGTACGGGAAAGAGAGGCACCTCAGAAAGAGGGAGAGATTCCTGAGAGAAACGATCGACCAAGTGCGAAAATTTCCTAACTGAGACCTGGGGCTTCTAAACAATGAGTGTGCGGCAGCGCGTTTAAATAGTCGAGCACGGGAGACGCAACGTGACGGCGCACCCACAGTGCGCAGTCACCTATCAAGCGCTGGCGGAGGGCGGTCACCTACCGTGCTGGCGGGCGGGCGGGTGGCCTCTGGTGCTGGAGGAGGCGGGTGACCTACCGCGCCTGGCGGAGGGGACGGGTGACCTACCGCGCCTGGCGGAGGGGGTAGGTGACCTACCGCGCCTAGCACAGGGGGCAGGTCCCTACTGTGCCCCCCACCGAGGGTTGCTTTGCCCGCGACGTGACCCAACGAAGTAGCTTTGTGCGGAAACGATGCTACGTGGTCCCAAGATTCGTCGTACACAAACAACGACTAACAGGTCGAGACGCAACGTGACGCCGCCCCCCAGAGGGTGCAGGTCATCTACCGCGCCTAGTACGGAGCCTACTATAGTAGGGTGCATGTTTGTTCAATGCATATGAATGCTTTGGCTGTCATTCACCTCACCCAATTGCAATTCAGCCGCATGCTATATATGGATGGTTTAGCTGCCATTCACCTCACTCCTCATTTGCTCTTCTCCTTTCCTCCAGTCTTAAACGGGATGTCTTCGGCCTCATCTAACTTTCGAGTGAGCAGACAATTACAATCACTGCGGCAGCAGCTAGTTTGCCCTCATTGCAGTGATCCGGTGAATGTGTTCACCTCGTATACGCCAACGAATCCATCCCGAGTGTTCATGAAGTGTTCAAATCTTACAGTAAGTTGCGCCTAATCATCTCGAATGAATTCCATTCGAAACAGCACGTTGTTTTTTTTTGCTTGAAGCTGTAATTCTTTTTCAGAGCACAACTTGTCGGTTTTGGCAGTGGGCTGACGAAGCTGTCCTAGTGGTTCGAGATATTGCAATGCAAATTGCTGTCTTGCAAGATGACTCTCGTGGTGTTGCTACATTTCATCCAGTGGCTCGACCCTCTGACCCACGAACGCAGAATGAAGAGAATAGACTTAAAAGACTGGATGAAAGGATGGAAAGAGTTGAGAACATGCTTCAGAAATTAGTTAAGCTAGTTAGTTTTGCGGTCTTTCTTCTATTAGTTCTTGTTGTTGCCAAGTAGAAGTTCAATTGTAATGAGATTTAATGTCCACTCTTTATATATGCATCGCAGTCCGTTATGAATGAGAATAAACCAGTAACATTATGTACCCATGAATGAGTTTGTTCAACGCACATCGACGCCTATAACTTAAAGCACTTGACAAATCGATGCAACATGTCAACTCCATAAAAGGCAACCACAATGACGCGTCCACCATTTAGTTACATGCTTTAGGAGATTGAATATAAGTGCGCACAGAAGGGGAGACTACCGAGGTACGAGCTTCCCAGAAAGAACCATTCGCATCGACATCGAATCCTCCATGTTTTAGGGCATCTTTATAATCACAACGAGCGTTCTCAGCCCCTTCTATCATATTCTGTATAAGCTTCATAGAGTACTTCATCGACTGCCTGACTATATATACGTTCAGACGACTTCATCGAGGAGAGACTCCAATAATACTGGTGCCTTTTTATCCCACTTCTAACACACAACAAGTGTTTTAGCAGACAAAGTTTGTTTAGACGACATCCTCAAGGTTATACATCGTCTGATATGCTTATCAGTTATCCTTTCTCTGAACGAATAAAATTATACAAAAATTATAGAAGCAACAACACTATGACGGGAGGCTCCACAAAAAGTTTAAGTAATTTTCTAAACTCATTTGCTATATTTTGAAATTACTACAAACAACTAAAACCGCGATGACGAAACCACGATTTTGGAGAAAAGGAAACCCTAATTTACAAACCTCGGTATTCTTATTTCTTAATGAAAGTTTTTTACAAATCTCAGTGCTGATATTTTTTATGAATAAAATAAAATTCAATAATATTTAATGTTTAAATTTTTCTATTTTTTTGAAAAAAATTCTTTTTTTTAATAAAAAAAATCGGAATTTGCATCGGTGAAGAGCACCCGCCTTGCGCCGCCACTGAGGCAGCAAGCTACCATGCTTTCGGGGTAGGCGGTGCCCACTGCGCTCGGTGGTGAGGCAGATCGTGCTGCCCGTGCACTGTAATGCGATGTCTTGTTTAGAGACCAATTTTGTAAATTATGGTGTAAGAAGGCTACTTTTAAAATTAAAAGTTGTTATAGAGCTACAACAGTGAAAAATTCGGCTTGTCCAGCCCAGCTAGCTGTAGGGTTTTAGCCTCTCTCTCCCCTCCTCCTGCCGCACGCCACCACACAACGCACCCGCACCACCGCAATGGCCGCCGCCGCGAGATCCTTCCTCCGATCCGGAGCCGCCGCCTCCTCCTCCTCCCTCCGCGGCGCGGCCGCCAGAGCCGCCTCCCGCTCCGGGCCGGTTCCGCTCCCGAGGCGGCTGCCCGGCTCTGCTCCCCGCGTCCTCCTAAGGTACGGGCGCTCTTGGTCTCTGGTTCTCCAGGAACCTTCACTTTTCTTTTCCCGTTTTCTTGATCTGGATGAAAAGCTTGGTGTCTGTGTTTCGGCATCTGGAGGTCGCCGGTGGAGATGAGCAGCGTCTGCTTGGAGTCACTGATGCCCATGCACAGCGCCACGGCGTCGGCGCTCATGACGTCGCTCCTCGCCGCCCCGGCTCGCAGGGGATTCGGCTGGCTTTCCGAAGGTGATTGTTTGCCCTGGTCTGAAGTTCTCTGTTTCATTAGCTGTTTTCACAATGTTAGATGACTTCGGTTATGAAGCATATTTGTTTGTTGCTATAGAGTAGATTGGTGTGGACTGATCACGAGCACATCTATCACCGCGGCGTAGAGCAATTTTCCTTAATTAGATGCCTGACTTTTTGGTTGAGCATAAAGTAGCAATAGGAATTTGATGTGTGTTAGTTGTAGTTGTGCTTTCAAGCCTGCTTTATTCATTATCAAGTAAGCACAATAAGTCAATGAGTTTGTTGTCTGCCCAGACGAGCATACTATCCCTTTTGCTTGTGGGTCATTCGAGCTCTCAATATTCTGCATGAAAATTTTGGTTTAACTTGAACAACTATGAATTCCAATGCTCCGAATAGACCACCTTGTGTTTCAGTATATGCTGCATACAGTAGCAATCTTCAATCCTTTGTAGATGTCCACCAAATGGGTTTTCCCATGCATTACAAATTTCATACTTATATGAGATCTCCTTTGCCAAAAACCAACATTTTGTTGACGATTCGATGGTTTTAGCCCATCCTTATTGTGTCGTTGTTTTTAATTTCTTTAGATCTATTTTGTTAGACAACATGCCCTGTGGTACAGACGGACTATTCATTAATGATCCTTTGATCATTTTGATGTTTGTCTGTGTTACACAGAATATCTAACATTGACGGTTTTCTAGTTAGACGAACAATTTGAAACATTTCAAATGCCAGTTACATTCTACATGGAGAAGGATAGGCCATGTTGACATTCTCATGCAGTTCTTAGGTTTTTGACATTATGCTTGTCTGAAATGTGCACCTCGTAAGTCATAACCATCATGTAAATGTAATTATATGGAGGGATGAGTATGACGACAAACCTTTTGTAAATTATAATGTGTTTTTCAAAATAAAAAATTAAATTTGGTGATGAAGTTTGTCGTGTTGAAACCAATCTTATTATTTTGCGTGGTCCTTGTTGTAGGTCAAGACGAAACTAGATGAACATCAAGCCCCAAAAGGTGGATAAACCTTAAGGATTCACATACTAATAACCATTCATGGTTAGGTTCCATCACTAATTTATGGCTCATAAGGATTTATGGAAAGAGAAGACCATTATCACTAATTCATGTATGGGACAGTTCATCATTAATAAGTAAACATGTAGCAGAATATGAAAACAAAACATTGCTTTCTCATGATAATCCAGACAATGTATTGAGTTCGACTTTGTATTGTTTCCTCTACTGTTGCAAAATGTGTTAGTCGCCTTGCCAAATTTTTATTACACCTGAGCAAAATGTTTCCAAACAGCAACATTTTGAACGATCTACCATTGTAGTTGTCGACTGTTTGTTCGTACCAGACTCTTTTCTTTGCAAAAGGCTCCCTTTGGTTTACTGAAACTGCTTGTAAATTTCGTATTTAAATGGAATGTTTTTATAATTTGAATATGCACATCATCATGAATTATAAATTTGAGGCAAAAGGGTCACTGATTCTTTTATATTTGCCCAGCTGGCAATGATGATGTGTGACAATTTGTAGGTGGAATGTAGCAGATTATAATATTGTCACCTCAAATCTACAGGTCTGGTCAGATTTTAAGGAGTATCCATGATAGCATATGTTCATAGCTATGTTCTATCAATTTTTCTTCCATTGTTTGCACAAGAATGCAAGATGAAAACACATTTTTTTGCAACCATATCTGCTGTGACCAAGGATTAAAATACCGACACCAGGTGAAATCCCGCCGGGCGGCCGGTAACGGTTACCAGCCGGCAAGGATAAAAAACCCGGTACCATATAAAATACCGCCTGACGCCATTTCTCCGTTAGAGGCCGGTAACCGGAAATCCCGGGGAAAAACCCGGTCGAAGTTTGAAAACTGAAATTTGAATTTGCTTAAAAACCGGCCGAAATTCAAAAACTGAAATTTGAATTTGCTAAACCCGGAAAAAACCGGCCGGTTTTCTAAATCCTGGGTACCCACCAGTCAGTAACCATCGGGATTTCTATCCATGCCGGCCGGTAACCGGAAAACCTGGGAAAAACCCGGTCGGATTTCGTCTGAAGAAATTTGAATTGGGGATGTAACCGCGAGGATTTTGAATTTGAACTTTTTCGGTCGGTTTTTTTGTATCCTTGGCTGTGACGGTAGATTATGATATCATTAGTAATCTTATCATTCTCTTGTATGTAGCAAACAAGGACATCTATGCCCATCAGCCCATGGCTGAGTAGATATTGGAATTTGGATCCTCCCGAGCTGATCTTAAAACCATTGCATTTCCATCGTGTTTCCTTTAAAATTTCATAGATTTTTTTTTATATTAAATATCATTTCCAGAAATTTAGAAATATTACTTACTTTGTCTTGTATGAGAAGCATATAAATATATGTCCGGGTCCTTGTTTCTTCTTTTATTTGAAGAATGGTTTCATCATTAACACAAAAGTAGTCAATAAATAGGATATTAATTAGGAAAAAAATAGTAAAATCATGTTGGTTCTTCATGACCCCTTGCTAGACCATGTAAATTTACGTCCTTAGCTTATGATGCATACAATACTGCATATTGTGATTATTGGCCGCAATAAGATCATGTGTGCTTGTTCCTTGTAGCTAAAAAATTATTTATTTGACACATTTTATATCTCTATAGACTTGTGATTAGTGATGATGGAGGCCATCTGGGATGAAGACACATGCTATTTACTATTGCAGTCCCAAAGTGATTCATGGACATGGAACACAAAGTAGTTTTTATGGCTGTAACTTTTATTATATAAGTTAAAGAGTTGGAGCTTAGATTATCGCGTTTCTATCTGTAGATGGATGATTTCTTGTCGGAGCCTGCTGTGATGATAGCTGCTATGGAATACCTCTCCTATTGAATTTGAAGTACTTTTTGGTTGGGTTCTTCTCAGTGACATGTTATGTATTCTGGGATTTTGTTTTGTGGAAGTGTCGTGGTAAGAGTTACCGGTGGTTGTCTAACTGAATTTGGTGTTGATGGCAAGTAGATTATGGCGCTCGCGGAGAAATAATGTTCAAATGGAAGTTTCTGCTGCAACATTGTTTTGCTTCTGTTCTTGTCTTTGTGATATAACCTCGTCAAATTATTTCCATCGAGTGCTCTAGAATCCTACCTCTGCGGTATCGGTTCCTGCTTGATCTTGGAGTTAATCGTCAATTGTTCTTCCCAGCGATTAGCTACCCCGAATTAGCTGCCTGAGTCACGCCGTGATGGTCGGTTTCGGCAAACCAGCAGTTTGTACATCCATCGTAGCTACAAACCACGCAGTAGCTCTCAACATTGTGGTGGCCGTCATAGCCCGACGTTCGTCAAGCGTAGACAATCGCCACTTTGATTTTAACCATGGTGGTGGTGGGTGATTTAGCCAGCTTCACCACGATGCGCTTACTGTAGCGATCCAAGCCATAATTCTAGGGGGAAACACGTGGGCGCTTACATCAAACAATCTCGCTGATATGGACTGGTGATACTAACACGAGAAGATATACTGATCCAATGTTTAAAACCAGAAACTAATGCAAACCAAATATCTACGCATCAATCCTTTTAGAATCTCAAAATGCACCAGCATATTAACTGCTCAGCACATCACATTTGTTCTTACAACCACAACCGCTGCAGCAACTAATATTCATTAATAAATAGAAACGCTTGATAAGAAGGAACTTGCACTGGTTCAAGCCAGCAGCTCCAATTTAACTTCAGAATCTCCTCCCATCTTTCACATTCTTGACAACTCAACAAGTAGGGTTTGACCAACAGGCTTGGAAAGCACTTCTTCTGATTAACAATGAAATCATCGAGATCTTCACTCTTCAACAACATTGACAAGGTCATACTCCACAAGTGACAGATTGTTGTCCTCCTTTACATTGAAGCTTGCAGGTTCGGTGACTTCAACACGCCCCCATTTGTCCACAGCAAGCCTCATTGATCCTTTGAACATATCGATCTTTGCATTGCGGATAATGACAGTGCTGTCAGGCTTCAACAAGTCAACTGTCAAAAGGTATATGCTTATTAGATATCACCCAAGTAAAACCATGTTCACTAAATCAGTCAAGAAGATATTCATGAATTAATGTTGAGCATAAAGACAATAAGCTCTAACACTCATAAGTTGGGGATCAACAAAATTCAGTAAAGCATCTACAAGGAACAGGTCACATTAAGAATCTAATATTGTCCATGTATGTCTATAAGCATGCAAAGTACACACACTTATCATATGATCATTTATAAATTATGCTTACCACCATAAGCGACATAAAATGGATGAATGTGAAAAGAAGTCTAAAATAACATGATGTGCATACCACGAGAAAAAACGTATTAGAATCTGAAACAATACAGTCTTGTGGACAATCAGCCATCCAATAATAACATAATAATTTTCCAATCAGCTTAAGACAAGATGTGCTTGAAAGCCTGTACTGTTATGCGTGTGAATGAATATCATAACACCGATTGGCAAGTGAGCCTGGGTGAACTAGGGAAGCTCGAGAGCTTGCCTGTCATGTGGTGTTGCAAGATATTGTTCGTAGGCATAGAGCTCCCAAGCAAATGCATCTATAATATATATAAAAAAACTAACCTAAATGCGGTCAAAGAGAAGAACATTGCACAATTTCATACGCACTTACACAGACAGATATACAAAGAAACACCTATACTGTTTGTCGAATTAAAATTTTGACAGGACATCAACACCTTCCAAGTTCAACCTTATCACCTGGATACACCACGGGATCAATTTTTACATTCTCACAATCCAATTCCAGGGACGATAACATTGTTAATTTTGCACGAAGCAAGGACAAAAACTCCTAATGCAAACAGTCCAACGACTATCATGCTACATTAATCTCCCACTTCAGTTGCGCTAAAAACAGATGTGCTGCAGTATGTGCAGTACATCAACATAGCATCGCGCAATAATGTACCAATCTAACATTAAACACTTGACTTCAACCAATGCCCCAAGTAAAAGGATTACTCGCAAGTAAACATGCATGGCACCAGAGAATAGATTACTACTACACAGAAGGGCCAGATCGTACCCTGCTCGTTGCGGGCGGTGAAGACGATGCAGCCGGTCTCGTCGCCGATGACGCACTCGGCGATTCTCGTTAGCCTTGCCGCGGGGTCAGCGCCCGCGCCGGCGCGGCCCTTCTGGAGGACGGTCTTGGAGCTGAGCACCTTGGCGACGAGCGTGTGGCCGGACGTGCCGGGCTTGAGCTGGTCCACCTTGACGAACACCGGCTTCCGCTTCGCCGCCGCCGTCGTAGCCATGGAGACGAAGAGAGAAAAAAAACAAGGATAGGTAAAGAAAGATAGGGATAGGATTACAGGAAGTGGAGACGGGAGGGCCAAACCCTAGATGGGATGGGGGAGGATTTAATACGGGAGGTGGATGCGAAGGGGGCAGAGAGGCTGTGTCGTTGTGATCGAGGAGGCCACTAACGATGCGGGGGAGTTGTTAAATTCGATGTTATCATTATCAGGGCCAATAGGCTGGATCAAACGCTATTATCCGTTTCTCCTTTCCAAATGGGAGAAAAAAAAAGAAGATCTGATTATTTATCACTGTCAAAGATCTATAATTTATCATTTATCATTTATATGTGGATGACATGTGGCTCTAGGACCAGATATTATCCATACATGCAGTGACAAATTATAAAATCCACATCTTTGCAGTGGCATATAATTGATTATTCAGAAAAATGAAGAAGGCTCATCAGTGGGGAATAGGCAAAATTTGATATATACTATTAAGAATCTTGCCACTGAGTATATTGAAATTTGAAATATGCCACTCCAGTTTCTTTTCTCATTGAAATTTGCCATTCTTACCTCTTTTCTCTAATTTCCCATCAATTCGAAATATGATATACCCATTTTGCCCCTCTCCCAAATGAATACATCCTCTCTGCTGCCCAGGTCCCTACTCCCCCAGCTCGCCCGGCCGCCTCGTCTCTTGTCCACCATGCTGCGTCGCCACTGTCAATTGTATGTGAAGTAGCAGAGTCACACTGGAATGGCTGCATGTGATGTCAATTGCTGACAAATTTGGTTGAAATGTGATGTCAATTCGGTTGCTTGTTTGATTTCTGGAATTTTTGTAATGTAGAAAAATGTTTGTTTCTGGAATTGGTGATTGGAATTGCAGAAATATGATGTCAATTTGGATGCATGTGTGTGATTGCTATTGCTGGAATTGATGAAATGTGTGTGATTGCTATTGCTGGAATTGATGAAATGTATGTGATTGCTGGAATTGATGAAATGTTGACCCAAGTGTGTTTCTGGAATTGATGAAATGTAGATTGCTATTGCTGGAATCTATGCTTACTAGTGGCATTGTCAGCACTCTTGAGCAATGTCAAATTTGGGAGTTCACAAGGGATGGTGCTTCCAGCTCCAGTCAATAGGTCATGCAATGTCAAATTTGGGAGTTTTCTTTTAGCTAAAATCCCTCTTTTGCATCTGTTGTATGACAGAAAGAGAGCATCCTCGAGAGATCCACATATATATACACAAAGATATAATGGATGATTCTTCTAGGAGAGGTTGCATGGATGCTCCCCAAAGATTCTTCTGCTACGTTGGTAGCTATATTATATATGCTAGCTCTGGATGGTGATCATCTGGGTTTGCACTCCCAAATGCAAGGACTTTAAAGAAGTAGCAGAACTCGTACTGATGCAGCCTCTTCAGCTCAAGGGATTTTACTGTACCAAGACTTGCAACCTACTGCATTTGTAATTGCTAAACAAATCATGAAAAACAATGACACATTGTGCTGGCTTTGGCAGAAGCAAATGGTTTCATCAAAATATTTCTCAACAACAGAAAGATTGATACTAAGAAAGAGAACATCAGTGCAAATGACTAATTAAACTACCAGGAGACAAAAAATTCTGCCTGAACACTACCAGGCTAACAAAGAAAGATTGTGTCAGGACCTCCCAAACAAAGGCATGTCTATACAAGTTAAATGGATATTTTCTTGGTTACACACAATACAACTAACAAGTATTGATGAGCACACAGTATCAGTGAGAGCAATCACAGCCATAAATTCATAATCTTCCAACCAATCCTGTCATCAAGATATGCCCATTTACAGAAACAAAGTAGTGTAAAGCCAAAATAAAAGTTCATCCATTGCATGTAACAGTAATCTTCCAACATACATAAGAGTATCAGTGAGATCAAGTCTGAACCATACACAAGTCTTAACATCAAGTCTTAACCATAAAGCAAAATAAAGGAAGATGCAACAAGTTTGTCATTACATAGGAACATGCATGAATTCTGTCATCACAAAAGCATCACATTACATAGGAACGACCTACTTCTTCTTCTTAGGGGTTAGCTTCTTTTTAGCTAGCTTCTTAACTGGCGATCTCATCTTTTGTGGGGTAGAAGTAGATGGTTCACCTCCAAGACCATGAGCAGATATGACATCCAATTGTTGTCTCATCATAGTAAGTTGTGGAGCAATTGCAAGACCATCCCCTGTAGAAGGAGTAGGTGCTGCAGCAACATCAGACGACTCTTCTCTATCCTTCTTACTCTTCTTCCTTGGAGGGTTTCTTTTCCTATAACACATACATGAAATTGGTTAGTGCATTATAATAAAATTTAAGCATGCATTTTAACACATATTTACCTTTTGATGTCCTAGTTCTCCACAGGTCTTGCACTTCTGTTTACTTTGCTGCCTTTTTTTCTTTAGCACCTCATTGGCAGCCTTAAACCTTTGTGTCTTTGGTCTTCCCGCTGACCTTTTGAGTTGAGGTGGGTGCAACTTGAAGCCAGGATCAACCTTTCGCCATTGGGACTTGTTAGTCATCGGTTGCACAATCCCAGCATATGCAGCTTTAAATTTAGGCAAGGAGAAGAAATCATCAACATAGTCCTCCATATTGGCTTGCCTATTGTTACAGATGAATCGCAAGGCATGCTGGCATGGCTTCCCAGATACTTGCCATTCTCTACATGTGCATTCCCTACTAAGAAGATGGACCACATGCCTGCTATTATCAAGCATGTTCACTACCTCGACACTTGTATTTGCTCCTGGGGTTGCCTTCAAGTGTCCAAGACCTCTAATGCTCGCATTGAGTTCATGAATAATAGCTGGAAGTATTCTACCCTATAATCTGTCTCCAATCCTCCTCCTCTTATCACAACGCTGCATAATCAAGTTTCGGATGGTGTCCATGAGTTCAACCACCAGAATATCCTTAACATTCATGATCCAAGAGTTGTACGTTTCTGCAATATTGTTGTGCATGTAGTCACACTTCGCAATTGTATTGAACAAGGCCCTACTCCAGATGTGAGGGTGGTACTGGTTGAGGTACTCAATGGCTGCTGGACAATTTTCTTGAATTACTTGAATGTGCTCCTGCAAATTCTCGTATCTGTAAGATCGTGCTGCTATTCACATGTTACTGGAGACCATAGGACCATGAAACTTCTTCTGCATGTTCCCCCAAAGATGCCTGAAACACTCTCTATGCTCAACATACGGGAAAACCCTCTTTACACCTGCACATACCCCATTCCCAACATCTGTATGCAAAGTCAGCCCATGTGGGTTGCCGATTGCCTTACGTAGCTGTTGCATAAACCAAGTCCAATTCTCTGCAGACTCCAAGTCGATAATACCATATGCAACCGGGTACATCCAGTTGTGGCCATCTATGGCCGTAGCAGATGCCAACTGGCCATTGTACCTACCAGTGAGAAAGGTAGAGTCGATGCCAAAGTACGGTCTACAGCCATTAAGAAATCCATCAATGCAAGGCTTTAGCGCAACGAACATCTTGTGGAAGTGTGTCTTCCTACCGTACACCTTGGTGTCTATCTCAACGATGCTACCTGGCATTATTCTTTCAAGCTCTGCCTTGAGACTGTACAAAGATTGGAAACTCTCCTCCTATGGCCCATATAGCTGCTGTAGTGCTAACTGTCTCCGAGCCCACACATTTCCATAGCCAATTGTGACATTGTATTTCTGTTCGAGTGCCTTTTCCAACTCACTTGCACCTATAGTTGGATTTGCCCTAATCAAAGAAAGGGCTCTATCTACCACCCAGCCCTGCGATGCCATAGAGCTATTTATTCTGCTTGTTGAAGCACATTTGTGGGAATCAACCAACATTGTAACCTACAGATAGATTGCAACAACTTAGTATTTAACACAATGAAATGAACATTACTTAGTACAACTTAAACTATGTTACGTTAGTATCGTGACGCTTTGATCAATCCCAGTATGCACAGTTATCTCCAAGGACAGTCCTCCTTCTTGCATTCTCCTCTGTACCTTGTTTTGTCAGTCTTACATTTGCCTATCTCAAACTCCCCCTTAATAGCAAACTGCCTCAAAGCTAATTTGAATTCCTTCATATTAGGAAAGGTGCTGCCCAATTCAATCTTGGGATTTTCCTTATCATGCACATGCGCTAGCTCCACATGTGCATAGTCATTCACTAGTAAGTCGTCCTCTGTATCAATACCACCATTGTTCAGACCACTAGCATCATCATTCGGCTCCACATGTGCATACTCATTCTCCTCGGCCCTTAGTCCAAGCATGTCAAACATCTAGTCGTCCGTGATGTACACACCATTTCCATCCACATTAGTAGGGTCGGGTGGATCAACTTGGGGAATAGCAAAACTTGCCCCTTGACTAGCCCAAATGAGAGTGTGTGTGTGGAGTCATTGCAAGGACTGCCTGGTTCTTGCCATTGTGATGTGGAGTCATTACAAGGACTGCCTGGTTCTTACCATTGTGATGTGGAGTCATTAATAGGATCAACATGAAAGGATAGGTGTGGAGGACTCACAGACTGACAATGCGAAGCACTAGAAATTCCACTGCAAATAATTGACAAGTTTTTTTGGCTATCCACTATAGTGATGAACAAATTAACCAACTTACTATCCATGTTTGCATCAAACAACCCTAGAAGTTCGGCATCGCTACATATCCTTACTTGTGTTCCTTTCTTACTATCAAAGTACCATATCAAAGCATCCTGCGCCGACCCCCAAATTGACTTTCGATTTAGGTCATCGTTCAGATCTAACATCGAGTACAAATCTCTATCATCTACCACCAAATTGTGAGTTGCAGCTCCATATGACTTGGTGCTGCCATCATCAAGCCGTGCTACGTACGCAGCAAAGTTAGCAGCTACTCTATATGCGGTACCACACTCAACCCTACACCAACACCAACAAATAAATGAAATGCGAAGCACATGTTAGCTACAGCGAAGAGTCTTCTTCCACCACATATAGTCCACAATATGACAGAAAATATATATTTACCCGCTACTACAATGCGATTCTTCCATTTGAATTCCACTGCAAATAGCTAGGGGGCAGGAAGTTCTTCTTTACCTTCTTCAAGATATAGGGACTCCTCTTCAGACTCTGGAATCGGGGCTAATGACTAGACAACCAATAAAAATTAGTCAGGTAAGTAAACAAGTCATTGAACAAGTAAATTGATGGAAAATTAGTCAAGTTAGGAGGGCTTAGAGTTCCCTCGGGGCCGGCCAACTAGGGGGAGGCGGCGCCTGTCTGGGCGAGGACCAAGGGTGAGTAGGGACCTGCGGTGGCTGGTGAGCTAGAGTCTTGATGGCCATGAGTGAGGGACGTGGTGGTGGCGAGTGGGACGCTGCTTGAGCTTCTCGAGGCTAATCGGGGAGCCGCCGGTTTGGGCGAGGAGAGGAGGGAGGGGAGGGGCAGACCCACACAGCCGGTGGGGAGGGAGGAGGCAGTCCATGGCCGTGGCTCAAGCCCTTGCTTGTGGGTTCATGGCTGGTAACCAAATGGATGGGGCACATGTGAATCTCACGGGCAGCAGAGGATGGATTCATTTGGGAGAGGGCCAAAATGGGTATATCATATTTCGAATTGATGAGAAATTAGAGAAAAGAGGTGAGAATGGCAAATTTCAATGGGAAAAGAAACTGGAGTGACATATTTCAAATTTCAATATACTCAGTGGCAAAATTCTTAATGGCATATATCAAATTTTGTCGTGGGGAATATGGCCTATCTTAGCCATAAGTGATTACGAGGGCACTCCCAACAGTCCAAAACCCCAAATAACTGGATTTTTAGCTTTTTTGTGAGGTGGAAGAAGAGAGTGAGGGAAGAGAGATAAGAGCATGTACAATGTTATAGACAACTGTTGTCTATATTACCTCTTCATATCATTTATAAACAGCATTAAAGACAACTCAAATAATGAGTTGTCTTTTTATATGTCTCTATAGACAACTCCTTTATGTATAATGTGTCTTGTTTCCCGTGTTACAGTCGACTATTTCTTGAGAGACGACCTAGTTCTCTACGCTCCATCTCTCTCATCCACGACATCTAATGTCCTACGTGGCAAGTCTTACAAACAGCTGACATCACACTATTGTACATGCTCTAACAAGCTTGATGATGTCACCCGTTTTTAGCAAACCAAGATTTTAGTATTGAGTAGATGGTGCATTAGAGAGCTTGATACCAAAATTTATGGGTCCATCTCTCTCCCTACCACATCATTCATTCGGGAGCGAAGTACTAATTACTTGACTATGGGGCCCTTTAGTAATAAGCTTTTGTGGATATCACAGGGATATATGCTCATGATCTTAGGGTGATGATACAATTGGCAATGGTGGTGAAGGTTTGCCGAAACACTCGTTTTTAGTAAATTTCAGATGATGTCAGGTCTCAGGCGGTCAGACCGGCCAGGGTGGCGGTTAGACCGGCCTTACTAGCGGTTTGACTGGCCACTGCAGGAGGTCAGACCGGCCATGGGCAGGCCAAACGGCCGACGGTCAGACCGGCCATGAGCGGTAGTCTGACCGGCCAAAAATAGAGGGTGTAGACAAGAGAGAAGATTCTTCTACACTTGGTCTCATAATTTTTGGAGCTTCGAGCCAAAAGTTTTATTCATTTTGGATTTCTAGAGATGGTTCAGATTTTTAAGGACAAATCTGACTAAGTCATTGTGTTGATGGTCAGACCAGGCAGGGGCGGTCAGACCGACCATGGTTGGCGGTGTGACTAATTTTGTTGGACCGAAAAGGCGACTAGAGGGGGAGTGAATAGGAGCACGCTCACTTTTTCACTTTGACCAGATTCAACACAAATGTCACTCCAATAGCTATGGAAGCTATGAATAGGGATGGAAAATGGTAGAGGATAATCCGTTTTATCCGATGTTCGTATTCGAGAAAATGTAAATGGTAAAGGATAATTCGTATTCGGATAGAAAATGAATCCGGATCTGGATACTATCCGTTTTTTTCCCCGGATATGAATCCGGATGTGGTATGAGAAATTACGCCGAATACGAATCCGGATTCGGATAGTATCCATATTCGCCAAGCCTAATGATAGACACTGCCATTTCCAAAACTGGTTGCTGGTTCTGTAAATGCCATGAGGCTCATGACAGAGGCGTACGCGTACCGCACACGTCGTGTCCTTTGCCTGCCAGGTTCTTCTTGGCCTCCCTAACCCCCCTAAACACGATTAGCCAATTAATTAAGAGAACGACTTGGGGCGGGAGGGGGGGGGGTAAGACATGTAATTGTGTAGATGGGATTGGCTGCTGGCAACACGATCGAAAGCGATTTGATGTTAGGAAATGGAAATCAATTCAGGATGAAGCCAACTATTGAATCTTGAAAGACTGTTTCGATTCAAAAGCATAACCACGACTAATTTAAGACAAAAGATGTCATTTGATCAAAGAACTCCTAGGAGCTTAGCATCTTGATAAAGGAGGGCTCTACTAATATTTGTCGCAAAAGTTGTAGGATATTCGCATTCGACCAAATTGAGTACATATTTGATTCGAATTTGTATTCGTTACGACATTCGATTCGTATTCGTATTTGAGAATATTCGAATTCGAATTCGTATTCGTTTTAAAAATATAGATTCGTATTCGTATTCGAGACTATTCGATTCGTATTCGATCCGTTTCCACCCCTAGCTATGAAGATTAATATACCAGTACAGCAGAAAACTAGTATTGAATCCGATCCAAAATCCCCAAATCAAAAGACCAAAAACCAAAAGCAATCTAGAGGGCGATCAGACTGGCAGCCAATGGGCGGTCAGATCGAGGTCGATCCGACCAAGGTCTTCAAGGCGATCGACCGTGATTCGAGCATCAAGTGAGTTCAAATTTCAAAAAATCAAAATCAAATCGATCTAACTTTTGATCTATTTGTCCAAACTCCCTGAAACTTGACACACTCCTTCTCAAAGATATTTGGAACCTATTCTAATCAAAGATCGCATAGATCCAAGCAAAAGTTCCTATCTTTTTTCAGATTGATGGAGGGTGAGTTCAAAACCAAGTCAAAACGAAAAGATGATCTAGATACTTGCTCGTGGTTGAATGATGATCTAGATGATCCTAGATAGGTTTCCACAAGTCACAGCAAGTTAGATCAAGGCAAAAAACCAAGTAAAAACTCGTGAATCAAAGAGAGACTCGGATCACCAAATGAGAGAAAGAAGGCAAATAGATTCATCTTTGAGAGAACTTTCTTTGGATTGATTTGATATGGTATTGGTTTACAACCACTCCATCAATGAAGGACAAAAACTCAATACATGAGCACGAAATCAAATCCAACTCCCTATAACCCTAACCTCCACTTTCCTCTCCCTAAGCACAAAAGCAAACGAGGGTTTCACTAAATGAAAGGGTTGAAGGGGGTGCAGCCACCTCTCTCCTCTATTTATAGTGGAGGCTAAACATTCTAGAAGAGTTAACCCTAATAGGCTCCCGTTAAGGCCTACAACAAACGGGCTACATACGCACGCATTTTAAAGCGTCGTCTTCATCTCCTCTTAACCTAATCCACTTCTCCATGTACCGTCTTGCGCCGAGGGTTGGCAAAAGATCACCAAGGCGGTATTTGGTAAAATTACCAAAATACCCCTTCTCGATCTTTTTCGAAGACCGAGTCCCATCTTCGTGAAGCACCTCCATGCTTCGCCACGTGTAGGTTGATTCAGCGGCTCTCATCATATCGGCAAGTCTCTCCCATCTGGCTCCCACCGAAACCACCATGGCACTTGCACCGACCCCCGCGCCGCTTGATCCTACTCGTCGCACCAAACTGCCCGTTCGGTCACCTTTGTCCCTCTTGCGACATGCTTGACTCCATTGACCTCACCCGGCATCCCCGATCGTTCTGGACCTCAGCTCTCCAAGCTTAGTCCCGATCATCCTCACCGTTGACCGTCATTGACCTCCAAGCAACCTGCACAACAATAGACAAAGAAATTGATTCCGGGAAAGTTCTTCACAACTTGACACACGTTAGTCAAAACATGCATCATGCAACACATATGAACTGAAACCCATGAACTTGACCTAACCAAACAATCATCGCCACCGAGTTGGCCGATGAACAAACCAAAACTGGTCAGACCGCCACTTTGGCCGGCCTCGATCGCCTCGCCTGTCGACCACCACTGCTGGCGGTCGACCGCCTTAGAGGACTTAGCCAAATTTTCTCCCCGAACCAAACCCATCGGACTTTTGAAACCAATAGAACTTTTGCCTGGAAGCTCCAAAAATAATGATACCAAGTGTAGTAGAATCTACTCTCTTGCCTGCACCCTCTATTGTTGGCCCAGCTCCAAAATCCAACATCTCATAATGGTTGGTCTGACCGATTTCCCAAAGCCGGTCTGATCGCCCCCCTGGCCGGTCAGACCGCCACATAGGCCGGTCAGACCGCCACTTGCCTAACAGCAGCTTGAACTTCGTCGAAAACGCGTGGTTCGACAAACCTTCAACGCTATTGCCAATTGTACCATCATCCTAAGATCATGAGTATATCCTCATGATATCCACAATCTCCCCCTTGATGAACACATTGGCAATTTCCCAAAATTGTAAGTTTTGAGATTTGAAAAGTAAAATACTTTCGTTTTCGCGCAAGGGCACAACTTGGTCCATGAGCAAGAGAAAGCAAAGAAAATGACCAAGTTGGCTTCAGAATAGCAAAGGCAAGTGAGATCGGGCAAAAGAAAGCAAGAATGCTTCAAATTCCAAAAGGGAGTCAAAAGTTTCACTTAAGGTCCATATGAAAGAACAATTGTTCAAATTGACCTTTGATCATTGTGAGGATCCAAGAATTGCAATTCGAGTTCAGAAAAGACAATAAGATCAAAAGAATGCAAATAAGATACTCCTCCTCACTATGATCACAAATTTTCAACAAATTTCATTTTCCTCCCTTTTCTCCAAAAAGCTCCCCTTTTAACATTTTTGTTACTTCTTCTCCCCCTTTGACAATGGAGTCATCAAGGAATCACGCCTTCCTCTCGTCCAGAGTTGACAAATGCAGAATAAGAAAAAAGCATAAGAAGGAGTGACGAGGATTAAAACCTCTATGTATTAATTTAATACATAAAATACCATACGTCTTCATGGTCGTAACCCCTAAGGCTAATGACCGCACCGGTCGTAAGGATTTCAGAGGTTACACGATGGGTACCCTGGTCGGACAAGGCTTTGTGCCTAGGCTACGACCAAGTAGCTGCTCGGAAAAGCTATAAACTGGCATTTCTTACCGTATGATGAATGGAACACGTGTTACATGTTCCAAACCATGCGATGATATAATCCTGAGACACTGGCAATTAACTACCCTACGGTTAAGCATCTCACAGACAACCGCAAGGAAGTTGGCACACTGTTAACCGCCTTACCACTTCGACCAGTCGTAACGTTTCACCAGGGACGCCTTCTCTAGGAGTAACTGCCACCTCTTCAGGAGTTATTTAAGGGTGGAGCGTAGAAGACGAAGGGACGGAACAAGAGACAACAGAAAACAAGAGAAGACAAACACAGAAGCCTAAGCGGTGGAATTAGAAGCAGGACAGTCAGTCTTAGACTTAAAGTCTAAGCCTGATTACTTAGTTAGACATTCCACACATTCAGTGTATTTTAGGGTAGTTCCTAGTCAGGTCTTGTAAATCCAGTTCATATCAATAAAGAGCGGCCCCCATTCCATCCCAGGATATTTCACGTTATTTACCTCTTTCATTTTCATAAGATCGGCGACTCGATCGTCGACAAGGAGCATGCATGAAATGCAATGGAGTGGCTTCATTTTTTTTTTGTATTTTTCAATTTTTGATTACAAGAAATTTTGGAGATTACCCAAAAGAACAAGCTAGCATTTCTAATATTACACAAGGCCTATCAAGTCTGAAAGCGCTAGCAAGATCATGTTAAGACATATATATCAAAGCTAAGCTCGAAGGCTTAATGTAAAGCAATGAAATTTATCAATTTAAGCAAAGCTTCAAATTTAGCAAGTTCATCAACAGGAATCTTAAAATGATAATGGCCATGTCAAAATGTCAATGTGAGATCAAAAAGCTAACAAAGACCACATTAAGAGACAAACAGGTCCTGAAATGAATCATTTTGCTCAATTTTCTCAAACGCCTATTTTTCAACAGTTTTTCATTTGCAATGAATATTGAAGTTGACTAATGGTCTAACTTAGAGATCAAGATCATGGACTAGGAGCCATCTACAAACTCTTTCTAAGCTTCGACTACTAGTTGATTAAAGGTATATCTTAGAGAAGAAGATCCTGGACTAGGAGCCATCCACAAACTCTTCCTAAGCTTCTACTAGGGCGACAAATCTTGATGTTCATGTCAGTTTTGACAAGCAGACCCCATGAGATCGTCTGGATCATCAAACTATCTCCAAGTTCATGTCTATGACAAGTAGTCTCGTGAGAGTAGTTTGGTACAATTTAAGCATAAGACAATCTTGAAATTGATTTTTCATTTTTCATTTTGCACATGAGCGCTTTTAGATTCTCGAAGCACAAGAAGCTCAAGTAATGATCAATTTTAGATTCAAGAGCTAACACGACAATTTTGACAGGCCAACGCCACAAAAGGAGCACTATTAGCAACTAACTAAAACATCCACAAATTGCGCTTTTAGTTCGAGTTGTCTTAAAGTTCTAGCTCATACAGCAAAGACTTAGATACACACGTGAAAGCATGATAATTCTAGCAAGTCAAAGAACTAGACATGGCATTGAGCAAGAATTGAAATACCAAAGCTCCAAAGGGTAATAAGTAATGCTTCATCAATTTTAAAAGACAAGCAGAAAAATCTTATATTACAATGCATCTTTTTGTGTTTTTCATATGAATGCAATATGATACAATGAGATGCAAGAAAAGCTCAAAAGCCTAAAAAGATCAAAAAGTTCAAAAGAAGATCAAGAAAAGATCAAATGAACAAGGTAAGATCAGAAAAGATCCAACTTCCCCTCAAACCAAAGTCCTTAAGAGTGGACACCATCCACAAAATCGACTCTGACAAAGAACTAGCAAGCAGACTATATATTCATTTTCAAAGAATGGATTGTGCAATGTAAGACCGCTTCTAGAAGACCAAGAGACAAAAGAAGTGCTTAAGAAATGACATGTGCCAGAGGTACTCTTCCTATCTAGCCGACAACCCGCAAAATCAAAATCAGAAAACCCCCGAATGGACAGAGAAGACGAGTAGGAAAACCAAATGCCATACTGGAGGGTAGAGTGTAAATACATGAAGATGTGCTTTAACGGCTTGGCGATGTGAAGTCCTCGGTGACGCCTGAAACCTCGCGCAGAGGCAGACCGCGAAGTGGATGTCCGGTCTTGAGGCCGTCAAGTATAGGAGGGAGCTGATCATGCTTCTGTACTCGTGTTGATCCACGACTTCTCCTTTCTCATCTGGATCCAAAACAGTCGAAGTCGCCATGGGAGTGGCGATCGGCTTGCAGTCACCCATCTCAAAACGCTTGAGCAAATCCTTGATGTACTTCGTTTGATGGATGAGGATCCCTTCCTTGCACTGCTTGATTTGTAGCCCCAGAAAGTAATTGAGATCTCCCATCGTACTCATATCAAATTCCCTGGACATGGTCTCGGAAAAACTGGAAACAAGAGCATTAGAGGAATCACCAAAGATAATATTATCAACATAAATCTGAACAAGCAGGAAGTCATTGCCATGCCTAAGAATGAAAAGAGTCTTATCAACTTTTCCCATTTCAAAATCATTCTTAAGCAAAAAGGTCTTAAGTCTATCATACCAGGCTCTAGAGGCTTACTTAAGACCATATAAGGCTTTGGATAGCTTAAAAATACGATCAGGGTGCTTGGGATTCTCAAAGCCAGGGGGTTGCCTAACATACACTTCCTCCTCTATAAAACCATTCAAAAAAGGCACTCTTAACATCCATTTGATGCAACCTAAAACCTTTAGATGCAGCAAATACAAGCAAGATGCGAATGGCTTCTAGTCTAGCAACAGGAGCGAAGGTCTCATCAAAATCTAACCCTTCAACCTAGCTAAAGCCCTGAGCTACCAACCTAGCCCTGTTTCTAACCACAGAACCATCCTTATTTTGTTTATTTTTGAACACCCAACGGGTTCCTATAACATTATGACCAGTAGGAGGTTCTACAAGGTTCCAAACTTTATTTCTTTCAAAATTCTCTAATTCCTCATGCATGGCATTGACCCAACTAGCATCAGATAAATTATGTGATATATTTTTGGGTTCAATAGAAGCTACAAATGCAGAGTGAGAGAAAAGACTCGGATCATGATACCTGGAGCGAGTGACTCGCTCATGGAGATTACCAATCATCTGATCCGGAGGGTGTTGCTTCTGAATGTGCAAAGGAGCGCTTGGGGGAGATAGCGTCTCTCGACCTCCACAGTCATCGCCGATGAAGCGATCGCAGCAGAGCCTCAATTGAAGGTGAAGCAACAGAGGTGTTCTCGGAGCTTAGGCAGCTTGCACAGGAACATCAGCAACAGGTGGAGGAGCAGTATCAAGTTCATCCTCATCTTCTTCAACAAAAATGCTCTTTGTCACCTGTAAGTCATCTGAAACATTAGATCTAGCTCCAGGGCTAGTCTCATCAAAAGTGACATTGTATGTCTCCTAGATAATGTTAATTTCAACATTAAAAACCCGAAAACCACTCGAATTAGCACGATAACCCAGAAATAAATCATCACAAGTCCTTGATTCAAATTTATCTAGGTTTCCTGTTTTCAAAATGAAACACTTCGATCCAAAGACTCGAAAATGCGAAACAGAGGGTTTTATCCCAAATCGAAGCTCATAAGAAGTCTTGCCCAAAGACGGTCTCAAAAAGACACGGTTTGAAATATGGCAAGCTGTAACAATAGCTTCGGCCCAAAACCTCCTCGGTGTGCTATACTCATCTAGCATCATCCTAGCCATCTCGACTAAGGTCCTGTTCTTCCTTTCCATAATGCCATTTTGTTGAGGGACGTGTGGAGAAGAGAACTGATGCTCAATACCGCGCTCAGCATAAAAAGAGGCAAAAGAAGCGTTCTTGAACTCCATACCATTGTCACCGCGAATCGCTCTCAAGGCACCAGGAAGTTCAGAAGCCAAATGAAGAACAAGATCATGAAAATGATCAAAAGCCTCATCCTTGGAAGCAAGAAAGAACACCCAAGAGTATCTCAAAAAATTATCGACTATGACAAGAATGTACCATTTGCCACCGACATATCGAACCCTAGCAGGACCAACAGTATCCATGTGAAGCAACTGTCCCGGTCCGTCAGTCATGACCATAGTCAATGAAGGGTGTGAGGCGACAACTTGCTTTCCATGCCTACAGGGCGCACATACAGTATCCTTGACAGTTTTGAGTTTATGCAAACCTCTCATGAGATCAAGGCCGCTAACTCGCGTCAGATGATCAAAACCAATGTGCCCCAAACGTCGGTGCCAAAGCCAGATATTAGAAGAAGATGCAATTAAACATTTGAGAGATCCAGTAAGAGATTCAGAAAAATCAGCTCCAAAGATTCTACCAACTCTAGAAATCCCAAAAACAAGCTCACCGACAGAATCAAGCACACGATAGGTATTTTTCTTAAAACGAGTTTCGTAGCCATCATCAAGAAGCTGTGAAACAGAAAGCAAGTTGTACCTTAGCTTGTCCACAAGAGCGACGTCCTTGAGAATGAACTTGTCGTTCACCCTGGTCGATCTATTTCCTTCGATCCGCCCTTGTGTATCATCTCCGAGGGTGATGAAGTCATCACCCTTCGACCGCGTGAAGGAAGTGAACCATCTTGAGTCTCCGGTCATGTGGCGTGAACAGCTGGAGTCAACGAACCACGTGTTCTTCCTCCTTCCGCGGCGATCCTCATTGTTGTCATTGATGTCGACGATGTCGTCCATGAAGCACATGCCGGTGAAGTCCTTGGCCTTCCCTTTCTTATCTTGAGGGAGCTCCTCATCCTTGTCCTCATCGCTCTCGGAATCCACATCGCTCATGGATTGCTCTCCAAAAGCGGCAAGGACCCGGTGAGCGGCCTTCATGAGCTTGGCAGCATTGTACTTGGGCTTGTTCCCTTGAGGCTTCTTCCAAGCTGGCTTTTCCTCCTTGTGGTTGCTCTTACCTTTCAGCTTAGGGCAATTTGCCCGGATATGATTTAGCTCTCCACACTCATAGCACGTCACATGGCCACCTCTCTTCTTTTTTCTAACATTGTTATATGCTCGTGTGACTTTCTTGACTAATAGAGCTAAATCAGCCTTAGAAAGACTCTCAAACTCTTCTCCTTGAACAACAGATAAACATGTAAGAGAAAAACCAGAAGAAGACTCAGAAGAACCATCAGGAGTCCCTTTGAGAGGACCAGTCACCAAAGCTATGTTAACCTTCTTAGGAATGCTACCTCTCTTGATCTCATGAGTTTTGAGCTTGCTATAAAGCAGCTCCAAAGTGAGTGTAGAGAGATCGACGTTCTCCTCAATGGCAGTAGCCTTGATTTTCCACTCCTTGGTGTTGATTGCAGCCAAGAGGTGGATGACATTCTCAAATTGAGAGTACTCAATGTCAACAGCTCTCATCTGATTGATCACCTTGCTAAAACGAGTAAAAACGTCATCAATGCTCTCACCAGGACACATCTCAAACTTGTTATACTCCCACATTTGAAGACGTTTACCTGGTCCCTCTCATATGAGATGGATCCAGTTCTAGCTTGTACACACTGGTCAGGAGTTTGAGCTGATGCTAAAACATTATGTTCAGGTGTTTGCACATCTGTAGGATTGGAGATGTTCTGTTGAGGAGCCTGCACATCATCAATAGGTGTAGAAGTTTGAGCGTTAGGTTGGAAGCCTAAACTAGAACTTTTTTTTATTTAACCCTTTTAAATTTTTATTTTAAAGTTAACCCCCGGCACACTTTGTTTCCAATTCTGACCTATTTAGTCACGCCACCACTCGTGGCGTGACAAAACAATGCTGTCACGTCACAGGATAAATCTCCAAAAAAGCATTTTTAATCACGCCACTGGTCTTGGCGTGACCAAACAGCACTTGTCACGCCACGAGTAGTGACGTGACAAGAGTTTGCCCTAGATACGGGCTGGCGTGACAGTATTATTTTGTCACGCCACCACCCGTGGCGTGACCAAAAAGGTCAGAATTGGAAATAAATTGCGTCGGGAGTTAACTTTAAAATAAAATTTTAAAAAAGGATTAATTAATAAAAAAAATTCCCTGAACTACTACCCTTTTTCTTAAAAACAGAATCCAGTGCTTTCCTCTTCATGATTGATGCCTCTATTAAAAAGGGAGAAATAATAAGAAACTAGAACTCGATCTGCACACAATTTTTGCATAATGTAGATTGTATAATGTGCTTACTAACAACTAGCAAAGTAACAAGTAAAGCTAAAAACTGAAATACAAATCACGGTCACTATATTTCAGTTATTTGTTGAGCATCAAGATTGCAGCAAGACGTCCGACGCTGCTTGCTGAGACGTCGACGTGGCGAATTACCAATAACTCAACTACGCAAGATGCAAGACCTAGATGGCTGGATGTGAATGGAATATAGGAGAGACGAAACGACAACTGCAGAAGGGCAATCGAGAGCCTCTCAGTTTTGGGCTTTGTATTTAGCAATTAAGTGAATTGAGATAATGACATGGCCCACTGCATATTGCATCCTAAGGGTATATATAATGATACAGACAACTACTATCTATAACAACTCTTTATGTTACCTATAAACAATACTAAAGACAACTCATACAATGGTACAGTCGTACAGACAGCTACTGTCTTTTTAATTGTCTTTATAGAACACATAATCTTTTAATGTTTTTCTTATTTCTCTGATACAGTTGACTACAAGATTGTAGACAACATCTTTCTCTCTCTTTATTATCTTTTATCCACGTCAATAAAAATCTTACGTAACCACGACTATAAACGACTGATATAAGTCATTATACATGCTCTAACCGAAGGTCTGTGAATTCATTGACCAGGCCCCTTGGTCGCCCCCATTCTCTCCGCCACTGCAACAGCTGCAAGCAGACGAGATCAACAATAAAGAACGAGTTCATCCCCGAGTTCGTACTTCAATTGGATTGACGAACGACTTGACCGGACCCGCCTCCCCTCTCTCCCCTATCACGACACGCCCACCACTGACGCCCGGGCCCACCTCTCAGCACATGACAGGTCATATCACCAAGTCAATAACATAACAGCTAGACCCGGGGTACCGACTTGTGGGCTAGAGATGCACGGGAAAAGGTGGGTCTCCGTTGTCAGTGGGCCACCTGGGTAGGCACGGAGCAACACCGGAAGCTGGCGACATCCCTAGGGATAAACTCGAGTTTTTGGCTAATATAGACAAATCTAGTCTCTCCAGATCAAAACAAAAAATGGTATTACAGTCGGCAGTCGCAGACGATATGTGTTAAGTATGTGCTTCATGGAAGGAGACTTTCTAAGTGTGTGTCCTATGGGAGAGGATTTCCCTCGATCACATGATTTAGTTGTAATCCTGTCCTCTGTTGTAATTAATTTATTCATAATTAATTAGTCATATTTAATTTATTCATCGTAATTTTCATGATTAATTAGTTGTAGTTAAATATTCATAATTAATTTAGTTGTAATTAATTAGTCGTAGTTAGTTAGTGCAAATAAATCAGTCGTAATTATTAATTCTAAATTAATAATTAATTATGACTAAATTATAATACAATCTGATTTCATGCGCCCTGATTTCAGCTCGTAACTAATTTATGGTGCATGTGATAATACAACACATGATTTCATGTGACAATAAAAATTTTGGTACGTATGATAATACATAGAAAATCAAGCATACAAGAAAAGCGCATGATTTCATGCGTCCTATTGGAATGCGAGTTTTTGGTTTTTTTTTCCGAAATGTTAATTTATTAGTGCAAACTATTAAGTATTACAACATGTTGTTAAGTAGACACTAATTAGGCATTCTGACATATCCAACCCACTCGATCTGCACCATGCGAGACCATCGTCAAGAAACACAAGCAAGTTTTGTAGTGTTCGACATTATCTGAAGCCACAATAACCCAATGCATATGTTAGAAACAATTCACCATTCTTTACCGTTCTTTATTGTACACAATCAAATAAACAGATCGTCCTATGTAGTGTATATTTTCCTACCTCCCCAAAATAACTACATTTCGTTAATCCTTATGTATAAATTTAACCTAATCAGTGTGTAATAAAAAATTACTAAATTTCTAGAAAAAACTAGTAATCCTCACGGCTAATTATGTACGACTAATTTATTCGATTAAATTAATTATGACTAATTAACCACGAGTAATTAATTATGGCTAATTAATTATTAAAATTACCACTAATTAACTACGAGTAATTAGCTACAACTAATTAATTACTAAAGTTACGACTACTTAATTACGAATAATTAATTATGACCAATTAATTACAATAGGGAGTCTGGGCCGGTAGTTACAACTAAATCGTGTGGTCGATGGAAATTCCCTTCTTGGAGCACGGATTTGACACATCATCTGTCGACGAATCTGTTGTGCTATTTTTGGCTTTAATATCTGAAAGAGATTAGATTTGCTATTTTCGTGCAAACAGTGTTTTACTAGCAATAAAACTCGATAAGCTCGTCAGGCCCCGCTTGACGAGCGACTTGGGAACAGCAACAGTAGAACTAGTTACGAAACTGCCACTGAGCCCGAGCCAGCGACCCGTCGTCCCGAACGGGAGAACTTGAGCTAACGAACGTTCTACCTAGAGCAGCGGTAAATTTTGGCACCAAGGGGAAGAAAGGATTTAGTAGAGCTCAGAGCCTCGGCTCGGCTGCTGCTCGATCTTTTTTTTTTCGTTTTTTTTTTCATTTGATCGGAGAGAAAAAGGGGGCATCTGAGAACGGAGATAACTCTGTATAAGGAGGAAAAACAATTTCTCTCTCCCCCCTTTTGAGGAGAAGAAGATACCGACGGAGGAATCGAAAAGGACTCATTTACCTCTTTTCGAGCAGGCGTTTGGGTTTCTGCTGCCTGCCACGGTGCCTCACTGCCGTTCCCCTCTCTCTCACGGTCTCACTCCTATCGATTTCTCCGCTTTCGTATGTGTCCCCTTCCATTGCTCGTTGTTCTGCCACCTCCTCGCATTTGAGACGTTTCGCCGTGGAGGAGCAAAGATGCTTTGGTGGTGCTCTTGTGTGGAGCCGTGATTCGGGAACCTCGTTTATTCTCTCCTAACGCTCGAGTCCCAGCTCATACGCATCCACTCTCCTTTCGCTCCAATCCAATCTGTGCAGTGCCTCCGCATGCTTGCTGACGTGCAAAAAGCTGTGAAGACAGGCACCCATACTCCGATGTTCTCATGATCTCCTTATTTTCCTTTTTTCCTTTTATTTTTAAAAAGAAAGCAACTTGATTGAACAAAATTGGAAGAGGAGAAAATACCTGGGCGAGAAATTAACGAACCGAGACACAGCAACACGTTGTCAGGCAAAAGTTGCAGCTCAAGCTGGAAGAGTCTGCGTACCACGATGAGAGCTAGCTCAACTTGACTGGAAATTGGCAAAACAGCAGAGAACCACAGCACGGAGCGTAGCAAAACATCACCTGACATTTCACGCACCACAAAACGAAAAGATGCCTGACAATAATTTGATTTGGAACAGATCTGAATGGTCCAATTGCAAATACTACGTTGGTTGTACACGTGCAGGAATCACACGAAACTTAAGCTCAACGTTTATATGTACATTGTACAGACAAGCAATAGACTGCATCACTTCAAATCTCATTTATTTAGCTACACGATACCAAGCATAGAGAAACAGGCCCCAACCTTGATGAAATGAAATCACCACACACGAGGGGGTGCTCGGGACCCTGCTTCGTTCAGCCTATCGAGCAATGTATTGAAATCCATTGGCTGGCCGCTCTCCGTCATCCTCTGGATCACATTCAGCACCTGGTCCCTTGAATATCCCATGGTGATTGCCTTCTCAATCATTTCCCCAGATGGGTCGCGCATCATATGTGACCCTGGGTGATTCATACCAACACCACCTGGAGGCATATGCGGTGCCTGGGCTGCTGAAGGACCACTCGGTGGGTAGCCGTACCCTGTGTTGTAACCTTGCGAATTGCCCTGTGGCGCATATTGTGGAGGGCCGGCATAGACCCCCTTACTTGGAGGTGACCCGAAAGAGCCCTGAGTTGGAGGAGGTAGCTGTTGCCTTTGCATGTTGTGCTGCGGTGGTGGTTGAGGTGGCGGGATGCCAGGTCGTCCGTATGAATATGGTACTTCAGCACGGCTACCACCTGATGGAGCAACAGTGTTGTATGGTCCTTGCATAGCCGCACTGCCAGGCAGAGTTTCAGGGGCAGGGTTCAAGGGCTGGTGGGGTGGATAATGTGGGTAGTCTGGTGGAGTTTGAGGTCTCATCTGAGTTTGCACGGGAGGATGTTGCGGTTGCATTGCCTGAGGAGGAAGCTGAGGGTTAGATTGCTGCGGTTGCACTGGCGGTGAAGAAAACTGTTGAGCATTAGATAATTGGGGTTGATGCACTGGTTGCGGAGGAAACTGTTGAGCATTAGATAGTCGGGGCTGCTGCACAGGTGGAGGAAACGGCTGCGAGAAAGTCTGCTGTGGCTGGGCCACTGGTGCAGGAGCCGGCTGGGAGGATTGCTGGTGCCACTGCTGGTAAGGAGGGAAAGACTGGGGCTGGGTTTGATTTGCTGCCTGAGGCTGTTGAGATGAAGTATGGACCGGAACATCTTGAGCTGGAGGCCTTGCTGGCAGGTACTGCACCTCTGGTTGTACTTGCTGCCCCTGTGTGTCCTGGATGCCTGGAGCTTGGCGTTGTGGGTAGTAAACAATGGCTTGGCTAAGAACATAACGGTCCTGCTGTGGTACAAGAGAGCTTGGGGTTGGCTGCTGCACAGGTTGATCCTTGTAGTGTTGAACTGGTTCAGAAGCTCTAGGTGCAATTGACGACGAGTTCACCTGGTGAGGCAAGACAAGGGCCAGCTGCTGACCTGCTGCATCTGGCTTTTCTTCAAGCTTCTTTGGCTCCGTGAAAGATGGTGTTGGCACATCTTCCTTCTTTTTAGATGTATCTTGTGTATGTTGAAATTTGGCTAACTCCTTCTGAGTTTCAGCTAACTCTTGCTTGTCCCTAAGGATTTGAATAGACCTGTGCACCTGCATCATTTAAAATTTTGAATAGAGTTGAAACTTCTAAACAGAGAGTTAATGCTCAATAACTATCAAATATATAAACAACAGTGTGATGCACATGTAGAAATTAAACAATTAAAATAGGATGGTTCGCTAAAAAAATATGGTCAGAATCTTCTGAATTTGGATACAATCAGGTTTTGTTAGAGAGTTTCTAAATAAAGCAATATAAATATTAGAACAGAACCATCACAGTTGCTATTTATGGCATGCTTCAACCACAGCTGCCAATTTGTAAACAGAGGGGACCATTGTCAACCATGGTTGAGTCAGGGAGCATACATTAAACATAAGTATATACGAGAGAAGAGTGAAATGCATAACAGGCAATGAGACTGGTTTATCAGAGGAAAATAAAAAACAGGATTTTCATGTGCATCCAGTTCTCAGGGACAGGGAGGAAACCTATATCCTGCAGGTGCGTCGCTGTCCATGGTTTGGCTTAAAGACATTTCCTAGAAAGAAAGATCATTGGCTATGGCAGCAAAATGTCGAGATACAAATGTTTAGAATTTTGAAGGTAGAGATTAGGCACATACAGGTTGATAGTTGTCTCCTCAAATGAGACTTACGTAAGGCCCAGCCCATGGACAAGCCACATTAAGATAAAGGGCAAAGCCAGTCCAGAAGTCCCTAGCTGATGATTGTCCTCCCCTGAAAATGACTGATCCTTGCAGTGTGCTTGCTGCCTTGCTATAAGTCTATAACGGTGTCTTGAGAACTAGATGAATGGTTGAAGGGCATTACATTAGCGTAGTTGCCCAAGCATCCCAATAGCCAAGCCTTAAATAGTATCAGAGGCTGTAGCTTCCCTAGAGTTAATACCATACCATGTGCACAGGATCAAGCCTGAGCATCATTGGGATGCCTCATAGTTGCATCTAGAAACTCTACGGTGCGTACGATCAGTGATGCTTGTATGCCTGATTTAGCGATTGTGGTTGGAGAGAAAAAAAGACTGGAACATGCAGGAAGCTCCCCAAGCATGAGGACAAAGTGACCTAAGCACTTCTCTCAGCATTTATGTAGCAAATTAGTGATTAAAATTGCATACTCATTATGTATATTCAAATATCTGAATGTGGCGTATTCCTAGAAGAATATAAGATCAGCCATCTAAGCAAAGAACCAATCCATGGTACGCACAAAGCTCTGATGCACCGATACGGCAGCCGCATTTATGTAGCAAATTAGTGATTAAAATTGCATACTCATTGTGTTAATTCAAATATCTGAATGTGGTGTATTCCTATAAGAATATAAGATCAGCCATCTAAGCAAAGAACCAAGCCATGGTGCGCAGCCACAAAGTCATCACGGGTTGGGCCTAACAGGTTTGAGTGAACCATGTTAAAAATTCAGGTTTGGCTCAGCTCGGGATTTTTTTAAAAAAAATTGGGCACCTCAGACCAGTGTAGGTTAGGCCCGGCCCAGCCCAACCCTGAACTTTGGGCTAGGCCTGATTGGGCTCAGGCTCAGGTGACTGGATCAGGCTGGGCTGGCCAAAATGTGCTCAGGTCTAGTATCAAGAATTTCAACATTTAACCGCTAAGAGTCTCTGGCCATTGGGATGTCATACGGGCTGCTTACTAGCAAGTACGTTCGAATCTGTGCTGCACATTCATCGATGCATGACAGATTGACAGCATGACATAGATACAATATTATAGGCGCATTGCCAATGACAAGCTCTTAAAATTGACATGACAAGTTGACTAATTAGCTACATTTTGGGGCATTTATGCAAAACACAATTAACTGTAGACAGTACTTTAAATAACCCAGATGCAACATCTACATATACTTTACTATTCACTGGGAAACTTGTGTGTAATAAACACAAGCATAATGAACAACTATTCAAATAATGTGCAAAAGTTTTGCTTTCAAGTACATTACTCTCAGTTAAGTCCAAAAAAAGCAAAATATGAACTTCTACATTCAACAAGCCACACAAACATTCATTTTTCTTCGCAACACATTAATTTAAAAGGGTCAAAACGTCAACATGTGCAAAAACGTGACAAGACACGTCATGCCTAGTCCAAAACCATGCGAGGCCATATTGAAACTGAGCGAAATTGAATTTAATTATTAATAAGGAATTATCTGATAATCTTCGATGTGTTGGAGCCGTATTAGAACCTTGTCAGTGCTCAACAATCATTGGAACAGAAATATTAAAATTGTCAGACGTGACAGTGCTTTGTAGATCCCATCAATAAGACTAAGACCATAACTATTTCACACTCTGATACTCCGATACGGCTGAAAGGCGGAGTACCGGTATCCCGATACGTATCGGATACGGCATACTCGTCGACACGCCCCGACACGATCGGGAAGTATCGGAAATATTTATGTTTTAAAAAAAAGAAAATAAATATCCGATACGCCATGATACGCCGACATCGCTCAAAATACAGCCCACCGAAAAAAAAAATCGCGACATTCATGGCCCAAGCCAAAAGCCCGTCGATCAAGATCAACCCTAAATGCTGCCCCTGCTCTCGGCGCCCATCCTCCTCACACCATCAGGCTTCATTCTTTGCTTTCACCTGCGCCGCCTCGGTGTCGCCCCTCCGGTTCCGACCCGCCACATCGTCGGCAAGATCGCCGCCGCCTCGACTTCGCCCGTCTGCTGTTGCTCGGCCAAGCTCAAGCTCAAGGCTTCATCGCACCGGGCGCTCCTCACTTCTCTTGCTCATTGCTCCTCCTCTGCGCTCCAAAGGGCCGTCTTGGCCGACGTAGCGTGGCTCGGCCTCTGCCACGGGCCGCTTTGGGTTTTGCTTCACTCAATGGCGGCCATGGTCCATCTCTGCCGCCATCCTCCAGTCGCAACTATCGCTCCTCCGGCGCCTCTGGCGACAATGACTGGCGGCGCCCATCCTCTCCACTCTCCAATGATCGGCGCCCATCTTCCCAATACCCCAAGCAACAGTGCATTTTCGTTCCTCGCTCCTCCGTGCTAGAGCTCGTGTAGATCAACTTCACCACGGTGTTCTCATGGCATGTGGTATCGAGTAGATCAGCTTAAAAAATAAAAACTGAACTGGTAACAGGATATAGTTGCTAGACTATATGATGTTGCATTTCCAATCATATATGCTCTCATAACTTATCAAGCATCATTTTTTATATATATTTTTACTATTTTTAATATATATATATATACACACACACACACACACATCCGTATCGCCGTATCGGGTTTTTTTGGGAAATAGGGTATCGCCGTATCCGTACCGCCGTACCGGTATCGCGTATCGGTGCATCATAGATTTCACACCATCTGTACAAGTACCCCTGCATTAAAGCGTGGCATAGCACCAGGGCATTGTTTAAAGATTGAACATGATGTGTAATTTGTTTCAACTGAACAAGAAAGACTGGTTCAAATGGGACAAAAGCAATCACAGCACAACAACAAAAAAAACACTGCAGAAACATAACCTACAAAAACATCAATGGAACATCAAGAGATGCAGTCTAGGTTAAATATAACTAAACCTAATACTTACCTATATCGATGACTTTCACTACTTAGTTCGAACTCACAATTTACTAGATGATCAATAACATGCATAAATACATCAGAGCAACAAACTGGAGCAAACATTTACAAGCAAAACAGCAACATCATGTGTAAGTGACAAAAAAATGTTCCGATGTAATAAATGGCCTCATCTTAGGGAGATAACACATACATATCAAGCTATTTAAAAGGCTGATAACATATGGATGGACATATGACATGATTATACTAAAACTACATCTAAAAGAGTTATCTTCTCAACAGAATCTTGCTTTGAATATTGATTTACTTACTTCATGTAGATGTTTCTCAAGAGCCTTCAATCTTAGATCAGTCTCATCACGAAGCACATCACCTCTAAGTTCACCTATGGATCTCTCAAGCTTATAGCAATAGATTTCCAGTTGTGAAAGTCGAGTAGTGATTCCCTCAAGAGATCGTAGCAAATTATCAGCATATTTTTTCATGCATTTCTCAACAGCAGAAAGTACATCCTCTTTGCCATAACTTTCTTGTTCATAAACTTTCACAGATGGTCCCCCCAATCTGCTGTCATGAAAGTCCTGTTGCAAAAGTACAAGAATGAGGGCTGAAAATACTGAATATAAGGCAAGCATTTTTTTTCTATAACCATCCTAAAATTAGTTCACCAGTGAAATCTTGCATAGATTGGTTCAAAGTTATCTTTAAAAATGCGAAGTCTCATCGGAATTTTCAGATTGATCTTCCAAGTTCATCAATAATGGCAACATTTGATGATTTACATTCCACCAGTTAGAACTCCAGACCCCAGCAATACAAATAAAATTCATATTACTATGAAATGCTCAGCATGGTTCAATTGGTTTTTGACCTTCTCTCTTAAATTTCCTAATTCCTATCTAACATCATGAAAACACTAACCTCTTCAGGGTTGAACAAATAGGTATGGCAAGGAAAGTTCCAACACAATGCAATGCACCTATTAATCAAACTGTCCAGTCACTATTTCTAAAGTGTATACTTTTTTCCTCAACCAGTATTGATTTGCTGGGCTCCAAGGCACTAGGGACATATGTCCAGTTTCCTCTAAAACCCTGTGATCACTAATGTATGTAAAAGAAGTGGTCAATTACTGAACCGTGCAAACTAGAAGTGAAATCACGACCTACATCAAACCTTATTTGACAGGAGAATATTTGATACAATAACAGCAAAAGGGCATTGCGAGCTAGCCACTCCTGTCCAACAGCAGCATTCTCATGAGGCGATCCTCACAGCAATAATCTACTAGGTAGTTTAGTTTATAACCTAACGTGAATTGTTGGTTGACTATCTGTTGCCTATACTGCATATTTTAGAACCTTATACTGCATATGGGAGGAGGGCTTTAAACTTTAAATCAATAAGACCCAAAATTCGAAAAGCATTGTGGATGTAAACCTTGCTCTACAAAGTACAAGAATGGCATGAGTTTCCCTCAATCGTTGTAGATCAAACTGTTAAACTTTGCGTAAACGTAGCAAGAATAATACCTCAGTCAGAAACACAATTGATGCGTATTAACAACGAACCTATACATCATTCCATGTGGACTCCACGTGGACTCTATCAATTAATGAGAAACCGAAACTTTTTATCCCAATTACATTTCCCCTGCTTCCAAATACTTCCGATCCAGCCTATACACGGACCATCGTACCAAAATCGAGCCCCAAGCTTCGCACACCAACCACTACTGCTCACAGAAGGGATCGAAGGGGGAAGGGACCCAGGGGGCGAACGGATACCTTGTCGGCCGGATCGGGGCGCTTGGGCTCGGAGGCGGCGGCGAAGTCGTCGTATGAGCAGAGCACGTCGTCGGCGCCGAAGTCGAAGCTGCGGGAGCCGCGGCCGAAGGGGGCGCCGGAGCCGGACATCGCGGGCTAGGGTTTTGGTGAGATCGGTAGCTTACTTGGGGAGAAGGGAAGGGGAGGGAGGGGGTGGTTGATTGGCACCGGTAGGGAGGAGGGGAGGAGGGGAGATTAGTGTGAAGAAGGATGGCGACTTGGTCGGTTTGGTCTGTGCCGGTGTGCCCGCCGGTGTGTTAATTAAGCAAAGGTCTCGCCGTCTCGGTTGAGATGATAAGACTCGGGTTAGTTTTCTATAGCGACGAGATCCGTTCACTTCAGATTGTCGATTTTTTCACTTTTGTTTTGAGACAGTATCGGCAAAATATCTAATAAAAACTAGCTTTTTATTTTTACCCGTGAGAACCTGATTTTTTTATTTAATCCTTTTAATAATATTTTAAACTTAACATGCCGTTAACTTTATTTTCAATTCTAACCCCTTTGGTCATATCATCCTCCGAAGTGTGGGCAAAGCGTTCTGTTACAACACAGATCTTGGTGTGACAAAATATGCCACGCAAGTATTTGTCCGCGCGTCGTGCCAGCATAGAGAGCTTGTGTGGTCGTTGTCACGCCCGCCCCCATGGCGTGACAAGCCCGCCTTATCACGCCATGAGATGTGGTGTGTCAGTGTCCACCTTTATTTGGATCATTTGATGATGGAAACTGATGAACCACGAAAGTCATAATCTGGTCTGATCTTTCGATGAGAAGGTAAATTCGGTTGAAGTCGCTCAACTATCACGATCCTAGCAACAAAATCGCAAGGCTCGAAACCACGCAATCGCTGAATTGCACAACAAGTCGTTATCAATCGTGCACAAATACCCAGATGACCTAATCACGAAGATCAAATCCTGTATACACCGAAGAAGCACACATGAATAAGGTAAAACACAATCTGATGTATTACAAATATGGATGAAATACTGACAAGGTGGGATTCCGAATAAGGATCTTGACCGGGTGGTCTAGTCGACACACGCAGAAGATACAAGTTGCAACGAATGCTAACTAAACAAAAAAGAAATCCATCAAACCCTAGGGGTGGCAACCACTATGTATAGGAGGAAGAGAAGAAGGGAGGGGCGACGGCAATGTTCACGCGTGAACAGTACTCGGCCACCATATGGGCCTAGGGTTTGGTCAGCCCAAGGGGTGACAGCCCTAGGGAGGTATGGCCAAGGGACATAGGCTAGGTCCAACACCATATAATCGGCCAATACATCACATAGCCCGTGGCCCAACAATTGGTGACACAGCACTATGGCATGTAGACGCGGCACCATGGCATGTAGACGTAGCTCGACTCGTAGGAGTAGAAGTAGCTCGGTCCAATTGGAGAATATGATATTGTAGTAGCCGAAAGTCCTATTGGAGAAGATATGGTTGAAGTAGAGGATGCAGTGCAGCGGGTCGAAGTAGTGGTTGCATCCTTAGGGTTGATGTCCTCATCAAAAATCTTACGTCTGTTGCATAAGATATGTGGACCGTTTAGCATGACAGATCAAAATGTAATACACAAGTTCACTCTCATGTACCTTGTTCTTAGCATTTGATTTTTCATAGACGTCTGTGTCTGAAATATGTAAACCCGAGTTGAGATAGCAAGAATGTAACGGTGCTAAGTAAATGCACAATCCTTTTGGAGCTTTATTTTTATGTTGTTTCCTGCCTTGCTACGCCAAGAATTGAATACGGAAAGACGACGAGAATTGAAGTCAGCTTTAGAACGCAGTCGCGAATTGAAATAGACTTTATAATAAAGTTGTAAATTACACGGTGCACATGGTCTAGTTACGTGCATTAGAGACGACATTATGCACGATGCAACAAACCGGAATACTCCTACGATACATATACTCCTTTTTGGAATGAAAATAAATTCGATTGGAATAAAGATCATTTGTTTCGGCGGGGCCCATCACTCTCTTCCCCTTGTCTCCTTGTTAGCCGCTGCGGCGGCGACGGCTAGTCTCGAAGTCATCCATGTCCTACGAGACGGGGTGGACGGTTTAATGATGTTAGGACAAGACAACGTCGTGCCAAATTAATAATTATGATCCATACTGAACATAACTTACTTCTTAGATCTGGATTGCGCCAGAGCGACGGGGAGCGGTAGTACACCCGACATTCTCACCTGCAGGAGCCTTCCCCTTGTCCCCTTGCTGCCCGCTGCGGTGGCAGCCAGTTTCGAAGTCATCCATGTCCTACGAGACGGGCTGGATGGTTGAATGATGTTAGAATGACACAACGTCCGACCAAATTAATAATTATGATGCATAATGAACATAACCTACCTCTTGGATCCAGAGTGCGCCCGAGCGATGGGGAGCGGTAGTACGACCCACGGTCTCACTTGCAGGAGTCTTCCCCTTGTCCGCCGCCCGCTTAGCCCTGTCATACTCACCGGTCTTCTTGGGCTTGTCTGATGCCTTTTTCAGTCGGGTCGGTGTCTGTCCAGCGCTGGTAGGTCTCAGCTCGCTATGAAAAGTTCAACATATACTTCTGCTGGATGAACGTCCTATCGTACATTTCCGGGCTGTCGATCCATTGGGAAAAGTTGCATTGCATCTCCGACTGTCATTATGGGCGTGTGTAATAAGGGATTTGTGGAATGTAACGTATGATGTGAAAAATCTTTGTTTGTGCAAGATAGGCTTACGAGGTGGTGGCCGCACGTTCACGGCGTTGACTGAACTGATGTCCGCGCGATCACAGCGTCTATGGCGCGGAGGCGTGGCCTGAGTAGGCTGTGTTGCGAAAGGCGCACCACCCACAAGGTCCGAGAGGACCATCTTGTCGGGCAACCTAGCATCCACGTCGTCGTCCTCCTCCTCTCGCTCTTCGTCTTGTTGTGCAGCCAAAGTAGGTGTCGTCGCCCATGGTGATGTTGCACGCGAAGAGCCACTCTGAGCCGGGGCCAGTTGAACAACATCTCCCGCCGTCGTGGTGCAATTCATTCTAGTCGCCATTCACCGGCATCGGCGCACGAACCATCTACAAGGGAAAAAATGAGCATGTCACTGAAAAAATTGAGTATGTCTTATGTCTATAGTGAAAGAGTTTATATGTACTACACAACACAACTCTCAAAGTGTCATGTCTGCAGTGAAAAAAGCCTTACAGATAAAGCATACAACAAGGATACGAAAAACAATAGAACCTGACGAGGATATAATAATCCTCATTTTATCTTTTATCTATAATTCTTATTATAGGTAAATATGACGTCATGTGGACCCTGAGTATACCCCTTAATGTTATGAGGGAAGAACCTAATAGGTGGTCGTAAGTTCGCCATTTACCACCCCCATAGTCGTAAGTTACGCTACGACTACCCCAATAGTCGTAAGTCTTATTACGACTACCTCATAGTCGTAAGTTCTTCTACGACTAGGTCACTACGACCACCTTATGATCAAATAAACCTCATGCACAAGTGTGTCTTATTGATTAAGGGATTCAACAAATCATCATCTCGTTATTCTCATGAGTAATGGCACGTAATACTCCATTATCTCTCGTATATAGTCATTTGAGCGACGTGGAGGAGTTAATACACCGGTGATTATTACTAACGGCGCCAAGCACGGGGAGGTAATGAGGCGCCGCTTATCTCGAGTAATCGCCGCTCCTTCACGCACTATAAAAGGCGGCAATCGAGAGAAAGGAAGGAGGATGAATCCGCCATCGAGAATACAAGCACTATCTGTAATAGTCTTAGTTTTTCCCCGATTGTTCAAAATACACTCAATACCATACACACACAGAGTAGGGTTGTTATTCTCTCCTGAGAAGGCCTCAACTCAGATCAAATCCCGTGTCAATCTCTGCGTGATCCCATTCTAGAGACCTCCGAATCAAACAATCTTACGTAAGTTCGGTTCTAAAAAACACCCGGCTTGGCGCCGATGGGGATCTTCCGGTAATCTCTTGTCAACATACTGCTTTTCCAAATCTCATGCACTCATGGCGTGAGAATGGAACGAGGAGAACCGGTTCGACTTGGCAGACACGCAGACGTCGACATGGATGCCGGATTCGACATAAACCGAATGATGACTCATCCTATGGCATTGCGCCTCCGGGATCTTCCCACAGATCCGAGAGACAATGTCACGGCAGAGTTGAGGAGGATCCTTATCCCCATAATAGTACGTCCGAGAGAGGAATCTACCTCTCAAAGGACAAGGGTCAATCGACCAGACCACACCAGTGGACTCACGACACGACGAGAGTTTTTCCTTGAAGTGTCCAAGTCCCCTAAGGTGGTCCGACTTGGTGAGGCAAGCTCGAAGCCACACTGGGACTTCACCCAAGATCTGGTGATCCTCTCTCTCCTGATGACGCCAGAGAGAGCGGATCAAGCATGCTTTTCCTACAATTCGACTGCCTCTCCGCAGATCACACCGCCGACGGAGACTAAGATAACCTGACTTCCCCTACCGGAGGATTACTCCAAGTCGCCAGATGGTGTCTCTCGACAACTCATCAAGCGGAGAGGCCTCGAGCGCAAGTGAGAATCATCAACGGGAGGTCTTCGTCCTTCCCTCAGATCAAGATCACTCTTCTAGAGACCCAGATGGAGACCCTTCCAGAAGGACACACACTGCGCCCCCTCGTGACGTTGGCAAGGACGCCACCACTGGCGGACACGACCAACACCTTCATGAACGCAAGGGAAATCCTCGACATTCTCACACTTCATTGAGGCAGTCTCAAGAGTCCGACATAGAAGCTCTTGAGGCTATTCGACGGAAAAAAATTGAAGCCCAGAAGAATCTGTCTGGGCGCATCCAATATCGATCGAAGGAAGCTCAAGAACTTCAGTATATCAATGACTTGCTCGAGAATCCAACTCAAGAGCTAGCCCGAGCACCAGGCTACGACCTCTTCGCTGAAGAGATCGCACAAAGGCTTTGAACACGATGGCAAGGCCGAAGCGCCACGACATCATTCAGAAGTCATAGCAATACGATTTCTTCTGGCTACACCGATGGAACATATCGCCACGGAGGAATCGACGCAATAAGAAGTCGACGATCACCTATTCGAGAAATGTCTTTCGAACGATCGATGATCAAGAAACCCCTGAGAGGTGATCACCACCATTCCGACATGGGAATCAAGAAGAAGAGATAAACTACGAGGAGTATTCCTCGAGGATCGAGATCTATCATAGGTCCGGCCAACCTATTATCGGGTATCGCCGAGTACGACCACCGATGATATCAACCCTTCTTTTCTCGCAGGAGGCGCCAAGAAGTCATTATCGATGTCCGCATTCTCGCCGATCTCCGAGCCGTCACCGCCACCTCGCGACCAAAGGAATATGGAGAAGTTTGATGGTTCCCAAAATCCCATCGAATTCCTTCAAATCTACACAACTACCGTCCGAGTAGCAGGAGGAGGAGAGCATGTAATGGCAAATTATCTTCCAACTGTGCTCGAAGGATCCGCCGATCTCGTTATCAATCAACCACTCGAGTCGATTTATTCTTGGCAACACCTCTGCGACCTTATATTGGCAAATTTCCAAGGCACTTACAATCGCCCTGGAAAGGAGGATGACTTGCACCGGATGAGACAGAATGACAACGAGACCTTGCGCCAATTCATCAAGCGCTTACCAGTTCGTAACTCAATTCCGGAAGTTTCTGATTCATCTGTCATCAGAGCATTCAAACAGGGAGTCCTTAGTAGGAGAATAATAGAGGACATTGCTTTAAACCCACCTACTTCTGTTGCCGAACTCTTCGAGATGGCTGATCGATATGCCACTGCTTCTGAGGCGGTCGAGTGGAACAATACAATAGATCGAGAAGACAATACCTCTCGAGAGCCAAAGCGACATTGGTAAGAAGAAGGATAAAAAGCAAAAAATCCAAGAACAAGGCGAAGGGTCAAAACTCCAAACCAACGGCTCCAAGGAGGTATTGGTCATGAATGATAAAGAACCACGCACATCCAGCCGCACCGACAGAGGCAAAGGTAAGCTACCGATCGGAAAAATGATAAGCCTAGGTGGTGTCCTTTCCATAAAAAGGAAGGGCATGATCTTCAAGAATCGCCGGTCTTCCAACGAAAGCTTGAAGACTACTACAACCCACAAGGACCACTTCCCACTCTCGAACAGTAGGTCAAACAAGTGGTCATAAATCTTCGATGATTTAAGAGGAGATGCTGCCGTGATCCGCAACACACCATCGAAGCATATCTACGGGATCATCCAGATATGAATCAAAGCGACGACTTAAGGTCATGAACGTGAGGTAAACTCCATAGATCCTCCTCTCGTCAATAAATTACAAGTGGCTCAAGTCACTATCTCTTTCGAGAAGAGTGATCGCCCGATTCTTCGAATCGACGTGTCGATACCAATCGTGGTCGAACCCACCATCAACAATTGTCTCGTCAATCGAGTTTTGTTGATGGTGGAAGCTCGTTAAATATTTTATTTACTAGTGCTCGATGACATGCAAGTACCAGACCAAAGTAAGACCGAGACGATACTCTTTCCATGGATCGCTGGGATCTTCTACCAAACCGATTGGTCAAGTTTTCTTCCTTTAACATTTGGTTCACCAAGTAATTTCAGTGACGAGAAAATCTCCTTTGATGTGGTCGATTTCGATCAAGATATAACGCCATACTCGGACGACCAACTTTGGCAAAATTCCTAATGGCTACTCATTATGGATATCAATGTATTAAGATGCCAGTCCCAAAGGAGTAATCACAATCCATTGTGACAAGAAGATGGCGATACTTGCGATCACGATCCCTCGAAATGGTAGGACAAATACCAACTCGAGAAGAAAGTCACCTTCGACTAGCAAGTCGGCTTCAAAGCCGCACCAAAGTCGAACCACAAAGTCAAAGAGGTTCCTCTCGACGCAGGGAGCCCTCAAGATCGCTCAGACGGGATACTTCCGACCTCAAATAGGAAGACGACCTCATCACCTTCCTCCGAGCTAACGCAGATGTATTCGCGTGACAAGCATCCGACATGCCCGAGTCCCTGTGGAGGTGATCGAGCACAAAAAGCTTTTACTACCGACAAAGTACCAGAAACAAAAATTACGGAGATTTGCCCCGATCGACGAGATGCTATTAAATCGAATTGATAAGCTACTCAAAGCAGACTTTATAAGAGAGGTCAACCACCCGTAATGGTTGGCTAACCTGTAATGGTTAGAAAGTCAAACGGCAAATGGCGATGTGCGTGAGACTTTCTCGATCTTAATAAAGCTTGTCCAAAAGACGATTTTCCTTTACCTCAGACGATCGCTTGGTTGACTCTCTCGCAGGTGTGAAATGTTAAGTTTTTAGATGCATATTCGATACCACCGGATCAATATGTGTCTAGACGATGAAGAAAAGACCGCATTTATTACACCATTTGGTATATTTTGCTATGTCAAAATGCCATTTGGTCTAAAAAATGCCTACGCTTCTTTTCAACGCTTGATGCAGCAACTTTTTCATCTCAATTAGGCGAAATCTAAAAGCCTATGTTGATGATCTAGTTGTCAAAAGCATCAAGAGACTTAATCATATTATCGACGCAAGAAACGCTCGACAATCTCGTAAAATATCGCTTAAAACTTAATCCCGAGAAGTGTGTATTTGGAATCTCTTGAAATTGCTTGGATTCCTAGTATCAATACGAGGAATCAAGCAAATCCCAAAAGATAAAAGCCATTTTAGAAATGCCCTCCAACTACGGAAAGAAGTCCGTAAACTCACTTTGGGTGCATGGCGGCTTTAAGTCGTTTCATCGACGATCGGGAGAGAAAGGACTACCTTTCTTTAAACTTCTAAGGAAACACGAAGGTTTTGAGTGGTCGAAAGAGGCAAACGCCGCTTTTGAGGATGTCAAGAGGTACCTTCGAGTGCTCCTATTCGTCTCTCCGAGGCCGTAAGAAACTCTTGGTTTACCTAGCCGCCACGCCACAGCAAGAAAGCGCAGAGTGGTCGAGAACGTGAAAATGTCCAACGACGGTCTACTACGTAAGTGAAGTTTACACGGACCCAAGGAGCGTTACCCTTAGGTCCAAAAGCTTCTATATGCCCTCCTCATGTCTTCGAGGAAACTACGGCATTATTTTCAAAGCACAAACTAGTGCAGCTTGCCTCGAGTTTCCCTTGGGAGCGATCCTCCGTATTAGGGAAACAATGGGCGCATGGCAAAATGGTCGGTCGAACTTGGGGAGTTCGACATCCATTTCGTGTCCCTAACGACCATTAAATCCAGATCTTGGCGGACTTTGTCGCCGAATGGACAAATCTGAACTGCTCAGATCCCCAAGACGATTCCCACCCACCAAATGATCTATGTACTTTGACGGGTCGCCATTTTAAGTGGCTCGGGTCGGGTGGTCTGGTATCTCCTACGGAGAGACCTTAAAGTATGCCATACAATTAAACTTTCGTGCCACTAATAACGTGGCGTATCACGAAGGTTTGCTAGTCGGTATACGAGCCATGAAAGCGCTCTCGATTCGCCGACTACTCGTGAGAGGAGACTCTCAACTAGTCGTGAATCAAGTCGGCAAAGAGTACCAAAGGTTTCTAACCCGACAATGTCTCGGTGACTTATCGGAAGTCGTAAGCTAGAAAAGCATTTTTTAGGTTTCGAGGCACAATTCATCCTCGAAGGATAATTTCTCTCGCAGACCGCCTTGCTCGAATAGCTTCTTCCCGATATGAAGTACTAAAAGGAGTCTTCTTGGAACAACTCCAGAAGCCTTCTCTGGTCGACGAGCCAGAGACACCTCCTATTGAGACAGCCTCTCTAGAGTACGAGGATACATGGATGGTGCCCATCTATGATTATCTTCGTAGGGTTTCAGACCAAGACGATCTCGAGGCAGATCGCTTATCCCGAAAAGCCAAAATGTATACTTTGGTCGAAGGAGTTCTCTATAAAAGGGGTACTCAAGGGGTGCTCATGCGATGCATTCCGCAGAGTGAAGGATTAACACTCCTTCACGACATACATGGTGGCATCCGTGGAAATCATGCTTCCTACTGTAACGCTGGTCTCAAGGCTTTTCGACAAGGTTTTACCGCCAACATGACCCTATACGATGCTAAAGAGTTGGTTAAAAAGTGTGTCCGATGCGGTTTATAGCAGCAAATACACCAACGGCTCGGGCATTACAAACAATACCTCTATCTTGGCCTTTTGCAACCTCGGGGTCTTGATATCCTCGACCGTTCCCCAAAGCTCCGGAGGTTTCGAAGTTCCTTTTGTGGCTATTGATACGCTCACAAAATGGATTGAAGCTTTAACTGTGGATCGATAACAATGGAAGCAACAAAACGGTTTATGATGAGATGCGTAATTACTCGATTTAGAGTACCGAGTCGAATAATTACAGATAATGGTAAGCAATTTTGGCGCAAAATTTCGTGAATTTTATGACGAGTTGGGTACCAAGTTGTGTTATGCTTCGTGGCCCATCCCCGAGTAATGGGGGCATCGAACGTGCAAACGGCCAAATAATGAGAGGAATTAAGACTCGAGTTTTCGACCCAGCTTGTCAAACGCTCGGGGCTTGGGTACAAGAGTTACCCTCAGATATGGGCAATTCGTACAACTACCAATCAGACACTGGGAGAAACACCTTTCTTTCTAGTCTTGGTCTTTGAAGCCATGCTTCCTCCGTAACTAAAGATACGGTCAACACAGTGAAACATTCACAGACTCCAACCAGAACAAATTCGAGCATATGATATTAATCTACTTGAAGAAAGGAGAAACCGGGCCCTAATTGTTCGGAGTCTACCAACAAGCCCTGCGAAGATACTACGATCGAAGGTCCAACCTCATGACCTTCTTTGTAGGTGACTTGATATTGAGGCTTTGCCAATCCAAGTCTAATCGAACAAACTTTCTCCCAAGTGGGAAGGTCCTTACACGATGGTCGGGTTACTCGTCGAGAATTGAGACGATTGGCAATGGAAGACGGCGATTCTCTCGAATTCTTGGAACATCGACCCGCCACGCAAGTTCTCGTGTAACCAATCATTGGACAATAAAGACTCGTGTTTTCTATCTCTATTGTCTTACTTTTGAGTAGTGCTTTCATAATTTTTCGACTATGTTTCAAACACCCAATTTTCTTTACATCGTCGCAAGGCGATAACACCACCTAGTCAAGCCTCTCCTCTCTGCATGTGGTCCCGCCCACTAGAAGGAGCTTCCTAGTGTCAACTCGTTACTCGCTTTTGTTGCCAACACAAAGAACTCGGGTTTTATTTAGTTGAAATTTTTTTGAAGGCCAACTCCTTTCACCTTAGATTATTTCTTCACTTCATTTTTGAAAAATATTCTAAGCAGAGTGCACTTTTTAAGATTTATTCAGCTGCCTTTGGTGTATTCAATTTGTCTTATCTAAGTCGGAGGAAGAAACACATCTAGTCGAAGTCTCTCCTCTCTGCACGTGGTCCTGCCCACTAGAAGGAACTTCCTAGCATCGTTCAGTTTCCAACTCTTGATAACAGGCGGCACTTATTGAATCCTCCAAAGAAGGGCGAAACGAATTTTTGAAGTTCTCTCGATGTTTGTTTAACTCAAGTTTCTTTGTTCTCGATTTAATTAATCTAGTCGGAGATGTTAACATTACCTAGTCGAAGCCTCTCCTCTCAAGACGTGGTCCCGCCCACTAGAAGGAACTTCCTAGTGTCAATTGCTACCACTCTTTCGACGACTGCATGACAATTGTGGCCAAAACTACAAGTTAAACAAACCTCTCTGTTTTGTAAACCTTTATAAAGACTATTTACTTAGTTTGTCTAAACAAACTCAAAGAAATAGTCGAGGGCTAGGATAATTTGATTTCAATTCTTAGTCTTTAAATTAGTTAATTATCTTTTGAGTTACTAACTACTCGACAAGATGATTTGCGTAGAGATAAGACTATTTACTTAGTTTCAACAAACTAAGCAAATAGTCGAGGGCTAGGATAAAGTCATTAATTTGACTTCAATTTTTCATCTTTCAAATTCGTTAATTATCTTTTGAGTTACTAACTACTCGATAAGATAATTTGCGAGAAACAAGATGGATCGATATTACATCAACAAAAGCTTATTTTTCACGGGTTTATTACAAGCTACTCGGAAGAGGAGATCCCAACCGCATCTCCTCTGAAACTTTCCTACTAAGCGATTGCATTTCCTCCATCGACGCGTCTTCCTTCGCTTCAGAGCAAATAAGTTCGGCCGAGAGGTTGCACATTAAGGTTGGGGTCATGAGCTTTAAGTTTTGCTAATGCATAACTTATCGCGATTCGACCGCTTCCTTTATCGATTCAAATTTTGGTTGGCCTTCAGAGTAGTCACCAGATCTTGCAAAGTCCCGACTTGATCCCCAATAGTACTTATGTGAGCGGTTATCGTATCATCTTGAGGAGTCTTTCCCTCACTATGTAGTTCACCAAGCACATTGTTCAGGAGCGTGATGTTGCCTTGAAGTTTAATCTTCATTGCTTCCATCTCCTGTTGGGTACAAGTCGAAGCCTCGCGAAGCTTTTTGTTTTCGACCACTTGTTCTGAAAAGAATAAGACTGGTCAAACAAAGATAAACTTCTAGAGGAAAAGAAAATAAAAATAATCACGGGTAAAAGAATTTCTTACCCACTAGTCGAGAATCCAACTTCTTGACCTCTTCATTATGGGAAGCAACGGTCTCTAAGATGCTTTTTTCTCCCATGATCTAATGTCCTCTCAGATTCTTCTTTGCAATAAGGATGGTGCAGGTTATAAATCATGGTTTTTTCCATGATTTCAGTCTCGAGTCTTCCCAATTCAAGATCCATTCATAGAAAGGAAGTGAGAGTAAGAAAAGGGAGATAACTCGTAAATGACTGCAGGTAAAGGATTACTTACCTGATATTCGAGATCTCAGCGTCTCAAGATCTTGATCTTTATTTTTGGACATACGAGTAAGCTCGTGAATGACTGAAGTTTTCTCTTTGACTTCATTCTGGAGCTTTCTCATCTCATCTTCTTTTTTTTTAAAAGAAGCGAGAGTTAGATAAAGATCAAAGTCGTAAGCAGTCTTAAGTTCAGCACTTACTGTTTATTCCTTCCTGCAATTTCGCGTTTGCAGAGTTGGCTTCTTTAAGTTTTCCCAAAAGGAATTCTACTTTTTCCCATAGCTTTTTTGACTCCTCTTTTTCATAATCGAGAGAGTCGGCTAAGGTCTTCGCGTCACTGTTCAACTTGCAAAGGATAAAAGTGAACATAAGCATTGGTCAATCGGTTGTAAGTTCTTCTACAACTATCGACCTAGTCGTAGGTTTTTCTACGACAAAATCTCATGGTCGAAGTTCTTCTACGACCATCACCTATTCGTAAGTTCTTCTACTTAACAAAGCCATCGGTCGAATCTTTAACGACCAATTACCTAGTCGTGAGTTTTTCCATGACAAACCCCCGTAAGCACTATATAAGTAGTCAAAAATGATTATGAAAAATAGTGACTTACCACCTCTCTGCTTTTGCGAGTTCCTCTTTTTGTCGTCATACTCTAAAGTTGTCGATGATATTCACCGACAACGGCGATTTGCTCTATGGCTTTCTCGCAAAAGACAAGACAAAGGAGAAATAAGAGAAGATTATACTGTATGTATAAGTATCATCAAATACTTACGGTCATGGTTGATCGAGCAAATATTGAGTACACACTACTGGGTGCTTCAATTTGGCCCACTCTTTCAACTTGGTCCCACCAAACCTTCTCAAGACGCCATTATCAAAAGTGTTCCCTCTATTGGGAATGTCTTTGGGATGGGGACTCGATGGCGAGATCTAAAGGCGTAAGACCCCACTATGGAAGCAGGTTAAAGAAATCGTAATGTAAATTGAAGTATTCTTCATCTTCCGATTCTCAAATTGTAGTTTCTCTTTGGGTACCGTGAAGGAGGTCTGAACGATTTCCTTCCCCGCACGGTGGTCGGGCACATCACCACCTTGGGCGAGAGGCTTCACGACTTCCTCTGCCTGGTCCTACGATCACGTTAGTGGTCATAACCACTATCTCGGTCAGAATCACGCCTCAATAGGTGTAGCCGCTACCTCAAGAGTAGTAGTCGCAACCTCGGTGGTCATAGCGGTTACCTCGGTGGTTGTAGATGCCACCAAGAATTATGGCCGCAGCCTCGGTATGGCCATAGCTACGACTTCAGTGGTCGTGACAATCGCTGAGCCACGACTTCTTCTACCACCGGCCGAGGATGATCCATCGACCACTTCCTTGTTGTCTCTCCAAATTTGGAGAGGTAGCAATAGGCTTCTCAACGGAAGCATTCTCTTGGGTCAAGGAGTCGGGCTAAAACAACAAAAGGATAGCAAGTCAAATTGTGGAAAGCAAAAGGTAAATGTTGTTCTTACACTTTAGCTTGTTTCACATACCTCTGCGTCCGGACTTAATCGAAACTTTGGAGCCATCTTCCGATGGAAGAATTCTTTGACTTCTTTTCACGACCACGCCCGGTCGTAGTTCTGCTGGGGAATACGTTCACCATGACCACGTCTGGTCGTGAGTCTTGAACAGGACCATCTCTATGGTCTCTTGACTTTCCGGAGGACCGAGATCGGTCTCGATCACTCCAAGAGCGGCGCTACCCTCAACTAGTAGGCTCTACCGACCAAAGATTGTCCTTCACAAAAGACATAAACTCCTTCCAGTTCTCCTTTTCTAGTTGCTTGACAAATCTAGAAGTGGCGTAAACCGGAAAGCTTTCTTGTCGTAATAAAAGGTACCTTGGCCTTGCGAGGTTTATGCTTAAGAGGTTCGGTTGTTTGACCTCCTCACCAATTTGCTTTAGCCTCGGCTCAATCGAGGCTATGTCGACCACGAGCTTTACAGAGGATCCGGTGAAGGGCTAGAACTCGAACTTGCTCCTCCCTTGTCACGTGCTCTTGTAAGTCGACGCCTCTTGGGCGGAGGAGCCGAGCCTTTGTCTTTGTCAACTCTGCACCGATGGTTATCAAGATAGCTTCTTCGTCGTCCGACAATTTTCCATACCTACTTTCAGAAGCAAAAACAGAAGAGAAGAATTACTAACTAGTCGTAAGACCTTCTACCACCAAGATCAAGTCGTAAGTTTTTCTCGACCTTTCTTCGTAGTAAGATTTTCTACGGTCACTACTAAGTTGTAAGTTTTTCTACAACATTTCTCTAGTCGTAAGTTCTTTCTCGACTATAAGTTCCTAAGGATGAAATCAACTTTTGATTACCTTTAGGCGCCAACCTTTTCTTCTGCGGATAAAACCGCAATAATTTGAGGAACCGCCACACTAGGTGATGGGGCTTCTCACAAATAAGTTTGACTCGAACGTCAATCTGCTTAGAAAGATCTGTATAAAAGCAGATAAAGGCATTCTCTAAACAACTGCAGAAAGACCAAACCGAGAGCTAAGTCGAAAAACCACTTACCTCCCTCAGAGTCCCCGGTGGTCTTTTGGCCCGTGTACCTCCACATAGGAGGCACTCGTTTCTTCAAAGGACTAATTCGACGTGTGATAAAATCCTTCACCACATGCCATCCACCAACCCTCTCGCTTTCAAATCCTTGATGGCTTGAATATAGGGGCAATTGATTGATATCCCGGGAGTCGAATCCCAGAAGCTTTTTCTTTCGGTGACCTTCCTTCAAGGAAAGATCGCTTCTGAGGTGACTTTCCAAAGAAACCTCCTCTTCCTCCACAACGCCATGAAGACCGAGTGAACATCTGAATATACTCCTTCGACTTCCCGTCATGGAGCTTCAAACCACAACTTCCAAATTTATTCCGCATTGTCGAGCCATTCCATAAAAATATGAAAAAGCTCAAGATCATTGGAATTCCAGTGCACGCCACATAGATATATGAATACGCTCAAGATGGTGATGGAATTAGGACCAAGGTTCACCAATTCCACTCCAAAATGCTCGAGTATCAATGTGAAAGGGGTGAAGCAGTGTAATCGAAGACCACACTCACAATACGCCTCGAAGATGGGGATTTGTCCTTCCTCCCAGACGGCCATTCACGCTATGCTACGAACCACTCCACAAGAACTTTCTCTCGAATCTTCCTAGCATTGACAAGGGTTTGCATCTTCGCCAGATCCATCTCTCGACTCGGCCCATTCGAAACTCTCCCACCATTTTTCTCTAAAGAGGAGATTTTCGATCGAGTTGGTGGCGAGAAGACAAGAACTTGATGAACAAGAGAATGATTTGGGGAAAGGTAAGATCTTAGGTTTTACCCCGGTGGTATTTATAATCACGCACCTTGAGCCGAGGCGTGACATTCCAAGGGTCGCCACCGCCTGGAACCGCTTCAACAGACAAAGCTAATCTGCATCGCTTGAGATTCCCAGCATGGTCCGCTCGAGAAAATCAGTTTATGCGTTTACACCTCAAGTGAAATTACTTCCTTGGTTAGATCTTTTCAACCAAAGGAAATGATAATCGGAAAGTTCTTTCTTCCGATCACTATACTACAACCACCTCGTGATCGTAGGAATGCTTTTACGACTACTTGATAGTCGTAGGTAATTTTCTTGACCAAGCATATTTCTGGTCAAAGTAGTATACAATCGAAGAGTTTTTCCTTCGACTATCTTTCTACGATCCTCTCGTGGTCGTAAGGCCATCTATAACTCCTTTACCAAGTAAGTTACTTTCACTTGAAGTTGGGGGGCTAGATGACGAGGATATAATAATCCTCATTTTATCTTTTATCTATAATTTTATTATAGGTAAATATGACGTCATGTGGACCCCGAGTATACCCCTTAATGTTATGAGGGAAGAACCTAATAGGTGGTCGTAAGTTACCATTCGACCACCCCCATAGTCGTAAGTTACGCCACGACTACCCCAATAGTCGTAAGTCTTATTACGACTACCTCATAGTCGTAAGTTCTTCTACGACTAGGTCACTACGACCACCTTATGATCAAATAAACCTACAAACAAGTGGGTCTTATTGATTAAGGGATTCAAACACCATCATATCTGTTGTTATTCTCATGGAGTAATGGCACGTAATACTCCATTATCTCTCGTATATAGTCATGTTGAGCGACGTGGAGGAGTTAATACACGGTGATTATTACCAACGTCTTACTTCACGGAGGTAATGAGGCGCCGCTTTATTCGAGTAACCGCCGCTCCTTCACGCACTATAAAAGGCGCAATCGAGAAAGGAAGGAGGATGAATCGCCATCAAGAATACAAGCACTATCTGTAATAGTCTTAGTTTTTCCCGATTGTTCAAAATACACTCAATACCATACACACACAGAGTAGGGTTGTTATTCTCTCCTGAGAAGGCTCGAACTCAGATAAAATCCCGTGTCAATCTCTACGTGATCCCATTCTAGGAGACCCCCCGAATCAAACAATCTTTACGTAAGTTCGGTTCTAAAACACCGACAGAACCCAACCTTGGCACAGCAATCGAACTTGATAGCTCTAAATTACCAACAATAGATTTGCTGCTTCTAGCACAATAGAAATGCCACTGAATTGTGAGCTCACCATACTAGAAATTTGAACCCATAAAGGCCATAAACATTTCAAATCATATTAGAACCTCCAGAATAATTTCAGCCTAGAAACATAACACATTTGACAAATGCATTGACATGCTAAGTAGTAAGACAAGACACCTTCAGTGCCATCTAATTAGTCATCAGCCCCTTTAACTCAACAGAGATAGACAAATGATTCCATCGTATAAAAGTACAATCATGGCACAAATTTACCTGCATAACACAAAAGCATACGCCAAGGGCATGAACACAAATATATCTACAGTAAGCCGACCACGTGCAATTCCAGTCCATAACCCATCAAGATCACCAAATTCAAACGCTAACGAACCGAATCGACTAAAAAAACTGTAACATAATAACAACACAACAAAACAACATAACTTGGCACTAATTCGTAGCACAGGCCAACTACAAGCCAAACGACAACTGTCTCCTTATAGGGAATACAACAATTTGACAACTATGCAATATCGCTCCAGACTTAAAACTACAAGCCAAATGACAACTGTCCCCGAATCAGGATTACTGCATTCTTACAACATGTTAAGTACTAATTTAAGTATCACATAAAACGATGTGTGTTACCTCAACAAAGTGCCTCATGCGTTGGAAGCTCCCCTTCGAACCCTCCGGTAGCATGAGGGCCTCACCGGCCTCGTTGCTTATACGTGTGAGCTGCCTTCCCTGCGAGCGGGTCCACAAAGTCAATTAGTTTGCTCACCGTGACATTGCAAAATAGTTGTGGGATAAAATGTACTCAGGTAGTAGGTGTTGATGGGGCCCCTCTTCGGTTGCGTGCCCGTCCATGTGAACTCGTCGTACTCATCCATGATATCCTCCTCAAACGAGTCACCCTCTCCTATGTCCGCATGGGTCATGGCTGGTCGAAGCTGCAGGCGCGCGATGCTGTGGAGCCACCGGAGGTAGCTGACGAAGTGAGGCCTCTGAACCCAACCCAACGTCATATCGCCTCTGCATTCCAACAACGACCCCCAGCTCATCCCATCCAAAGGTCGACTTAATCCTCATCAGAAGAGTTTGAAAGCCTGGTGCTTCTCGAAACACAAGAACGGTGATAAGGATTAAAATATCTATGTATTACTTTAATACATAATAAAAGACGATACGTCTTCATGGTCGTAACCCCTAAGGCTAATGACCTCACTGGTCGTAAGGATTCCAGAGGTTACATAATGGGTACCCTGGTTGGACAAAGTCCTGTGTCTAGTCTTCGACCAGGTAGCTGCTCGGAAAAGCTATGAACTGGTGTATAGATCTGATTCCAGGTATATCATTTACCGTGTGATGAATGGAACACGTGTTGTATGCTCCATACCACGAGATGTTACACAGTCCTAAGACACTAACAATAACCACCATACGGTTGAGTGTCTCACAGACACTCGACCGCAGAGTAGTTGGTACATTATCAACTGACGCATCGCTCCGACCAGTCGCGACGCTTCACGGGGGCATATACGCCAGAGTAATCACCTCTTGAAAGTTATTTAAGGGTGGAGCATGAAGATGGAAGGACGAGGACAATCTGATCCAAGAGAGATCGAAGTCAAGCAAATCTAGACATGATCATCCGACACAGCAAACCGCATTCTCTGTGTAATTAGTATTAGTCCTTTTCCTGGTCTAAGGCACCCCCTGTAAATCCAGTTCATATCAATAAAGAGCAGTCCCATTCTCTCCCAGAAAATATTGCGTCACTTTTCTCTTTTATTTCGTAAGATCGGCGACTCGATCGTCGACAGCTGCCGCCGTTCGTAGGGAAGAAGACGTAAGTTTTCTGAAGAAACTCTTCGCTCATCAAATCCTCGCCCATTCCTCGTAATCGCTCATGCGACTATGGCCGGAGTTTGGGATGAGGAGAATTGGTTCGACCTGGCGGACTACTCCAACCTTGACATAGAAGAATGCATCCGTGCCATGCAAGAAAACGACATGTCATCCTCCTCCTCCTCCGTAGGCACGCCGCCGTAACGTTAGCGAAATCGGCCAGGATGGATGAGGATCTACCAAGACGACAAGTGGCACTTTCACCATTTCGACCCATTTCTAATGTCCAAAACTACTCCAAGTCCTGGCCCTTCCGTGAAACAGTGATGAGAATTCAAAGACCGAACTCGAGAATCTCTATACTCTCGACGAAATCATGGCTGAAAGGTACTCACCTACAGCTTCTGGCGATTCCAGGAGCCAATCGACACTTGGTAACGATGTCGATGAAACCTCCACTGGTCGTACGCCAAGTGGGGATGATAAGACTCAGCATACGATCGGCAATCCGTCGGATCAGGCTGAGCCCACCAAGAAGACCTCAGGAGGTGCTCATCTTCGACCGCTCTCCGTCGTGGAAACTCCTAGTAGAAGCACTGGAAGGCTCTCCATTAGTTACAATGGAAGCTCGTCGGAAGATCGCTGCTGGAGGCACGAGGTCAATGCGATCAGAGATGCAAATCAAGATGCCTTGCACGGTCCTACACACTCTGTCACGCCACCACGTGTTGGTAGAGATGTTACGGGCCATCAAGCACCAACTTCCGGAGGCAACAGAGCTGATCGACGTCTATCAGTTAACTCACCTGGCTCTGCCCCACCAAGAGTAGCTGATCGAACAGAACAAACCAGGAGGTTGGGGGAAGGTTCGGATCTTCGAACACCTACTACAAGTATGAATCCTCTAAGACCTTCGGTAACTGTACAAACCTGAAACATGTTCAAGATATGTTGAATAATTCTAACCCTGCTCTAGCAGAGACCCCGGGTTTTGTACAACTCGTAGGCCAAGTATTGGAGATTCTTCAGCAGACCGCTCTAGTAGAGACCCCTGGTTTTGTACAACTCGTAGGCCAAGTATTGGAGATTCTTCAGCAGGCCATGCAACGAACAGAAGCATACCGGGAACAGAGGAATTCAGGAAGTCAAACCATGACTTCGTCCCAATGTTCCTCCCTCAGTAGAGGGCAGCATGGTCGTGTTGGAGAACAATCGATACCAAGGCCTCCTTGACGATTCCGACCAAAGAGTCACGAGAGGAGAAGGCCGTTTCAGGCAGCCACACCTTCACTTCGTCGAGAGGAACAATCGCTTGGACCAGATGATCTCCGACATCGTCTAAATCAAGCAGGCGGTCGCAGACGTCACAATAGCGTCTACGACCGGATCGGGACACTGGAGATTCGGCAATCTAACCTCAGAAATCGGTCTCGGACCGATTACAATCCGACACCTTTCCAAAGAAGGCGCCATGAATCAATCACAAATTGTCGAGCCTTCTCTGCAGGGCTCCAAGCTATGTGTTGGCCAAACAGGTTCCGACCGGCCAACCTGGACAAGTTCAATGGGACTTAGAACCCATTGGAATTTCTCCAAATATATACCACCGCCATCAGAGCTGCTGGTGGTGATGAAAATGTGATGGCGAACTATCTGTCCACAGTGCTCGAAGGGTCTACCCGATCGTGGTTACTTAACCTACCGGTCGGATCAATCTATACTTGGGAGCAACTCTGCGACCTTCTAATTGCGAATTTCCATGGCACGTATGACCGCCCTGGAAAGGAGGATGATTTCCACCGAATCTGGCAAGGCTCTAATGAGACTCTTTGTCAATACATCAAGAGATTCAGCCAGGTTCGTAATTCCATACCAGAAGTCGCAGAATCATCCGTCATCCAGGCTTTCAAAACAGGTCTAAGGAATCGACGGTTTACGGAGGACATAGCAATGAACCCTCCGCAAACAACCGTTGAACTTTTCGACATGGCTGATAAATACGCCACTGCTAGCGAAGCAATTGAGTAGTGTGAGGCCATTGATCTTAAGGATAAAATTCCCCAACCTGGCTTGGATAAACCGGAGAAGAAGAATAAGAAAGCTCTCAAGAAGAAGAAAAACCGCAGACCCGACGATAAAGAAGCCCTAGCTATCCCTGAAAAGTTTACGAAGGGAAAGAAGGACTATATCGGTCGAGGCAAAGCGAAGGCTCCGACTGAAGGATATAAGAAAAATAAGAAGTGGTGTCCACTTCACCAGCAGGCAGGGCATGACCTCCGCACCTATTGAGCCTGGCAGAAAAAGCTGGAGGATTACTATGTAGGTAAAGGACCACTCCCCACAATACAGGAACTCGGTGAAACAAGTTCCAAAAAGGACAAAGATGGCGACTAAGAAATGGAGTACCAGGAGCCGCAACATACGGTCAGCATGATCTTTGGTGGGTCTTCTTTGTACGAGTCAAGGCGTCATCTCAAGGCCATGGAGCGGGAGGTCAACCTCGTAGAGCCTCTGACCATCATCATGCCATCAAGGTGGTCAGACACCGTAATCTCCTTCAGCAAAGAAGACTGCCCCATCCCTTCGACTCGACCAGGTAGGTTCCCTATTGTTGTTGAACCTACTATTAATAACTGTAGGGTTAATCGAGTCTTAATAGATGGTGGTAGTTTTCTAAACATTTTATTTGCGGGAGCTTTAGAAGACATGCAAGTTCCCAAGTCCAATGTAAAACAAGTAAAATATGCCTTTCATGGTATAGTCCCTGGTTCCACCGCTAAACCGATAGGACAAATTTCCTTACCGATCATGTTCGGAAGACCTGACAACTTTTGAACATAAAATATTCCGTTTGATGTGGTGGATTTTGAGTCTGCATACAACAGAATCTTGGGTCATCCGGCTTTAGCAAAATTCTTGATAGCCACGCACTATGGTTATCAAAGTTTAAAAATGCATGGACCTAAGGGAGTCATCATGGTTCGAGGAGATCAGAAAATGACTTACATGTGTGATAAAAAAATCCATAGAACTGGTCGATGAACTTTCGACCAGAGAGGCTAATTCATCTACCGTGCAGGTCAAGCACTCGAGGCCAAAGATGGCACCAAAGCCATTCGACCAGACAAAAGAGGTACCACTCGACAAAGGCGCTTCTCTGGACAGTGCCAAGTCGCCACTGGTCAGAAACACCGACTCATCTACTCAAGAAGATTCGGTCGGGCAAGACTCGACCCCAAATAGGAAGAGTCGCTCGTCTCCTTCCTCCGAGCAAATCAGGATGTATTCGCCTGACAGGCATCCGATATGCCCATAGTCCCCTGGGAGGTGATCGAGCACAAGCTAGCTCTCCAGCCTGACAAGAAACCGATCAAGCAGAAGCTGCGACGTTTTGCACCTGATCGGAAGGAGGCAATCCAGTCGGAGATTGACAAGCTCCTCAATGTTGGATTCATTCGTGAAGTCGACCACCCCCAGTGGCTCACCAATCCTCTAATGGTTAGGAAGAATAATGAGAAATGGCGAATGTGTATTGACTTTAGAGATCTTAATAAAGCTTGTCCGAAGGATGACTTCCCCCTTCCACGCAATGACCAACATGTAGACTCTACTTTCGGGTGTGAGTTACTAAGTTTTTTTAGATGCGTATTCAGGGTATCACCAGATTAATATGTGTAAAGAAGATAAAGAGAAAACTTCCTTCAACACCCCATATGACACTTACTGCTATGTTAAGATGTCGCTTGGTCTCAAAAATGCTGGTGCGACTTTTCAAAGGTTGATGCAGAAAACTTTTAATCCACAAATAGGTCGAAATCTAGAAGTCTACGTTGATGATCTGGTCGTAAAAAGCATCAACGCTGGCGATCATGTTTCAGACCTACAAGAAACTTTCAATAACTTGAGAAGGCATAACCTCAAGTTGAATCCAGAGAAGTGTGTGTTCGGAGTTTCTGCTGGAAAACTGCTAGGTTTTCTAGTCCCGGTTAGAGGTATTGAAGAAAATCTAGTAAAAATATCGGCCATCGACAAGATGCGTCCTTCGACCACGAAGAAAGAGGTCCAGAAACTAACCGGCTGTATGGCAGCACTAAGTCGTTTCATAGCAAGGTTAGGGGAAAAAGGATTACCTTTCTTTAAACTTCTTCGAAAACATGGAAGTTTCGAGTGGACTAAAGAGGCAAACGACGCCTTTGAAGAACTTAAGAAGTACCTTACGAGCCCTCTGATCTTAGTTTCTCCAAGATCGGGAGAGACATAGCTAATTTACATGGCTGCAACGCCATAAACAGTTAGCGGTGTACTGGTCGTAGAACGGGATAACATCCAACGACGATGTATTACGAAGTTTAAGTCTTACATGGACCAAAGGAAAGATACCCACGGGTACAAAAGTTGCTCTATGGTCTCCTTATGTCTTCAAGGAAACTAAGGCATTACTTTCAGGCCCACAAAGTGGTCGTACCAACCGGATATCCTCTTGATCAAGTCCTTGGAAACAGGGAATCATCAGGACGAATAGCAAAATGGGCGGTTGAGCTAGGGGCGTTCGACCTCCATTTCATCTCACGAACAGCAATCAAGTCATAGGCAATAGCATAATTCATTGCCGAGTAGACAAACCCTGAACCCACCCAAGGGCCCGAGTACGAACACAACGATGAGTGGATAATGTACTTTGACGGCTCCTTGACGCTAAAAGGCTTGGGGGCTGGAGTTGTCTTGATATCCCCTAATGGCGAACACATCAAGTACGCCATCCAGTTAAATTTTCTTGCCACAAACAACGTGGCAGAATATGAAGGTTTACTGGCAGGACTCCGAGCAGCTCGTTCGCTCGGGATTTGCAGATTACTAGTGAAAGGCGATTCTCAACTAGTAGCAAATCAAGTAGGGAAAGAGTATCAATGCTCGAGTACCAAGATGTCATCTTATCTGGCGGAAGTACGAAAACTAGAAAAGCACTTCTACGGTTTCCAGATCCAACATATTCCTAGAAAGGAACACTTTCTGCCAAACCAGTTGGCACGGATGGCCTCCATGAGGTCGACCGTCCCGCCCGGAGTTTTTCTCGAGCAACTCGATTCGCCCTCGGTGGTCGAGCCTTCCGAGAACATACATGATTCTTTACATGTCGTACAAACTGATCATGAAAACATGGATGCTCCACAGGTCATTGACGGTTGGCGCTGTCACGATCAGGGTAGAGATTGGATGACATCGATCTACAATTATCTTCAGCATGACATAATTCCAGAAGATGATGTAGAGGCCGATCGTCTAGCACGAAAAGCCAAATCATACACTCTAATCGAACGTACCATGTATAAACGAGGATCTCACAGAGTGTTGATGAGCTGCATATCTCAAACGGATGGTATTAAGTTGTTAACCGAAATCCATGAAGGACTCTATAGAGCACATCAATCCTACAGAACACTGGTTGGTAAAGCTTTCAGGCAAGGATACTACTGGCCAACTGCCCTTCATGATGCAAAAGAGCTCGTGACGAAGTGCGTACAATATCAGTTTCACAGCCGACAAGTACATCAGCCGGCACAAGCCTTCCAAACAATTCCTCTTTCTTGATCTTTTGCAACCTGCGGACTGGACATTCTGGGACCTTTCTCAAGAGCACCCGGGGGCTTCGAATTTCTTTTCGTCAGGATCAACACGTTTACAAAATGGATCGAAGTCGAGCCTGTTGTTAAAACAACAATTGAGGCCGCTAAGAGATTTCTTACAAAAAATGTAATCACACCATTTGGTGTACCCAGTCGTATAATCACAGACAACGGTGCCCAGTTCTCAAGCGGTCAATTCCAAGAATTCTGCGACGAACTTGGTATCAAAGTTCATTTTGCTTCGGTTGCTCATCCACAGAGCAACGCAGCGGTTGAGCGAGCCAATGGTATCATCATGCAGGGGATCAAACGCCGAGTGTTCGACCAATTAATTAAATGGTTAAGAGCTTGGGTTCAAGAACTCCCGTCTGTATTATGGGTCGTTCGAACAACGATCAGTCGTGCGACCGGTGAAACGCCATTCTTCTTGGTTTATGGTGTCGCCATACTTTCTACAGAACTAAAGCTTGGCTCTGCTCGGACTGATTGTTTCAACGAAAACGATCAAAATGAACGAAGACTCGACGACATAAATTTCCTTGAAGAACGATGAAACCAAGCTCTGGTATGATCAACAGTCTATCAACAAGCCATGCGAAGGTACCATAGTCGTAAGGTGCAACCTCACAGCCTCGCTGTAGATGATCTGGTTTTCAGAAAAATTCAGAACCAAGCAAATCGCAACAAGCTTTCTCCTAAGTGGGAAGTTCCTTACACTGTGGTCGAAGTCACCCGACCAGGTTCTGTACGACTAGCCATGTCGGACAGGCAAGTTTTGTCAAATTCTTGGAATATTGATCAATTGCGTAAGTTCTATGTCTAATTATTTTGTACATTATTTCAATTCTTTTTCATTTAGATTAGTACTTTCCTTTATTTCTTTTCAACGTGTGATATGGTTTATATATTTATGCCTACATTCTAGTCACCTACTATTGTTGTTTGCGATGGTCGGAGAAGACAATTTTTCTCCGGTATCCTTTATCAGGATCTCTGTTACTCTTTGGCAACGACATCTGTGTCATACGCTGTATAGGTCCTAGTCATGATGATTCCATAAATGATTTCCACGCGCGACCATACGAGTAAACAGAGCATAATACAAAGAACTTCATATAGTGCCTTATACTGTTAAGATTATGAAGACTATATTTCTTCATTTTAAAATTATGTTCTACTCTCGTTTGGCTACTGGTCGGGACACGGAAAGCCTTCTAGTCGAAGTCTCTCATTTCTTGCACGTGATCCTGCCCACTGGAAGGAGCTTCCTAGCGGCGGTTCTTTTCTTACGATCCTCGCTGCCAGTCGAACTTGAGCCTAAGCACATTTTGCGAAATGTTTTTCTATGTCTTCTGTTCTTAGAAGTTTTTTCGACCAGTTTTTGGGGTCATATATATAAATACGATCACTTATCATTTTTTGCATACATTCTTGCATTTTCTACTATTGTAAACACAACAAATCTTTTTTCCGACCATATACAGTTTTGTTTGGTATTTTGATTATGACAAACAAAGATCTATAACTAGTCGAAATCATACACTGGTTCCGACCAAAATGATTTCCTAGTATTGTTACGATCAGTTTTGTCTTATGATTAGTATATGCCTTCAAAACAATGGTTTCGACTTTCATTCTCTTTCTTGGCTAACTGCTTGTCTAGTAAGGCTCTTCTACTACAAAGTAGTCGGGGGCTAGGGAGTATACGAGAATTTTAAAAAGTCAATGGGATAAACAAAAGAATTGTTGATAACATGAAGGCAAGTTATATATATAATTCTTATATTACAATGTCCTACTCCAGAATGTCTCCAGACTAATTACTACTTGATGGAGATCCGACTTCCATCTCCTCTACAACTTTATCTCCAAGCGGCCTTAGTTCTTTCATAAACTTGGTCGCCTCATCAGGCAGGCAGTTGAAGTCATCTTCAACGGCTTGGAGATCAATGGAGGGGTCGGAAGCCTTCAGTTTTGCCAGCGCAAAACTAACTCCATTGGCAACGCCTTCTTTCATAGTCTAGGTATAATTCTCTCGAGTAGTCTTGAGCAGACCCTTGAGATCTTCTAGAAGTTGATCCAAGTAGGTCATTTTCTCTGTTGGATCTCTTAAGGGAGGCGGATTTGATCTTGATCCCATATCAAAGATCATCTTGTTCAGTGCATGGATCTTTTCATCAAGACTTTGCACAAGAGCCACCTCCTTATCCTATTCAAATTCCAGAGCTTTCTTTGCTCTATTCAACGCTTGAGTTTGCTCTATACGAGTAAAACAAGTAGTAAGTAGAAATTATTAGGGGATGTTAATAAGTCAAATCTACGACCAAATTACCTTCAATCCTCTTTTCAAGAGTTTCATGTCTGGTCGTCGCCTCTGCGATCGACCGGTCCTTAGCTTGATTTTCTTCTTCAAGCTGGGTTATTCTGGCTTTATCAAACATCACCTCTTCTTTTATTTTCTCCAAATCTATCGAATATGATAAGGGAGAATAATTAAGCAAAAGAAGAACAAAGCATTGAAGAAAAAGAAAGGTTAAGGAGAAAGTTCTTACTTTCCAATTCAGAGTGTTTTTTCTCCAGGTCCTTTATTCGCTGGGTCAGTCCTCCGACCACAGCAAAATTCTCGACCGTGTGCTACATAAATAGCAATTCTTCTTTAAGTTTCCTATAAACTTTTTAAGAAAAGCTATGAAACTGGTCGTAGATACTTACCCGGATTGCCACGTCATTATAATCGGTAAAAATGATATCAGGACCTATCTTGATTTGATGGTCCGATATTCTTCCCCATGCCTCGTCAAGCTCCTTATCCTCGATAAATCGGGGGTGAAAAGGGAACTTGTTAGGTTGAGAGGGATTACCAACAGGGGTCGGGACCTGTTGAGGTCCTTTAGGGGCATCTACCTCCGTTGAAGGGGTTAGGATCACCAATGGATCCTGAATGACCGCCGGCACCGACACTTGCTCGGGGGCTTCCTCGACCACGTTATCCTCAGAAACTTTGTCTTGAGAAGTGCTTTGGATGAGGACTTCTACGAGTGCCTGGTCCTCAGGAACATTCTGGTCGGAAGCGACTGGAACGCCAGAAGATCTGTACAAAACGAAGGAAGGAAACTCAAAACTCCAAATCATCAAAAACTATTAAAGGTATGCATTCGTACGACCTTTTCATTTGTACATACCTAGTTGATTTTTTGGTTTTGACTTTGAAACGCGGTAGCGTAAATTATGTTCCGCTAGCCTTCCTTTTCTTATCAACCAATTTCACCGGCTCTGGGCTGGTAGGATTGGTTATTCCCCTCACATCCTCCAACACGAGGTCGGAAGCAATATCCTCGACCAACTGATCGAGGGTAACATTCCTGACCATCGGGTCGGAGGGTGTGGTTTCATCAACTTCGGTCGGTTGTCTCAAGAATAAGCTGTTAGGTCGTGAAACGACCACTCTGCGATCTCACGACTTCCGCACGTTACGTGGGCCTTGGTCATTTTTCCACCTAAGTCAAAAAACAAGTTTGGTTAGGTGATGAAAAATTTCTATCTAAGTATACATCTTCTTTTAAATGCTCTATTACCTCGGGAGAATCATCTTCTTCCAATGCTTCTGGGCAGGAATCGGTCGGAACCACGGTGGGATTACGATCCTCATCCGATTGTATGACTTTCAGTCTGAACGCCTACAAAATTAGAGCGAGATCAATAAACTGATCGGAGGATATGTATATATATGATAAAGTACAGTTGATTATCTACCTTAAGTCTCGCTAGTCTCTCTTCAACAGAGACTATCACCAAGCTATCGGGGAATGCAGCCTTCTCACCAGGCTCCCCGGCGCAGATCACCTTGATTAGCTCTCTGATTTCCTCAGAAGAAAGGGCTTTAAAAGAAAAAGAGACAGAGCCGATTTTAAGGTTTTACGATAATCAAGTAGTAAGTTATACTAGTCGGAGCTTTCCTCAAAGACTTACCATCTCGTGAGTCCGTGATTGCTTCATCACGACCAATGGACCAGAGCAGGGATTGAGTTCGGAGCTTCAAAGGACTAATTCGGCGTTTGGTGAAATCTCTCACTACATGCCAGGAGGTCAAGCCTTTGATCCTCAGATCTCGAATGGCATTCACACATCTTCCAACCATCCCTGTCTTCTCCATGGTTCCCCTCCACTTGGAATTCTCGTTTGTCCTGATTCCGGCCAAGTAGAGGCCGTCGTCCCTCGTAACCGTCATGTAAAACCAGTTCTTCTTCCATGACGATCATGAGGACTTCGAGTACATTTGGATGTACTCATCGGCCTTACCGTCATGAAGACGCAGCGTGCATTCTTCAGGAGTTGTCGTGGATCTTCCCGACATCACCATCCGATAGAAGTACCTGAAGAGCTTCAAATTTGGGCGCACTCCCAGGTACGTCTCACATAAGTAGGCAAAGATACTGATGTTGGCGATGGAATTAGGGGCCAAACTCACCAACTCCACCCCGTAGTACTCTAGAACGCGGGGGAGGAATTTGTGCACCAGAACCCTCAATTCGCACTCGATGTAAGTGAGGAAAATTGGAATTTCTCCATCTTCGCAGCTTGGAAAGTGTTCTCCGGCTGCTGACCTCCATCTGATCAGTTTCCTGTCCGAGAGTATTCCGATCTTCTCCAGCGCCTCAAGCTTCTTCTCACTTAGATCTGAAGTCATCCACTTTGTAATTTGCTCCGACATGGTGAAATTTCTCAAAGGGATGAATAGCGGTCGGAGGAGGCTTTGAGGTCAGAAGAACAAAAAGAGGTCGAAAAGGTTTTTCTTGGCAAATGAACTCAAGGGATTGAAGGGGGATATGAAAGCGTAAGAGTTCTAAAGCCCAGCAATGGGGATTTTATAGCTTTAGAACCTTTTGTCCAACGGACAGAAAAACTCTTAAGTTCCCAAGACAAGTTCTTAACTTTAAAGTGAACACAGACCATTTTGTATGTCACGACATTAAATGGGGTCTGCCCGATACGACTTCATCGGAAGAAAGTGTTCACACGACCTGTTCATTTAAAGTTCGGGGGTGAGCTGACGAGGATTAAAATCTCTATGTATTACTTTAATACATAATAAAAGACCATACATCTTTATGGTCGTAACCCCTAAGGCTAACGACCTCACTGGTCGTAAGGATTCCAGAGGTTACATAATGGGTACCTGCCTGGGACAAGGTCACGTGCCTAGTCTCCACTGTGCACCGCCGAAAAAGCTATGGCGGTGTATAGATCTGATTCCAGGTATATCCTTTACCGTGTGATGAATGAAACACGTGCTGTATGCTCCATACCACACGATGTTACACAGTCCTAAGACACTGACAATAACCACGTGAGACACTCAACCGCAGAGCAGTTGGTACATTATCAACTAACGCCTCGCTCCGACCAGTCGCGACGCTTCACTAGGAACGCCTTCTCCAGGAGTAACTGCCAACTCTTCGGAAGTTATTTAAGAGTGGAGCACAGAAGACAGAAGGACGAGGAAAATCTGATCCAAGAGAGATCGAAGTCAAGCAAATCTAGACAAGATCATCCGACACAGCAAACCGCTTTCTCTGTGTAATTAGGATTAGTCCTTTGCCTGGTCTAAGGCACCCCCTGTAAATCCAGTTCATATCAATAAAGAGTAGTCCCATTCTCTCCCAGGAAATATCGCGTCATTTTCCTCTTTTATTTCGTAAGATTGGCAACTCGATCATCGAGAAACGGCCACTTCCATGCCACCAAAGTCCGCACCACTGCCCGTTTGACTAACCGGCCCACCAGTATATACACATACAACTTTATCCATCTACATCTAACAATTTGAACAAAACATTGTAAAGTTAGTACTGAAATAACAATCCAGCTAAGCCTAATTTTCTTTTGTTCCTTAAAGGAAAATAAGTGCGCTATTACTTGGACTAACTAAGGTTGTAATCACAAAAAAAACATAATCCACAAAAAAACTAGACAAAGAAGCTTACTAATAATATCTACTCATTCAAATTTTGAGTCTTGAGTTTAAACATGACATTTTTCAAGTCTACGGATTCATTAAGACAATACTTGACCGGTTAAATGAGAACTTGAAACCTGCCTATTAAGACAAGAGTGTGGCAGCGAGAAATGTTAAGGAAATGGGCAAGAAGGGAAGTTAGCTCACTACATTGGATCCCCTTGTACTGAGTTGCATGTCATCCTCAAGATATGTAACATCCCAATTTTCTGAGCCTTTTTGAAAATTTTCAGAATAAAAATAACCATTTGGTTTTATTGAAGTTCTAAAGCTTAACTTGAGATTTTAGAATTAAAAGTGTTTAAAATGACTAAATCAAACTTCAATTAATTCGAGTTTTGTTTGTTTCGAGTTTGTTGGAGTTCTCTGGTGTTGATTCCCCTTTCTCTATTCGTTCTGTTCTCCCTGCACGACCCGATCTTGTTGGCACGTTCCGCCGGTCCGAACTTCCAACCCTCTTTGAACCGCCCGATCAAAATCAGACGGCCCTGCTTCGTCGCGTTTCTCTTCGCCCCGCACCTCCTTCTCGTTGGTCCTCCCTTTTGGTTTAGACCTCCCTTGTGGTTTAGACATCCTTCTCGTTAGACCTCCCTTTTGGCTTAGACTTCCCTTTTGATTTAAACCCCCCTCTCGGTTTAGACCTCTCTTGTGGTTTAGACCTCCCTTTTAATTTAGACCTCCCTCTTGGTTTAGACCTCCCTTTTGGTTTAGACCCCCCTCTCAGTTTAGACCTTCCTTTTGGTTTAGACCGCCCTCTCGTTTGGGCCTCCCTCTCTTTCCAGACCTCCTTCTTGTTTGGACCACCCTCTTGGTCTTTTTGCAAAGACCACCTTGCAAAGACCACCCCTTGGGTCAAGACCACTCTCTTGGTCTTTTTGCAAAAACCACCCCTTGGGTCAAGACCACCATCTTGGTCTTTTTGCAAAGACTACCCTCTCGGTCTTTTTGCAAAGACCACCCCTTGTGTCACGACCTCCCATTTGGTCACGACCTCTTCTTTGGTTTGACCACCCTCCCGAGCTTTGACTGGCCCCACCTGTCAGTCCTGCTCACCTTCTCCTTCCTCCCGTCGCGTCACTGCTGACGTAAAGGTCCTTGTGCATTAAATGTTGTTGTGTCACATTAAATCCTGTCACTTCTGCAGTACCTGTTTCGCCCTCTTGTCTACTCTCCGACCTGTTCCCATCTCCTCCTTCACCTACCCTTGACCTTGTGCGCTTCTGAGTTTCTCAGCAGCTTTTCCCGTCTCTCCTGGCTATAAAAGCCTGAGCAGCTCCCTCTCATCTCCTTTTTCCTCACCCAGCTCTCAACTTTCTCTTGCTCTCACCCAGTTTCCGTGCTTGAAGTTTCGCCAAGGAGTCCACTAAGGCCGCGCCGTCTTCATCAACTTCGTCGCCAAGAAGTTCGCTGGAGCCCTGCGCCGTCGCAACCTTGCTGTCAAAGAGTTCGCCGGAGTGCCCGCGCTGTTCACCATCCTCCTCCTGTCTTCTCTCTCCCTCTATCTCTTTCTTTCTGGGTGAGTTTCTTTGTGCCTTGTTCTCCTTTTTACTCCCACGACCATGCTGCGTGGTTGTATCTCTTTCACAACCACGTTGTGTAGTTGTGTCCCTCTTACAACCACACTGAGTAGTCGTACCCCTTTTGTATTTTTCGTACGACTACATTGAAGTAGTCGTATCCTTCGTTGGACCTCAGGACCTCCTCAGAGACCCCCCTTGACCTCTCAGGATCTCCTCAGGATCTCCTCCTCAGGATCTCCTCCTTAGGACCTCCTTAGAGACCTCCCTTGACCTCTCAGGACCTCCTCCTCAGGACTTCCTCAGAGAATTCCCTTGACCTCCTCAGGACCTCCTCCTCCGTGCCTTTCTTTTGGTTCTAGTTTGGTAGTTCGTTTTGGTTTTTATTAGATTTGTTGTATTTATTTGGCTTTTTTTGCATGTGTAGATTCCGGCTTCTCCGGAGAATTCTTGGACCCAGCAACCTCGATCGAAGCATCTCCGCTCTTCATCGAAGGCAAGTCGTAGATCTTTGATCATATTGAACCTAGTTTGCAAAAAGTATATTGTTTTATATCAACATGCATGGCTATTTATATAAAACTGGTTTGGGAAATAGCTAAACACCTACTCGACAGTATGACTCCTTGAATACTTGTGATAGACATGTTGACATGTACCTTTGGACCACCATATGTTGGGTAATCTTAGTTGGACATCTTATTGTGATACCAATTCGGGTGCGTATATTGCTTAGACCTGCTGTAGTTATGCGCTGTCTCTTGATCACCTGTTTCATAATGATAAATTTGACTAGAAGATTATAGAATTGTGGCATGTGTTGTCTTGGCATGCGTTGCCCTGGCCTGTGTGGTCACTAATAAAATTTGTTGTGCCATAACCAGGGTGGTCATTTGGCCGGGTTGGACCCAAAATGTTTTTATACTCGGGCGAGTGATCGTGCAGTAAAGGGGTGCTAAAAGCACATTGGGATGTGGTTGTCTCGCCTGAGTAGTCCCTAAGGACTTAACCTTGTAAGCCATTGATCCGGACCATACGTGCGACCACAAGTCCATACTGGGGTGGACCTGGCCGACTAATTAGCAGAAGTTTTGGTTTGGTTCTGTCATGGTGGCGTGATCTTCGAGTTACGGGATGGAATCACATGGTGCAAGAGGGGGTCTAGAATGGCGAAACCTTAGCGGGCAGAACCAAAGTCAAAACGGAGATTCGTAAAGGTCTTGTCACATGCTCTAGACTGTTTACCTAAGGTAGTGAGCAGTGGCATCGACAGGTGCCAAACAAACTAGAGAATTCGTGTCTTATGGGTAAAACTGTACAACATCTGTAGAGTGTAAATCTATTCGAATAGCTGTGTCCTCGGTTATGGACATGCCTGGTGATTTCACACAAGGGGTAGATTTTCTCAAAAATGTTGGTCTTGGTTGGTTCTGAGTGGTCTGGGCAGTGACCAGGGTGGTCACGAGTGGTTCGGGAAATGAACAGGGTGTTCACAAGTTGTTTTCAAAGAACTTGTTTACTTATGTATTAATATTTCAACTTGTGTTTTGCAATCTACTTATTGTATTTCCAGTCAATATCGCTTTCTGCAAAGTAACCATAAAGACCTCCTTGTCAAGCCTTGCATGAATACTATTTGTTACTGACACTGACAATCGTAGCTGTTGCAACTAGCAATCCAAGTAACAAACCGCCATGGCTCCATCTCTCATCCAACTGTTATGAATATTGTGTGTATGTATTCAGAGGCCCAATAGGCAATATATATAAGATGTACAAGAGGTGTATGCCATATATAGATAAGACAATACAAAAAGTAGATAAGAAAATACAAAAGGATTTCTATCTCTAACACCCCCTCTGAAATGTAAGGTGTATGCAATAACATTGTATTTAGAAAGGGTTGACACTAAACTAGGAACAATCCAAAGTCCAAGTCTTGATAATGTCGTCGTAGCATGCAGCTCTTGGAAAATATGTCGATAAAATATCTCCTCCCATCCGGGGTCATGCGACAGCCCATAAAGCACAAGGTGCGGGAGCAAAGTCGACCACGGCAACATGACGAAGAAGTTGATAAAACCGATAAAAATAGAGAAAACTGTCAAATCAAGCCGAATAGGAATAGATAGAAGCATGTCGGTGCAGATCGAAGCTCAAGACGACGATGATGCAGTGCACAAGAAGCGCAATAAAGACGCGGTGCACAAGAAGCGCACCTGCCTTAAAAGTTTGGGGCGATGGGTCTGCATCGGCTCAAAGAAAAGAGCAGCGGCTGCTGCCACGCAAAGAAATTTCTATGCTTCTATGACTGACAATAAATTTGTGGACTCATATGGCTTAGACAAACTCAAAGATAGAATCGTACGGACTTGGATGGACGCAGCGGAAGAAAATGACACAAAGAAAGAAAAACCTAAGGATAATTAGCAACAAAGCAAGAATAGCTAGCATTAAAAGAGCCGTGCTGCACTTCTCCCCTTCTCATGTTTGGTCTGCCAACACAACACCTTCCTCTTCTCCCTTCAATCCACCAGTAGCAACTAGCATAGCTAGCAATAGAATAAGCTCCACCGACACTCCACCGACAACAGCATTCAATGGCCTCTCCAGCACCTACTTCCCCCTCAATCGCCCAACTGGCATTCACATTCAGCCCAATACAGCCCAAAGCAGCACAATGCAATCCCAGTGAAAAGGCCACAGCCAACTTCAAATGCCAAGCAGTCAAGCATAACTAAGCCATCCCACTAAGTAGGCTGAGAAGGTGTAGTGTTCGCGTGGAGGCGCGTGAGGGAGGCGCACGCAAAGAGGAAGGCTGGGATCCTCTGCCGCCTCTCGCGAAAGGAGAGGGAGCTCCTGGAGCTAGATCCAATCCAGGTCGGATCAAGACGGCAGAGGGAGGTCGGGTCGTCCAGCTCCTCAGCGGCACGAATTCGGAGCGGCGGCGGGATCTTCCGAAGCGAAGGTGATTGCGTCCCGTGGCGGCTGTGCGTTATCGTCGTCGGCTCCACTGAAAACTCTAGCATGTCGAGGCGACATTGAAGAGAGGCAACCGAAGCAAAGCCGAGCGAAGAACCGGTGACGGTAGTCGAAGAAGAGCCAAGCGACGGTAGTCAAAGAAGAGCACCAGTAGTAGGGGCGGAGCAGAGCACCCGGGTGTAGAGGACCCGGTCGGCGGCTGCCCCAGATCGAAGAGATCGGCGTCGCCTCACGGCGGAAGACGAAGAGGCGACTCCGGATAGAGGCGACGCCTGAGACGGCAGCCGCCCAGTGGGAGAGCACGGGCGGCGACGAGAGGCCGCCCCCGGGAGCGAAGACCGGTCCTCCCGGGAGTAGCGCGCAATGAAAGACAACCGTAGGCTAGAAGCCGACGGCGGCAGCTACAATAACCCTAACCCTAACATTGGCTCTGATACCATGTTATGAATATTGTGTGTATGTATTCAGAGACTTAATGGGCAATATATATATATAGGATGTACAAGAGGTGTATGTCATATATAGATAAGGCAATACAAAAACTAGATAAGGAAATACAAAAAGATTTCTATCTCTAACACCAACAATGTTGCCTCCACTCAACGGCAACGAAATTCTGGCGTAGCAAAAGGAAAATAAGTACGGCCATCCCGCGCTCCTCAGTCGGTGGAACAAGACTAATTGAATTGTTTTTTTTAAGGATCTTGCTTCCATTTTCGAAAACAGAAGGAAAGAACAATCTTTATGTCAGACTAATGACATATATGAATCCATAAGCCTAATAACCGTAACCCAAATCCCTAAACCTTAATCTCAGAACAAATAGGCCTCGCAAAAAAAAAATCTAAGAATCGATTGGCACTCACTTGGTAGTGTTGGTGTAGGGATACGGGTAGGCTACGATAGCAACAATTCAAAAATTCTACCGCATAAACCAGGAAGCCAAGCAAGTAGATTATCACAGATCGTTACCACTAGATGCGCAGTGCAGCGGAAAAAGAGTTGGAGCAACCTGGTCCAACGTAGAGCACGTCGATGTCGTGGTCGTAGGCGATCGTCTCCTCTAGCAACCTCCAATGTTCCTTGTGAAGTTTGCGGATCGTCCTCAAGCGCAACAGCAACCGCAGCGGCGCCTCTACGGTATCCACACGTCCAGGGAAGGAACAACCGAACGCCGGTGTGCTAACACCAAGTCGCACGGCAGGGCTCTCAGGAAGATGGCGGCTAGGGTTTCGGTAGAGTGACTTACGTCAACCCCTCTACCTCGCGATAGCCTCATGCATCTCCTTATATAGTGCCCGTGGCGGATCCTATCCGAACACGCTTCTTAATCATATTCGTATTGGTTTGTTCCATCCGTTAAGTGTGTGACCCGTTAGGTTCATGCGTAGTTTGGTTGTGACTCGAAACCCTTTCCGACCACGAGTCGTAGCGGTTCCTAGCAGAACATAACGATTCCCAAATACACATGAATTATATTGGACGAACCTTAATGCAATATGATCTACGACTTGGTCCTTATCACTTACGACTTGGTCCTATCCCCATACGACCGGTTCAGATTCGGTCACGACGATTCGTAACTCCTCACGACTAGTTTCGACCACTTTGTGAATACGTTCGACCGATCTCGACTTTGACCGATCTCGACTTCGATCGATCTCGACTTGCTCGAGCTTAACGACCTACTCGTGTATTCTCCTTTGCCTCACGATATCTGGTTGAACTCGGGTAAGATATTATATCATCCATGGATATTCAATACTTTCTCGATCGAGTATCGGATAACCTTATGTGGTCGAACTCTTCGACCACGAGTGGCATGGCCATGCACTTTCTTTATCCGACCACTTGAGGGCCCGAGATATCTCTCTGTTATGTTAGGAGAGGCAAATCCCATATCCGACCAAATCACATTCCTCCGCATGTTTCATAGCATACCCGAAAGCTACCTTTATAACTACCCAGTTACGAGTAGCGTTTGGCAACCCCTAAGAGTGCTATTACACATGTAGGAAACCATGCTGATCTCAGGTCTAAGGATTATACATCATCATTGCTTGAGACCAACTAATGACACATAGAATCATAACAATCTTAATAGTGTCTCAAGGTGGGTCTATCCAACCCCATGTTCTCTAACATGTGTTCACATTATTGATTTGATGTCCCTATATTCATGACCGGTGAAACATGGTCATCAATCAATATATGTGCTGGTCGTAGAGTCACTGGTGTTCCGGCCAGTGATATTCGACCAGGGATACCTTTTAGAACGACATCATATAAGTTAAAGAGTTTCACCAACAAGTCACATACTCGTTGATCTATATAACTAATGATTCATTCAAGGAACATAATAACATTTATTCATTAACTCATAAACATAGACGCGATACAATCATTATTATGATTGCCTCTAGGGCATATCTCCATCAGTCAGGACTCGGCAAATCGCGGCGCCAGAGCCGGAGCGACAATAGATCGGTGGAAGGGAGGTAGCCTCGGCAGTGTCCCCTACTTGAGCCCCGTTGGCAAGGAGATGAAGGCGGGGAGGGCGGGAGGACCGATGGGAAAGCTGGGACGCGGAGGTGGGCAGAGAGGAGAGATGGCGCGGAGGCGGGAGGAGAGGAGAGAGGATGCTCGGGACAGGAAACGCTGGGGAAAATGAAGAACTGTGTGGGCGGCTGGCACTAAGTGACCACTGTCACACCAAATCTCGTGGCATGACAAGGCAGGATTGTCACGCCACGAGTGTGGGAGAACCAATGCGTGGAGGTTCTAAATAAAAAAATAACATATATAAGAGAGCGACCCTATGCAAAATTCAATATCAAACTCTTTTGAATTTGCTAGATTTGAAACAGATAAATACTCACTGAACAACGCAAAATTAATGTTCACGTAGAATTTATTACAAATTCAATTGATTTTAACCCTGAAATTTCGAAGAGATACCAAACATGCTCACCTCCACGTTTGGCATATTTCTGAGAATTTTCTGAAACGTTTACATCTGGTCTTCTGGAGTTTTCAATATTTAGGTGATTTTATGATAGTCATCAGGCCTTCGTGAATCCAGGACTTTTTTTATCAGAGTACCGGTGGTCTATGGGTTTTTGGAATTTTGGATCAACTGTTCGTTGTGGCAAACAAGGTACTTGTATGGTATTGAAAGTTGGAGACGCCGTTTGCCGAATCAAACTACCATAATTTCTTGTAACTTACGAAGCCCAAAGCAGAAAGGTTTGGTCACAAACTAAGCCCATAGGCCACAAGGCAAACCCACAGTATGAGAATGGGCAGCAAGACCTAAGGCCTGGGTCATGGGAGGCTGAGAGCCGCTGAGCCAGTCAGCCCCAGCACCACCGTAGTCATGGTGGCACCGTGCTATATGCACGCGGCAGCGCCATGCGCGCGCAGAGAGTGGACGGCCGGCACGCTCCGCATTCACCGTCGTGCCGGCACCAGGAGGGCACGCGACTGGGACGGGCGACAAGGGTGACAGACACAGGGGCGGAACGGGGAGCCGGGGCTGGCGCTCCCCCTACCGCCGGTTGTGGCTCATGGGTACCTCAGCCAGGGGCCGACCTACCCTTCGGGCGAGCCATGGCGCCCACCTGAGCTCCCCGCGCGGCTGGAACACCCATCCCCTCCCCCTGCGGCTTGTGCCTCAGCTCCTAGTACCCACCGGCACCCAGACGCGAGATAGAAGACGTTCAAGGTGTCGCCATTCCTCTTCTCTGTCTGGTGGGCCTTTTGCTCGGCTTTGGCGTTGAGTTGGACCTGGGCCACAACCCTACATGCCAAGGAGTCCACTAACTTGTAGGAGGTAGAGGCACAGAGCATTGAGCCTGCCAGCCATCGACTCGTTCTCCTCCCGGTCGCAGTTCTCCTCCACCTCCTAACCCTAGCAGCAACGGGCCGACGACGGCGGTCGGCGGGCGACGGCGGGAGCGACTGGGAGCAGAGGCGCCGATGTCGAGGGGGTGGGCGATGGGCCAACGGCTGCGGCCGCACGGTCTCTGAGTCTCCCGCCGCTTCCCTCCCCACCCAAAGGTTACTCCTTTCGTCACGAATTTGACTGCTCCCATGTTTCCTTTGTAAATATGTTTGAAAATTTGGGGCAATGTTTTTGTGTTATGGATGCTTAAAGAGCGGCCTAGCGGGCATGCGGCTTGCCAGCTACTTGGTGTTTCCTCCCGGCAGTCGACGTGCCGAGCGGCATGCGCGGGCGTGCGGCGGCATTGCAACGGCAAGTGGGAAGCGCGGTAGGGGGCAAGGGACGTTAGGCGTGCGTGGGGCACGCAGGCGCAGCAAGTAGACAGCCATGCACTCAGGCAGGCAACGTCGGTAGGTAAACGGGCAGGGCCACAGGACAGCGACACAGCATGCTAGCCGACAACTCGGTATTCGGCAAGCCACAAGCAGATGAGCAAATTCTATTAACATCTCTAAAACTGGACAGACGTGCGGGCAATTGGCACGCGAGCGTTCACCCAAGAAGCACGTTTTTCGCCCGAGTACCATCCGCAAATGGCACGCGATGAGGTCACGAGCCGGCAGGGCGCGGGTGCAGGTGCGCGGCCTCAAGTTGAGAGACCGGGGCCGGCCAAGGCCTCATCCCCCGCGGAACGTAACTGAAGGTGCCTCGGTTTTGTTTGCACGGTTGAGTGCCATGTTTCTTTCCGAGTTTTGAACAACTTTTCCCTGCCTTGACTTTCATCTGACCTTTATAAGACCTTTGTCCACTGACCTTTTTGAGCCAGCCACATTTGGGTCAGATGACGTGCTGATCCCGTATTTGTTATTCGTAATCGTGGCCGGCTTATGATCACAATCAATTAAAAGTTGCCAATTACTGTAACTTTATTAAAGTTATTAGTATTATTTAAGGGAAACTTTTATGTGCTCTTATAATCTATATATATTATGTATATACTGCAAATCATGGGTGCCAAAATAATAACAATAAAACAACTGGCAGATGTTCATATTGATCATCACAACAATGCGGTAACACAAAATTGAACGACAGCGTACAAAATATTCCGCAACTACGCATATATAGGACCTTGCCAAAACAGGACTCTTCGCCAATGGATGACGTAGGTACATAAATATTATTAGCTGCATGCCTTCTTCAAGCTTGCGCTTGTTTATTACTATAACTTTTTTTATTAATTAATTCTTTATTAATTTTATTTTAAAATTAACCCCTCGTGAACTTTATTTTCAATTCTGACCTATTTGGTCACACCACCACCCGTAGCGTGACAAAATAACATCGTCACGTCATAGGATAAATCCTCTAAAATAGCATTTTTTTGTCACGTCATCACTAGTAGCACCAAACAACACTGTCATGCCACTAGTGGTGGCGTGACCAAAGAGATCATAATTGGAAATAAAGTTCGTGAGAGGTTAACTTTAAAATAAAATTAAAAAAGATTAAAAAATAAAAAAATTCTTATTACTACAACTCGTATATATGTGGAGTACTAGTGCATAGCCTCAGATTATCGTTCATGCATATAGGACGCACGAGACGCACGAGAATAGAAATAATGGTACCCCCAAACACAATTGCTTGAACCCAAATGCAAATTATACCCACCTCTCGGACACAATACCGAAAGAATAGCGACGCACACCGTGTGATGATCAATGATCTCGTATGATCTAACCTGCCATTGGAAGCTAGCTATATATAAGCCTACAAGCACAAATTAAGAACTTTTTTAATTAATTAACCCTTTTTTAAATTTTATTTTAAAATTAACTCCCGACGAACTTTATTTCTAATTCTGACCGTTTTAGTCACGCCACCACAGCACAAATTAAGAACTTTTTTTAATTAATTAACTCTTTTTAAAATTTTATTTTAAAGTTAACTCCCGACGAACTTTATTTCTAATTCTGATCCTTTTGGTCACGCCACCACCTGTGGCGTGACAAAATAATATTGTCACGCCGTAGGATAAGTCTGCTAAATAGCACTTTTTATCACGTCACTGATCGTAGCGTGACCAAACAATACTGTCACGCTACTGGTCGTGGCGTGACAAGAGCTTGTTTAGAAGTGAGCTGACGTGACAGTGTTGTTTTGTCACACCAAGGGTGATAGCGTGATCAAAGAGGTCAGAATTGGAAATAAAGTTTGTCGGAGGTTAACTTTAAAATAAAATAAAATAAAAGGGTTAATTAATAATAAAAAATTCAATACGTATGCAAACACGCTCCACGTGTCTACTAATGGTGCTGTGGGTCTGGGCCGCCCGGCACCTCCCGCTTGTGTTCGCCTCCTTGAAGGCTCCTCACGTTCCACCTCCCCCGGTGAATGCCACCCCATTTGCCACCGCCGCTGGCCGCGCCTCCGGCCAAACTGATGTCCGCGGTAGCGTAGTCCGCCACAGCGCGAGCTTCGGCCGGCGTGGCCGCGAGCCCCGCGCTGACGATCAGGACCAGGCAGAGCACAATGCCGAGGCGAGCATCCATGGAACGTCGCGAGGCGGTGCACCGTGTGCGTATCAGCGTATCAAACTATCTATGGAAGATCTGTGTGTCGAGACTCGAGAGCTATATCCTTTCATGCCCAGGTGCCGTCCGCTATTTATAGGGAGGGGCCAACGAGATGGACGAACAGTTACAAAAGAAATACATTTTGGGTTTGGTGAACCAGCCGGGGCCGGGCGTTGCGGTCCTTGTGTGGATAATTGGTGGGTAGTTGATTCAGCGATCAACCACCGCATTGTGTGCCAAGGACAAAACATGCCACGTAGCGTGCCGTAGGATGAAGCCCTCGTCCGAGTGGCCACCACTGCTGGTCTATAGACTATAGCAAGGATGTTTGATCTGATCTTGAAACTGCCACCGCCTTTTGCATTAGCGTATGGGCCGCGAATGAGTTAGCCCAATGTTCTGTTCCTATGTTCGCCTTTCACAGTTATCGCTCACCTCGTGCGCCAGGGGGATCTCAGGGATGTGGCAGCCGCTGCCTTGGTCTTCGTACACTGTGCTAACTGTGCATACCACGCCACAAAACTACGCCTTGTTTTGAACGCAAGAATTTCCTAAACTCATGCGTGCCAAACAAGCCGTTGAGAAGTAAGAAGGCACCGTTTATGTGAAAAATACATGAGATGGATGCGATCATGTGAACTACTGAAATTTTGACAGTTGTTAACGAGTGCTCGCAGGAATTTCACAAATCTCTCTCTTGTACAGATTGTATATATGTATGTATGAAATAACTTGTTCAAGAATGGCTGAACATTCCGGGGAAAAAATACACTGCAAATTGAGTGAAAGCAAAACCAATGACAAGGCATAATAGTGCAGTTGAACACCGAATTCGGCCCGTCCTTTGGAGGGAGTAGCGCTAATCCGGTCCTCCAAATGGCGCTGGTAAGCAGGTAGAGATCAAAATAATAGTTGGCTAATTACCAACTCACCATTTACGCAGCACGGTGTCACACTAGGGACAATGACATTTTCCTGCTTAAAATTCAGAGACACAGTAAGTACCTTGTAACGGCATGAGATGAAAGCAAGCAAAATTGACCAGGATTCAGAGTTGCAAGACTTACATTCAGTAAATTGGAGTGTTCTGAACTGTCAATCTTTGCAATCTCAGCTTGATACGAAATCCATGATATCTGTGCCCTTTAAGGCCACTAGCCAATACATTAGATAATTTGCAATTGTTTATAATACAAAATGCCTTTAATTCTTTGACCAAATCACCTTTCCACTATCAGGACCAGAGTGCCTGATCACCAGCCATTAGTTAATGAGAACCTTAGTAGTTATGTAGACAGTGCCTAGTGGAAAGGAAAGCAATAGCAATAAAAGCCAATGCTTGGATGCTATATGTCACATTTCCCTACTAATGTGCATGCTTCGTCAAAAGCCTGAAATACCTCATATAATTAGTTGATGTCTCTGTCCCAGACTTCTGTGCTTTATCATCTTTGCAACCGATTTGCACCCTAGAAAAAAAGAGCCTTCGCTGACCTCCTCGTAATGCAAAAAGGCAACTTGACGAATTTTACGTGATAATCATTCCAAATCAAACCAAGAGATAATAAATAAGAATCACTTGTTTACCAAACGGAATCCACGTTTCAGATACTCATTAAGTAGGAAACACACCTGGCACTTATTGAAGTCATTCCAGTCGCTTCAACCTTTACATAAGCTTGGTATTTCGACAACAACATTCCTGCTCATTTTACCCTCCTTCTGCCTGTCTACTGGAAGTACCTCTTTTTAGGTAAACAAAATGGACCACAGATAATAGTAGATCCTTGACGCTCACAAAAACTTTAAGCCATGACACCATTCTTCATTTCTTTACATTCCATCTCTTACCTGAATCTCAGTGACTGTACAGTAAGTTTTGGGATATTTCCAACTTGGTTCTCATTTCCATAATTCCATTTTGCTTTGTGGACCTGCACACCTCCCTTGGGCCTTGCAACTTTCACAAAGGATGAAGACCAGTTTCAACTGCCGAATGGATAATTTTCATTGAGGACAATTCTTTAAGTGCCACGGTTCTCCAGGTCACTAAAATAGCAGCCATCCTTCTAGCCTCCTCTTTTTGTTGCCGATCATCATGGTGGCAACATAGACACCTCCTACTAGTTGGCATTGCTACATGTAGAAAGAGGAAGGTGTTTTCCTTCTGTAATTAGCCACCAGATGATGGTAGAAACAAAGCCAAACCAATCGGAGGGAACAAAGAAGATGCAAACCCATAATGAACCACCAACCAGAAAAGCTTCATCAATGAGAAGTTTTCAACCAACACCCTTCATAGAGACAGCGGAGTTAACAAAGAGGTGGGTCGATCAGTGAAGATGTCTAGCAATTACATATCTTCTATTACTAGATCATTGACACATAGAATTTGCATGATAAGCAATACTATTGTTGCGATATCATCATTTTATGCAAAGTGGTAACAGGCTAGTGGCCTGGTGATGGGGAGGCTGTTTAACCTCCCCCACCCACACGGGTTCAAGTCCTAGGACTGACTCGGGCGCCCATATCCTTTTGTAGTGAATGCCAGAGCTCCTTGCCATTTTTTTTAAACATCGTGCAAAGTCAACCAAAATGAATTTGATATCCATTATCCAGTATGATCTAAACACTAAATTGGCAGCAAGCAGTTTAACGGAGTAATGTGCGAAAACACACACCTCCATTTTACTAAGATCATCACTGGCTAAACACTTGTGTATCTGTCATGCCAAATGTCTTGCATCCTTGGAGGAATGTGCGCCATATGACAGTACTTGGACGGAAAGGCATGCCTCTAATCACAGCCTCGGCTTCCTTCAAGTGACCGCACTTGCATAGCATGTCCACCACACAAATGTAATGCTCCATCTTGGCTTCAGTTCCATAGTCAGCTTTCATATGTTTGAATATATTCATTCCCTCCTGTACAAGCCCACCATGTCTACAAGCTGAAAGGACTGCCAGAATTGCTACCTTGTCAGGTTTGAAGCCATCCTCTTCCATGGCTTTGAACCATGCCAGGGCCTTACGAGAAAAACCATTAAGTGCAAGGCCAGAAATCACAGCAGTCCATGAGATAACATTCCTATCTTCCATTTCCTCAAAGGCTTTCAGACAGTCTTCAATCCTACCACATTTAGCATACATATCTAGCAACATATTATGAACATAAGTATCAGAGCACCCAGAATTGGTCTTGATGATAAGCCCATGAACCAACCTACCAAGAACAAGGCTGTTACTTTTTGTACAAATGCTCAGCAAGCTCACATATACATAGTTATCAAAATGATGCCCCAAAATTCTCATCTGTGTGAAAAATTCAAAAGCTTCAGCATAATCACCATTCCGTGCACAAGCAGTAATAAGTATGCTCCATGAAACAGTATCACTCCTTTGCTGATGTAAAAGTAGCTCCTTGGTTTCTTGGTACATGCAAGCTCTATTATATACCCCAGCTAAAACATTCATGGAGACATTAGAGGAGTCAGGATCCAACGTAACTCCATAAGCCAAGGCATCAGAAACAATGCCATGCAAAGCATAGGAAGATATAAGAGCACTTGAAACATAGCCATTACTGTCATAACCCAATCTTGTGACCAATGAGTGAATCTGCAACAGATCTAACAGTGATGGATCCTTGAGCAACGAAGAAAAACTAACTTCATTTGGTCTAATACCTGATCGTAGCATATCTCTCAGAATTACAAACGGAGTAGGAACATCACTATCTGAGTTACCAGAAATCAGAGCATTCCAACATGCAGTGCTATTCTCAGGAACCTCTTCAAGCAATTTATGAGCATCCCTCCTACCAACACACTTTGCATAGAAATCAACCAGTGAAGTGTTCACAAACACACTGGTATTGAGATTGCGTTTGATAGCTTTGGCGTGAACAAACTGCCCATGCTCATGTCCATTTATACTGGTGCAAGCATAAAGAACGCTGCTGAATGTAGTTTCATTGGGCAAAACACCCTGACCTTGCATGCTCAAGAAAAGCTCAAAAGCTCTTCCTGGTGAGTTGCTCCTAGCAAAAGCAGTTATCATTGTATTCCAAGAAACCACATCTCTGAACATCAACTCATCAAACAGCTTTTCTGCCACACACATAGCACATAAAGTACAGTATGAATTCAGCAATGAATTTGCAACTGCTGAGAAGGAATCCATTGCAATTTTCTTCACAAGCCCTTGAGCTTGCTCCGGTGATCCAAACGCAGGCAATACTGCAACAAGAGAGCCGTCGGAGAAGCCATCACCGCTTCTTACGAGTTCCCTGAACCAGAACACGGCATCGTGGACACGGCCATACTGCACAAACCAAGAGATGAGACAGTTCCAGGTGACGACGCTCCGTGCAGGCATTTCCTCGAACACGTTGAGCGCATCACTGAACCGTCCGTTTCGCGCAAAGAACCCCAGCAATGCTGTTCCGGAATACGGGTCACTGTGGAGCAGCCCGTTCTTGAGGATGTGCGGGTGCAGCTGTGTAGCGCAGCGGGGGCTGACGGAAGACGAAGAAAGGATCGGCGCGAAGGTGAACGCGGTCGGGGAGACGCCGGCGGCGAGCATGCGCGCGAGCAGCGATAAGGCGTCGGTCGCGAGGCCGGCGCGGACGCGGGAGGCGATGAGGGAGTTGAAGAGGGAAGGGGAGAGTGGCGGGCTCGGGCGCGGCATTACGTCGTGTAGGTGTTGGGCACGGCATGAGGAGGTTCGCAAGCCGTTGAATTGTGTGGTTTCGGGAAAATGGGCGGCTGCGATGATAATACGTCGGCTGGAGCACGAGCAGGATTTTACCGTGTTGGCGTCGTCAAGGGCAGCGTGGAGCTCGACCGCGTCGAGGCTGGCCGGCGGGGACGGGACGAGGTGTGATACCTCAAACGTGGATGCTGGGGTGTTGGGCTCCGCCGCGCATCGGGAAGGGGCAGCGGCCAGCGGGGGAGGGAAGAATTGCGAGGTGAGCGGCGGCGGCACATGGGAAAATTTTCGAAGCCCGTCAAGGCGTATTTTTCATCGTGGGTTGGGCCCATCGAGCGGTGCGGGCGTGCACCAGCCGCGCACGAAGGCCGGCGCGCAGTTGCCACTCGCGCGCGCGCTCTCGTCCGGCCGCACACGGCGCGGTGGAGTACAGTTCAGGCGCATGGGTTGGTGGAAATCGGTCGTCGCTCGTCGACCGTTGGCGTGGGTCGGACCGAAGTCAATAAGACAATAATGCTTGCCCGACACGGTCACGACCCACGAACTCACCATGGTTCGGCCCAGGGGCGGATCTAGGTGGGGTGCCGGGTATGCACCGGCACCTCCAAAAATTTAGAAACTGATCAGGGATTAGTTCCTCAGGCCTCAGCTCAGCCTAGCCGGTCCGGCGAAATTCTCCAGCCCAAGCCCAGCGAGTAGGCAACGACTCCTCGGCGAAAGATCAGAGTCCCTGCTCCTCCTCTCGATCCCTGCTCCCGCCACCGCCTCAGCGAGGCGCTGGCCATGACGGCCGACGCGACGCGGAGGCGGTGTGCACATGACGGACACGCGGAGAGGGGGGGGCGCAGCGCACGCTGGGAGGCGGCTTGCGACGCAGAGGCCGGGAGGCGCGGCCACGCGGGAGAGCTGGCTGTGTGTGGAGGCGGCCGACGGGAGCAAGCAACCAACCAAGGGCCACCCGTGGAAGGACCGAAGGAGCCTTGGGTGGGAGTTTTCGGGAGTTGGATTGAAGATGGAGGATTGGATCCGGATGCCTTTTCAATTATAAGTATTATGTAATAAGGTGGTTGGTGGTTGTCTGCGGTTGGTGGCTTATAGCGACTTGGAGCTTGGAGCTTGGAGCGGTAATGAGCAAAAGCATTGAAGCAATCGAAAATCAAATTGGTTCTTGCTTTATTGGTATGTCGTGAGCCAGATATCCGCTCGCCATTGTTTTATTGTTAATTGTTACTCTCTCCGTTCTTGAAAGAATGTCGTCGCATGATCAAAGCGATTCAAAGTATGCCTAGCGACTTTGTCTAAACGTCAAGTTTTGAAGAATGGAGGAGTATCATGTTCATGTTATATTGTTATGTCAATCCATGAATGCGAGCTTAATTGTGAATGGAAATTTGAAAATTGTGTTACAATATGTCAATGTAGATTATAGAAACATGAAGAGGAATAGAGACATTCTTTTTTTTTCGGGATTAAGAAGTGAAGTAGTATTATAATTTTCTTTGCATAGTTGCATATTTTGTAATTTTTTATTCATGTTAGACTTTATTTGAACTATTTGTATTGTGCTTTTGATAAATTTAGAACCTATGTGTTGGATTTATGATGTTAAAAAATCATTGTATAAACTATAAAATTGTGAGTGTAAAGTGTGCACCCCCATCATCTAATTTCTAGATCCGCCACTGGTTCGGCCCAGCTTTCCTTCTCATCTCAGGCGAAATCGTGTAGATAAACCGTACAGTTTGCTCGTCCACAGGCCGCAGCAGCTTCCCGTGACCGTTTGGGGTTTGTTTTCGTTTGATTCCATTGGCTTTGATCTTCGTCCTACCTACGTAGAGCCGTGCGTTGCATAATCTAGCAAGGTGCTCTCCAAAGCGACTTTTGCCCGTGTGTCACTGTGTTTAGTTAGGGTCTTTGCAATTGAGACTTCTGTAAGTACTACAACTTATATCCCTCTCGCTGGAAATGTTAGTCAACTATGGAGTGTGGACTATATACACGGAACTTCGATTTTTTGCAAAACCCCCCTCCCAAAAACAGAATTTCGGCTGTGAACTTTGCCCCTTCCATCGTCCTTACCGTTTCCCACTAATACCAGAATTAAAGATCTCGCATTGCACATCTAATCTATTCACCCTTATGCACACACTACTACAAAAAAGTTAATACTAGACGCCTCATCGCAGACGGTTGACAAAAACCGTCAGTATTATATACAATTACATGCGGTTTTTGTTTAGCAACTGTCTATGTTACTGGCTGCGCCAAGAACCGTCTGTGAAGAGATAATATCACAGACGATTCATGTTGAAACCATCTATAACTCAATTAGGTATTCCAAGTCATGGTAAAATCACAGAGTCACAAACGGTTTTTAATATGAACTGTCTATGATATTAGTTCATCACAGAATGTTTTTGTTTGAAACCATCTGTAATTCGCGGAAAATTTTGAACACTTACGCGGGAGGCGAAATGTTTTGGTGCTGTCTTTATATATTATACCCATCCTACCTTGTCTTCCATTAGTCTATCCCTCTCCTTTTCCCACTCCGAGCTCCAGCGACCGCCCTCGATTCCCTGGCGTAGTTCAGCGAGGAGACGTAGCCGCCAACGACGACGAGGAGAGACGTGCAGGAGCTCTATGTCTGCCGCAGGAGGCTGACACGCGTCCGCAGCCTACTGCTTCACGGCGCCTCTGGTGAGCGGGGTGCTGCGGCTCGACCAGTACCGCCAAATCTATCCGCCCCCATCTTGGCCTCAGGTGAGCACGAAGTTTTGCCCCTAAATCCCTATCCAGGTTTCCTTCTCACTCTGATTTCGTCGCCTCTATCTTGTCAGATTTCGTTCTCAGTGAGGACCCCATCTGTGGTCAAAAAGGGACGGTGATTCGGTTCGAGATGGACGCCTCTACTGTATGTGATAGTCTGCATCACAAACAGTTCGAAAACCGTCTGTGATGACCTCATGTCATTACTGACCTGTAAACTCAGACGACTCATGAAACCGTCTATAATGATATTTTTGAACCATCCATGAAGAACTTTTCTGTAGTAGTGACAGACACAACGATGCAACATTATGCACCTAAAATAATCATCCGTATCTTGATCATATCGCCTAGCTACATTATGAAAATGCCGTCCTAATATCTAGTGAACATTATAGATGCATGGGAAGACATAAGTGCGGGAGGTCCCGGCCGGTCTAAGCTCAAGCTTAATCCCAATCCTCACCAACCCTAGCTAGATGCGTGCATGGATATGGACGCTGGTGTGGCGGCCGCTGTTCGATCATGGACCATTTGATATACTTGGTAGGCACTATATATTTCAAGACGAACGGATAATGGTCGGTGCGATCAACCATTCAAAATCTTCCCTTTTCTTTCATCTACTCGCACCTAATCGATCGATCGATCATATCGTTATGAATATTCTGCCATGCATGCAGACAGCTATATATACACCAGCCAGCCTTGAAAGATGCACTCACGCATCTAGCTTCTAAAATAGCTTTTCCGCCAAATCAACATAAGCCACTGACCAATCTTTTGCTGATAATATAGTGCTCTTTTGCCGACCTGAAGGTTAAGCCGTGCGATAATGTTGGAGTCGTTAGCGTTAGGTAGTAGATTAATTATACATTGGCATTGCTCCTCCTCATATAGTCATATGCACGCAATGTTGGACTCATGTTAACTTGGATCATATATATACTCGATCATTAGCGTTAGATAGGTACTATATATTGTTATCTTCTTTCCGGCCGGCCGGCTTGCATATTGCCGGCGTACGGCGGTGCTTGTCTTGCTTATCCTCTCACTTTGGCTGTTCGACTTCTGCTTGTGCTGCACCGACCTTAAGTTATCTTCTGGAGAGCATATCTGGCACTTCCCATGCTTACCTCCTAAAATTTTATGATCATTTGCACCATAATTTAGGAGGGGGATTTGTTATCATCCTAACATGATATAGCCGTTTTAAGCTATGTAAAAAAATAAGAATTTTTCTTAGGAGGATTTTTTTGTATAAAAAATGAAATAGAACACAAATCATAAGCACGATGGATGATAAGTTGAGTTGGTGGAGTTCAATGCATATGTACTTTTCACCGAGTCATGGACGGTACGACAGAAACTAGAGACAATGAAGATGTGCTTGATTAAAGTCTAAACATGCATAGAGATGAAATATGATGCACTTGTGCAGTCCAAATTATACTCAATAGTAGCTTGAGAATTTGGAAAGAAGATAGAATCTAGATGCTACATCAAATGGGTTCACGTGCCACAAATTAACTTATAGGATTTTTAGTTTTACCTTAACTATTATTTAATCACATAATCAAATAAGTAGGATTTTACTCAGAGTTCAATGGTCTTATGCCTTAATGAAAGGTAAGAAAAATTCATGAGGGGGGCTGGCAGCCGCCCCTGACTCTATTCACTTTTGAATGCATGCAAGATGTCATAGAGAATTAATGCCACGTCCCCTAAAGGATTGATGTCAAATCAAGTACCAGGTCTTTCTTATATACAACTACAAGGGAAATTCCGATGTATTAGGGTTAATGCGCACCGCACCTCGTTGATGGTGGCATGGGCAAAATGGCTATATCAATGACATTTTTGAGAGCATGCAATGTCATTTTTAGAAGGCAACACTTTGCAATGGCATATATAGAATTTTCCCTTTATATAACATGGTATGCTATTTGTCTCTCATTAATGTACGTCTAAACTATATTTCAAAATTTTCAGAAAAAAATAATGCCTCCAGCGCAGGATGGATTTCCTCGTGATATCTTCTCGCGATAAAAATACTGTTTTTTAGATAGGGTACCATAGTACAATAGAATCCGAATTGCGCATTGATCCAACATGCGGTCCAGCCATATAACCAGCAAGACCAGAAAAGAATATGCAAGTGTCCCTTTCCGACAAGTAAGACGGAGGGAAAAAAAGAAAAGAAACGCTCATCACTTCGTCCATATAAACAGAGTCTGACGAGGACTGCAGGATTTTTATATGGACCTTCTCTTTTGCAGCTACTGAAGTTCTAGTAGTGCGTCATAAAAATAGAGTCAACTAGTACTACGCATTCTGATTTCTGAAGAGTCGCCCTGGAGTCCTGGACCTACCGCTGCTGCGATCGCATATATATCCGTACCGACCGAACTAACCGATCGACGAACCTGATCGTCCATAGGCCACCAAAAAGCTTGCGAGAAAGGTCATGAAAAAACATATAAATACAGCAAAAAGATTTACTCGTGACGGCACTAACTCGAACGATCGATTTCGTTAAGACTTGAGAAAAGCAGCTCCACAGCGTGAACGAAGAACCGGCACCAACTATTCTCTATAGGTATGACGAAAAGTTCTTTGTTTTTTTGCAAGTTTTTTAGGGCAGAGCTTTTGATCTCTTTACCTTTTCGTTAAGAACTTTTAGTGTATAAAGATCGTGACGACGCACGTCGCATGCAGCAAACGTTTGTTTACTCATAATTGATATGGTTTTTTTTTTTTCTGAACGGGACCGCCATATGCACTACAGGCTTCAAGGCTTCACTGTTACATAGAAGATGGACGTTTCGTCAGAGACGGTTTCCTAGAATTCGTTTGTGATCTAATTATCATAGACGATTTTAACAAACACCGTCTGTGATAATTCACATACGGTTATTAACACGCACCGTTTGTGGTAGTTTTGTATCACGAGCGGTTTGTGGTTGGAAGTGTCTGTGATATGTATCTCTTAAACGCATCAATGTTGCTTCGGCTCCCCGATACATCTCTTCGTCTCACGCGCCGACGTTACTCCTTATTTTATAAAAATGACCATCCACCACCAGGAGATGGATTATCACATCGCTCTACTCTGATTCGCGCACTACATAAAAAACGAATACAATTACCAAAAAAAAATGGCTCCCTACTCTTCTCCCCTAACACCGGCGTTGATAGTCTACCTTTCCATTCTGCACGAGCAACTCTCCGGCCGTACACTGGCGGATGCTGCGGAGGGGTACTGTGCTAACAGTGTCCTCCCTCCTCCGCAGGAGATTATGCCGAGGCACGTGTTGGCGACGTTCCACTATCTAGACGTCCTCCTCCGCCATGTCTTCCGCGTCGTCTCCAGCTTCCGGAGAGCTAACATCGTCATCGACGTGGTCCTCCAGAACGACGTTGCACGTCTCCTGGAGGATTACCGTCGCTTCGACTGCTACGTAGAAACGGCGGGCCACCGAGTCTACGCCGAGACCCCTCGAGCAAAAGAAGAGAGCCTAAGGGCGCAATTCGACTTGATTATTCAGTTGGAGCGTCTTTGGGCAACACTCGAACGAGCGCGTCAACAGGTGGACGCATTTCGGGCTTCCTACGCTGATCCTGAACGCTCTGATGCTGACAACGTCGCCTACGAAGTTTTGAAGACAGAGGTAGCATGCTACCTCTGCCACTAGAAAACTTTGATTAGTTAGGTTTCTATTTTTAAATTTTAAACTTTGTCAGAAGCGACTGGCCACGCTGTTTAGCCATATATCAATACAAAATAAAAACTCTGCTTTGAATTTGTATTTACTATCTATGTTGAAACCGTTTACTGAATGACAAGTTTTATATTACTGCATTCAAGATTTACTAATCTACAAAACACCTGTTTACATATAGCTAAGGTTTACTATCCTAATCTAACACACATATAACTAAGGAACTATCACAGAACAAACCATCTGTGATAAGTATCACAGACAGTTCTTAACAGGTACCGTCTGTGATAATTGCAGGCATCGCATACTACTACAAAATAGGCTATAGTAGACGCCCCGTCACAGATGAGTTTTAATTAGAACCGTCTGTGATAATTTACAGACGGTTCTTAACAAGCACCGTCTGTGATAATTGCAGACGTTACAGACGATTGTTAATACGAACCGTCTGTGATAAGTATGTATCACAGATAGACTTGTTCACGGGCGACCCGGCCCAAGCCCGACACTGTCCGGGCCGGGCTTGGGACTGGAATTTTGGTCCAAAAGCTCGAAAAAAGCAATTTAAAAAATGAATATATATATATATAATTATGGAAACAATTAAAAATTACTTTTTATTTCGAAAAATGACAAATAATATATTTAAATCAGAAATTCAAATTTCGAGCCAGGCCAGGCCGAGCTCGGGCCTGCCCGGCGTTTGAACAGGTTTAATCATAGACAGTTTGTGGTTGGAAGTATCTATGATATGTACTCTATTATTAAATACCCGACTCATCCCGACAGATCTGTCTGCAGTGAGTAAATACTTGCAGACTCCATTATTGTCAGTTGCTAGAATCCGCATGCGGTAGCCGGCTTTGGGGCATTTGGTGAAGGCATACCGCATATTTGCAAGTGTGCTTGTAGATCTAATTGTTCTTGATGATTTAAGGTTAGTATTTTCTTCTAATTATATGCATTATAATCAAGAGAGATGATAACTAGGTTTAGATCTAGCTTGGTAGTTTTTGAAATTTAAGAATGGGTCCCACTACTCTTTGTCTACTTCAATATATTCTTAATTGCTTTTATATATATATATATATATATATATATATATATATGTATGTATATGTATGTATGTATGTATGTATATATTGCTTCATGAACATTTAAGTAGCTAGCTACTTTAGGAGCATTAATCTAATTTAATACTAATTTTTATTACGTGCGTAGCGTAGATGTAACAAAGCTGGATGTACGTTGAGTACCGTGTGAGTGAAGAGTACATTGATGGCGTGTCTGCTTTTAGAAGACCTATCGAGCAGGATATGTGGAAGAAGAGGATAAAATTTATGCACTGTCTATGCATTGATTACGATGATCTGAAAATGTTTACCAACCCAGCGCAGATCTAAGCGCACTTGATTCAAAGGGGTTTCAAAGATGAGTATACATGTTAGACCAATCACGGTGAAGAGTAGATTATATCGGAAGGTAGTAACATCATCGAGGGAGACAACGATATGCCAGATGTGGACTGTGCTTTTGATGAGGATAGGTCGCACGATGACAATCTGAATCAGATGTTACGTGATGCATAAGGGAACTATAGTGAGAGAAAGTTTGGTAAATTCGAGAGCTTGATGGAGGATTTGGGGAAACCTTTGTTCCTAGGCTACAAGTCGGAATACACAAGATTGTCATCCGTGCTTGAACTGCTAAAATTGAATGCAAGCAATGGTTGGTTTGAAAAGAGTTTCACGACGTTGTTAGGTCTTCTAGCGGACATCCTTCTGGAGGGAAACGAGTTGCCTAGAACATCAATACAACACAAAACAAAAGTCGGTAGTGGGTGACTACGTGTGCTAAGAGATGACTATGAGCCTGTTTGGCACGACTGTGGCTTTCCAGAAAAGCAGCTTCCGGCTGGGCAGAAGAGATTTGGTGTTTGGCTTTTAGGTAGGCTAGCTGCAGCGTCTGAGATGAGAAATGCCTTAAAATGATCCTCAGGCAAGTAATGACTTGTTTAATGCCATTTAACTGCAATTAACGCACTTGACGGCAATTAACAACATTTGACTACAACTAACGGTAATTAACGACAAATGACGATAACTAACGACGTTTAATCTTTCCATGTCTGGGAAGTGGGAGCCTAATTAATGACATTTGATGACAACTAACAGTAATTAACGACAAGTGACGATAACTAACAACAGTTAACGACATTTGACGACAACTAACGGTAATTAACGACAAATTGGCTAAAATTAATGTAATTAACGACAATCAACAATAAATAATTATTACAGAAATAATTGCAATAAGTAATTATTACAACAAAAAATTATTACAGAAATAAGTGCAATAAATAATTATTGCAATGAAGAATAATTACATAAATAATTTATTTACAACAGCAAAGAAAAAACAAAAAATGAAACAATTAAAAAAAGCCGGAGGACTGTTGTCTCCGGCTGGGTCTACTGTCAGCGGCGGTGGAGGACGACGGTGGCGGCGGCGGGAAGAGGAGAGAGCCGGATGAGGAAAGGAAGAGGAAAGAGAGAGGAGGTGTTCGGGCCCGGTCGGAGCCAGAGAAGGAGAGGGAGGAGGCACTCAGAACCGGAGGCGGGTGGCGGTGCGAGCATAGGCGTCAAGGGAGGAGAAGAGAGCGAGGCAGCGTCGCGGGGTAGCAGATTCGGCACGAGAGAGAGGAGGAAGGAGGATGGCGGCGACGGATTTGGTTGGGGCCAAGGGAGGAGGAGGGAGGCGGCGGTGCAAGCGGAGGCGTCGAGGGAGGAGGAGAGAGGGAGCCAGTGGCGTTGTGTAGTAGATCTGGCGGGGGAGAGGAGGAGGGCGGCAGCGCATCCGGTCGTGTCGGGACCGGATTTTTGAATCCGAACCCTCTGTGTATTTCTGCACTAGTTCAAGATCAGTAGCTAGTGCACACAGTGAAAATATTATTGATAACAAGTTCGAATCACGAAATAACACTAATAAATAACTGAGTACCGGCCTTATGAGCACTTATTACAAAATAGGTCAAAAGACCTTGAGTCTTACAACAGCAGAAACAACAAATGATAAACTTAGAGTGGTGACCCATCAAATTGCTTACCACCATTCGACTAGGGAGCGCAACCTAGTACTCTGGGTGCCTTTCATCAAAGCCACAGACGAAATAGTCGTAGTTGTCCTTGGCTTCATTGAATGCTTTTGAGATTTATTTTGAGTGTAGCATATGAGTACATAAAGTACTCCGCGAGTCTTGGGAAAAATTGCATATGCATAGCTTTAACAAGTGGAGCTTATATGGTTCTTTTGCACAAAGTAATATTTTAAATTTAAACATATTTTATAAAACAAATTTGACAAAAGTAGTTTCAATAAATTAGTTAATTGTATCATAGTAGAGGTTCTAGTAACTAACCACTAGCATCAAGACTCTAGCCACCAAGGTTTAAAGCATAGGGCTCTAACTGTCCAACTAGCTCTAGCTGCTAGAAAACTACCTGAGAGTCCCAACTGCTCTCGGTTCCTAAAATTTACTCTTTTGAAATCAAAACCAAAATCTATCATGTGAAAACGCACCTTGCCCTCCATTGACCATTAGCACGGCTATTCGAATAGTTTTACACTCTGCAGAGGTTGTATAGCTTGACCTACACGAGATAATCAACTTATATTGTTAGCCATGCTACACTTCCTTAGGCGTGCGACTAAGCGATTATCACAAGGCTTTTACAATACTTTATCCTAACATTAGCCCGCCTGATGAGCTTAACCCTAAGCCATGGACGTCATTTATCATCGACCCGGAGCTCGCCGTTGTGGGGGATAACCTGCCCGAACATGGACGTCAATTACGATTGCTCGGCACAAGCCCTGACAGATATGAACGTCAATTACCATCGTCTGCACTACCCAGGTAACTCCTACCATCTACAGCCTACGGGTGTAATGCTAGAACATAGTAAATTATTTAGCTAGGTCCTTCCTATTAAGGACATGTGGTTGTACGGTATTGCTCAATTTGGATAGTCACAAGCGTCGGTCCTTAATATGACTTGAGCGGAACTTAACACAATACAAGTTCTCGTGCTCTAGCTGCACCCGCCTGAACTTACCATACGCCCCAAGTCTAAACATATTTTCACTATTTTATTTTATTTTCCAAATACTGACATTACCTAATGTCATACATTTTCCAATTAAAGCATAAAGGGTAATAATGGTCCCCCCGCCCCCAAGGTTGATCAAGACCGAAAAACATGTCTAAGCAATTCTACCATGTTTAACTATTCCATAATATTGTAATCAATATTGCGGAAGTACTACGCTAGGTTTACAAAGGTATAAGGATAACAATTATCAAAGGAAGACATTAGCAATTTTAGGTTTAACTAACAACCTACAATTTAAACTCATCATTTTAAGTGAAATAGCAATACATGATAATTTAAAACTAAAAACATAATTTACAATTCATAGGTACAAAATGTTCAAAGGAGACTCGCCTTCATCGTAGGTTGAGGTTGCCGCATCCGGTTGGTACAAACTAGTGTCGGCAGCGCCAGATTCTACATGCGCGAATCGAACCAAAATAAATAATAGAAAACAAATAAAATCTAAAAATTATAAAATAAATATTGGAAGGAGTACATTGAATTTATAAGAATTTAGGAGAAAGAATCGACTGATTCGGAGTTCGTATGAAGGAGAACGTGCATCCGGAAGATTGATTCTAACATGAAATGATGAAAAATTCAGAAAATAACTGTTTCGGCTTGACTGACAATTCACAGATTGACCACATGTGTCACAGGTGCTAGTGAAAGAATGCTAAACACAATGACATGTGGGACCACTAGCTAGTGAAATAACATAGAGGAAAAGCAAGGATGGGAAGGGGTCAATGACCAGTGGGTCCAACTTGTCATTGAGAGAAAAAAAGAGGTATAGAGAGCTTCCAACAGAGAAGAACATAGCGGTTACACAGAGCATCGGGCATGGTGGCGGCGCCAGCGAGGCAGGTGGCGGGGTGGCCGACGAACGAGCAAAATAGAACCCCGACGAGGTCCTCTACCCAATGGTGGTGGCGGCGGCGCCGGAGATGGAGTGAGGCGGGGCCGGTGGCGAGAATGGTGCACGACGATGGTGTGGCGCAAGGGGCGGTGGCGGTCTGGTGCTGGTCGGCAAGAGAGGAGGTGAGCACGGGCACGGGCATAGCATGAGGAAGGTGATGGCGAGGTCGGTTCAGCTAGGGAGTGGCCGCGGAGGTGCAGCCACGGTGACCATCAACAGTGATTGATGAGCGGCGATGTCGACATACTCCAGCGACGGGAAAAACTAAATCGAGGTGGGGATAGGAAGAGTGATACCGGGAACACGATGTAACGCGGTTGGTTTGGTCAGAGGATCACCGGAGAAAGAGATCAATTAGATCGCGTCGTCACCGGACTTCGAGAAGGAGGTGGATGGCGTCGGGCATTGTAACACCCCAATTTTCAGACCTTTTTAAAATTTTCAAAATAAAAATTATCATTTGATTTTTCCTGAATTGTTAAATCTTAATTTGAAATTTTAGAAATTAAAAACAAATTTAATGTGAGTAAATCAAACTTTAACTAAATAAAGTACTCACGGCTTTGCGCCATTGTTGAACAGTCGCAGAGGAAGGACCAGAGAATACATAGATTTTTTATGAATTCCTTGAAGACTATACGAACTAAGATGCGTTCTCTACTCGATTGCCAGTGGGCATGTCAGATGGCTACCACGAGTTTGTTTATTCTCCGCTGCAAGTTTACTCTGTTATATTTAACCCTGCGTGGCAAACTTTGTAAAACTTGACCAAAAGATCCTTTTGCTATTAAATAATATTAATTTGTCTACTTCATTAGCTATTTTGTTGTATGGATATAACTACATCAATGTTGCAACTGTGTGAGCTAGCTACTGATCTGGGACTAGTTCAGAATATACAGAGAGTCTTGGACTTGCATATCCGAGGTCCTGACAGAGATGGTATCAGAGCCATATCAATTGTAGGACGCAACCATAGTTAGCATGATCGTTTAGTCAAGAACTTCAAAATTTATTTTATAAATCAAACCAACAGATTAACATGAGTAGTTATTCTTCTCTCATCTTACTCTATTCCCCTCTCATCTTATTCTAATCTTTCCCCCATATCATCCATAAGTTATTTTATTGTATCCCTTCTGAAACTTTGTTTCTGAATTTAAATTGATCATTCTCATTTCAGTAATCTCTATAAGATCGAGCTTCGTTTTAAGTCGACCTTCCGTATAAGTTAGGATTTGAAGTGCCTTAGTAGAGAGACCATTCTAAGTTCCAGTATCGTTTTAGTCTGATTAATAGGACCTTCGGCTTGAGTTTTGTGGCTTCTTAATAGCTTTTCTGCTATTTGTTCTTTGGGTTAAACCGATTTTCTCCAGTTTGGATGCTTCTATCTTCCTCCCTTGTTGTCTCTCGTCTAGTGTGCTTTTCCTTCTCACCTATTGTGCTTTCTCCTTCTCATCTATGAAATCTGTGAAGAATTGATGAAGATTGCTCAAACAGGCAAGTTGCTTGGAAGCTACGCTTGTTGGTATTAACCAATGTGTTTGGATACCAAGCTAGGTAGTTTTGGGGAATCATGCATTGATAAGACGGATTCTGGGATTTGAAAGATTTTAGGATTTGCCGATGTTATATGAAGTGATTGTGAATGCTGTAGTTTGATGATGGATATGCCTTGATTATTAATGGTTTAAAGAATATCATATTGGTGGATTATATAGATTATGGAGAAACAAAATGATCATGGAGAAATTTTTTGATTGATCATGAAGGATATAGGAATCTGAAGTACTGATTTGATTATTAGGAGGAATTGGATTTTCAGCGAATCTTAAGTTGATTATGATGTTGGTTGGAAACTTGGAGTTGAGATGTATATGCAAAAAAGGTAGAGAGTAAAATACTGAAAAGAATTGGATTTTCCATATCGATTCCTGATAATAATTTTGGTAGAGTTGGTTGAATCTTAGTTGGATTATAGAAATACATGATTACTGGATTATAGAAATAAATTACTGTTGATATTGGATTATAGAAATATATCTGGATGAATTATAGAAATAGATCTTGGTGGATTATAGAAATATAATTGTTGGATGTTAGATTATAGAAATATATTATAGTTGGATTTTGATTAAAGAATTACATGATTGTTGAAGATTGGATTATAGATAGCCAATTCATGATGTTGATTTTGATCGATTAGGTTGAATCAAGAAGTATGGAATTAATTGGGTATGTTGGTCATATTGGATTCAATTGGATATAATTGAATAGAGAAGTTGGGATTTAAAAGAAATTTCGGTTGGATTATAGAGATATGTCTTGATCGGATTATAGAATTGTGTAATTGTCGGATATTGGATTATAAAAACAAATAATTGTTGGATTGAGGAATATCTTACTGATATTGGAGTTGGTCCAAATGATTGTTGGATTGATGAATATCTTACTGGTGTTGGAGTGGGACTAAATAATTGTTGGATAGATGGTGATAAAATAACTTGACAGATTAAATTTGAATTTATGGATCACAAGCAGTCTTTGGAAGGTTCTATATTGAAGGTTATTGAATTTATATAAAGAAATTCTGGAGGGTTGCAATTGATAAATATGTTTGAGAAATTAAGTGAATTATGTCATGGATTTAGTTAATTTTTTTGGAGAAAGCAATTTCGCGATTATAATCTTTGGAGAATTTCGTTCCAAAAAGGATAAAATGAATTTAGCGTGATCTTGGAGTTTATCAGATTGGAAGATGTGATTATTGCTACTAGATTTTTATGGATTTGTGTAGAGAAGAAATCATGCAATCAAAGTGGTGAATTTGTTGGATTATTTAAGCTTATGCCCAAGAAAGGTTTGAGAATTATGTTGTTGTATCGATAGAATGTGAGGTTAATTAAATGTCTGGATTTTTAATTAAGTGACTTTATGTTATGTTGGAATGGTGGATTTCGATAATAGTGAGAATTGGATCTAGCAATTTGGAAGACAAAATTGCTAGCTTTTTAGTTGGAGCTCAAGTACATAGTTGAGACCTAACAGTTTGGCCTTAGTTTACCGAATTGAACCTACCACCGCAGCTGTCAGAGGTGCACAACATCTTTCCTTCGTGCTGCAGTAGAAGAAATGCCTCCGGGAACCAGAAGGGACGATGTCACCGAAGAAAGTCGAATTAAAGAAGGATCTCACCAACCAGGGGTACCCAAACAAAAATTTCGAATAAGTTGAAAGTCTTACCGGGAACAAGACCTTGTGACTCTGCGTAGAGCAATGAAGCAATCGATCAGACAAAGAAGCAACCTGGAAAACTAAGAGCCGAGTTTCCCGACCTTTCTTTCTAGTCTCTCCGAATCTCAGGGTCAAGATTCCGTTCAAGTGGGGTAGGTTTGTAACATCCCAATTTTCAGGCCTTTTAAAAATTTCAAAATAAAAATATTCATTTGATTTTTCCTGAATTGTTAAAGCTTAATTTGAAATTTTAGAAATTAAAAACAAATTTAATGTGAGTAAATCAAACTTCAACTAAATAAAAATCATCTTATTTAATTTTCTGGTTTTATCTTGGAATTCCTTTTTCCAAGACCCAGTTATTTTTCCGTAGAGTTCTTTTTATTTTTTTTCCAGCTTTTCTGTATTGCAGAGTCATTTTAAAGCTTTATTTATAAAATGAACTATTTGCATTCCATTGAATAAATGTAAAGCTTAAATTAAAATCTCAAAGTGAAAAATATTTAAATAATTAAATCAAACTTTAATTAAATTCTGAAATGAGTTTAGTAGAATTTCTAGGTTTCTTGGATTTTATTCAAGCCGGTGCTGTTTCTTGCAACCCGGTCTGCTTTAATTCTTTTCTATCTTCCAAAAAATTATTTTATTTGTTGTAAAACTTAATTTAAAATATTCAATTTAAATTGGTGGTTTATTTTGAAGCTTTGAAAATAAAAATAATCGTTTGGATTTTATCGGTTTAATTTAAAGCTTAAATTGAATTTCGAAGGAAAAATATTTTAACTGGTTAAAATAAACTTAAAAACAATACAAAACTATTTTATTTGATCTATTCAAGTTCCAAAATATTTTATAAAATTTTCTCGGATTTTTGGATTTATTTTTATTTTCCGGATTTTTTCCTTTTCTTTTTCCCTTTCCTTTTTCTTTTCTCTCTCCTCCCTTTTTCCTAGCCATCTTCTTCCCGTGGACTTGCTCACCTCTCTCTTTCTTCCTATTTCCTTCCCGTTGGCAGCCCATCCCTCTCCCCATGTCGTCGCCCGCACCCTGCCACCCCCATGCCCTACACCACCGCCCCACGTCGCCCCTACCACCCCCCACGCCGTCGCCCATCCCTGCGCCATGCCCTCTGCCAACACACCACCTGCTCCATCCCGTGCTGCTGCGCCTCCATCCCGGCCGTGCTCCCTCTCCCCCCATTCTTGCCTATAAAGGCCAGCAGGCCCCCTCTTCTTCCCTTCCTCCTCCCCTCTCTCTTCTCTCCCCAAGCCCCACCGAAGCCCCTCCAGTAGCCCGCACTACCATGAGCTCCATTGCTCCAGTGCCCCATGCCACTGGCTCCTCCCCGAGCTGCTCACTGCCCTTTTCTCCTAGTGCCCATGTGGCCATGCTTGCCCCTCCCCATGTCGCCAGCCTGTGTAGCCGGCTCGCCCTTCCAGTGCTGCTCCATCCTTCCTTCCTTTTGCAAAAACCGAGCAGCTCCCCATGCCGAGCTCCCTCCTCCCTTCCTCTCCAGTGCTAACCACCAGCTCCCCCATGCAGCCCCCTCTTCTCCATTGCCATCACTGTGAGCTTCTTCTCCCCCAAGCTCCATCACCGAAAGCTCTATGCTGCCGCCCCATATTGCTGCAAGCCATGCCGCCATTCCCTGCAGCCCAGTTCTCCTCTCCATCCTGTGCTGCTCTTCCTCCCCACCTCCCTTTCTTCTTTTTCCAGACCAAAGCAACACCAACATGAGCTCCCTTTTCCTCCAGTGCACCAATAGCACCCCCACCCCCAAACCGAAGCCCCCAAACAGCAACACCAGCAAGCCATTTCCATTTCCAAGTTCGGCCATGTGCCACTCCCCATCCGCTCTCCCTCTCCGTTCATCCATTTGGCGCGCTGACCATGTCACGGCGTGCCCCTCGGTTTCCTCTTCCTCCTCCCAGAATTCGCCCCTCTCTCTCTCTGTTTCTCCGCAATCGAGATTTTTCGGTCGTGTGCCGAAACTCTTTCTTCCTCGCGCTCCGCGACCATCGTTGATCCCCCAGTAACGTCGTCATTACCGTTAGCTTCGCCTCACGACATTCTATGTCGTGCTCCCTTCCTTTTCTCCGAAGCATCACCGGTTCACCGATGTCACTATTCCCCCATGCGCCTTTTTGCGCGCCGCCGCCACGCCGGACCTCCGTCGGTGACGCGACCACCACCATTGGGTCCATCTCGCTCCCGGGATTCTATTTTGGTAGTTCGCCGACCGCCCCTCCCTTTCCCTCGCCGGCGCCATCATTTTTGCGTGAACCTACAGTATTCAAAACTTTTTTTTTATTAATTAACCTTTTTTTTGAATTTTATTTTAAAGTTAACCCCCGACGCACTTTATTTCCAATTCTGACCCCTTTGGTCATGCCACGGATGGTGGCGTGACAAAACAACACTGTCACGCGTCAGGATAAGTCCCCAAAATAGCACTTTTTGTCATACCGCTGGTTGTGGTGTGACCAAATAACACTGTCACACCACTTCCAGTGGCGTGACAAGAGTTTGACCAGAAATGGGCTGGCGTGACAGTGTTATTTTGTCACGCCACCGGTGGTGGCGTGACCAAAAGGGTCAGAATTGGAAATAACGTGCGCTGGGGGTTAATTTTAAAATAAAATTCAAAAAAAGGTTAATTAATTAAAAAAATCATGTCCGATGATTTTCTATATTTCAAGTGAAGGCAAACTTTCGGATATTCGTTCTCCTTCATACGAAATCCGATTCCATCGGTTCTTGTTTCTAAATTCGATATCTTTCTATCGCTAATTTCGTAGTTTTTGGATTTTACTTGGATTTGTTGTATTTATTTGACTCTTTTCGCACGTGTAGATTTCGGCTTCTCTGAAGGATTCCTGGAACCGTCTGCTGAAGCATCTCAAGACTTCAACGGAGGCAAGTCGTAGACCTTTGATCACGTCGTACCCAATTTACAAAATTATATTGTTTGATATAAACATGCATGGCTAGTTGTATAAAAATATTTTCGGGAATAGTTAATTACCTAATTGCCATTATGCCTCTTTGTATAATTGCTATTGACATGTACCCTTGAATGACATAAATCCTTGGACACTATAGGATAATTAATTATTAGTTGGATATTATTGTACTACCAACATGGACCGTATTATGCTTAGTCATGATGGGATTCATGATCACTTACTTGAAGAATGATTAAACTTGACTTAATGAAATATGGAATTGTGGCGGAGCCACTGTTGCTAAAATTTGTTGTGCCATGACAAGGGTTGCCATTTAGTCGGGTTGACCCAAACGGGAGAAGTGGTTTTTGTTGAATGGCAAAACGAGCGTAGTTACTCACAACTTCGGGGGTAAACTTGGAATAGAGGGCGTGGGAAGCTACGGAAGCTGCCCCTCGATAGCTTTCGGCTTTCCTACATTATGGGCGGCTTCCAGCTTCCGGAAAAGCTGTAGAGAAAAGTCCCCCGTTGAGACGGCTTTTGGCTTTTTCGAACGAAAAACCGAAGTTGTCCCAAACACCCCCTATATATCTACAAGAGACTACTACTAAATACTAATATATCTGCATTGGTCATCTTCTCTTTTTTTTATTTGTTTCTTATTCCTGAATTAATTGTTCCTTGAACAAATTAATTAAGTATGTGGTTAACTTAAGGCTGCCGACAGCGTATGTTAATGGTCACCAAAATGATTTAGCTGCTTACCACTACCTTTATGAGAAACAAATGTACTAGCTAGTACTACGGCATGCATGCACTAGTCTATCATACCATACAGCGGACCTGGGTCACTAATTAATTAAGCTTACGCTTTCCTGAGTAGAGATATTGCACTGGAAAATTATAAATTAAAGTACCGGTCATTATTGGACCCTTTTCGCGCGGTTGCTTGAAAGCAAGCAATAGCATGCATGAACAAAGCTAGGCATCGTTAAGAAAGCAAAAAGTACTCATTCGAAACATCTATATATGGTCCAATATATATTGTGGTTTCGGTACATACATAGTAGGAAAACGACCTGGATAAAGAAACACACAGAGAGAGAAAACAGTACAACATGCAGGGAAAACACTGAATGGAATGGACCATACCACAACACACCACACTCGACCGTCAACCTTCGCGCCAAGCTACAGCATGCAACACGTCGGGCACCGGAGTACAGCTCAGTCGCGGCGGAGCAGACGAAGAACTCATCGTAATAATCACCTAATGATGCTGAGGATCTGGTCCTCCGGGGCTCAAGCGCTTGGACTCGTTCCCCGCCGAGTCGACCGCGCTGCCGTTCGTCTGCCCCTCGCCGGGCAACTTCATGTCGGCGACGTCCGCGCGGCCGGCTGGCACCGCTTCCGGCCGTTCTTTCAAAGCCCGAGCCGAGTCCGAGTGCACGACGGCAGAAAGCAACAAGATGACGCAGAGGAGGAGCTTGGTACGTGCCATCGCTTGCTTCAGAGATCAGAGGCTGTGAGCTGCAGCGACAGTATGTGCCCTATCTTTCGTGCAGCTGCTAGCACATGCAAAGAGGTGCTAACCAACGAAAGATCATGCAATACAAACTGAACGTAATGGGTTCTGGAGCTACGAGGCCGATCGTCTTATATAGACGGACCTAGACGTTATGGCGTCCACGTAAGAGGTGTAGTACGCTCCTATACTTTTTGAGCCGATGTGGCAATATATGCGTATGGAGGTGTCTAAGGGGCATCGAGTACTAATTTCTTAGGGAGTACTCAATTTTTGAGCCATTTGATTAATATATGTATTGTCTTCGTTCAAAAAAGCTGTGTGTTTCACCCGCGCTCACAAATTATGTGTGTTAGCCGGTCGGACCTTGTTTTGCGGGCTGAAAGTTTGTTTAGGCCGAGTGCTCTAGACCCGTGTTTTTTCTCTCTCGTTACGTGCTCTTTTGAGCCGTGGGTCCTGAAACAACCCGTGAAATGGCATATTTGCTGTAACGAATAGGCCCATATCAAAGACCCAAGTATGAAAACTTTGACTTGCAAAAAAAAAAACGTGAAAAAGAAAAGAAAAACAAAGAGACCAAAAAATCGACCGGGAGGCTGTGAACAAAAGGGGACTGATATCTCCTTAGTTAGTGGTTACGCATTACTAGTTTTTATATAACTATTTTTTTAATTACAAGTTAGTCGCAAACTTACACACACCACAATGCATGCACCACACATACACACGCGAGTCTGTCCCTTAGAACATGCTTAGAAAGACAGAGATCAACGATAAATCTGCAATCTCATAACATTTCTATTAAAAATGTACTCGCATGTGCACAAGATGAGTACTGAGATTTGAACCCAGTTGAGTGAGTTATACACTCACAACTTCACCATCCACTAAGAGATGGTTCCTTGTAACTAATGATCGTACGTAAAAAAAACTGATCAGAACAAACTGGCCAGTGAACAGCATGATGACAATATGTACAATTTCATCAAGTGCAATTCCTGGCAGCATAAAGGTAACAAAACAATTGATGTTCACATAAAAAATTGTTAGTTTTTTACGCATTTAGGTTTTAGGGGGTCACTTCATTTACATGCCTTTGCGGTGGATGACACCCAAGCACCCACCTTATAGTAACGTTATGCTGTTTTTTTTAATATAAGATAAAAACATTTTTTTTACATATATTACATTCTGTTTTGGTAAAAATACAAGTAAATTAATTTTTACATCCAATTAACTCCTTTTGAAGTAAAAAATTTCAGGCTGGTTGTTTCCAGAAGGAATAAGTCTGTTTTACTCCCTCGAACTTTTCAAAAAGTCCACTTAACCCCTCAACTACAAAACCGGTTTTTACCCTCTAATCTTTCAAAACCTAGTCAAAAAACACACTGAGGTGGTTTGGCTAAGCGGGTTTTTTTGCATACATGGTAGGAATAAGTCCATTCCCCCCTCAAACTTTCCAAAAAATCCACTTAATCTCATGAACCACAAAACATGTTTTTTACACTATAGTATATCAAAATCGAATCAAATAACATACTGAGGTGGTTTGGCTGATGTAGTTCCTAGGGCCCACTTGTTGCTCGCTCCTGCCCGCCCACCCACTCGCACACGCACGCACGCACACACAGACACACACACACACACACACAGAGAGAGAGAGAGAGAATGGGCACACCTAGATGAATGTGCTCATCTCCTTTTTTTTAGTCCCTCTCCCTCTCCACTGCCGCCACACACACACACACAGAGAGAGAGAGAAAGAGAATGGGCTCACCTAGATGAATGTGCTCATCTCCTTTGTTTTGTCCCTCTCCCTCTCCACTGCCGCCGCCGCCCCTCTTATTCCCAAGCGCCAACTGCCGCTCGGCCTTGCACCCCCGCTGCCGCTCGGCCTTGCACCCCCGCTGCCATGGGCCACCTCTAGGAGCGCAGCTGGCACCCCTTGACTCCCCACGGTCCAAGGGACCCATTTTGGCTGTCGTCGTCACCTCCCAGTCCATCGCTCGCCGTTGGCGTTGCCTCCGGAGCCGAGCGCGCCGCCTCCTCTGTTTCCTCTGCTCTGCTCTGCTCTCTCTCTATTGCTCTCTCTCTCTCTCTCTATATATATATATATGATAGGTGGGCCCTAGAAACGACATCAACCAAACCACATCAAGATTTTATTTGACCCGATTTTGAAATACTATGGGGGTTACAAAATTCAAGGGGTTAAATAGACTTTTTGGAAAGTTTGATGGGGTAAAACGGACGTATTCCCGCCACGTATGTAAAACCGCCCAGCCAAACCACCTCAGAGTGTTATTTGACACGGTTTTTGAAATATTTGTTGGGGAGGGGTTGTTTAAAACCGGTTCGATTTTTACCCAGTGGCGGAACAGGAGGCAAGCAGGCGGTTGCCAGGTCTCCCAGCGCCCGGCCTGGCCAAACCTCCCATCTCCATTCTTGACGGCTTGAGCAAGTGCGGAGAGGCGCGGCAGCAGTGGGTGAGTGAAGCGAGGCGGCCCAAGGCCCAATCCAACAACCCGGCTAAAGGAGGCAAGAGCTAAACCCTAATCCCCAAATCCACATTTGGCATTTCTGATTTCTTCCCCCAATCTCTTCTTGGTTTCTTCCTCCTCCTCAGTCCCTCACGTCAGGCAGACGGGCGTCGTCGTAAGACAAGACAAATGGTAGCCGTGTGCCTTGCTGAGGCAGGGGCAGCAGTCTGAGGCTGCAAGAAGTGGCAGGCAGCAGGCGCCAGCGGGCCAGTGCTTTCGAGGCTGCAGCGTCTGTGGCCATGGCCGTAAAGCAGCAGCGCCCGGCAGCGAAGCAAAGTCGCAAAGTGGGGAAACGCAGGCGGACACCGAGCCGGCGAGGCGGCGAGCCACCCAATCCTGCCTGCCGAGCCACGACCACGGGACGAGTCACGGAGGTGACGACTGAGGAGGTCTGAGACGACGACAACAGTCAACAAATGCTAATGCTATGCCCTATGCTTGATTGCTTCATTTGCTTGAATGCTAATGCTTAGTAGATGACAAATTGACAATGCTTGATTGCTTGATTGTTGATTCCATAGTTGATAGTTCCATTTTTAGTTATGCACTTCTGTCCATTTAATTGAGTTTGGACGTTTAGACGTTTAGTAGATTTATTGCTTCTGTACTGACTAAAAATTTATTGTAGGAATTCTATAACAAAATGAAATCAATACAGACATATTTTAGAACCGCAGTAGTAGATGACAATTCCCCAGTTCAAGCAATAGTAGATGACAATTCCCCAGTTCAAGCGGATGCAGTTGAAACATCTAATGCCATTGCCAACAACACCGGCACCGCAACCGCAAAGAGAGCTCGTGCTAGTGATGTGTTTAATCCGGACGACATTGTTGTTGATCCGGGCCTACGGAAACAAATTGAAGAATATGCTACCCCGGAAATTAGAGATGAAGTGAAAAGGGTGTATTTGTTGAAAGGTCCATGCCAGCCGCGAGGTCATGTTTTCCCCCATAAAAAAAACGCGAGGGCATTTAGAGAAGCGTGGTATGATCAGTTTGACTGGTTGGAGTATAGTGTAGCCAAAGATGCAGCTTATTGTTTGTATTGTTTTCTTTTCAAAAAGCCGGCAATTGCTGAAAAGTTTGGGGGTGATGCCTTCTCGAAGACGGGTTTTACAAATTGGAAGAGAGAAACTACTACAAAAAGGCTAATACTGGACGCCTCATCACAGACGGTTGACCAAAACCGTCGGTATTACATTCAATCAAAGACGGTTTTGGTTTAGAGACAAATGCGTACTCGGGGCGCGCTAAAAACCGTCGTGAAGAGGCAATATCACGAGCGGTTCATTTTGAAACCGTCGTGAAGTATCACGAGCGGTCAACACGAACCGTCTCGTGATATTAATCAATATCACGACGGTTTTAAACACAACCGTCTGTGAAGTATCACGAGCGGTTCAACAAGAACCGTCTGTGATATTAATTATATCACGAGCGGTTCTTAACAATAACCGCTCGTGATAATATCGCTCTGACTCCACGGTCGCCGCCATCCGCCGGCTCCCGTCGTCTCTTCATCGCCGACGCGCGCGTCGTTTGCCGCCAATCCGCCCGGCTCCCGATCGTCTCTTCGTCTCACGCCCGAATTTATTCCTTGTTTGATAAAAGGATCATCCGCCATCCAAGATGATCATCCCCACATACTTATAAAATTAAAAACGAAATGGTCGCCTCTTCCTGTCGCCAAGAGCGATGGCCTTCTGGCCTCCTTTGTCGAGCACCTCTCTCGGTGTAGGTTGAACCGTCTTTGCGGAAGAACACTTGTTTGATCAACGGTGTCTTCACTCCTCTGCCGGCGGAGAATTTGCGGAGCGGTGGCGGCCACCTTCCGCCGTCTTGACATCCTCCTCCGCCGTGTCTTCGGGTGATCTCCCACTTCGGCGCGTTCTGGCGTCATCGACGTAGTCCTCCAAAACGGCGCACGCGTCTCGAGGCTTGCCGTCACTTGGCTGTGAAATCGGCGGCGAGCGCATCGATACGACCGTGCCGATACCCTCAAGCAAGGAAGAGAGCCTATGGGCTCAATTCTTCTTGGTTCAACGATCCGAGGGTCTTGGAGACACTTGAGCGAAGCGTCGTGAGTGGGCGATTTCGAGCTTCATTCGCCGATGATCGAGGAACCGCCCAATGCCGACGCCGTCGCTTATGAAGTATTGAAGGCGGAGATAGCGACCTACCTCCGCCACTAGAAAAACTTTGTTTTATTTATAGGTTTTACTTTTTAAATCTTTTTGTAGCGACTAGCCATATTTGTTTGGCCATATATATGAAAATTCCAAAATGAAAAAAAAGTTTAGAGGTGAAGTTACTATATTTAATTATATGTTGAATTATTGCTCTCTCTCTCTCTCTCTATATATATATATATATATATATATCGAGACGGTTTTGTGGAAAAACAAAATCTAGTTTGGAGGTGAAGTTACAATTAATATTAATTATATCGAGCAAGCGCGTCAGCGGGGCGGGTGGGCGCATTTCGAGCTTAGATTCACGATCAGAACCGTCCGATGCCGACACCGCCGCCTATGAAGTATTGCAGATGGAGATAGCGACCTACCTTCGCCACTAGAAAAACCTTGTTTAATTATAGGTTTCGCTTTTTAATATAAACATGTAATTTCTTCACATGTCATGTAAGTGTATATACTTGAAAAAACATATCACAGACGGCTCCATAATGGAACCGTGCGTGATATATCTATATCACGAGCGGTTCCATTATGGAACTGCTCGTGATGATATCACCGACGGTTCCATAATAGAACCGTCTTTGATAAGTCTTTATAAGTAGGAGCTAGCACTGACTTGCCGCTAGGGTTTGCGCTCTAACTCGTCACTCCCGGTGCCTTACTCTCGTCCGTTCCTCCTCGCCGCCGACGCCGCCATTCTTCCGTCGCCGGCGGTTGTAGCCTCTGGTGACCTTTGCAAAAGACACTCATACGATAAGAGTGTCTTTTGCGGCGTCACAGTAATACTAACTCTGATGACGCCCAAACTCGTCACTCCCGGCTTGGCCGCTAGGGTTTGCGCCCGCCTAACTCCGTTCCTCCTCACCTCGACGCGCCGCTCGACCTCGTCGCCGTCGCCGCCGAAACCTTTCTGCGCCCGCTAGGCCTCTGGCCGGCTTTGCTTTCCCATCCTCCTCTATTCTCCTCTAGATCTGTTAGCTTAATGTCTTTTGTTGAGTTTGATTTTTATGCATGAGCCTTAAGTTGTGTCGATGTTTGTGTGATTTATGCAAGGTAAAGGAAATGGATGAGGGTTGTCTTTGGTGGTGGGGTCGCCAAGTGGTTCTTGTTGTACTAAGGTCCCTCTCTGTCTCTACCCTCCTTACTCTGTGATGAAAATGGCTAGCTAGTGCTCTGCGATGGATCCGAGGGCTACTCTTGGTGTGGTGGGTTTGGACACCCTTGGTCTTGTTCTCTTGTCGATGAACCGCTCAATGATGTTAATAGTCTTATCTGAAATTGAATTGATAATTAGTTCATATTAATAGTCCCTTGCTCGTGATGTAATGATGTAAATAGTCCTATGCTGAAATTGAATTGATAATTAGTTCATATTAATAGTCCCTTGCTCTGTGATGTAATGATGTAAATAGTCCTATGCTGAAATTGAATTGATAATTAGTTCATATTAATAGTCCTCTTCTTTGTGTGATGTAATGATGTCAATAGTCTTATGCTGAAATTGAATTGATAATTAGTTCATATTAATAGTCCCTTGCTCTGTGATGTAATGGTGTCAATAGTCTTATGCTGAAATTGAATTGATAATTAGTTCATATTAATAGTCCCCTTGTTCATGCCGGTCAAGTTCTCCTACCTCTTGCGTGCAGTCGTCCTACCATTCCATTCATAATCTCTTCTCTATAAAGTCTCCAGCGGTGGTGCTTGTGCCATTAAAACAGGCATCATATATATATTATATATATATTATTAAATGATCTCGACCACTTTAGGAAGTCGTCCACATGACATGAGAAGAATGAGGCAGTATCCACGGGCAATCTCATTGAGCCCTTACAAGTATAAGTATGGATGCAAAGAGGCGGTCGGACATCCAATTACGGATTGGGCGTCGCTATGTTGAAAAAGTGGCGTTGATGGCATAACTTCTCTGGTGGGAAGTGGCATCATGTATTAGCAACCAACAATTCTTGAGCATGTAATTGTCTTTAAAGCCAACAAGAAGCAACAAGTTGAGAATTCTTTTGAAATATGAGAATGGTTGCTTGGTGTTCTTGTTGGGTTTAAAGAATTATGCTCAAGAATGGTTAGTTGCTAATATATGATGCCACTTCCTGACGGTTACCAAGATCAACGATATTTCTCAACATAGCGACGCCCAATCTGTAATTGGATGTCCGACCGCTTCTCTTTGCATCCATACTTTTATATTTGCAAGGGCTCAATGAGGTTGCCCGTGGCTACCGCCTCATCCTTCTCATGTCAAGGTGGACGATCCCCCAAAGTGGCCGAGAGATCACTTAACAATATATATGTAATATATATATATATGATGCCGGATAATGGTACAAGCTATCACGCTGGGCCTTTTTTCATGCATTTCACCACAAACCGTCAGGATATGTATTTATCACGCGGTTTTAGCCACAAACCGCTGATATGTGATTATCACGAGCGGTTTGTGGCTGAAACCGTCTCGTGATATGTGATTGTCCTGAGCGGTTTGCCAGGTCAAACCGCTCGTGATATGATTATCACTGAGCGGTTTGTGGATAAAACCGCTCGTGATATATACTATCATGACGGTTTGAACCACAAACCGTGCGGCGGAAATATACATCACGAGCGGTTCAAAACCGTGCGTGATGACCTCATGTCATCATCGACCCATAAACTCGGGCGGCTCACGAAACCGTGCGTGATGACGTTTTTAACCGTCTGTGAAAGCCTTTTCTGTAGTAGTGGCAGTTGAATATTTCAATACTCATGTAGGTGGACCAAACAACTTTCACAACAATGCAAGAAAATATTGTGATGATTTCAAAAATCAGAAGCAAAGTGTGTCTTATGCGTTTTCTTCTCACAGCAACAAGTTAGAGATTGCATATGAAAGTCATTTGACTGCTGTTGTAGGTGTTGTAAGATTCCTTCTTATGCAAGCTCTTGCTTTCCGTGGGCATAATGAGTCTTCTACTTCAATCAATAAGGGAAATTTTCGCGAGTTATTGGTGAGTGCGGTGAAAGGGTTAAGGATGTAGGAGATGTGATTAATGATAATGCTCCTTTGAATCATCAATTGACTTCTCCAAAGATCCAAAAAGAAATTGTGAAAGTTTGCGCACAAGAGACTACACAAGTCATCCTTGCCGAGCTTGGGGATGGCCATTTCTCTCTACTTGTTGATGAGTCCCGTGATGCGTCAGTTAGAGAGAAAATGGCTGTGATTGTGAGGTTAGTTTTATGTTTTAGTTTTAGTTTGAAAGTTTTTTCAAACTATTCAGTCCTCTATCCTTGTACAAATCAAAATTCATATTTCTTTTGTAGGTTTGTGAACACTCAAGGAAAGGTTTTGGAAAGATTACTTGGTGTTGAGCATGTTGTTGATACTACGTCCGCATCATTGAAAAGATCTTTAGATGAATTGTTTGTTCAGCATCGCTTATCCATGTCAAGATTGAGGGGACAAGGATATGATGGAGCCTCAAATATGCGTGGAGAACTAAATGGTTTAAAGAAATTGGTGCTAGATGAAAACTCTCATGCTTTTTATGTGCATTGTTTTGCCCACCAGCTTCAATTGGTGGTGGTTGCTGTTGCAAAGGGTATTCTAGCTGTGAGTGATTTTTTTTTTGCTATTCCAATATGATTGTGACCATAACATGTGCTTCCTGTAGACGAAAAGATGCATTACTGCAAAACCATCATGACAAGACCGTGGAGAAACTAGAGAATGGTGAGATTTCTTCAGGAAGAGGCAAAAATCAAGAGACAACTTTAGCAAGACCCGGTGATACACGTTGGGGTTCACACCATACAACTCTAATCCATCTCTACCAAATGTGGGATTCAGTTTTGGATGTGCTAGTGGCTATTTCTCATGATGGGTCTTGTCTCGACGACAAAGGCAAAGCATCAGGTTTGATAAAATCTATGGAAAGCTTTGAATTTGTTGTTATCTTATATTTGATGCTTAAGGTGTTTGGTTTAATTAATGATCTGTCACAAGCATTGCAACAAAAGGATCAGAACATAGTTAGTGCAATGACTATGATTGTGTCTGTCAAAAGTCTCCTACAACGTTTGAGAGATCATGGATGGGAGTCACTTTTGGATGATGTCACTACCTTCTGTGTTGCTAAAGAGATTCCAGTGCCAAATATGAATGATAACATTCCAGCTAGAGGTTATTCAAGACGTTCACGCAAAATGGTTAGTTGCTTCCATCATTATAATGCAGAGGTCTTTAATGAGGTGCTTGACAAAATTTTAGTTGAGATGCATAGTCGATTTAGTGAAACTTCGACAGAGCTATTGAAATGCATTGCATGTCTAGATCCTAGAGATTCATTTAGAAGCTTTGATCATGAGAAGCTAGTTGAGCTTGCAAATATTTACTCTGTGGACTTTTCTCTACAAGATTGTCATCTGCTGAATGATCAACTCAACATATACATTGATGTCATGAAAAGAAGTCCTGGTTTTTTGAGTTGTGGTAGCCTTCCTGAGCTTGCTGTCATGTTGGTTGAAACTAGACAACATTTGATCTTTCCATTGGTTTATCGTCTCATCACACTTGCACTGATATTACCTGTGGCAACCGCATCAGTTGAGAGAGTTTTCTCAGCCATGAATATCATAAAGACAGACCTACGAAATAAGATAAATGATGAATGGTTGAATGACATGATATGCTATGTTGAGCGAGAGATATTTGCGGCAATTGATGACAACAAGATTATGCGACGCTATCAAGCTATGAAGAAGCGTAGAAACCACTTACCTTGTGTACCTCGTTTAACTTAGTGGTATAATTCTTTTCCTATCTTGAGTTTCAAATTATTATTGCACTTGCGTTGAATTTAAGTTCTTATAAATTTTGTTGTGTTTACATGTTGTAGGTAACTGTTGGAGTGCCGGTGTTTTGGATATCTTGTGTCATCCATCGATGTGCACACGCATCAGGAGCCTTTGTTAGTACTTTATATGAGCTCTTAATATTGTATTCTATGTTTGTTTGGTTGTATCAATTAGATCTATGATTGTTTAGTTGTATCGGTTAGATCTTGACAATTTAAATGTATTTGACATCATTAGTTATATTGATTATTAAATCATATGGTGCCTCGGTATTTTTTTAAGTATAAATTCGTTCTGGATCTTTCGAATTTCTGGTTCCACCACTGTTTTTACCGGTCCACCACCTCCACCTGTTTATGCGTTTTTACCCAGACATACACATGCCTAGCGGAATCATAAAGTACAATCCAACGATAGAAAAAATGAGTACTCGCAGGCAAAGAAAACACTCGAGTATCAATTAGTAATTTACTATGTATGTATATTATGTGGACATGATTGGTTAGGCGACAGTTGCATTGAGGGCTTTCAACAGGCTGACTTAAAGAAACCCAAAGGCAAAAGTATATAAACTTTGCCTCCATCGGGCGCCCATCCACTAATCAAGCCTCTCATCGGTGCATGCATCCATTTAAATTCCTAGGCCACGTAACACTCTAACTTCTTATATATCAATTAAATCGTATGATGATACCTTTTTATCTATTTAAGCATACTCCAATAATGATTATAAGATACCCTAGAGTGAATTCTATGAAATTTTTATTAAAGTCCTCTTTTATAGCAAAATTTATGTATATACTTCTTTTATATATGAAAAAGGTATATAACAAAAACAAGCGTTCAATGAAATTTTTTCAATCAAGTCGCATTTAGAGTATCTTATAATTGATATTTAAGTATATTGAAAGTGATAAAGAAGTATAACATTTGTGTTTAAGTATATATATATATATATATATATATATATATATATATATATATATATATATATATATATATGCTTCAACCACTGGCGTTGCTTCACACTCACACCAGAGAGAGAGATCACCCGGACCGTCTTCTTCTCGATCTATCAGGGCGGGCCGGGCGGCCGAAGTGTATCCATATTGTACTCGGCGATACGCATGCAGAGCAAGACGCAACCATAGTGGCTTCTTGTGCCTTCCCACGCAGTAAGATACCACCAGCTGCCTGGAGGCAACCGAGGTTTATCTTGGTCGTTTCAGTACCTTGGTTCGCTTTTAGGTATGGGAGTAGATAAGATCGATTTCAGCAACCCAACTTTTGAGTGGACTAGCTGAATACTCGTGTGTTGCTATAGATAAAAAATGAGATAATTAGCTTAATAACATCGTGTTATTGCGCAATCGGAGGAACGACACTCCGTTCGTGATGCACTGAAAAATAACATCGCAAACACCAAAAAATTAGACGAATGACATCGCCGCTAGTTACTTCCGTTTCCAGAATTTTTTTAATATAGAAACTGAGCTCAAAAAATTATCAATTTTTTTTGTAGAGTCTCCCAACATAGTTTAATTGCTTGTGTATTTTTTTCAAAACTTTATACGTTTTGATTTTGTCTCTAAAATTCATTTAAGTATACTGTTTGTAGGAATTTTCTAATATAGAAAATTAGGTCCAAACATTAGGAATTTTTTCAAGCTTCTTACATAGTGGACTTGAATGTGTAATTTTTCTAGAATTTTTACAAAATTAATTAATATAATTTCATAATGCCCTTACATTGTGAAATATTAGCTCGCTCACACATGGATATTATGAAATTGCATTACTTAATTTTGTAAAATTCTGAAAAAAATTACACAATCAAGTCCACTGTGTAAGGAGTCTAAAAATTCATAATGTTTAAACCTCATTTTCTATATTAGAAAATTCCTATAAACAGTATATTTAAATAAATTTTAGAGACAAAATCAAAACGTATAAATGTTTAGACCTCATTTTCTATATTAGAAAATTCCTACAAACAGTATATTTAAATAAATTTTAGAGACAAAATCAGAACGTATAAAGTTTTTAAAAAATACACAATCAATTAAACTATGTCAAGAGACTCCACAAAAAAATTGATATTTTTTTTAACTCAGTTTCTACATTTAAAAAAATTTGGAAAATGGAAGTAACTAGCAAGGATGCCATTCGTCTAATTTTTTGGTGTTCGCGATGTTATTTTTCAGTGCGTTACGAACGGAGTGTCGTTCCTCCGATTACGCTCTAACGCAATATCACTGAGCTAATTTTCCCATAAAAATAGGGTTTGTCTACAGCACATTTGACTGTTTCCTTCCCCAAAATCAATCGATTTTTAAGACGTTCGATGATTGACCTTCTCCCCATCTATAACACTACTTCATCCCCAACACTGAATCATCCCCTCACTCTATTCGATCCCCATCGAACCCTACCACCACCTCCTTGCCTCGTGCGTTGCCACTCAGCCACCAACGTTGGTGAGGCCCGCCAAAGTTCCACTGTGTCGTTCTCTTCCCCCTTGGTGCTTCTTCCTCCCCATCCACCGAGCCTCCTTCCTAGTCCCTATGCGTCACCGCCTCGCCGGAGTCCTCTTGGCCGCGTCCTCCTCTTCCCTATGAGGCGACATCGTCTCCTTACTGGAGTCCTCCCTGCTGCCTCCGGCGCATCACCTTAATATAAGGAATAGAAAGGGTGCACGAGGCGGAGCGGCCGATCGTCGGAGGGGTCATGTGTCGTGGGGGCATTCGGCGGGGTGGTGGCACAAGCCGACTTCGCCAGTGATAGCGGCAACGCTCCGCGGACTTGGCTCCGCCAAAGCTGGAGGAGGGGAGGCCACACAAATCTAGGAGCACATCCAAAAAATATATATTAGTCGATAGCTATAGAAATCATATTACAAGCTCTAAAACCCCTAACATTGTCCATTTCGTCCCATCTTGGATTTGAGTGTCTGATTCGGCAAACTGGAAAAAAAAAGGATTCAAGGATTCGTTTAGTCTACTCCTTGATTCCTCGAGAGAAGAAAAGGAAAAAAAAAACAATAAACAAATAGAAAATCTGCAGACCACAATGCCTATCTCTGCCCCCCCCTCCTCCCTTACTCTGTATTCCCGACGGCCGACGGTGGCGGCCGTGGTGGACTGACGAGTAAGGGCGGCAACGTAGTGACTTGAAAAGGCAACAACTAGATCCAGTCGTTCTCGCCGCCGCAAACAGATCTACACCTTGTCGCAATCACCACTATGTACATTCACCTTGCATCGCAACCCACTCCATCTCCGTCATTGCCACCGATACATCCACCTCGCTATTGGTGCCTCAAGTTCGCCGACGATCAGATATGCTTCCCTCCTTTCTCTCTCTCTCCCTTCGCCACTGCTCACCTAGTCGGATTTGTGGGAGAAGCCGCTGCTCGCCTTGCCGGATTAGGGGGAAAATCCATCATTGCCCCATCAAATTTAGGGAAGAAACCGCTACTCGGGCCCAGATCTGAGCGGTTCTCCCTCCCTCTACCACTACTCACCTAGTCGGATTTGTAGGAGAAACCGTTGCTCGCCTTGCCATATTTGGGGAATAATTTGTCGTTGCCCCGTCGAATTTAGGGAAGAAACCGCTACTTAGGTCCAATCTGAGCAGGGAGGAGTCCGCAGGCTCCGACGTTGCCGGGGGGGGGGGGGCGGCGCGAGCAAATTGGTAGTGGGTATGAAAGTTGGGCCCACCTATTAGATTTGCTTGCATGTGTGGAAAGGGGAGGCGGTGGAATGGCAGACGGACCACAACCACGAAGTGGTTCGTTTCAGTTTACGAGATAAGCACGCACGCTGACTTCATCTGTATGTATCCACCTAATTCGTCTGAATGAGCTTATAGCTTTTGGTTTTGATCCGTCGGATGGAAGAAAAGGAGAGTCCAACGTTGGACGAGACAAGTAGGATAGGCGTCGGCTACCACGATGAAGCAAAGGAAGGAGGGACCATGGGCGTTTGGTTGAGCAACGAGCACTTCAGCCAATAGGACTGGGATATGAGAAGTCACGCAGCACTGCAGCTCGAGGTTATGGGATAGCTTTAGCGGACCATTCTATTGGCGCTACGCCTGTTTATCATATTTCGAAGTATTAGTGTATGCCAGATGTCCAGCCGTAAATAGCGATAACTTGTTTTAATTCGTGCATAATCAGAAAAAGTGTTTCACTTGACGTATTATTACTCCGCAAACACAAACTTCGTCTACTTCGTCGGAGCCTACCTTATTAGATGAATGACTGGATCAACAAGGATGTAAAGCACAACTGCTTTTGCGTTATATCACCCATTTAAGCAGAGAACATCAAATTGCTTTCAGTCTTGGACAGCTAAAGCATAGTGTGCACCAGGGTTCACAATTTCAGCGAAATTTCGCCTCGGACCTTTGGTTACTCTCCGAAAGAAAATCAATTCATTCAATTTTTTTCGTTTTGTTTGAATTTGGAGGGTTAAAGAGAGTAAAAACCAATTAAGAAACAACAGCCCAAAGACAGCCCAGTGGCAAGGCCCTGTCGCTGTTTTTCTAGAGACCAGGGATCGAATATTTGAATCCCACTCCAAGTATTACTTTTTGCAAATATTTTAAATTTTAAATTCAAATCTGATCCAAACCGTTTGAACAAAATTCTTCCGAAAGTGCCCACCGAAAAAAATACTCAACGAAATATTTTTCCCTGGTGTGCACTAGTTCACTCAATGCCGCATAGTGGAAGTGAATCTTAGATAGCTAGGCCCCTCTAGTGCAGCTGCTAAGTTACAGGTTAACCAAAACAAAGAAACATTTAGTGTGAGAATTATAAGTATTGCTGACACAGACCCACTATATACGTTCGACGTTAGTAGTCACCCAAGCCGGCCTGGCAGTGCTACCGAGTGTGCTGCAACAACATAACCAACAACACTAGCGTACTAAAAGGTGAAATGCCGAAATTTACCAGTGTGTAGCACACTAACATACCAAAAGGTAGATGCACCGAAAATTACTGGCTTTTAACCCTACAAATCAAGGCTTAAGATGGAATGGGACGCCTAGTCACCCACCATAATTGTTCCACGCTCATTATTCTTGTAATTTTTACACCTTGCATCAATCCAATGCGCCAGTAGTTTTTCCTGTTGCATTTAACATTGGATGAACCATAGATGGCACCAGGGGTTAAGATAGTGCGCATCTGGTCGTTAAGTCCACAAGATCACAAAAGTCTTAACCACCCTATTAAGATGACCTGCGCGCGGGAACAATATCCACACTTGACAACTGAACTAAACTCTACATAAGCCCTCTTGGATTGTGTTCGTTTTGAGTCTTCAGGCATATTGCCCTGGTGGGACCAATCCAACAACTAATTCCATCATAGTCCCAGAATTCTGAGGTGAATAGGAAGGTATATATGGACACTTCACAACTGCTAGCCTACGTAAGCAAAACGCATCCACAGGAGCAAATCATGTAACAAAGTTTGCTATTCAGAGTAGTGTTTGAAGTTCACGTCGTGATTACGTGTATGCTGGATCCTATGTTCTTTCATTGCATTTACATTACCCGTGTTCCTCCTGGCTGAAGCATCTTCTCTCCACAGTAGTCCCGCTCGCGCATCAATGCTGCCACACCATAAAGGCACTGGGTTATTAGAAGCTAACTATGAAAGATGATAATGGAGAAAACTTCAGTCATGAAAATTACTGCTAGAATACGGAAATGCTTTACTTGAACTACTAACAGAACAGAACAGCCTGTAAAAATATGTAATCCCCGAGGTAGTGTACATGCATAAAATTTATCAAAAGCTATGCATCCTTTCGGATCTACAATTGAAATCATTGAATCAACGCTAGTGCTGTATAAAAGGACAAATAACCTACTTTTGAGCCTTTTTTAGGAATACATGCCACTACTAACCAGGGAATAAATTCCCGGCCGGTAACCGGGGGCCGGGATCCAAAATCCCGGCCGGTTTTTCTGGGTTTTGCAATTCCAAATTTCAAATTTCGAATTTCGACTGGTTTTTAAGCAAATTCAAACGAATTTCATCTTAAAAAAACCGGTTTGACCGGTAACCGGACGGTTACCGGTCCCGGCCAACCAATGGGAAGTTCCCAGTACCGGTTACATGATCCCTGCTACTAACCACTAATGGTGGTCATTTTTAGCGGTAGGAGTAGCATATAAGAAACTCCAGTAAAGATAATATTGATGATTAAATTGATAAAAAAGTTAGCCGATACAGCTAATAGAAACCACAGGGTTGTCCAGCCAATCAATATTAACTCTTTCCAGCCTAAACAAGAAGATAAAGTAATCTGATAGGGATGCACTCAATGCAAGGCACATTCAAATGCTGTCCAACATGGGCAAGTAAGCAAACATCATTTTGTGGCACTACCTTAAAGGCTTAAAATTCAATTTGGATCCCACAATTGTACTAAATAACATAATGATCTTATGGACTGATCCTAAAATGCTAAACTAAAAGAACACAATTAGATATAGAAGTATGCTAATTAGCATCACGATTGCAGACTATATCCTCATAGCATATGCTCGCCTTGACAAAACTTCTATGGGGCTAAAAGTCCACAGATCTAACTTTCGTTTGCTGAATCACAAAAAATTTATTGACTTATAGGATCAGCGAGCAGCCTAGAAGCAATCATGTAACAATGCGGGCTTTTCCCAAATCACAAAAATAGACCAAGAAAATTTATGTTGTGCCTTCTGGAAGGAGACACTACTTTATTTTTTAGGGAAAGATGCTAGTTACATGGCAGTTTTCCAGGATCAAAAGAAACACTTGACAAAAATATTTAGCATTTTATAATGGATTTAATTGATATATGCCACTGCAAAGGTGATGTTTCACAAATATGCCACTGAAAAGTTTTTTCTTCTAAAAATGCTACTCTCTAGTGTAAAACTTTTTAATGGCACATTTGGATCCATGAACTCTGCAATGGCATATATCAAATTTTCCCTTTTATAATACCTGCCCTCTGGCATTTTCAAAGAAAAAAGAGTCTTTCGTCAATGGGAAATGTGACTCTGTAGTTGGGGCAACCAGAAATGGGGCATGCAAGTGGGAAAAGAAAACAAAAACAGTGGATGCCAAGTCAGTTGCAACTCACTCCATAATCCATATGGTTGACCAGACTTATTTAATGAGCCACTATGAAAGAAAAATGAGCACACTATGAGAAGTTCTAGTTGTTAGATAAAGAGGAGGAGTGCAAATGAATAGTTGGATGTATTGCAATAGCCCAATGGGCTAATATATAGAGTACATGGGACACACACAAGACTAAACCCTAGAACACTAGGAAATACCACAAGTACCCTTGACACATACTACTAATACCCTTAACCCCCCCCCCCCCCAAACCTCAAGGCGTATGCAATAGCATTTAGTTTGAAAGGGAAAACACTAAGATAAGAAAAAGGGAAAAAATATTCCAAAGTCCAGTCTTGAAATGTTATCGTGACATGCAACTCTTGAAAATATTCGTCGGGTAGCTAACAATCTCCTCTTTCACATGTTAGATGAAATCGACAAAAAAAAGAGATGTCAAATCAAGCCAACGAAGAGAGATAAAACCACACTCACTACAAACCAAGGTGGAGAAAGAGTTGATGATGACGATAAAGAAGGTTATTGGTCAAGAGTCGCAACAAATGCGAAGATGTGTAGTAAGATGGCGGCGACACATGTCAAGTCGCAAGAAGGCTACAAGAGGACCAAGAGGGCAAAGTCGCATCAACAACGACGATGATGAGGGTGACCGCACTTGATCTAATGGACGGACCGCAGCAACCCAAAAAGGAAGAAGCAATCGGCTGATCGACAAAAGGATATCATGAACTGGCACGACTTCAACAAGCTGAAAAGAGAAATCAATGGATTTGATGGAAAACAAACAGTGTTCCCCTAGGCGCTAGGCGCTAGTCGGGCGGCAGACCAGCGCCTAGCGCCTAATCGCCGCCTAGGCGGGATGGCCACGCCTAGCGCCTAGGCAGGCGCCTAGGGGAACACTGAAAACAAAGAAAAGGACTCAAGATACTAGCAGCAACAACGATCACACCTCTCCTCCAGACAGCAAGCACCACACATACAACCCAAATAGCTCAATCAACTCACAAAAAATCAACCCACACAACAACAACAGTAGCTCACAGCACAACATGAAGCAGGGCAGGAAGCATGCAAGAAAGAGGCTGCTGCTAAACAAGATGACCATGGTAGGCTAGCGGAGGCAAAGACTCTCCACAAGCTTGGAGCAGGGTGAGCTGAAGGTGGTCATGCAGGCAGAGCAGCAGCAGCACTTTGCTCCAAGAAGAAAAAGAGGGCAGCAGCGGCGCTCCATGAATGGAGTAGCAGCAAGCGCTGTGCACAGGCACTAGCGGAGACCTTGGTCAGGACTAGATCTGACAAGGAGGGGTCTAGAGAAGACCCCGACGACGACAGACCGAGCTCGGGGTAGGTCGTCGTGCTCCTCCTCTGGTCCGCTGCCTGCTTCCTACTCTGCTCCCCGCTGTTGCCAAGATGAATTGAAGTCGACGATAGATGGCGGCGGTGGTGGAGCCCGAGATCGAGGAAGACGACGGTCGGCGGTGACAGAGGTCGAGCCAGCAGTGATGGGGATGACTCGATCAGGCGAGGATCGAGCTCGATGTGACGCCGACGACGAAGTGAAGGCCCGGATCCGGCGGAGATGATGGCTCCCAGTGGCGGGATACACAGATCCGACACGGATCGAGCTCGAGGACGACAGCGACTTCCTCCGGCAGATTGACGGCAGCCCGAGGCAGGAGAGGCAGTGGTGGCTCGGGGTAAAAGAGGCCCGAAGCGGTGGCAGCTGCCAGAGGGAGAGAGCCTAGGGTGGCGGTGCAACGCGGTGTTGGATTCAACGCTCGTCGAGAGGTCGACGACGACAATGAGGCCTAGATCCATGGATGGCGGCGACGAGCTACACCGGATCCGGTGAGGATGAGGCCGGCGACGAAGATGAAGACCAGCAGCAGTAGGGATCGATGGATCCTGGGATGGTGGCGCCAAATCCGGCTAACTCCGTCCGGATCTAGTTAGGGAAGACGATGTCGACGCTAGATCCGATCGAATCCGACTGACTGCGACGCCCCAGGCGACGATGGCGATGGCGGAGACCAACCAATTTGGTCGGTGATGGCGAAGGCGAGCTCCAGCGACGAGGATGGCCAGATCCCACCCGGATCTGGCAAAGAGGATGAGCTCCGGCTGATGGAGAGGATGCCGAATCCGGCGAAGATGAGCCGGCAGCGCATGATGCTGTCGACGACGATGGAGATGAAGCTTGGTGTTGCTGCTGTTGCTTGACGACGAGGCAAATTAGATGATGTTGTTGCTGCTTGAAGAAGACTACAACTAAAAGGTGGCCTCCCTCGGGAGTGGAGATTGTTCCTCCCGGGGGCAGTGGTAGCAAAAGAGGACGGATGCTAGGCTATGGATCTAGGCTTTGATACCATGTTAGATAAAGAGGAGATGAAGAGGAGTGCAAATGAATTGTTGGATGTATTGCAATAGCCCAAGGGGCTAATATATAGAGTACATGGGGGACACACAAGACTAAACCCTACAACACTAGGAAATACCACAAGCATCCTTGACAAATATTACTAATACCCTTAACAATAGTATCTTGTATGACCTAAACAGATCCGCCAAGACAAAATACAAGAATACTTTACTCAGGAAAGTGCAGACTGCAGAGTGCTTGATGCTGCTGTAACCACCTTTATTTTCAATTCTAAATTGGACTTATGTCTAAATAATTTCACATGCCAAATCATAAAGTTAAAGTATATTAAATTAGCACAACACAAACAATATAGACAAGTCGTGCATTCACTAGAGTTATCACTTCGAAGTAATTACAGTCTCAAGCATTTGAAAGGTTCCTTTTTCCAAAAAAGAAAAAGGAGGCGGAACTAGGATAAGCTCTGGCACTTTGCATGTATTCTGGTGCATGGAGTTGCAGTATACTGAGCCTCTGTAACTCTGTAAGTTCATAGTTGTCCAGCAACCGCCATGTAGAAATAATCCAGTATCAGCTAATTGAACTCACACGGCACTAACATGTGGAAATGAGCATTTCCAAGTAACTCTTAACATTTTGTGCATCTGGCAGCCTACTATTTGCAGGCACCCACATGCAGAAAGTGTGTACATGTTGGACCCAGATGTCAGCAGCACTGGCCATAAGTTCTCCTTCTATGGTTGATTAGTAACAAGAATACTAAGTGATAGCGCAGGGCACAGAATATACCTGGGTCAGAATTTAAAGGCCCTGTTTCTCAGAGCAAATAAGTGTTATCGTTTTCAAATATCCATACTATCCTCAAGAAGCATCAGAAAGAGAGGTGCTAAATGCCTAAATCCCATCAAGAAGCATCCAAAAGAGTATATCACAATAAATGCTCTAATGGAAGTATAGGGACCAATTGAACCTTTTGAAAGTAGAGGGACCAATGTGAGCCACCCGCGAGAGCAGAGGGACTAAATGTGCCATTTACCCACAATAAAAGAACTTTCACACTGATTGGTTCTCTACATGAGCCCATCCCTGGATGGGCTGGTGAAAGATAAAGTCTTTGGTTGAGGGGATTGAAATGAATGGAGGATCATAGACCAGATGATGCCCAAAAGAGATAATTTTAAAGGGATCCAAGATGGTGCCATTCAACCATATTATTCAGACGGTGCCATGCAAGATGGGCTCATCTGCCCAGCTAATTATCGTTAAGGGCTTGTTTAGATGGATGGGGATTAAGTGCAATCCCTTCGGATTGGCAAGGAAATTGTACTAAAATCCCCGCCAATCCGAAGGGATTGGATCTAATCCCTTCCTATCTATTGTGATCCGACTCAATCCCTTCGGATTGACTCGAAATTTGAACTAAAATCTCTTCCAATCCGAAGGGATTGGTTCTAATCCCTCCCTATCCAAACAAGCCCTAAAGCGGAAGATTTTCTCCATGCAGGTAATGATCATCTGCACAAAAGTTCGAATGCAGGTACATCCACTTCAAGACCAAGATGGGGTGGTACTTTCCATCATATCATCTTTTGTAAGTAACATTTATCCACTGCAGTCTGTTGATCATCTCCGCATGATTAAAACAATTCTAGTAACCCCTCCGTCCAAAAATATAAGGCGTATTTTTTGAATGGTCTTGTCCACAAATATAGGGCACATTTCATATTCCAATGCAAAATAAGTATGTTTTCGCATATTGGCTTGCTAGTAAATAAGTAACTCAAGTCATAACAAATGATAGATTCCACTAATACGAATCCAAACACAGTTAACTTCGCGATATTGCATCCCCATTTTATCTTCATGTCGAAAGAACTAAAGCTAAGGTCAAAAACAGAAATTGGGAATTGAGATAGTGTTAACTTACAGTGTCAATGGCACTAATTTCCTCAAATAAGTACTTCTTGGATTTCAGGCTATTAGCGAATTTCTGAAGAGCACAAATGTTCTTCTGGTGAAGGAATCACAAGTTTAAAATCCATAAATGTGAATATACAGTGGTAACACGTGAATTAGTTAACAGAAGGAATAGGATATTTTCTCCTCAAACATCGGGTGGTTTAACATCAGCATCATATTATTGTTAACGATAGCCCGGACTGCTAATTCTTTAGCTTCTTCATGTTTCCTTTTCAATAAAATGCATATCTGCACAGTAAGATATGAAAACACAGAATATTTCACATATCATTGCAAGTGACAACTGTTAATTTAGATCCCTCAACATGTCAACACGTTCATATAAGCACCACGCTAAAGCAAACAGCTCAGACAGAGTAAAAAAAACAAAATATTGGTTGCTTCAAAGACAAATTTAGTGATTAGTGCACCATCCAAGAAGGAAATAAACCGTTCTAGTCAGGTCTTGCGCTATTCATCTATCTTTATGAAACCACAACATTACTGATGCTGGATAGGAAGATGCACCCTGAACCTTTTGTAAAATTTAAAATGCCATTCTCCTGATTTGTCATACGATCAAAAAGCCAGCAAGTTTCTTATTTAGTTTTAACAAAGTCATTTATTACTTTGCAGAAGATTAGAATATTATGAAAGTAAAACGCATTTTGATAAATTTGTGAGAGACTCCTGAAGTTTTCCAAAATCCAACTGTAAAGTTATAAAGCTATATCAATGAAAAAGGTGGATAAGCCTCTGATCGAACTCAAACAGAATGTTGACAAGAATAAGACACAATCTGTCATGGGCCGCTACTGTTCACGTGCGTGAACAGTACGGACTGTACTGTAGCCCGCGCACTGTTCATGCCGGGCCCACGGGTGCCTTAGTAGTTGGAAATAGAGATAAGAATAATTAGTTTCCTTGTTGGTTGAGTTTACTTCCTTAGAGATGTATTCCATCTAATAGAGATAAGTTTCCTTAGAAATAGATATTGTTTCTTAAAGGTCAAATCAGATCGTCCCTATAAAAGAGATATCATGTATCCATTATCAATCAAGCAAGAAAGATGAATTAATCTAGTCTCCCTCCTAAAGTTCTATTATCCCAGTTTATAGCCTAATATCTCATCCCATAAAGCCGATGCCGTCCGGCCTTCTTCCATATATGTTCATGCAATCATGCTGCCAACCTCTATTTTGACAAAACTATAAAGAACTGAGAATAATTGGATTCAAACCAGTGCCATCTGATTTCAGGTAGTCCAATCTGAGAACCCCCACTGCTAGTCTCTTGCAGTAAAACAGTTTACATTCTAGTGATAGCGTTTCAGACAAAGGTAAAAAGCATTGGACAGATTTACTCACATCTTCAAGCTGCTTTCTACAAGCCTCGGCTTTTTCAACATTTCCATCATTTTCCAACAGCGCAGGCAACTCTAGGTCTGAAATGTCCCCCATCTCACATAGCATCGTTGAAGAGATCGCATTATCCATACAAGCTTTCGGAGTTCCACTTCCTAGAATCTAAGCAGTGAAATCAAGAAAGTAAGAATATGGGAATAGCTTGATACTACCTCCAGTTCCAAACGTAAGTCAATTTTGTCTTTTTCACAATATCAAGATGAGACGTGACCAAGGATCCAAATCCCAATACCGGAACAAAAACCGCTCGGAGGCCGATAACGGTAACCGGCCGGTTACCCGAAAAAACCCGGGTGAAATTTGAAAATTGATTTTTGAACTAAGGAATTTGAAAACCGGTTACCGTCCAAAAACAGGTCAAAAAACCGGAAAAACTGGAAAAAACAGAGAAAGCCGGTTATAGGTAATTAGCAATTGGAATAATGCAAATATTAATTAGAAAGTGTTTAATGGAGTTAATGGTAATGAATGATAACTTGACTAGCATACTAAAAACAATAATGGAGTAGCAATTCATACCAATACATTGTCGAGAAACGCAAAGGTAGTGCAAAAAAAGGTTGGGACTTGGGAATACAATAAAGGGGCAATTTGCTCAGTAACATCGCACAAAAATCAGAAGTTGGAAAATAACATCCAATGTGAGGATGACATGTGGGCCTGCGCCCACATAAAAATCAGAAGTTGGAAAATAACATCCAATGTGAGGATGACATGTGGGCCTGCGCCCACATATCATCCTCACATTGGATGTTATTTTCCAATTTACACATGAATGCAATGTTACTGAACAAATTAATCCTACAATAAATCAAGCATATTTAGCTCATACAATACGTAATCTAGCACAAAAAGACCTAAACCAACCTAGGAAATGCATTATGTAGTCATAAATTCAAATTCAAATTCAAATTTGAAAATTTCCCGTCCGATTACTGTTCATCCCGGTCCCCACCGGGATTTCCGGTAACCGCCGGGATTTTGATCCCTGGACGTGACCATTGATTACTATAGTACATATTGGTATAAAAATATAATATTACGGCAGTTTTTCATGACTACTCTGTTGATATTATTGTAGCGCCAGATTCAGATACTTTAATATAAATTAGTGATCAATTTTTAGAATGTTTTGACTGTGTAGCATGGCAACCTTTGGAACTGGAGGTAATAATAGAACAAATATACATAGAAATATTCAAGACACTTACTGTTTGATTCCCCAACTCCGGAACAGTTTGTGGTGATTTTCTACATGATAAATTGCAAATTTGTTACTTCCAATAGAAAGAAATGTAGTCTTAAGACACACTGCATCTATTAAATGTTATCCAATCAACAACCTCACAGCTGGAGATCTCATGATGCGTTTCAGCACAGCAGGAGCTTTTGGATCTGGAACTGATTCCTGAGAAGGGAGTTAGACAGCATGAACAAAAGTGCACAAAATTAAAGCAAGAATCTTCATCCAAAAAGACAGATCACAAAAGCTATTTATATTCTTTTCCTAGTAGTTTAGGTAATTTATAACAGATAAAAATATTGATTTGCACAACTGATTGTTGCAATCTACTTAATACTTATCATGTCAATTAGTTGAAATCCCATGAAATTGCAGTTTAAGCACCAAGATAGACCATGAAAAACTAGCACTCCAACACTAGCAATATAATCATAAATTCAAAATAGACAGTACGATTTAAATTTACATATGTAGATTACTGCTTCCTGCTTTCAGGATTGGATGCTCTTAACTTAGGGTGCTAATTTGACCATATAGTTGAAGAGATGAGTCATTAGACATTTTCTGCAGTGGCATGCTAGATCTCTTCAGCTATGGCACGGGATCTTAAAAAATAGAAATTTGAGTTTGGTCTACCAGACGAATGGATTTCCTTCTACCATAATTTTTTAACACTTAAAAATCCAAGGTGAAGTTTTATATTATGAAGGGATATAGCCTTTCCTCACAAACTTTATTATGAAAATCAGCAAGTACAAACACCAAGCACAATATGGAATGACTGGTACAAAAATAAACAATGCAAATTTTGCATCTAGAGAATGTAACCTTTTGGCAATAATATGAATCACAACCCTGACTCCCTGAGATGAAGGCAATCGGGATAAACCAAGTAGGAAGCAAGCTTTAGCATAAAATGAAAATGACTTAAAAAGTAGAGTAAATGTCACAAAACCCCAGGTTTTGGGGCACTAGTATCAGAAAACCCCACGTTTTGTGATTTGTTTCAGAAAACCCCAGGTTTTGGTCACGCCACAGATTTTGGCGTGCAAACGTGTGCTGTCACGCCACGGATCTTGGCGTGACAAGGCTATCGTCACTTTGGTCACGCCGAGGTCCGTGGCGTGACAACGTGCTTTTGTCACGCCACGCGTTGTAGCGTGACCAAAACCTAGGGTTTTCTGAAACAAATCACAAAACGTGGGGTTTTCTGATACTAGTGCCCCAAAACCTGGGGTTTTGTGACATTTACTCTAAAAAGTATAATACTGCACAGAAAGAAAATAGAACCTCAGGCATCTTTTGCATCATGGATAGGCTAAGCAATGCAGGTTTTCGTTCAAGAAAGGAGTCTGGAATCTTGGATGTTGTTACAGGGGAACCCTTGCTTCCACTAACTTCTACCGATTCCTTCTCCAGAAGCAAATCGGACTTTGGACTTCTGACACCAACTTTTGCAATTCTACATTCAGGTAGATAATTTCAGTCTCCTCTCATGTAATTTTTTATAAGAAAGAGAATAAGACATAGGAGGATAGAGATATTATACCTTGATCCTGTCAGTTGAGAAATTGTTGGTCTTTTATCATCTTTGGAAGGAGTGCATTGTATTATATCAGAAGCATTGCTACTTTTTAGGAGTGACTGATCTGGAAGAATGTTATGTCCAGTGCTATGTTCTGTGCTGCTTGGAGCATTCAGTACGGATAAGTCACCTGCACTAAGAGGCTCAAGGCTGAAAAAGATGTACATGTTAGCATGGCACAAAATCTTACAACAAGATTTGTAGAATATCTAAAACAAGAGAGGTGGATACCTTCAGAAATAAATATAAATACAGAAATAGATGGATATATGTGACAAGCTTACAATGATGGATTGTTACAGAAAACTTAAAACACCAATTGAGAACTGACAAAGGACATAATTTAATCAGGGAGCAGCATCAGCAAAGAGTACACCAAATTTCAAGAATGATGGCATTTAGGGTTGTCACGTTGTGAGAAAGTAAATCAGAGGTACAGTTGTGCAATTGAAGTCCTTGTCCACAAAAGGATCGAGTATCACACTCACTACAGTAAGTGACTTATTAATGCTACATTGCTACCTCATAAACTATACTATGATTGTACAAAATGTTGTATAATAGCATAGAAAACTTATTAGACACCTGTGGAAAGTTCAAAAGGATAAAATACTGCAACGAAGAGCATTCTACCTTAGTGCAAACTGGAAAACAAGCAAAAATGGATGCGATGTGCATGTGTTCTATTCAATGCATCAATTCCACCTGTCACCACCATTATGAAAGATATATTTAAAATACTTCAGGTATTTACACTTTCCATGTGTAAAGACTCTCATATTTCCAATAAACTATGAAGCTCCGCATCATTTCCAATAAAAGTTAGTTAAAAAGAGCCAGACCAATAACACTGAAACTTTAGAATGGTTTTCTGTAAGTTCAATATTACGCAAGTTTATACCAGATGGCCGATGGGACTTAAAAGTGCTTATGGAATTGTGTCATCCATGTTAACATCATAACATGTACAGCTCAGTATTGCAAAGAAAATACAGCACTTTTGGCATACCCAAGTAAATACCTGCAGAATAATTTTTAACCCAACACATTCATAATGTTGCAAGATTTTAAGGGTGATTGTTTCTTACGCAAGTTTGGCATTCATGGAGGTGGTCGACAACCCATGTAATGCTGGCTTGCAGTATGTTTTTGCCGAAGCAATTTTAGATTTTTCAGGTCGTGCATGCTTGTGCTCCCTGCATTCACAAAAGCACATTCATTATTTGATAGTATTAGCATTTTATGAGTATATTCTAGCCAGTCAATCTGTCTACCACCTTTTCAAGTCTGTAGGATGTGTATTTATCTTTTTTATCATGTTATTGGCACCACTTAATTGATTTAAGGTTGTTTCTGGAGTTAGTTGGGGAGGCCTGCTTGCTTTCACATTTGCGGACTTGGAGAGAAGAGAAAAGCTTCCTGTTTCATTCACCAACGCAGGTTTGACATTTCTGATTTCCCTGCATGAAATGTATCACAATAGTGTCACCTGGTAAGAAATCACTGCAGAAAACTACAACTTAGCTCACAAACAACCAAAGAATTCCATTGTCACAACTCACAACTATTCCATATTATATTCCCTCCACTACAGTAAGTCTAACTATAATCCTCAACAGAACCATGACGCATCTGCATTGTGCCCTTGTGTAATGATATATGTGCACCAGAAGCAGCATGGCAGGCTGTGCACTTAAATCCTACGTTACTGATATCTGATTAAAGATAGACTATCTCTTGCCAAAATGAACAGTGGGTCAACACTAGGTTGAAGGTTGTATTTTGTTGAGGAAGAAACTTATGACAAAGACAAACCTCAGCATTGATGAAGAGAGATTCTTTTGACCTGAAGTCCCTTCCTCAATATTCTTTGTCCCACATGATGTTTTCTTTAAAAGTTTCACTGAAGTGCCTCCAAAACATTGGGTACCATGACTACCTTCATTAAGAGATGCACTTTCCTCCGCAACCTCATTCTGATCACTTTGGGAATCTGAGTGACCCACCAATCTTCTTGAGATGTAGGGATTCACAGTCCTGGTGTTCCTGGATTGTGAACTAACTGATTGCTCATTGTCATTATTCTCCCTTGATATATCAACTTTACTAAGGTCCACTGCAGGAGCTTCGTTACTGTTCTCAGGAACTGCTGTCGCTGTTGAATGTGTTAAATCTTCACCAGATACAGCACTGCAAGGAAAATTCTGAGAAGATTTGTTAACAGCTGCTTTTGTTGGGCATGTCTCATTAGAGTGCTCTACATGCCTGTCATTCGACACCACATCTACTTTATTTTGTTCCATTCTTGCAGGATTAATGCTGAAAAAATGCACGCACTTCGTCAGATGAATCAGCAGCATTAATTTTGAGGTCAGACGATTGGCATTCTTTACATTCTCCTACCTTGTCAAATGAGTAGGCCTCAAAGTGCCAGTATCCTGTGTTTGTGTTTGTTCCTTACTCTTATTACCTTCAGTAATATCAGTGCCCTTCCCTGAAAGACCTCTTTGTGGATCCCTGTTACCCTCTGAAGACATGGGGTCAGCTTTTTCTGTAAATCTACTCATACCACTCTCCTCAATTCCCAACTTCGCGTCAAGATTGAACTTGCCCAGCCTTTAAGCAAACAAAATAAATGAAATGAAACAACTGAATGCATGAACTTTTATGGGATGAACATTTACTAATCTTCACCAGTCAGTGAAACTTACTCATTAAAATCAAAGGAAAAGGAGAAGTTGTCCTTTTCAGTTTCTTTTTTCCCTTCAGAAAGATCGTTGCCATTTGAACTGTTGTGCTTCACTTTCTTGAGAGGACTAGAGAAATCTAGATCAGACATGCCCATTTTAAATGATGATAATTTGTCAAAGGCTCCATCAAGCTCAAAATCATCCCTGGTCAAAGAAACAGACTGTCAGCACCATAATGAACAGTATATAGTAGACAATGACCACTTGATTGCTTCATATGTTATGGAAATTTTCAGTCCTAATACTCACAGGTTTTCAAAGCTAAACTTCTTGGTGCTCTTCGGAACTGACTCGACATCAAAGTCAATTGTGTCTTTTCCTGATTTTGGTAACTTCCAAGATGAAAGAAAATCATTACCAAAGTCGTCATCTGCCAACAAATAACAAGCATATATCAGGTCGAATTATTACAATGAAAAAGGAAGAAACATTTCCTAAGCCTACCACACAAAATTACAAACACGGTTCAGTACCATATGTTCAATTTCCTGCAGATAAGTAGGAGGCAAGTACACTGAACATGACTCAAAAGCAGTTTCAATCAGAAATCTTCATACAAATTCCAAGATGATCGAGTATCAATAACTGATGATAAATCACATACCAAGGGATGAACTTATATTTTTAGCATTCGCAGAAGAGGCGGCTCTTTTTCGTGATTCATCCATAGTGCCAACAAACTTGGACTGCATGCAACAGGAAAAGGGAAATACATTAGGAACCACCAAAGAAACATGGTAGAAGGGAGACCATGTATTCCAATATACAAACAGGAAAATATCCAAATATATTTGCAAACGTTGTTGAAATTATATTCACCTTTTACATACTGATGTCACATTAGGACTATATCGATTCTGTTTCCCTTTTTCAATCCCCCTTCTCCCTCTCCTCCGGGACCAAACCGGACAAAGCACATGTGAACCATGGAGCATGTAAAGTCACCGAAAATTCAAAACGCAAAAGGTGGAAGCAGTGATATCGAATTTTCGATGATCCAACCTCCTTCTCTCTGAGGTAATATATCTATTCAGGTAATACTACCTAGATTTAAGCAATAAAAAGTATCAGCAGGACAACAGAGGGAGAAACTAGATCCCCCACCCCACCCAACCAAAACAACCTAAGTAGCAAGACACAATAGGGAACCTCACCAAGCAGAGAACTTAATGCCCAAATTAGGATGGGCACGACCTGATCAAAGATACAGAAAACAGCAAGGATGGGGAGCAGGACAATCAGGTGACCCACCCAACAGCAAGAAATAGTGTGAGCACATGCCATCATGAGCATACCACTGATTTCTTTAAAGTTATAGATTGATTGGGAAATCTAATAAGCAAGAAGAGCATATGCTTAAACTAATTAGAACTCAACCGAAAACTATCCTGACTCGTACTCTTGTACTAGATATCAATAAATGGTTGCGGTGAAATACTGAATTGTCTGGAAATTCAACTGCCAGACAGTGAAAATACAAGATAACTTTGAATATGACAGTCAAAACACAGATTTTTTTATCAATGGGATAATTAACATTCCTGGAGGCAAAGTTTGGAAGAAGTGAGGCTCTATTTTGACAATAGACCTACCATCAAATGAAATCTGGCAATACAAGTCTGTACAGAATCATAGTTTGTTTGCAGGATACACACTACATAATTGAGAATATTTAAGATGCCATTTTAACCATGAGAGCCACTACAAAAATAAGGAGTAAAAAATTGAAGGCCCTTCTTCAAAAAGAGAAGAGGAAGACCTGGAGCACACCAAATGCCCTTCAGAAGTTACAGCCAACAACTACAGTAAATAGATGGTGTAGGCAAGGAAAAATAGCAGTTTATGTTGAACTAAGTGATCAGCTCCCCACGTTGCATTAACGAAACATAGGAGATACCACACTTATCCAAAGAATTTATAAATTCCTTCCATAGGAAACCACTGTGCTAAATCGGAAAAATAACTAGCAATTAGCTTCCCCAAAATTACAATAGAAACATGTAAAAAAACTACATTACTTCAATGAAATTTTCTACTGCTCATAAGAGTATCCCATGAAGCAATCAAACAGCATCATGAAACGGGGAGTGAAAAGAGAATGCAACAGTAACAATATTCGAACAGCATCACAGCTAGTATTGGAGAACAGAGAATGCATCATCAAACAGCATCATGCAAAAATAAAGTGTTAATAATATTCGAGCTCTAGCTCCTCCACATAAGAAAAATCCTATTGCAACGCTGAAGCTAACAGCTAATAGTAACTCCCAGAAAATTACCACAATTCTGTCGCTGCTTGCAAGTTGCTACACTTCCAATTTCACCACACAGAGAGAACGGGTGGCCTAGAGATCAGACACATCCTGCACTAAACCCTCCGAAAATCCACGCAGAAGTGTTAAGCATTGCATCTACGAAGAGAAATTGCCCTAAATTAACAACGGAAGCACCGACCGGAACCCGAAACCATGAGCAGAAACCAGTCCAATTCGCAGCAACACACGCTTCGCCCCAATTGATCGGAGGCACTGCAACCCTAAACGTGAGCTCCAAACCGCCGCAGCAGCCCATTTTCGCACAAAAAGTCAAAAACACCAAAATCCAGCGCCAAATCCGGACCCCAACCCAACGCAGCAGCGGGGAAACATAGCGCCGAACCGAACCAGCGCCGCAAAACCACAACATCGAACAAAACCCCTAGAGATCGCACGGACCAACTCGATAATGCGGCGTACCGCAGGAGCACGGAGCCATGCGTGCGAGGATCGGAAACCGTGAGACGGACGAAGCGCTCACCTCGGTGGTCGCGTCGTCGCCGAGAGGCGCGCGGTCGGAAGCGGGGAGGCCGAGGAGACGCGAAGCGCTTCGAGCCGCTGCCCAGTGACGGCGGCGGCGGCAGCAACCGCTCCTAGAAAGGTACCGGAGAGGAGGAGCAGAAGGCGGCGGCGGCGGCGGCGGCGGCGGCGGGTAGTCACCGACGAGCTCGCCTGGTTCTGCTGCTTCGGTGGAATAAAAATGGAATGGAAGCTTCGGATTTTTTTTTCTGTCGAGAATTTTCTCGGGGTTTGGGAATTTGTGGGGGCGACACCTCCCTTTTGAGGTTCCTACGCCGGGTTGCGAACCGGACTACCGGAGAGACGAGACGACATCGATTGGGCCAAGAACCGCCTCCACCGACCAGACCTGGCAAAATGGCCGTCCGGTCCGGCACGGTACGAATCCGGTTAGGCACGGTTTATTTCGGTTCGTATACTGTTTGTGTCATGTCGGATCGGTCCATAAGCCGGGGTGACGGCTCAGGCCAGCCCGACGGGTATTCGTGCCGTGCCGGACCGATATGAGCCCGTTTGGCCCATCAGAACCAAAAAAATCAAAAAAATCTCAAAAAAATTAGAAAAATATGTAGAATTCAGAAGTAGACATGAAAATTAAAAAAATTGAGACAATAATATTGAAAATGTAATAAAGAGCTTTATTGATGTCCAACTGGCTGCCTCGTTAAAACCTTTGCTAAGTAAAAACTCAAAATGAGAAAACCTTGGCAAAGGAAAAAGAGTACAGCCTATAGCTTTACAATTCTACATATATGATACATCTTTGTTCTATGTGTCGGTATCATTGTCTAAGTACAGATTTTCGAACACCTCCGACAATTCTGGATTTTCCACAGAGTGCTGTGTTCGTGAATCAGCTTGTTCCCAATCTTTCACAGTTAGAAGGATCTCTACCATCTCACTTGTGAGACTTATTCTTCTCTCCTCTAATATCCTTCCAGAAAGACTGAAAGCAGACTCGGAGGAAACCGTAGAGACAGGAACAGTTAACACATCACGTACAAGTATGGATAGCACGGGATATGTTAACTTATGGGCTTGCCACCATTGCAAGATGTCGAAGCCTTCTGAGGTGAAATCCACCGTATCGCTATCCAGATAGGTGGATAGTTCTCCGCTCCTTGTGAGTCTTGGCTGAGCAAGCATTGGTGTAGAAGAAGAAGAACCCCTAGACCTGGACCTGGAGGCATCGAAAATCGCACCCCACATATTTGTCTTCCCACTTGAGGTGGAGGCTACTGGAGGTCGTTACTAACGGACTCCCCGGAACTTATTTTCATACCTTTGGTAAACCTCGTATAACCGAGAATGAACTTCTGCAAAATAGTCAGTATAGTCTAGCCCCGTAGCATCACTAAGAAGATCAAGTACAGTACCAAATGCATCAATTTTAGCCCTAGGATCTAAAAGAAATGCAAATGCATATAGGTAAGGGATTTGTCTCCAATATTTAAGGTATTTAGATTTTATGGAAACAACAGCATCGCGTAAAACTATGTCATTTTCAAACATTTTCAATTGAGTAGCAATCCGTAAAATAGTATGCACAATGATAGGAGAAGTTGGATAGTAGACAGCGGACAAAGTGTGATTGCCTCATAAAATTTTCTAAAAGCAGCGATACCTTCTCAGCAATGAACCAATGTTGCTCAGTTAATAGCATAGTACTTTCATTGCTAGGATAGTGCGTTTGAATAAATACAGAAAAAGTGCTCTTGTATGGTAAAAGATTCTTAAGCATGACGTAAGTAGAGTTCCACCTTACATCCATGTCCAAACCAAACTTTCTTGGACGTACACCCATCGCCTTGCAGAAGTTCTTATATTGTGCTATTCTTACGTTAGAATTATTCAAGAAAGAAATCGCATCGCGAAAAGCTTTAATATACGGACTCAACCTCTTCAAACCACATTTGACTATAAGGTTGATAATATGACAAGCACATCGTTGATGTAGCAGGAAGGAATCGGCATATGTACTCAACACTGGAGTAAGAATGTCCATGGCTCTAGAGTTTGAAGCGGCGTTGTCTAAAGTAATTGCGAATATTTTGTCTGTAAGACCAAAGTCTTCCATGACTTTGATAATACAGTTCACAATATTCTCCCCCGTGTGTGCTACATCAATTAATTTCAAACATATAATCCTTTTCTCCATTACCCAATCGTCATTAATATAACGCGGAACTACACTAAGGTAATCCTCCCTAGCCCGACCACTCCATATGTCTGAGGTCAGGGCCACCGAAAATGTGCACGTAGTAAATAGTTCCTTTATTTTATTACGACGTTCATTATAGTATTTCACTAGATCCTAGTTGTTGTGCTGTCTAGAAAGCGAAGTAAATCTAGGATTATCGCGATCCTAATGTAATTTTGGAAAAAGCAGACTCGCCAAAACCTAACGGTAAATCCTCGAAGCAATTAAACAGCGAGAGAGATTGGCGGGCTACCCGAGGATTGTAGTCTGACTAGATCTGCATCTGTCGGGGTTGTATTGCAGTTGCGTCTGCCTCATCGCTAATCCTTGCTTGGTTCGACACCTTGTAGCATGTCTAAGCAAGTGCCCCGTTCCACCTATAGACTTTGCGGACAATTCATAGCGACAAATTTTACAAATAGAATATGGTATCTCATTTCCCGCTACGTCTTGCCTGGTTGTCTTGTCGAAATTCTCCCTCATTCCCGATGTAGACGGCCTCGACCTCTTTGCTCGGTTGTTGGTTGAGCACGATCTTGGCGTGGAGGCTGATGACGGAACTCCACCTTGCTCCTCCGGTGAAACCTCCGGTTGGTTTGAGGCAGCCGCAGCCGCCTCCATAGATGCAAGTTTGTCCGATGAAAGTCCGAACTCACTAAGAGCAAAGCTGTCGTAAGGACTATCCATAACGAAAACTGCAAAATCGAAAATAACACTATTACTACTTTAATCTTAGCATAACAATAATTAACAATAAAAGTATTAAAAAATAGTATTTTACCTCTTTCGCTGACTTGCTGACAAAAATTGAAATTTCCAAATTTTGGCACAATTTTTTTGAATTTTGCCAAATGAGCTCAACACGGGATTTGAATTTGCACAACACAATTTCAAAGAGAGAATGGAAAATGAAGGGGTGCTAAATGAGAGGGGGTATGGTGCCTATTTATAGAAAAAAATTCGGATTTTTTTCAATTTTTTTTGCTATTTTTTAAGCCCCCAACAGTAAAAAACGGTCAAAAAAAGTCTCCAACGGCCGAAATTTACGGGCACGACACGGCCCAGCTCACCCGGCCTCCCGTTTATCTCCCCGACTCCCCCCGTCCCTCGTGACCCGTCCGTCTGTCCCCCCATCGCCATTGCCCCTTCCCAACGTCGGCGCCCGTCTTGGTTATGCGCTCGACGACCCTTGACTCCTCGCCTCATGGCGCTGACCCGTCGCCTCCTTGCCTCCATGGCGGCCTCGGCGACGACGCCGCCACCTCGGCGACATCATTGTCGCCTCCTCCTCGGCTCCTTCGTCCGCTCCGGTCCGTGTATGTCGGTGCACCGCTGTCGCTCGACAACACCGCGTCGCCTCCTCCTCCGTCGCTCGGTTCGGCAGGAAGATCTATGCGCCGCCTTGCCGCAAGGCCGCTCTCGACGACACTGCCTGTTGCCTCCTCCTCCGTCCGCTCCGGTCCGTCTGCAAAGACTGCACCACGCCGCCGCTCGCCCGCCTCCTCCTCCGCTCGGGCTGACAAAGTCGCCATGACGACGCTCCTCCTCCTCCGCTCCGAGCCTCCGTGTGACCTTGTCTTGCGCGCCGACTCGCTCGGGCCTCGCCCTCCGGCCATCCGCCTCCGCCTCCTGGTCCCTATTGCTGCGTCTTTGGCGTGCAGCGTGTCGGAGCTTGTGCCGTCTTGCGTGCTGGCATGGTCAAAAGATCGTCGTCGTCATGCCGGCCGCCCACCGTCTTAGAGGTGGCGGCCCAAGCACGGCCCATGAATAGTGCGGGCCGTGCCGTGCTTGAGCCGTGTCTCTGATTCGTGCCGTGCCGGCCGTTTGGCCGACCCATTTGGCGACTCTACCATCGACCACGCCCACGGGACGTAAGCTTAACGTGGCCGTGATAAATTATCGTAAACATTGCAACGGGACGTTAGACGTTAGGCCATTTGGTCCACGGGCCACTTGTTTTTTTGTCGTTTAGCCAAGAGGCTGCAGCTGATTTCCCCTTCCCGCGCCAGTTCCAGCCCGCTTCCCCTTCTACCTTTGTTTGCCGCCAAAAAATAGGAATTTAATATTTTTTTCCCCTTGCGTCTAAGTAAAGTTAATGCAACTTTGAATTGTTAGGATTTTTTATGAGATCAATTTTTTGGTCAAAGTCAAAGACTCTGTCAAAGTAGGCTAACATGTTAGAGGCTACCTCTATAATGGTTATGTAACTACAACCGATATTTAAAAAAAATACCCTTTATTACGGCATAACTGGTTGACGACCAGTTGGCGTCATGTTGTTTTGGATAGCTCTCGACCAGTGAACTGGTCAGAAGACATGATAGTTTCCCACGTGTCTAACGGAAAAGCAGTTATTGACGTATCTAGCAACTTCCGATAGTTGGTTGAAAGACACAGCGATTCAAGACTCTACTGAAGAATGTGTGTGAAGATTAGAGGTGCCTTTAGCGGTATTAACTGTCGCCCCTTCAATAACTATAAAAGGGTAGCCCACGCATACTATAGAGAGGGATAGATTCAGTTCTTACGTTTCAATCACGATCATTCTGTAACATTCATTGTATTCTTATACAAACACTCAATGTATCCACAACAATAAAGGGCCTTCGTTTTTTATAGTGTTCTCATATTATTTCCCGTATAACTTCAATAGGGAACCCTGTGTTCCGATCATCGACAGTTGGCGCTAGAAGAAGGGCGTCATCAACCCAAAGATCATCATCGTTGTGATGTTCTTGCATCCTCGGCAATGGACGAGGAGTACTCCTTTGATCTTGTCGACTATGCCCACCTCACGATGGAGGACTACGTTCCCGAGTAGGCATGCAAATGTGACTTCTTCGATGAGTACATTCTCGAGAAGAAACCTTCACCGCCCTCAACCAAATCCATTGGGAGTGAGGCGGTGGGAACATCGATTCCACCCTCAAGCAACTCCGAGGGCGGCTATATTCCAACTCTTGTCTCAACTGGAGAGACAAGTCACCACACGATGCTAGTGTTGTGACAGCTCATGACGATCTCGATGATGAAGACCATGCTGAGACGATGGAAGAATCGTCTCCAGAGCGTCTGCTCCATCTTCTTCGAGGTCTCGACTACTACCCCTCCTCTGATGAGGATGAGACGTTCTCACCCTCTATCTGCTCCAAATTTCGTGAATGTGCAGTTATCAACACCAGCGAGACCGACAAACAACGGGCGACATGTGAACAACGTGAGGACCAGGAAATGTTCGAACGAAATCAACTTCTCATTGCCAAGCAAAAGGCAATGGAGGAGGCACGTCACCAATACCACGACAACGTGTCGGGGACATCCAGATGACCTACTATCAACGCGAATGGCGAACAACATTCGCCAACCATGCCCAGGTCGCCCCGAGGATGATGGTAAGAAATCTAAATGTTGGACTATCACCTTCACAGACAGAAACTCCCGTCGACAAGGTACATATACTTTCAAGTTCAATGGCCAACCACCAGATGGTAGGAAATCGTGAACAATACCTTTTGGTCATTCGTTCACTGGCTGCCGACCTGCAAGAGGCCGCTGCAGAAGTACAGAGCCTTTCGCTCTCATCAAGTGCTCAAAACAGTTCTAGAGTAGACCAGTGTGACTTTAGACGTCGCCGTCGTGATGGTAATTTTCATCAAGAAGACGCTCCGCCTTGACAGAATGTATTTGACAGATTGGACCCAGGTGAGCACTCTAACCGTGGTCATAGAATACCTCGTTCTCCTAATGATTATGATGAAGGTCATAATGTACGACCACGAATAGGGCCACACATAGGGTGCAAGGCTTTCTCACCTGGGCTAAGAGATGTCGACTAACTTGAGAAGTTCAAGCCAGGACATCTAGAGAGCTTCAATGGGATGCAAAATTCCTCCAAATCTATACTACCGCTGTCCAAGCTGCGGACGGCAATGAGAAGGTAATGGCTAACTACTTACTGACTGTATTAAAAGGATCTGCTTGGACTTGGCTATTTAACCAGCCTGAAAATTCCATATTCAGTTTGGAAAATATTTGTCATGCCATTATTGGGAACTTTAAAAGTTGTTATACAAAACCTGGAAAAGAGGATGACCTGCATTGTCTTCGACAAACTTCTGGAGAGAATTTACGTCAGTTTGTCAAAAGATTTGTAGAAGTGCAAAACACTATTCCAAGTATAACTGACGATTTTGTCATTCGAGCGTTTAAATAGTACAAGAGATTCACAGAAGATCTCAACATCAATCTGCCAAGGACCGTGTAAGAGCTATTCGACATGGCCGATCGCTACACGGATGCTAACGAAGCGGTAGAATGGAATTGTATGGTTTACATGGGCCATACACTGCCGTAACCAGGTATGAGAGGTTCTGACAACAAAGAATCTAAGAAACCGACCAGATGGGAGTTTCTGACAACAAAGAATCTAAGAAACCAGCCAGACCTGACGACCACAAGGGCGAGGCTAAGAAAAAGAATAAGATAAGGCATGCGCCAAGGGAGGTCGTTGCTATAGAGTAGCACCCGACCTACAATAAAGGCAAGGGTCCGTGGAGGAAACCGGTTGGTCGTCCAACTGACCAGTCATTACCCAAGGGCTCTAGTGCAACCAGCGGAAATGGTCGTTGGTGCCTGCTTCACAATATGCCTGATCATGACTTGCGTAACTGTCGTACATGGCAGAAGCGCATGGATGACTTTGACTCAGGTAAAGGTCCAATGCCTACAATACCTGAAGGTGGTGTTCAAAGAAATACCAAGGATGTTGATGGAGATAAATTGATGGCCTATCAAAACCCCGACACCAATGTTAATGTCATTTTTGGAGGATCTGCTACCTATCCATCCAAAAGGCAATTCAAATCTACATGGAGGGAGGTTAATAACGTCGACCCCCAACTAGGGATACCAAGTTATCCGAAGTGGTCAGATGCCATCCGACAAGAGTTAGACAAACTTTTAAAAGCTGGTTGCATTCGCGAAGTCGACTGTCAGACCCTAAATTTGGAACTTGGGACCTACTGTGTATATTTGTGCCATTCCCTAGATCAATAGCTGGCACACACAGTTACATTGTTAGTTCAAACACATATCACAAAAATGTAAAGCTATTGCATAATATTAAACAAAGCGTAAATATACCTTACTGCTTTTGACTTGCAGAATAGCCGAACAGGCCAAATACTTTTAGAGAATCAGCAGCGGAAGTAGAATCAAAGTATAACTCGTGGAACCCTCACGATATTCCCACCGACAATCGACTGTGGGCTCGCGACCTAGTTCTTGGCCTTCTTCATCTTCAGTCTTGTTTAATGCTCATAATTATCCCTAAAGCCTTCTTTTATGCTTACTGACTAAAAGAATATAAATAGCGAGCATGAGTACACAACCATACTCGCGAGCCAACACACAATGCAATTATTATAAATGCAAGGCTAAACAAAGGAATGGCTTGTGGTTCTTTTGTTTGCATAAAGCCACTTGTTTGAAATAGGGTAAGTAGTAGCAAAACCTGAGACTTAGCATTTTAACTAACACAGGTTTTAGAAACTGAGTTTTGTTTGTAAAGTACTAGTGGAGATTTCATCTCCTATACCCTCCCAATATTTCCAATCACTCGGCTCCAATCACATATCTCCAACTCGGCTCCAATCACATATCTCCAACCACTAGGATCCAAACACATATTTACCACTAGTTCTCCATCCAGACTATCTCAATTTTCTAGGTTCCAACCCAATATTTTTAATCACTTGGTTCCCAACCATTATTTCCAATCACTTGGTTCCAAACCAATATTTTCAATCACGGGGCTCCAGCCCAATCTATATCACTTTCCTGGGCTACATCCATCTGGCAATCCCAAGGCTGCAATCACCCGGCAATTTCGGCCGGCTTACACCTGAAATTTCGGGCCAAATGCCTCTAGCGACCCTCCGGCTGCACCACCCGGTGAAACTTAGGCTGCACCCCTGGCGAAACTTAGGTCGCAATCTCCCTACCCCACAGGCGAGACCACCCTCAAATCCCAGGTTGCAACCCTCGTATCCCAAGATTGCACCACCCTCAAGCCCAGGGCGCATTCCCCGCCAATTCACAGGTTGTACCCGTCCGCTAATCCTGAGCCACATCCACCTTGCAAATCCCACGCCTGTATGCACCCAATACTTTCCACTGGTCCTCAGCCAAGACAACTCAAATCCTCGGGTTCCAACCCGACTTTTCATCCCATATTGGCGTAATACCATACACATTCATCATTCCTTTCACATACCCAAATCTACAATAATTTCCAGGTTCTCCCATTTGAAATTCCCTTTTCCTTTTCAAAATACCAGCCAGGCTCCAGCCTCGTCTGCCCAAATTCATTTTCAAATGTTTGAATGATGTCGGGCAATTTATTGCTCGAATGACAATGTATCTAAGCAAGGCTAAGCATGGCACTAGATACAGACTTATTAACTAGTATGTTGACCATTAATTCTACAGTGTCAAGGATAATGTCCAAGTTCAAGGATTGAAAATTTATACACAATTATTGTTAAGGTATTAACTATGAGCTAGACCAATATATTTGTATAAAACACAGCAATGCAATTTCATAATTTAAAACAATATAATTGCAAAAATTAGGTGCAATATGATCAAAGTATTGACTCGCCTTGCTCAATATTCTGAATAGGCTCAATATGTTGATAATAGCCTTGCTCCATATCCTGATAAAACTCAATATTATGATAATTTTGGTCTTGTTCTTGTTTTGTCTCGGACTGATGTTCCATCTTAGCTTTAGATGCTATCTACGCAGAATACGTTTGAACTCAAGAGCGACTGAAAACATTCAAATAAAATGCAATAAATCCAATTACATTCAAACAAATGAAAAATACTTCGAATGAAAGTAAACAGATCTAACGATACCTTGAAAGAAAGGAGTACTTCAGATGAGACCAAAATATACTCATCTGGAGCTGATGAAGGAAATACTACAAACAAAAGTAGATAAATCTAACAAGGAGAGCGAGAATGTTTATAGGAACATTCCTCACTGGTTATCTAGATGGGAGAGATTACCTGGCTAGGTAATACTCTCATATTTGCTCTTGGATCATGAAGGGTTCTGCTACCAAGAACGGATGACGACGGACGATACCTAGAGCCTAGGTGATGTTGTTTTTTCCTTAACAGGCCATGTAGCACTCACAAGCACTCTCTTCAGGCATTCTATGTATACATCCACGATGACCATATAGTTAAAATCAATCCTCTTATATGCTCTCCTCTTTCGGCAGATTTTGATGGTGATTGTGTGCACATCTATTATCATTTTCAGTTATTAGTCATAACAGTAGTGTAGGGATCATCATGCTAATTAAGGTAATTATATCTCTTTTTAATATGACTCCTTATTAAACTTGCTCTTAAACTTTAACTGTTGATTGCCTCCTAATGGTAATTAATTATTATCTTAGTAATTAACTTTAGTTTCCTTAACTTTGGCAGCATATCAGGTGCACAAGCACCATTTGGTGCACATATGAAAAGCTTTTTGTTTGGGTATCAAATTAGCATAAAAAATTCTGAAAAAAATTCTAGATGTAATTTATGGTGTTTTGTTCCACCCTTTAAAATTTGAAGTTCAAACTCAAAGTATGTTAGAAGATACAAAAAGAGAAGTTTATTGTGAATAGTAACATTTGCTGTTTTTTTCAAAGACCATTTGATCTATCATCCGTCAGAATTTCTCTTTTTTTGTATCTTCTAACATACTTTGAGTTTGAACTTCAAATTTTAAAGGGTGGAACAAAACACCATAAATTACATCTAGAATTTTTTTCATAATTTTTTATGCTAATTTGATACCCAAACAAAAAGTTTTTCCATATGTGCACCAAATGGGCTTTGTACACCTGATATGCAGCCCTTAACTTTTGATTACAATTAAAACCTAGTTATGTGTGAGATATAATTTTTATATCATGTTTCATTCTAATTAAGGTTTGTTGAATATACTAATCTCCCAACTAGATAATTGCTATTGGCTTAGGGTTAGCTGTCATATGATGTATTACTTTGCAAAGTAATTACTTACTAACCACTTGATTTAGCTACCTACCTTCCATTTCTAATTATACGATTAACAAGCTACTACTATGCTTGATCTGACTACAGCTAGTTCAATATGAAATTGGCTAATTGAGATATTCAGCAGCTAACTAATCTACTCATAGTAGCTGAGCATCTACTCGGATGGGGCTCTTGACCAGCTACTCTATCTACTTTTTGGTTCTATCAAGCTCACTGCCAATGACAACTATCTGATATTTAATTATCTAGACTAATCACTAATTAACTTAAAAGAATATAATTGTATGTTAACCAGCAACCCTAACAATTGGACTTAATTAACCAACTAACTAAACCAGTGTTCTCCTAATGATGTTACATCGCATGATTTAGTGAATGGGCTCACTAACAGTATGGCATGTATCATCAATTCAAACTGCAGTAGCATTATTAAGATGCATGACAAGGATGCCCTTTTAGATGTATTCAATGGATTGGTTTGTGGCGGACGAGATACAAGGAATTCAGCATATAGTGCCATTATCTTTAGCTTGTGCAACCACAATATGCTTGGGAAGGCATTGGACTAACAATAAGATGGCTAAGAAAGGCTACTAATGTCTTTGGCTAAGGGTTCAATTAAGCTTCTTATTTAATTATGACATTTCATCCAGTTAGAGGGACCTTTTGAGTAGGAGTGCTTGCCAACAAAACCTTCTCGGACATTCCAAAAATTTATTTGTTAAGCAATATCGAGTGATCAAATAGTTCATCACAACTCCTAGCTAAAAGTGCTAACTGAATAAGTGGATTCTTTAACTACTTGATTTATCTATTATCATGTGTTTTGCAAATATGAAGCTCCCATTAGTTATCAACCTTATTCACTGGTCTTTTTGACTGAACCTCAAATTATCTATGTTATTCATCTTACGTTGCCCTCTAAATGAACATGCAAATTCTACACTAGCACTCATTTTCGGTTTAACTACTTAGTGCACTAATCACTTATCCTATAAACTAACCATTGTCAGACGATTGCTCACTGGTTTATTTACTAGTCCCTTATCTCTCGTACGTATGATATGTACATACACTGAGGATCACAGAAGGATAGAGAGCTACTGACATTCACTGGATCATACCCACCAACTGTTACTGTCCGACAATACAACTTATCAACCGAGCATTTATAAACTAACTAATCTGGTTTTTAACTAATTAAAAACATTCAATAGCTACTTTATCCTACTCACTGCCATGAGCCATCTAGTGAGACCTATATATCAATGTGATCCTCTGATTTTTGTTCCTGCATTTCAATGGTTTTGTCACACTAACATTTAGTTAATAATCTAATTACTGAGTTTAGATTCCATACCTATCAGTGGGCAATCATCCTTATAACTCTAATTAACCTACTAAGTACTTTTACAATACATACTAATCCTTTCACTAATTAACTTCTGAAGACCTCTACTGATGTGAGGCCACGGTCTGCTACTTACATGTAGTCTTACACACGTACAAAGGGACAAAGACGGAGCAGAGAAGGAACCGAAACATGGGCTCCTAGGGTGGCTCGGGCATGCTTCACCGGCGGCGAGAGGGTGGCGACGGGGAGCTCATGACCATCAAAAATGGACCCGCGAGCTTGAGGCGATCCCGAGGGCAGTGGAGGTATGGCCGGAGATGGCCGGGGGCGGCCGGGCGATGGTGTGAGGCGGCCGAAACTGGTGAAGGGGAAATGGCCGGTGGTGGCAGAGAGGGGTAGGGGAGGAGTTAGGGCGCGCATGAGCTCGAGATAGGGTAGGGGAACTCACCTGGGTGGCCATCGGAGACTACGGAGGGTCAGAGCAGGCTGACGTCGAGAGTCGGCGGCGGCGTTGAGAGCTCGCCATGGAGGCGCCGCTCCGGTGGGGAAGAGCTCCAATGGAAGGTAGGGGGAGGTAGAGGGAGTCGAGGCGGTGCTCCATTCATGGCGAATCGAAGATATATGCACCGGTGGAGAAGGGGCAACGCGGCGCCGGCTTCAGGCCGGAATCAGGGAAGACGACTGTGCGACACGCTCCAGTGGCTCAAGCCCCAAAATTTCTTGAGGGGTTTTACTGGTGGTGATGCGGGACACGGCATGACGCGGTCGGCTAGTAAAGGAGGTCGCCGGTGTAGCGGGAACAGCGAGCGTGGCTTGGCAGAGCCGGTGGTGGCTTTCGGCTAGATTCGGGAAGGACGAAACCGGTGGTGGTTGTGACTGAGGAAAATGATGCGGCCACGAGGATGCGGCACTGGTGCGTGCGGCAATTACGGCTGGAAACCATAGGGGCGGCGGTGCGGCTTGACGAGGACCGCCGGTCGAGGGGCTTGCCACGGCTCTGCTCTACACGAGAAGGAACGGGAGAGCAGGGAGGGAAAGGGAGAAGAAGGCCTAGAGGAAGGATGAGCGCTGCTTAAGTAGAGGGAGGTGAGGCGATAGGCGATGGACGGCCGAGTGACGGCCGGTTGCACTGGCAACAGCATGCCTACGACGTGTCAAGCGAGCTCCATGGAATGTTGACACCAGGAGAGAGAGGTAGCAATGCATCTCTGGTTGTTTGGAGAAGAAACTGAAACTGAGCCAAGTTGACTGACCGAGAGGATGGTTCAGCTAAATCGGTTGGCAAGGTGGCTTTAGCTAGATGAACAGTAGGGAGGAAAAAGAATGGTAGGGAAAAGCTGGGAAAAAGAAAGAGAGAGAAAGAGAGAGCGTAATTTTAGATTTCTAAAATTCTGATATTTGCTGTAGGAAATTCTTATGTGAAGATAGATAAACTTTGTTATTTACTAAAGAATTTCTAATTGGGCTTTTTGATCATTCAGAGAATTAGGTTTCGAATAGGTCATTGATTTTAGGGTTTATATTTCGTGCAATATTTAAAAGGGCCATGCCTTAAGTTTATTTTGCTTTTGCAATTTACCTTTCCAGGGTTCATGATTTTAGGGTTTCTATATTTTAGGGTTTTCATTTCTTATCACTTGTGCCGGCAAAAGAAATGCAGATCAAATAACTCACAAAAATTGCAAGCAAACTGAACGACAACAGATAAACATACATAAAGTTTTTAAAATTCCAAATTTTTGCATTTTGAAAATTTTGGAATGTGACATCGACCATCCTGATTGGATCCCGAATCCAGTCATGGTCAAGAAAGCAAATGGTAAGTGACCCATGTGTGTTGACTTTACTAATTTGAATACTGCCTGTCCTAAATATGACTTCCCTTTACCCTGCATCGACCAGCTGGTTGACTTGGCTGCAAGCTGTGAATTGATGGGTTTTCTGAATGCTTACTCAGGCTACCATCGAATCAACATGGCAAGAGAAAATGAAGAGAAGACTTCCTTCATCACCCCTTTCGGTATCTACTGTTACGTCAAGATGTCGTTTGGGTTGAAAAATGTTGGCGCCACGTACCAACGACTTATGCAGAAGACATTTGTCAACCAGATAGGGCATAATCTGAAAGCATATGTAGTTTATCTCGTTGTAAATAGCACAAAAAGCTCTGATCATTGGTCTGATTTGGCAAAAAACCTTTGTCAATCTGAATAATAAAGGAGTCAAGTTGAATCCAGAAAAGTATACTTTTGGTGTTTCTTCTGGTAAATTACTTGGCTTTCATGTTAATTCTAGAGGCATTGAAGTCAATCATGAAAAAAAAATCCACCTCTCCTAGCCACACTCCACCCCCTCCTTCCTTCTTTACTCACTGCAAGAAAAACACAGAGCAAGTTCCTCCCGGCCGCTAGTGTCGCCGACTGCACTTCATCATTTCGGCCGCCGTGGTGACCCCCGACGCTAGCCAACCGCGTCATGCCGCGTCCCGTGCCACCACCATCAAAAACCCCCCAATTGATCTAAGGACCCATCCACTAGAGCTCGTCACCGGCCCTTCTTCCCCAATTTCGGCCAATGCCGCCTCCACCGCCGCCACATCCTCTCTGGCGAACCTCCTCCCAATTCCCCTCTCCGTGAGCATCTCCTAACCTCACCCTACCTCCCCTTACCATTCACTTGTTCTCCCGTCTCCTCCAGGGCCGACGCCATGGTGACCACCCTCCGCCGCCCATGGCTTATGCCGCTGGCCCACCTCGACGTTTCCTCACCATCACCGATCGCCCCTACGTGCTCCAGGTACCCCCCCCTCTAGCTCATGTGCGCCTCCATTCCTCTCCCCTCCCACTCCGACGCCGGCGCCCCTTTCTCCTCTTCACCTCCGGCAGCCGCGTGTCACCTTCCAACCGCCGCCGTCCGCCAACCGACGCAACGACGCCCCCAGTGGAATTGCCTCCTCGCTCCGGTCCCATTTCACCCACGCACGGCAGCTGCCGGTGTCCCCTTCGCCGCCAGCGAAGCGTGCCTAAGTTGCCTTCGGCTCTCCTCTGTTCCCCTTCTCCCTCTGTCTCTGCGTTGTGTATGCACTATGATAGTGGAACACATCTCTTTTGAATGTTAATCAAATTCTGTTAAGTAGGTGCATCTGTAACTAGAATTGATCAATAGGTGGATGTCCAGATAAGTTGCAAGGGCATGTTTAATTAGGAACTGTACCCAAATATTTAAGCTAACTTAGGAGTTATTGAAATATTATCTAGAATATTGCTAGCAAAAATTAACTAGTAGAAGGTTAGTTCTTAGAGAAGAGGATGTTTTCCAACAGCCTTGTGATCAAGCTAATCAGTAGATGGTTTACGCAAACTGTAGGCTAGTTGGGAATGGCTTTGTAACATAGGCAATTAGAGGTTAGTAAAATCATTAGTTGTGTAATTAGCCTAAGGTTATTAGTAGGAAAATTAGTTAACAGGATGCATCAATTAGATGAATGAATCAGGATTAGTTTTTAATTAACTAAGTAGGGCTTTACCAGTAGGTCACATCGTAATTGAAATTTGTCAGAAATTAAGCGAATGACTGCATGAACATATTAAATGAACATAGGATCATCTTAGGTCATTAATAATAAGTGTCCAGTTAACATATGCACAGTTAGATGGTTAGTTAAATCTAATTGTTAGAGTTCCTAATTAGCATACAAATCAATTGCACTTGTATGTCGTTAAGTTATTTAGTAATTAATTTAGGTAATTAAATGCCTAGTAGTGCATTGAGGAATTAAGTAGTTGGCAGTGAGATGGAAGAACAAGGCCTAGCTGTAAGTCATATAGTCAGTATAGTGGTCAGTAAGCATTAAGCTATTAAGCGTCAACTAGTACTCCATTAGTATATGTCTACTAGAGAAGAGCATATAAGAGGATTGATTTTGACTACATGATCATCGTAGTTGTATACATAGAATGCCTAGAGGGAGTGTTTGTGAGTACTAGGTGACCTGTTAAGGAAAACAACATCACCTAGGTTCTAGGTATCATCCACCATCAACCGTTCCTAGTGGCAAAACCATTCGTGATCCGAGAGCAGATCTGAGAGTATTACCTAACCAAGTAGTCTCTCCCATATCGGTAACCATTGAGAAATATTCTGCGGACATTCTCTCTCCCTGTTAAATTTATATACTTTTGTTTGTAGTATTTTCTTTATCAACTTCATTTGATTGTACTTTCGTATGCAGTATTTCTTTCATCAACTCCCATTGGATATACTTCGTCTGAAGAATTTCCTTCATCAACTCTACTAGGTATAATTAGTTTCATCTAGAATACTTTCGTCTTCCAAGATGTTGTTCGATATGTTTATTTTCGTCCAAAGTGTTTCCTTTATTTGAATATATTTGGATTTGGTTTGTTTTCGCGTCTGATTTAACGACTCTAGGAAACCTAAGTATTTGAAGAATCGATTCTCGACGCCATTTAAGAACAAAGAACTAAATAAGCAAGGCAAGTTACATCCTTTGATCATATTTGATCCGAGATTTTAAATTATTTAAATTCTGTTTTAAATTATTATTGCATGCGATTTCTATTGATTGTAATTTAAATACCTATTTTTAAATTATAGTTATGCCTAAATCCTTTGTACTATCAATCTTAACATTGAAATAAACCTACCTTGACACCTTAGATAAAAATCTAGTTGATACAATAGTATGAGCTAGAACATGTTGAAAAACTTTATGTTTAGTCATGTTTAGACCAAAAATATTGAAATTGGGGGGAAATTAGCCAAATGTTCAAATATGATTTAATTGAGCCTACGATATTATTTTACCATAGGACTTTTTGCAAATGATTTTCGAAAAGCAAAACAAAATGAAATTAGTTTAGACTTGGGCAAAATGAATGTTTGGATGGGTGCAGGTTTATGCACGGGATCGATTCATTTCAATGAACAAGACCTAGGGGTTCTTTTGGAAATCGCCCATTAAGGACCGAACTTCAAGCTGCATCTTGCCACGCCTTACCGTACAACCATATGTCCAGAATGGGGATGACTTGGCTAACTAATTTGTAACATTTCACCGTGGTCGTGCCATCCAGTTGCGTGGGTGTCTTTTATGACCTACTTTTATGTATTCCCACATGGCGCAAGAGGGGGCTTGATCCGGCGGATGGTTCAATCCAAAGGAGGCGAAACCTTAGCGAGGCGGGACTACGATGGAATGGCGCATTGTAAAAACCTTGTCATGTGCTCTAGACTGCTTACCTAAGGTAGTGAGCAGTGGTACCGACGGGTGCCAAACAAACTAGAGAAGTCATGTCATGTGAGTAAAGCTGTACAACCTCTGCAGAGTGTAAAACTATTCGAATGGCCATATCCACGGTCATGGACATGCTGAAGCAAAGCCAATGCAAAGTATAGATTTTTGGTTTTGATTTCAAAAGATTTTACAAATGATATGGACTTCTTATCCAATCAGGAAATTGGGCGGGTAGCCATGTGATAGGAGGGTATCTTTCACCACTCTTGTGTGAATATTATCTGACTATAAAACTGAGAATTTAGATAATGAATTTTAGTTATAGAATGTCTGCTTTGGAACTTAGTACAAGTATTTAAAGAAAACATTGCTTTATGTAAAATAAACCCTATAAACCATCCTTTGTTATACCTTCATGCATTATAATCTGTTACTGGGTGTAACTTACGGAGTGCATTCATTTGTACTCACCTTGCTTAATAAAATATTGATCAGCAGAGAAGGACTTCGCAACTGCTGAAGATCACGACGACTAGGCCGCTACCCTAGTCGATTGCCTGTGGCAGATTAGTTGGGCTCTACTATTTTTTCTCCGTCTTCTGCTGTGTTCATCATTGTTGGCTCGTAAGCCTTTCTGGTAATAAAACTCTGATTATTATTCAATAAATGTGTGATATGGATTGTTATCATTTTGTTTAATTGTGTACACTAGCTATTGATCACGGGACTAGTGTGGAATACACAGAGGATTTGGGAGAGTTAATCCCGGGTCCTTACACTAAGTGGGCAGTAGAACTTGGATCGTTTGACATCAATTTTATTGCCCGAACAACAATTAAGTCTCAGGCTTTAGCAGATTTTATCACTGAATGGACTAACTCTGAACCACAGGAATAGATTAAGTCTAGCCGCAATGACCACTGGACACTATACTTCGACGAGTCTTGAGTACTTAAAGGCTCGGGGCTGGTATCGTACTGGTCAGGCCACAAGGTGACCAATTACAGTACGTAATCCAACTGCATTTTCATGCTACAAATAATATGGCAGAGTATGAAAATCTTATAGTTGGGCTTCGAGCAACCAAATACCTTGGTGTCCGTCGGCTTCTAGCGATCGGCCATTTGCTATTGGTCATAAACCAGGTTAGCAAGGAATTTCAATGTTCTAATGAAACAATGGCTCACTAACTGGACGAAGTGAGGAAATTGGAAAAATGCTTTAGCAATTTTGAAGTACAATATAAACCTTGAAAAGATAAAGATAATACTTTAAAGGCACAGCTTATCAAAATTGGGATCCTCATGAGCATCGGTTCCAACAAGTGTTTTTCTTGAATGTTTGTCTAAATCCTCTGTAAATACATCTATAGAAGTATCACCAACCACTTTCGAGGTCACCGTTCTCGAGCATGACACAGATTGGATCCTACCATTAAAAACCTATCTAGCGCACGGGACCATGCCCGAGGATGCATGCAACAAAGATAGATTAATTCGAAAGGCAAGATTGTACAAACTGGTCGACAATAACCTATACAAAAAGGAGCACATGGTGTTCTAATGCGTGTATTTCTCAGGAGAATGGTAAAACATTACTTCATGAAATACATGGGGGCTTATGTGGAGTACACACTTTATATCGAACTCTGGTCGGAAAAGCTTTCCGCCAAGGTTTTATTGGCCCACTGTACTACAAGACGCTATGCCTCTTGTAAACACTTGTGAGCAATGTCAGTTTCATGCTTGACAAGTACATCAACATGCAAATCAATTGCAGACAATTCCATTGGCATGGCCATTTTTGACATGGGGAATTGATATAGTTGAACCTTTACAAAGGGCAACTAATGGATATAAATTCTTATTTGTAGCTGACACATTCACTAAGTGGATTGAAGCTGAACCCGTCACTACTAATAATGGATCACAATTTGTTAGTGGTCTGTTTCAATATTACTGTAATGAAATAGGCACAAAGATTTGTTTCACTTCTGTTGTTCATCCGCAGAGCAATGGAGTAGTTGAGTGTGCAAACGGTCAAATCATGCAAGTCATGAAGAAAAGAGCCTTCGATAGACTCAAAATACACATGGGGGCTTGGGTAGACGACCTCTACTCACTTCTTTGGGCCCTACATACTACAACCAGTAGAGCTACAGGTGAAACACCATTTCAACTAGTCTACATGGTAGAAGCAGTATTACCTAGTGAGATTTATTTAGGTTCTACACGTGTTAATCTCCATGATACCATCAATAAAGGCAAACAACGTGAAGATGACGTCAACCTTCTTGAAGAAAAATGTGATCGAGCGCTAATCAGGTTGGCAACCATTTACAAGGGTTGCGTCAATACTACAACAGAAGAGTTCAATCGCGTACGCTTAATGTGGGTGACTTGGCTCTAAGACAAATCCAAAATTAGTCTAATTCAGACAAAATTGCTCCCAAATGGGAAGGTTCTTTTACTGTAGTATTTGTCACTCGACCTTGTTCTGTTCGACTTGCTATGGCGGACGACAGAATTCTATCCAATGCTTGGAACATAGAACATCTTCGCAAGTATTATGTGCAACATATTCATCTCATTAATAAAGTTTATGTTTTGCATTCATTCATTGATGTATTCCAATTTATCTATGTTGTGATTCTATATTGCTTTCTATTATGTGATTATGGCTAGTCTCCATGACTACTGACCAGTATCGTAACATATGCAATGTTGCTAGTCTGTTATTCAGATAAGTTCTAATAGAGACTATTCCTATAAGCTAGTTCTTATTGCTTGGAAACTCATTAGACTGGCTTTATCTAGGACTTCTTTGCTAGTTTGTACTACATTATCTTGTGAAAGCTACACTAGTCGCAAGCCTATGAAAATGTCATAAGTACTAAGTCTTTGTGATACATTGACCATCTCCTTTGGTCAAACCCATCACGATCGGGGCTAGTAATGATCAAAAACAATAAAGAGCAAATTCAGTGAATTACAAGACAAAAGATTTCATTCATTGAAAAATATTGATTACAAAGTATCGAATTGTCTTTGAATTGAAACTTTACATTTTTCATATATTTATCTACATGAGAAGCTACTTCTTCTCTCTTTTGTTGAATCTCTTGTGTAGAATTTAGATTCAATTCAAGAATTAATTTCTTCGAGCCCACCGCGTCTTTGTAGTGGTGTTTTAGCTTGATGAACAAAGTGCCTAGATTGATAGCAATGACAGATTGAAGAGAAGTTTTCATAGACTGAGCCATCTTCGGAAGGTGATCAACAATAAACTTCAACTGAGCTTTAATGCCGTCGACCAGTTCTCCTACTGAAGGCTCTTATTTTTGCAGCGACAACATTTAATTGATTCAATATAAAACTCAAAGCAGTAGAATTTGCCTCTTTACTCTCAATTTCCTTAACGAGAGCTTTATTCTCCTTGATAAGCTTGTCATTGTTCAAATTGAGATTGTATCAAGCTCATCCACTTGCTTCATCTCCATTTTTGTTTTCCATGTTATTGAACTTTGGTCTTTCAATTGCTTCTGCAAATCTATTTGTTTAAAAAGCTGACAAATTTGGATAAGCTTGAGAAAAATATGGAAGCAATGCAATCTAAAAGTAGAGTTTTTACACGTTGTTTCTTCCTTGTATTTTTGAAGAAGTGCCTCATGATCTTGTGCAAGCTTATCGCAGACTAGTTGGTGCTCCTTCATGTCATTTAAGAGCTTCGTGTTGAGGTATTCAAGGAGCTTGTGCTCTATAGCAACCTTCAAGAACCTCTTATTTTTCTTTAAGGCTCCTCTCTCGAGAACAAGTCGAATTTAATTTCCTTAGTCATCAAGGACCAACTTGTTCACATACTCATGGATGAGCCAACCAAATAAAGATATGTTTCTCTTGATTAAGAAGATGAAATAATTAAGTTAGAACAACAAAATGATTCAAATAATAAAAGGAGTTTGTTCTACTCACTCCTTAAGCTTTGTTATTTCTACATCCTTAGATGTATCTCTGCTGGTCTAAAGGTGCTATGTTGTTTTGGACAGTTCCCGACGAGTGAACTAGTCAAAAGATATGACAGCTTCCCACGTGTTCAATCTGAAAAGCGCTTATTGGCGATCGACAACTTAGGCAGTTGGCTAAAACACATGATGGTTCAAGACTCAACTGAAGAACGCGAGTGAAGATTAGAGGTGTATTTAGCAGCATTAACTGTCACCCCTTCAACAACTATACAGGGTTAGCCCACATACTTTGTAGGGAGAGAGAGATTCAGTTCTTACGTTTCAATAACGATCATTCTATAACATTCACTGTATTCTTATACAAATACTAAGTGTATCCACAACAATAAAGGATCTTCGTTTTTTATAACGTTCTCATATTATTCCCCGCATAAGTTCGATAGGGAACCCCATGTTCCGATCATTGATAGTTTCATTTAGTGGGACTTGCGGACAAAACAGGAGTAAATGGTTCATGACTGTGTACAAGAAAACCTAGAAAAGAATTACCAGAAAATGAAAGAAGGTGTGCAAATATTAGACAACTCCATACCATGAATATTCACTCTAAATGACTTTGTGTATGCAAGCTAAAATGTGTGCTGAAAGTTCCATATAACCGATCACGCTTCAGCACTCACTAAATCTAACTGGGTGTTTGGATATAGAACTTTAAACCACTTGCTCCTAAAATTTGCCACAATGACATACCAAAATTTTGATTTAAACAGTGGTAAGAACACCTGCTGCAAAGCGAAAAACAAAGAGATCTCGTATTAGTAATATATATTCAGGTTTACTGCACACAAGGACAAACCCTAGAAAAATTAATTTAGCTAGTAAGCCAGATCTTTCCATTTTGGCAACACTAACAACAAATGGGTAGCCTCTCAAAAACGATATAAAAATATTTTAACTATTATGAATAGCGCTTGATGAAGCCAATGGGCCAATATATATACAAGTACATGTGTGGCATATATACAAGTAACCCCTTATACAATGGAAAAAATGCACGGCCAATAATATACATCTAACACCCCCCTTAAACTTATGGTGAATCAACAACATGAAGTTTGGAGAGATAGAAGCAGTGTTGGGCTCTGGTCTGCGCCTTTGCAAAGAAATCTGCCAACTGAAGTTCTGAAGGCACATACTGAAGAGCAACAACCTGTTCCTGCACTTGTGTCCGCATGTAGGAAGCATCAACACCAATATGCTCAGCATTCGTCGGCCAATAGGATCCCAACAACGATATCCCTATGCTCAGCGCTATAGCCCAGAAAAATGCACTCCACGAACTGAGCGGTCAGCTTGGTGCACTCACGAGGGGCAAGAAGAATATAGCACACACACCCAAAAAGGTGAAGACTAGAATAGTCAGGAGCCTTGCCACAGAGACGCTCAACTGGGATCCCACCCTAAAAAGCAGAAGAAGGCTGAATATTAATCAGAAAAGTGGCAGTAGAAACAGTCTCAACCCAGAAGTGTGGTGGGACAGCAGAAGCAAGCATAAGAGCACGGGCTATCTCAAGAAGATGACGATGCTTCCGTTCAGTCACACCATTCTGGGCATGAGCACAGGACAGAGAGAGAGAGAGAGAGAGAGAGAGAGCCCTGTTCAGCAAGAAAATCACGAAGGACTTTTGACAAGTATTCTCCAGCAGAGTCAGCACGAAAGATACGAATAGGAGAATCAAACTGAGTACGGATCATGGTGGCAAAAGTCTTGTAGATGGATAAAACCTCACAACGAGATGACATAAAGTATATCCATGTGTGGCGAGAAAAATCATCAATAAAAATTATATAATATCGATAACCTCCTTTTGAAACGAAAGGTGCTGGACCCATACATCAGAATGAACAAGATCAAAAGGACGTTGTGACACTGACTCACTGGAAGGATAAGGAAGTTGAAGCTGTTTACCAAACTTACAACCCTGATAATTCAGAGAAACATACCAGACACAGACCCTAAAAAACCACGACGAAGTAAAGAAGATAGACACGACCCATAAAGATGTCCCAAACGATGACGCCACTGAGCAAAAAGCGCAGTGGAGGATGCAGCAGAAGCGGCGGCGATGGTGGAGGCGACAAGACTGGCAGGGGCAGCGGAACGAAGATGAAGCCAGTCAAGCTCCTAGAGACGCTGTGAGACACGGCAGCGAGGGCCAGTACCAACCAGAGTCCCGGTGCGTCGATCCTGAACACAACAAGAATCAGAATCGAGAATGACAAGACAACCATAATCAGTGAGCTGGCCGACAGATATGAGCTGCATGGTTAGTTTGGGAACATGAGAAACAATCGGAATATGAAAAGAGGATTTGGAAAGAGTGCCTCGTTCTGTGACAGAAAGAGAGGTACCATCTGCTGTCTGAACAGTGATAGGAGTAGCTAAAGGACGAATGGAAGTGAGACTGGTGGAATCGGGTGTTATATGAAAGGAAGCACCACACTCAAGAATCCAAGGTGATATACCTGAGGAAGAAGTAGAAGGTGGTCTCTCACTAGAAGACTGTGCAGCAGAACCAAAAAAACCAGACGGTGCAAAAGCACCATGACGCGAAGAAGGTGAGAAATTTCGAGAATCGAAACACCGAGCTTCTCGAGAAGAGGAACCACCTGCCCTTTGGAGGATGGCCGGTACCACAACATGCATGCCAGAGTCGAGAGCTACTGACCAAGCAGAGGTACAACCGAGTCCTCCCCGACGCAGTGCTAGGACGCCTGCGACCGTGCAAGTGGGGGCGTGCAGAGCTCGTCGCAATGAGGCGGTGGCTCCTCAACGCGATGGAGGCGGCAGAACGGCTCCCAGTGTAATGAGGCATGGCCGAAGCGGCACCCCGTGATTTAAGATCGGAGGCTCGGTTGAGGCGACACCGACCAAGCAATGGCGATGGGCGACGAAAGACCCTATTGTGACAAGGATGAAGACAAGGCGACAAGCATAGAGCGTATAAGGCGGTAAGGCAACCGACTACCGAGGAGGCGTCTTGGTCACGGAGAAAACGTGATAAAACCCTAACTTGCTCTGATACCATGTTATGAATAGTGTTTGTATTCATCATGAGGCCAATGGGTCAATATATATACAAGTATAGGTGTGGCATATACACAGGTTGTTATGAATATTGTGTGTATATTGAAGAGGCCCAATGGGCAATATATATAGGGTGTACAAGGGTGGATGTCATATACAGATAAGGCAATACAAAAGACGGATAAGGAAATATAAAAGAGTTCATATTCTAACACCCCCCTCAAATGCAAGGCGTATACAATAGCGTTGCATTTGGAAAGGGTTGACATTAAAATATGGAAAATCCGAAGTCTGAGTCTTGATAATATCGTCGTAGCATGCATCTTTTGGAAAATATATCGAGTATCAAAAGATCTCCTCCATCCGGGGTCATGCAACAGCCCATAAAGCACAAGATGCAGGGACTGAGAAAGTCGACCGCGACAATATGACGAAGAAGATGATGAAACCGACATGAATAGAGAGAGCTGTCAAATCAAGTCGAATAGGACTATGTGGAAACATGACAGCGCAGATCGAAACACAAGACGGTGGCGGCGCGAAAGAAGCGTGGTGGCCTTAGAAGCTCGGGGTGGCGGCTAAGAAAGCGGCGGTATCATAACGGCTTCTACGATTTACACGTGGCTAAGAAAGAAGAGCGGGAGCGGCGATTCTTCGCCATGCATAAGGCAATTCCTATGCTTCTATGACTAACAATAAATTTGTGGACTTGCATGACTTGACGAACTCAAAGATTGAATGATACGGACTTGGATGGACACAACGGAATAAACGACACGAAAGGGAAAAAAAACCTAAGGATAACTAGCAGTAGATACTAGCAGCAGCAGAAGACTCATCTCCTCATCCAACCAACAAGCACCCGTGCATATCCTCAGCTTGAAGCAACACCTATCAGCAGCAGCACAGTGCAATCCCAACGAAGAAGAAGGCCACAACAATACAACAATGAAGAAGGCCACGCACACGTGATTTCACTTGGAAGCCATTGACTAGAAGATTCAGATCTCATGTGGAAGATTCATACACATCCACCGATAGCACCTTGAACTACCCACTTGCCATCGACATAGAAATCCCCAATTCCCCTCCCCCCTCTTCTCTATCGCTTCCTCCCGCACGCAAGCGCCAGAGATCCAAGTCGATGCGGGCAGAGGTGTCGTCGGCATGGCGCTTAGCAGATCCGATCTTGAGGGCTCAGGGAGCCCAGGACTGGAGCGAGGCCATGGGGAGACGAGGCGGTGCTAGTGGTCACCAGCGCACACGCAGCGGCTCGGCGGCGCGAAAGCAGAGTTGCTTGCTGCACGCGTGCTGAAAGCGATAGCCATGGTGTGGCGCGATGGTCGTGGAGGCGTCGGCTCGAGCGGCGACTTCTCGGGCAGGGGAGCGATCGGGAGGCGACACTCGGGACAAGTGAGTGTCGGGCCGAAGCGGCGCTGAGCTTGGGACCTCGGGGGTGAGCTTCGGGTTCACATGGAGCAGACACACATGGAGCAGAGGCGGCTGCGGCTGGATCCGGGCGAGGCGACGGTCGAATCCGCAGATAGAAGGCTGGCCGATCTCCTTCTCCAACCGAACTCCACCAAGAAAGAATCCAACCAAATCTCAAGCGGATCGATGGATTTCTTCCTCCTCTTCCTGCTGCTGAGCCAGATCTGGCTGGATCTGGTCGGAGGTGGCGAGGCGGCGACAAGAGGCCACCCCCGGGAGCGAAGATCGCCCTCCTGGGGGTGGCGGCGGCGGAGGACGAGGAGAGGCTAGGAGGCGGCGGTGGAGGTAGCAAACCCTAACCTTTGCTCTGATACCATGCTATGAATATTGTGTGTATATTAAAGAGGCACAATGGGCAATATATATAGGGTGTACAAGGGTGCATGCCATATACAAATAAGACAATACAAAAGACAGATAAGGAAATATAAAAGAGTTCATATTCTAACACCCATTCTAACACAGGTAACCCATTATACAATGAGAAAAATACACAGTCAATAATATACCTCTAACATTAACTACCATATCGAAATTTAATGGGTGAGTGTTTGTTAACTTTCGAAATGCAATGTTCAGGCTTTAAAAAATGTTACTTTATTTGCCCCAACTTCCATTTTAGCGAATTCTAAATTTCCGTCACTGACTTCTATGCCAAACTTTCAACAGATTACAAAAAAGAACCAATTATCTAATCAGCCAACTACTTGTAAAAAAATATATAAAAAGGGCAGAGAAGTTAAAAAGAACGATGTGCAAACTTACTGCTCTTGAACCTCAACCTATGTGTGAACTACCTTTTTCAACTGCCATGGTCGAATTTTTTTGGATCAGATATCGGTGAGTTCTTGTGCTCCAAACTGTTGCGCGGTTGGACATCAAGGCATTCATTGCAACTGGCCTTTTTTGTCAGTCTGATATCGAGTGTGAGCATTTCGTGTGTGGTCTTCAAATGCTGTTGTAGTGATCAGTGTTGATGAGTAATTGGGTTATCTATACTAGATGATAACCGACAACAGATTGAATGGCTCTGAAGATGTCCTTGTACATGTCTTCAGTAAGTTTTTGTATCTCCTCCTCACCTTGTATACATACAAAACGTAAAAAAATACACATTATGAGCAAGGGATATAATTTAAAGTTAAGAGTTGTCAAGAAATCGTTTAGGAAAACAAATTGGGGGACACTCAAAGCAGGTTATAGATAGACCTGATTCAACTTTTAGTTGAAAAAAGGGCTCATAATGCATTATAAACTTGTAAAAAAAAAAGTGCAAAAGGCATAACCAATTGAAAATGGCTAATTATAAACTTAATTTCTACTGTATGAGCTTTCCAAACATCTAAAGCTTTCAAACGGCTCTGCCTAATCTTTCAACATACGAATCTCTCACTTAAAAAAAGAATAGATTTAGAACTTTCAAATTACTCTGTATGTGCTTAAACCTCTTTTACATTTCACCAAAGTAATGTCGTTTATGAACCACAAAAGCAACTTTCAACTAATCTTCATGGAGATTAACCTAATAAAGATTTCACCTGAAAATACTGTTAAATTAACTTTCATTTGCTCTATATGAGCTTTTCAACAACTCTCCCTGGGCTTTTCACATTTTAAACTTTCACTAAAAAAATATTTTACAACTTTCAAGAAATTGCTCAGGCTTTCACCTGAGAGAGACCCATGTACTTTAGCTTTCAACTATTGAAGCTTTCACCTGAGAGGCCCATGTACCTGAGAGTTTTAAACTTTTAAAGCCTTCGACTATTCCTTCCAAGTAATCTTCCTGAAATGCTTTCAACTTTCAACATTGAAAGTTTAGGGCTGCTTGGGTGTTGTACCTTTCAAAATTGCTCTGAACAAAACCTTTGAACTATTACTACGTTGGGTGAAAATGCTTTCACCTAAAAAAAGCAGCTTCGGGCATGGGCGGATCCTCAAGAGTTCATAGGTGTTCAGCCGAATACCCATTTTTTTCTTTAAAATATCTGATATATAATAGGTATATTAGATGTATATGTTATTAATTAGGCTAAAATTATATATTTATGTCCGCAAATGAATTCAGCTCGCACTCCCCACACCTCACGCATGGCCCATTTAACACATTATGCTCATTTTCCTTCCTACTTCACCCACCAAACCCTAACCTCTATTCTCTCTCTCATCATGTGGTTGTTTGTGTGTGTGGGGGGTCAAGCGGGGTTGGGGGCTCCAGCCTCCAAGTGGCGAACGAGCGGATGCGCTTAAGACTCTGGCGAAGCGACGGTCGGTGGACACGGCGCCACGATGCAACAAGCAAGGGTGAGGAGGCGCAGAGAAGCGAAGTCAGCAAGCACCTGCTCATGCTAACAGAGATGCGATGTGAGCAAGTGGACGAGAGCGTGACAAATAGGGAGGAAGGAACGAGCGGCACCAAGGAGCAACGCTAGAGCCGAGAGGAGCATGGCGGTAGGAAGGAGCAAAGATATCCAACTCACCGTCATCGCCCCTCTCTCCGAGATCTAGATGTGTTCCATGTACTCCACTTCTTCTCCCTAGCTCGCTTCCTCCCTTGACTCGATTCTTTCCGAGTCTAGCCTCTTCCTCTACTTTCTTGGTTCTTTCCGATGGATGTTGTACAAAAATACAATCTTTGCTTTGGGCAATGAACAGATAGTTGGGCCCTTGTTACATATGTTTACATGCTAATTTTTGCTCTATAGAAGGAACATTCTTAGATGGGGTTCTTGTTGATGGGAAAAGAGCAAAAAAGAGCTGGATCAGCAAGGTATGCATCTGTCAAAAAAAATTAAAAAAGAAGACAGGAGCTCTTCCGATCACTATTAGAGGAAGAAAATAACTTTTAGTAATCTAGCTGCTATAACCTGGAACAGAAAAAAGTGAGAAAACAACAACGACCAAGACCAAGCACACGTTTTTTTTTAAAAAAAGAAGACAGGATCTTTACCGATCACTATTAGAGGAAGAAAATAAGATTTAGCAGATAGTCGCTCTGAGCCGTAATGTAAAATAGATAAAACAACAACGGCCAAGCACAAAGCACAATTCTTGGTCGCATCCTGCAACAACAACATAACTCAACAAAATAAGAAGCCTGGAGCAAAAATAGCTATATTCCTAGTTTCCACCTCCTCAACTGTCATTGATATCTATAATTTGGTGTTTAATTCATGCCATTATGCTTGCCTTATATCGCCTATTTCCTCATATGAAATAATTAATTTCTATATTTTTTTGTATTTTATTATATATATACGCGTATCATCGTATCAGTGTTTTTTTGGTGGGATGACATCTCATGGTATCGACATATCTGGACAATCTAGCTCCGAAGTCCGAACACCCATCCTAAAAATCCCTGGCCGCCACTGCTCCGGGCTTAATTTCAGAACAAAATGTTATGTGTGAGATTTCAACCGTTAAACCTTTTCACTCAAGTTTGTTATAAACAAAACTTCCAAATTGATCTGAAACGAAGCTTTCAACTTTTGCATGTGAGTTTCACGCTTCTTCCCACCTCCACCAAGATTTTTAATCGCTAAAGCTTTCATCTAAAAGATATGTGAACTTTCAATTGACTCTGCATTTAGCTTGTAACTATTTAATCTTTCGCAAAAGATAGAATTTTTTTAAATAATCTATTTTTATTCAAATATCAAAAATATTCCGCGATAATTTTTTTACAAAATATACGTCTGTCGCCCAAAGGTTGGGCGACTCAATCCTATCGCCCATTGGTTGGATCGCAAGCCTATCTCCCAACCGCTTGGCTTTAAAATCAAGACAGAGGCGAGCCGCTGGCGCTATTATTACGCCGACGGTTGGGTGATAGGATTCGATCGCCAACCGAGATAGCGACAAGATGTTCCAGCCGCCTAACGGTGCGGCGATCGATTGTTTATATAGTCGCCATGTCCCCGCCGATTCGCTTTGCCTAAGCGAACAACAAGCGGGAGAAGAAAGAGAGGGAGAGGAGAGGAAAAAGAGAAGGAGAGGAGAGGAAAAAGGGAGGAAAAAGAGAAGGAGGAGAAGAGAAGAGAAGAAAATTTTGGATTAAGAGGAGGTAAGTTTGATTTATTTTGTATTGTATTTTTTAAGTAGGTATTTAGTTAGTTAAAATAGTAGGTATAAGTAGCGCCGAGGAAAGCGTAGTTAGAAAAAAAAGTAGATTTGTTGATTTGTATGTAAGTAGAAGTTTATAAAAACTTTAGAAAATCCTCAAACACGAGCGCATATAGTAATAAGATAAAATAAATAGATGCGGACATTCAACTATAGTGTTTGATAGGATACTTCAAAGGAATCGAGTTTCGTGATACTTTTGCAAACATACGGTAATGTAGAAATGTTATTTGCATATAGACAAACCCTTCTGACAACTATTAAAATGGCATACAAACTTTATTCCTTCGTGTACAAGAATTGTAGCATCAGAGGGCGTTGTACGCCCCGCCATGTGACTAGCCGCAAAGGTCGTGTAATGTAGTGTATTTTGTAGCCGTCTTGCAAAGGCCTGTAATGTAGTTGATTTGTCGGAGGAAACTTTATTTTGTAGTATAATTTTTGGGCACGTAAATAGTTTATTTAGTTAAATGAGTAGTATAATAGCACCGTGTAAGAAATTGTAGTTAGAAAAAAATAGAAAATCGAAATGTTGTTGATTTGTATATAAGTAGTAGCGATAAAAACTTTAGTTAGAGAAAAAATAGTCCACGAGGGAGTAGTATTAGTGCCGCTGTTTGTGAGATGTATTGTAGTAGTGTTTGCGTGTGTGCGTGGTCGACTATTCTTGGGTGAATAATGCGTGACCGAGCGCACAAGGAGGATGGATTATTTGTATAAACTAATTAGTAAAAGCAGGAACGCCACTTGTAGCATTTCGGTTGCAAGTTAGCGTCCTAATCGGATAATGGCTGCTATGGAATAGCTCGGTTTTTAGGTTGAATCAATATCGTATCACCGCTCATTGCGCTTCGCTTTAGGGAATGAATAATGTCTTGATCATGCTATCGTGTAGTTGTCTACGATAGGCGAAGGGCCTACAAATGTAAATTACAATGTAGCAAGATTTTGCAAGTCGTATGCGTATGAGGTGATTAATTGCAATGTTGGAAATATTTGCACCATACAATAAGTCATGCCTGCACCCACTACATTGAAAGTGCATTACGGTGTTGGCACCGTTCGTGAAGGTCCCGCGGTGTTGACTTGAGCAGTTTCAACAAGCCACTCGTACACCCGGACGGCGAGAATGCACGAATCGAAGATGTGAAGCATCGGTCGACCCGTAGCTTCTCCTTGAACCCCGAGGTGTGCGCCGACATACAAGGGCTTTGGAGCCGGTCTTCCACGAACATCACCGGGAGTTGAGAAGACCGATGCGCATGGCAAGGTGGAAGGGCTTTATAGAAGGATGTCGGGCCGTGGATATGAGTGTGTGATACTTGTGCAACCATGCCCAAAGAAGCTGTCAGGCCCTCACGGATATGATCCGGGTGTTGAGAAAATGGGTGCCCAAAGATATTGGTGAAGAAGAGTACCGGAGGGTCAGGTTATTAAGAGTTCAGAGAATATTGCTTGTGATGAGCCCGACGTACATACAGAGAGGAAGATCGGCACCGCATGGTGAGCCTACAGACAGCCGATGAAGGAGAGCATAGGGATTACATATTGCATCAAATGGAAAGCGATGACCGGATGGCCTTGGTCAAGAGGAAGCTTTACAAGAAGACGACGAGGCGATTCGATGAGGATCGAGCTCCCATCCCGGGAATGGAACAGATTTGACGCCGAGGGTCTATGTATACACGACGAAAGCACGAATCGCCGTGGGAGTACCATGCCACGGAGGTTCGGTTGCACTCAATGTTTGTCGATAAGACATCCTTGCAGATGCCATTAAGTGGGCTATGTCTATGCAATGGACGCTTTGGGTTGTCAAATCTAGCCAAGAGCAAGACACCGTCAAATGCGAAAGCAGCCGGTTGTCCTTGGCGAGTGCACGCAAGATAAACCGAAATATGAGACTCACCGGATTGTCTCAAGGTAGAGCCACACTCGTGCATGCTCAAGAAGTGTTTTGTGCGTACATCGTAACATAACGTCAACATTCATAGCTAATTTGATGTATGGAGAGATAGTGGAGAAGAAGGATATGGAGGCCAAGCACATTATGGTGGCTATTGAGAAGAAATTCAAGTACAAGATCGCCTATGGGAAGGCGTGGCGGCGAAGCGTAGGCGTGGAAAGACGGTTTGGATCTTTTGAGGCGACGACGACAACCTTCCTCGTATGCTTGAGGTGCCGCAGAGAGAAACCCGCACATACACATTGTCCGGAAGGACATGCCATCTAAAAATCCGCGAGGTTTTTAGTAATGCATAGGGCCTTCAGAGCCTTCGATCCGTGACGAGGCTTTTAGGCATATGCTGCCTGTGATCTCGCTGACGGACCTTTTAACCGGAAATACAAGGGCAGATCTCATCGCCATAGGCGCGATTGGGAACAATCAAATTCCGCCATTGGCCATCGCATTTGTCGAAGGTGAGAATTTCCACTGTGGTTGTGGTTCCTTCAACATCTAAGGGTGGGAGTTGTTGAGCTCGTCCCGTGTGTGCGTGATCCATGATCGCCACGCCGGATGTCAAGGCCATAAAAAACTTTAGGAAGACCCGAGGAGCCGTTCCTTGGCCGGATATGACGAGTAGATGGTGTATTCGCCATTTGGGGCCAACTTCTTTAAGAAGTTCTCGGCAACCCTTGGTGAAGCTATTCAAGAGGCTAGCTATGCGTAACCAAAGAATAAATTTGACGCTTATGGGCGCCGCTGACGAACACAAAGAAGAAACACGTGGACGCGAGGAGCCAAGGAGCGTAGTGCGAACTCCGCTGGTCAGAGGTAGAGGACCTCGAGGAACATCGAGTGCTTCTCCCATCGGATCGAGGCCCAGCCATTGGACAAGTGGTCTCTCGCGCGTGATGACACCGGACGGGGCAAGGTACGACATAATGACCACTAACCTTATGGAGGTGTACAAGCGGGTTCTTAGGGGCCTTCGTTCTCACCACTCGCCGCCATCGTGGAAGGTGTTCGCGCAAAGACAATCGGGTATTTCAGGAGAGGCATGCAAATGCCGCACTTCATGCCACGAACCCTCAAACACCGTCATTGCTTGAAGATTACGGCATACATGCAAAGCGAACACACGTAAGGGCCGCACACGGTAATGCGGATGGGCAATATGGAGCATCGCTTGACGCGTTTTGCGGGATAGAGCCGGATTTGGGATTCGGCTCGTTCTCTTGTCACCCACGAGGTATGCCTTGGAGATCGTGTCAACGAGCCTAGTCAGACGTAACAAAACCGAAGTCTTACACAAGCCATGCTCTCATGTGCTCTTTGTGATCTTGGGATATGCGTGATGGACCCTTTGAACTTTGTGTCCGAGTATTTCTTGAAGGAGAGGGTGGTGCGGTGTGGATTTGCGAGCTTAGGGGCTTGAGTGGTTGTGGGTAACTTCGCCACCTTGATATTGCAAATAGGATCCGATTCGGATATTGACATGTCAAGGGTAGCAAGGGTCGCTTGCAGAGTCGTCAGATTACCAATGATATGGACGGCTAATGTAAGGCGTTGGGTAGACACCGCGCATCGCTGCCGTCGAGGGAGGGCACCTGACCAGACGATGCAAGGCACCGGTGAGGAGTAGGCATCGCTATGGTTTGCGTTAGCACTTCTTTCGGTGTGCAAAGTGGGACCAAATTGCAAATCGATGTACATTGTCATTTGTACTTTGTATTGTTTATGTAACTATTCGCTACTACCCAATTTTCATTTGATGTACGTATCATAGAAGACATGTATCGTATGTTGCACATAATGTTTATTTAAGTGTTGTAGTACTATAACTTTTTTTCGTTAGTTTTTCAAAAGACATCCCGATAGCCTAGTACTCTTTTGATTTATTTGTTTGCAAGTTAAATTTACTCATTCGTTACACTCGATGTTTTATTTTCGGCGATTTGCTAACTTAAAGTTGTTTTGCGTGTATGGCTCACGGACGGATCGACTTTCGACCTCTGGAGGAGCGCGATCGACCAAGTACATCGCGCGTCGATCGCGTGTCCCTCATCCTACGGGCCGCGACGCGATCGTGTTGGGGGTGATCCGACGCGACACCTCGGGTGGCCTGGAGGCTAGACCCACTCGCCCAGACGAGCGAGTTAGTATACGTCCGCACTATCTTCTCGTGAACCGTATACTTTCAGATCGACCTTTTGTTCGCTCACGGAGTTGAGCGCCATTTGGTCTACTACCTATCGCCCGGATGGTGCAGGCCACGGACGAGGACGAGCCGGCAGCACCCGCGGACGGCGACGACGGAGACGTCCATGCCGGGCCAGAGCAGTCACGACGCTTCCCATTTGACCGCCTCCTCGGCGACAGCTCTTGTGGACCGTGGCGACCAGAGACTCACACTTTCCATCTCCCATTCGGGAGATGGCCCCTACCCCGCAGACGCCTCCTCGCTTGGCCTCCCTATCGCAGAGGTGCCGCCGCAGAGCCTCCGGACAACCGGGCGCGAGGACCTTCCGGCGTGTTTCAGGAGTCCTCCCACCGTGTTGGCGGCCGGGTACTCGTCTTCCGGGAGGCACAGAGGCACGGCCCGCCCTTGCGGTGGTTGTCGCAGTTCCGGGTACGTGTTCCACATCGTGCTCGTTGGTAGTGTCGCGCTTTCCTTTCCGTACAGGGGTCTTACTATATTTTTCGTTGTGCACAGGTCGAGCGGATGGACCCTCACGCGGACGACGGCGAGTGTCACGCCACGTGAGGCGCATTGTTGTGGCTGTTGGTTGCGTCGCTTCACCGCGATCCACGGCGATCCGCCGACGCGAGGCTCATCACAGACGCTTAGGGCTATCGCCGACGGGAGGGCCCTAGATCACCGGGTTGGCCGCATTTGCCGCCACCTATCGCGGCTTGTGCGATGCGTGCTTGAGGTCGAGACCGAACTCCATCCTCCACAGGGTGTCCTCTCCCTCCGCAGCTTGTGGTCGTTGAGCGCTTTAGCCTTCGGGACGCCCTCGTTGAACTACTGGCACCGCACGGGCCGGAGATGTACAACGCAGACGAGGTGGACCGATCGACGATGGGCTCTCTTCTGTGCGGCGGCGACGGCACGTACTCTTTCCCGTGACTAATTTCTTGATATCATCGATCGTCCTACCTAATATGTCGTTGGTTCGCGAGTGGTGTTCGCGCCGCAAGACGCAGTGACACGGGCGACGAGCGTTCGTGGAGCGAGCTTCGGATCGCTTACGGCGGACGACGTCACGGGAGCCATACTCGCCTCAGAGTTACTTTCTGCGCCCCACGCTACCGCCTTCTTGGCTTACGAGACCGAGAGTATTGGTGACCCGCAGGTGCTTGTCTTCGACGCCTTCGTGAGGGGACTACGGCGCGACGTGGTGATGCACCGCCGACCTATGGCGAGAGGTTCCGAGCACCGATTAAGCGTCGCGATTCGAAAACGTGCACTCGCGGAGTAATCAGTATACATGAGTTGTTTTGTTGTCGCCTCTTACACTGGCTCGCTAACTACATGTTACGTCTTGCGCCTACTGAGGAAGGGAGTCGCCGCGGCACGAATCGGGGAGTAGGATGGGCCGTGGTAGCGCAAAGGGGAGGGCGACTACGAGACCGTGCGGAGGACATCCCCACGACCACACGAAGCTATGACAAGTACATTCGCCGGTACGCCCGCAGACATCGCATTAAAGCTCAGGTTTCAGCCGCAGACGAGCCCGCGCCACTTGTCCCAAGACCAACCGACATTCCTGTGCATTTAGCGCAGGACGGCATAACGCGACGCTACGGCAACTCAAAATTTCGCTTGTGTTATCCGCCATTACTGTTTTCACCGTGTCTTCTTTTTCGATGTAGGCGGGCATGGTTGCCGAGCTTACGAGGACGCGTGACTCTGGCCGCAGAGGTTCGCAGACGGTGTGAGGGCACACGGAGGACACCACGGCCAGTTTTTCGCTCGCTTTTCAGCAGCGGTGTGGACGATTTTCCTGTTGTCGTGCACTAGGCTCATGAGAGTTGGCACGCCCACCTGGTTCACATCTCCGCCCGCCCGCCCTTCGCCCCGGCAGCACCATAGCATGGCGTGAGGGTCACCTGCACCACGCCCACATCGACGGCGCCGACCAGCCGCTGCTCGGCAGACCACCTCACTACATCGACGCGCACCGAGGAGGCCTGGTCGAGCGTAACACGCCCGATGAAGGGAGGCGATCGACGAGGCTGGCTCGAAAAGCGTAGCACGCCCGACACCAAGCAAGCGCAGACTACGTCGTGCCACACTTCCGTGGGATGACTTTCTACACGCCATGGCGCTTAGCCGAGGGTACGCCACGTCTCATAATAAAGACGCCTTTTTTTTATTAACTAACAATATTTTGCCGTGCGTACGTTGCCCTATGACGACGCACGCCGCATCACGTGGACGCCAGGACGTGGACTTACCGACGAGGACACGCGGGACTTTTTGGTGGACGAGACCGGCACCTCACCCCACACCGCCGAGGTTCCGTCTTCGGCCACTCTTTTCTTCTCGCGCGCTAAAGACGACACCACGGCACCAGTCTGTCCACCCTTTGCCGCCTCTCGGTCCTCGTCCGATCGGGTGGCTCCAGATCGTCTTTCCCTCTCCGTAGGCCCCACACCTGACGTAGAGGAAGACGCCGAAAGCGAGCCCGTGAGGGGAGGACGCGGAGGTGGATCTGGCATGATGGCGACGCGGGAGGATCTTTGGGGGTGCGGTTGGAGGCTAGTAGGCGGCGTCTTGTTGACCGGCCGTACATTTTTCTTTTTATGTGATACTTAAATTTTGCACTTAATATATGATGCCCGGATTACTTTATGCGTTCTCAGATACTCTTTCATATAATGCATGTTTGTTCAATACATATCAACGCTTATAGCTTAATACACACGACACCTCGATGCAAAAGTCAACTCGATAAATAGCAACTACAATGAGGCGGCCCACCATTTACTTACATACGCTACGAGATTGAATGTAATTGCGACACATCGATACAACACGTCAACTCGATAAAAGGCAACCGCAATAACGCTTCACCATTTAGTTACATGCTTCATGAGATTCAACATAAGTGCATATGTAGGGACACTAGCGGCGTCTGAGCTTCTCGCCCTCCCTAATTGTAGAAGGTGCCTCTCGCAACCCACATAGAGTGTTCTCGGTTGGCGCCTCGGACGTGGTTGTTTGTTGTTGTAGTGGCACTTTTATATGCAACTAGGGTTGGCACAAAGAAACATGCGGGATCATAGGAACTTCCTATGTTCACGACCTCCTCATTGCCCTCTGTTGCATCTGCGTTGGCGGAGGTCGCCATTTTGCCTCGTTCAGATCGTCAATTTGTGCCTCCAAATCAAAGATCCGGTTCCACAATACATCCACGCATCCGCACTGTAAGGTCGTTCATGGGGAGGATCGATCCAATGGTGAAGTTGCATTTCGCCATACTCGCTACAAAGGACGGTTAGTATGGACGATGTATTACCGATAACATAAACAAAAATATTTACCCAGTATGGGCATCGGAAGAAACGCCGTCCACCATCGAAAAAATCCGTCTATAGCTCGCCGCGATAGCGTCCTCCCCGTGTCCGCATTTCGCCACACCAGGTTGAGCATGCTTGTTCCGGCATCAACAGGTGGTTAGGGCAAGTTCTCCATCCTTCGGGGAGAAGGTCCGGCCGTGAACCAGTTGGACTGGTCCTCGGCGTCCGCCATCGTATGTTACTATAAAAGCGGAGAAGGTTCTTCCTCCTACGGTTTGAAGGGTCTAGTGGTCGTAATTCGGGCGTGGGCGCAGCATTTTATAGGCCAGCGGGAGACTAACAAAGCGGGTTTTGCAGTGATAAGACCACACGCGAGCTTTCTTGCGCTATGCACCGATAAGACGACACGGGCAGCTTTGCGCAAATGACAAGACCACACAGGGCAGCTTTTGCGTGATGATAAGACGACATCAGGACAGACTTTATGCGATGATGAAGACCACACGCAGGCAGCTTTGTCAAATGATAAGACCAAAGGAGACTGACTTCTGCGCAAAGGACAAGACCACACGGGCAGCTTTGCAAACCGACAAGACCACACGGTGCGGCTGCGTGAGTGATAAGACCAAGCGAGGCGAGCCTTTTGCGCGAGTTTAGGGTTTAGGTTTAGGGTTAGGCTTTTCGGATCGACTTGACAACCTGACCACCTCGCCAACTTTTAAGACCGAAAAGACAAGATCAGCAAAGAAAGAAGGCGTGAAAACACTCATCGCCTCGCATGACTTTTCGGATCGATAAGAGCAAGACTCATAAAGCAAGCCATGACTTCTCACGCAAAGTAAGACGTGACAACACTATGCCTGCTTGACTTTTCGAGACCGACTTGACAACACTCTACCTCCTTAGCTTTTCGTAATTAAAAACAAGACTCTCTATTCTGCGATGAAATTAACCACACCATGCCAACCATGGAGCTTATAAAAGAGGGTTGAACCAAACCCAACTCTAAACAACACTACACAACACATACCCGACTATGGACTCTTCGGCAAACTTCTACACGAGGTTGTTGAAGAAGCAAAAGTGGCTTAGGCTAAGAGGAAACAACTACAATACCAGATAAATCAATGAAAGATGCTCCGGTACCACCACGCTTTTCCGATCCCGCGATGTGTGTGTGGCGTCTGCAGAGATCATTCATCCACACACACCTGACATTGCCGGGCCCGTACTACACATGCGGGCATCACCTCGTAAGTGTTTCTTCGCTCGTGACGATTTTCCTCTACCAGCGTTCAATTGCTTAAATTTTTTAACTTCATCCCACGTAATGGCAGCCCGAGATGCGCCGCCACTTCTTCCGAAGGATCGGCGGTCCGGAGATATGTACGAGGCATTCATCCAGCGAAGTACATGTCTGAACTTCTACTTTCGCGGGCCGAGAACTTCGTAGGTGGAAACCTTACGCATCGGACCTGCTGAGGAGGCAATCAAGGAGCCCAAGACTTTCGCCTCGGCGTAATCCATATCGATGACGCCGCTATGAAGAGTTTACATCCTTATTACGTAATGTTTCTCAGCGGTGTACTTACATCCATCATACAATCGCAGGACATGGACAACTTCAACATACCACCGACGTACGGTATACCCCGCGACAAAGGCAAGGGAAAGGCTCATGCGGTTGACCCGGCCGCCACAACAGATCCGATCGCCGGCGTAATCCGATGGACGACGTGAGTTACGTAAGAATTTACATCATTCTACGATTTTCACTATATGGTGCCCTTACATCACGGAATCGCAGGACATGGACGACTTGATGACATACCACCGACGTGGGACATACCCCACGACAAGGGCAAGGGAAAGGCTCATGGCGTCCGAGCCCAACTACCACAACAGATCCGGCCGTCTCGCATAATCCAGACGACGACGTGAGCTATGAACAATGTAAATCCTTCTTACAATTTTAAATATACTTGCACTTACATCATGGAATCGCAGGATATGGACGACTTGATACCAACCCGACGGGCACACTCCAAAAAGGGGAAGGAAGGCCGACGAGGAGTTCAACGCCGAAATGGGCAAGGAAGGGAAAATGGCCCTGATCCACGCAAAGAGGTCGGGTCATTACGTAGTAGTCCCCCGCCCTACCCCCATGTTTTTACTATCCCCTAAAGGCATGTATACTTACATGGTCCTGGATGCTTGTGTCACAATGTACCATAGTAGTAGAGAGGATGACTAAAGCAATTAGTCGAACCATCATGCTATGTGACTACGTAATGTAACGCTTCAGACGCAGACTCTAATGTAGTTCTCGTTCCTGAGACCCATCAAAGCAAACTATATTGCAAGTATGCCTCTTCTAGTGGAATCTGCAGAAGAACCATTCGCACCGACATTGAATCCTCCATGTTTTACGCCATCTTCATAATCACAATGATGCGTTCTCGCCTGCTCACTCATATTCTCAGATAAACTCCATAAAGTACGACATCGACTACGTGCCTACATACAATGACATACGTAACTAATTCATCGAGGAGAGACTCCCCACAAGATCGTAATATCACTTACCTTTTGTATTTACATATCATTACTGCCTCAATCGTCCTCACAAAATTCAAATGTAAATTTACCGCAGACTACAACAATATACAACGATCACAAAATCTTATTATGAAGTCCGACAAATTTCAGACCCATAATATTCTACTGAAAATAACAAACATACCAACCAACATCGTGACAACACTATTATTTTCAAAATAAATAACATGATATAATCAGATCTGCTAAATTTAATTAACCTACAAAATGTAATATTCATTACAACTCAATTAAACAATAATTAAAAGGTAAAAAGAAGGTTTGAGC